>OY856311.1:18504200-19704200 GCA_963693445.1 Agonopterix heracliana
GAAACTAGCCTGGACTTTTATTATGATGTCTAGACTATGTTATAGAATACATGTATAGTATACAAACATCCATGACTCTGGTACAAATATTCATATTCATCATGCAAATATTTGTCCCTTAAGTTATTTGAACCAGCGACCTTCCGCACAGCAGGCAGGTTCACTACAGACTGTGCCATTGGTCCTCTTTTCACATTTGCGTCCGAATTTCTTCTTCAGCATATTATACAGGTTTCCTCACTATGTCTTCTTTTACCATTTGAGAGCAGTTGATATTACATACATACGTTAGAAAAACTTATTGGTACATGGCGGCATGTCATCCATGTAGATTCAACGCCAGTCCCTCATTATTGTGCCCAATACCTCTTCGCAAATTGCTACTGAGACTGTTTTGCATTAAGTAATAATGAAAAAGTCTCATTAACTGAAATAAATAGATGAGGGTGATTAAGGTTTGCACATATCCAGACTTTTGTTTCGGGGAGGACATTCATTTTCAGGGGGGATTTTAATAGAAAAACCATGAAAAAAAGAAGTGCTGTAATCACTTTTCCATGCGGGGGGGATAAATCACACCTATGGCTCCCCCCTGGATACGTGCCTGGTTGCAGATTAGATTTTTTTATTATACTTGTTTTTAATTGAAATAAATTAACATAATAATTTGTCAGATGGCATCACAACTGTATGTGAACCTCACAAACCTGGTGGAGGCTCACGTGAAGGCGAACATCGAGCAGTTCCTCTCGGAGAGCATGGACCGCCAGGTGTTCCTCAAGCGCATGGACGACTGCTGGAGAGCCCACTGCCGGCAGATGATCATGATTAGAAGCATATTCCTTTACCTCGATCGGACTTATGTGCTACAGAATCCGAGTATACATTCTATTTGGTAAGCATTTCGGATCATACACGGTGTAAACTTAAAACGTTAAGGGAGCTTCAGACGATCAAAATGAACAACTTTCACTAAGTTACCAAAATTAAAAGCGCAAAAAAAATTGTTCCATACCCATATAAGCTACGAGCTGTTGACCCGCGAATTCGTCCGTGTGGATTACTCCTTTAGGGGTCGATTTTCGAAAAATGCTTTCCTAGTGCACACCTAAATCATCTGTAGAATATATAATTATTCCAAATTTCATGTTTCTATCAGCGGTGTAGGCTGTGCGTTGTCTGTCAGTCATGGAACTGTTTTATAAGTACATATGATTTTCTTTATTGTCCACCTCTGCAAACTTTGTGACAGATAGATATCTACAAAGTATTAATAAACGAGTGCCAGTGTTACAAGTGTTTGTAAACAAATCTTATTTATTGCCTATATTTTGCATGTCATTCTTGATAAAACATTATTAGATGTACTATCGCGGACTTTTCCGCCTAATCATTAAATAAAAAAAAAATCGCATAATTTCGCGCATAATTTATTGTTTGGAAACTATTCATTCATTGGCCTATTCATCAATAGGGCGGGGCTAGACAGCGCTTTTATTTTAGAGTGTGCAAGCAAAAAGTGGTGGTCAGTCGGAAAATTCCGCGATAGTACCTAACATTGCATTAGTGCAAATTGACGAATGAATCATTTGAGGCAAATTATAAATTATCGGTATCTGTTTAGTGGTGTGACAAGGGCTGCAAATAAGTCAATATTAAAATTAGAATACACTGGAACACAGTTTTTATTATAAACTGATTAGATTACCACTACCACCACCACCTTGTATTTGTCCAACAAAACATACGAATACATATAAATATGTGTATGGTGTATATGGATATTTGTAACCGAGTCATGGAAGTTTTTATGTATTCTATATCGTTGTCTAGTCATCATAATACAAGTCTAGGCTAGATTCTGGTACTTTAAATATGACTAGATAATTTGTGTGACAATATCCAAGATATCATATTTTTAATGGGATGTGTTTATTAATACAGCCCATAAACCACCATCACTAATCAAATATGTTTTAACTGCAGGGACATGGGTCTAGACCTATTCCGTCACCACATAGCGATGAACACTCTGGTGCAGACGCGCACGGTCGACGGGCTGCTGCTTCTCATCGAGAGGGAACGCGGGGGCGACGCGGTCGACATCTCCCTGCTGAAGAGCCTCCTCAGGATGCTGTCCGACCTGCAGATCTATCAGGATGCCTTTGAACACAAGTAAGTATTTGCTAGATGTAGATCTTTTGAACACAGATTTTTTACCTCTTAATATTTCAGTCCTAACAATTTTTGTTTAATTTATTCGTATGGTTTTTCATTCCTTCGCTTCGGAGATAACAAATTTCTATAGTTTTAAGCCACAGTTGGCTCTTGGGGTTAATTCGCTTGATTCCCGGATTCCATCCAATTTTCTGTGAGGGCACTTATTAACGATTTGGTCAATAGTCTGTTCCGGTGCACCACAATTGCAGTTGCCCCTTCCTTTTTAATGTCTCTCCTGTGAAGAAACCCTGACCAGATCATTGGTCCACCTTGTGGGCACCTACCCACTCTGCGCTGAAGATTGATAAAATTATACAAATGTATATTTTCAACTTTTGCGTAAAACTACGCAGGATTTGAAATGTGCAGTTTTCGATTTGCATGGTTTTATTTGTGTTTATAGACGAGCAATCAGGCGCTTTAGTCCAGCAAGTTTCTTTAACAGAAAATATGTTCAGCCAACAATCTGTTTCAAAAAAGTGCTGCATTTACGGTGCTTTGTGAGAATTAAATTAATAAATTTCTACGGAATCTGCGCAGGTAAGATGGAGCGTATAGCCGGACCATTACACCACTGGCCTTTCGGTGAAAGAAAACGTGAGGGAATATGCTTCAATTTCGAGGCGTCTAGTTCACTATCTATTAAAAGTAGTGACTGACGGAATTACTACCTAACAGTAACCAGTAAATTTGAAGAATTTGGGAAATGTGTATGTATACTCTGTATAAATATGGTATATTGAGAATAGCTCTTTACTACCCTCATCATCATCTTCCTGCCCTTATCCCATTACTTGGGGTCGGCGTAATTATGTCGTCTTCTCCATTCATCTCTTTTAGCCGTCATTTCAACGCTCACTCCGTTTTTCACATATAATCTTTAGGTCATCAATCTATCCATATTCGCACCTCCGCATGACATGCCCATACCCTACGAATAAAGATATATTCGTAGCCCATACCTTTATTTATTATACCACGATAATCGATTACCGCGCAATTTTTAGGGTTGTATCACACAACTATTTTTGAATGTAGGTGTTAACAGAAGATATCGTCTTGACACTGCAGCAATATTTCTGAGTTCATGTCGCGGCGATATCGCTGCGATAACGCAAAGTCAACTCGCGGTGATTTAGTTGTAACGTCGCGGCACCGCGGCAGTGCGGATGCGACGTTGTGGTGCAGTTGTGGCATCGCCTACACTCAAAAATCGCTTGTGTGATAGATCTCTAACTAACTGGCTTGCGCTACTTTCAAACTTCGTCCTCTCGGAAAATCTTCAACAATATGTTACTTTCATTATATTTCGAACCTAATATAACTCATCTCTTCGTAACATAATAAAGTTTTCAATAAAACAGTGAACATCGGTATTGTCGCGCAGGTTCCTGCAGGCCACGGAGCGGCTGTACGCGGCGGAGGGCCAGCGCCTGATGCGAGAGCTGGCCGTGCCGCAGTACCTCGCGCACGTAGAGAAGCGCCTGCGCGAGGAGAACGAGCGCCTGCTGCACTACCTAGACCCCTCCACCAAGTAAGATAAGATGTTAGATCTATAGGTACTGTCGCGCAGGTTCCTGCAGGCGCCTGATGCGGGAGCTGGGGCTGGAGCTGGTCGTGCCGCAGTACCTCGCGCACCTAGAGAAGCGCCTGCGCGAGGAGAACGAGCGCCTGCTGCACTACCTAGACCCCTCCACCAAGTAAGATGTTAGGTCTATAGGCACTGTCGCGCAGGTTCCTGCAGGCGCCTGATGCGGGAGCTGGAGCTGAGCTGGCCGTGCTGCAGTACCTCGCGCACGTAGAGAAGCGCCTGCGCGAGGAGAACGAGCGCCTGCTGCACTACCTAGACCCCTCCACCAAGTAAGATGTTAGGTCTATAGGCACTGTCGCGCAGGTTCCTGCAGGCGCCTGATGCGGGAGCTGGAGCTGAGCTGGCCGTGCTGTAGTACCTCGCGCACCTAGAGAAGCGCCTGCGCGAGGAGAACGAGCGCCTGCTGCACTACCTAGACCCCTCCACCAAGTAAGATGTTAGGTCTATCTATAGGCACTGTCGCGCAGGTCGGTATTAAACAATCAAGAGATGCGTTTACAAAATAATAAACATTTTCTTTAAGAACTTTGTTAAAACGAACCAAAGGTCTCAAATATCTGATTGTTGCCAGACCACGAAATGAAATATTAACAGTCACGCTTTCTTTTAATCCAAAATAAATTATAACTTGCGTATTTTTAAATTATATTCCATACAAAATAAACATATCATTTGTCGTAATCCTTGGCGAGTAGAATAGATAATTTTTCCAGAGATAAGTTTTCTTCCATCTCGAGATGGTATTTTCTACACTGGTATCACCGTTGTTTACATTTTGTCGCTCTAATTCCTGAATGGAGTATAGTAGTATGTGCGTACGAAGTCGCACGCATATCTAACTTTGACTATTTATATATTCGTTTTCCCAAATCTCTTATAAATAATAAACGTATGTATTGCAGATGGCAACTAATCCATACGATAGAGCGCCAGCTACTCAGCGAGCACCTCGCGGGCATCCTGAGCAAAGGCCTCGAGGCGCTGATGGACGGGCCCCGGCTCGCAGACCTCACCACCTTGCACAACCTCTTCAGTAGGGTCAAGGACGGCCTCACCGAACTCTGTAGTCATTTCAATGCTTATATTAAGGTATGTACCTTGTCTGAGTTGAGATATGACTGGATTCACTGGCAGAAATGCTACCGCAAGGCTGGTCCCTAGGTATATGGTCTAAGGCTTACCCACGTCTTCGATACGATTTCACCTATTAACAAATTATAAACAAATTGCAGAAAAAAGGTCGTACGATAGTAATAGAGCCGGAGCGCGATAAGACAATGGTCGGCGAGCTGCTCGAGTTCAAAGAGAAGCTGGACCACGTGGTGACGACGTGCTTCCAGCGCAACGACAAGTTCCTCTACTCCATGCGGGAGGCCTTCGAGCACTTCATCAACCAGCGACAGAACAAGCCCGCCGAGCTCATCGGTATGTACTTCTGTAACTATAAGGTCTAACAAAATCTGTCTGTCTTTTTCTTTTCGTGTCAATTGTTCTACTATTGTGTTTTTTTATAGGTTATTGGCCAGATATTCGGCGAGCCTGACAGCGTCGAGTTTAGCTTTATTGAGGTCCTCTCTCGTGCCCGAACCACATTATTAAATATCCATTCAGATGTGAAGCTTCATACAAGCGGGATGCTTCGCCGGAGACAGCCGCTAGACTCGTAAATACGCCATTTTGACTCGAAAAGCAACGACGCCGTTGCGCGCTCTTTAAGAAGCTTGACTTCTAGTCGTATTTATTCATATTCCCGAACACCTGTTCAGGCACAACATTCTAGCAGGTGTACCATCGACTGGATAGGTTCGCCGCAATCGCTCTGCATTAGGCCAACCCTTGAATAAACTTTGTCTACAACGGCCAATATTACGTACCGGAAAGTGCAGCGTGACCGACGACTCTCCATCAATCTCCATCAATCAATAACTATAAAACCCTTTTAACTATTTCCAGCCAAATTCGTCGACGTAAAACTCCGAGCCGGCAACAAAGAGGCGACAGAAGAAGAATTGGAGCGTCTCCTCGATAAGATAATGGTTCTATTCCGCTTCATACACGGCAAGGATGTGTTCGAAGCGTTCTACAAGAAAGACCTAGCCAAGCGACTGTTGGTCGGCAAGTCCGCCTCCGTGGACGCCGAGAAAAGTATGCTAAGCAAACTGAAGCAGGAGTGCGGGGGAGGGTTCACCTGCAAGCTCGAGGGAATGTTTAAGGATATGGAATTATCGAAGGATATTAATATTACTTATAAACAGGTTGGTTTTGATATTTTTTTGCTAATCTGGGCGTTTTTTTAAGAAATATACCCGTTTTTCCTTATGGGTATCGTACAAGACGACTTAAGGACAAGTTTACTTTCGTTTACAAGAAAATAACTCTCCGCTCGGTATTTGTATCAAGTACAAATTGTGTTTTTAGCTCCGCTCCCTTTATCGCTTCATACGACACCTCCAGTAGGACCCTACCATATTCGTGACAATTTGAGATCGCTCAGTGTACACAGTCCACCCAATTCGTTCGGAATGCGCCAATACATGGATAGACGCTTAAATATGCGGATTGGATATCGCTAAACGCGCATATGCGTAAAAAAATTCATACGCACGAATATTTGCAAACACGCTCTTGAGTAGCTAGCTAAAATGAACCGCATTGTTGCAGCATTTAGCAGCTTCGCAGGAAGGATCGATGCACGGACTAGAGCTGTCTGTGTACATCCTGACGATGGGCTTCTGGCCGACCTACCCGCCGGTGGAGGTGCGGCTGCCGGCCGAGCTCACCCGGCACCAGGACCACTTCAGCAAGTTCTACCTCGCCAAGCACTCGGGCAGGAAGCTGCAGTGGCAGGCCACGCTCGGGCACTGCGTACTTAGGGCACACTTCGGACAGGTGAGCACTTTATGGCCTTGACTGAATTTAGTTGCAGCGCTGGAACAATAATAAGCTGAAGGCAGGAATCCATTACTCGGCCGTAAGCACCGTAATCGATGCGCTCGCTAGACGGTTGCCACTCGCGCAAACGCAACTTCGCGTGCCTACCTACGTTTTTGTTGGTTCCCCCGGCCCCCGATAATGATTCAACCCTAGTTCCGCTGCACATCGGCAACGTCGCATCGAGCACGAGAACGTCGCGCGCGATACGAAGTAATAACAACGAAAGCTACTGGTATTATACCTGCTTAATTCGACCATTGCTCCGGACTGCCCAATCGTGGTCCTGGGTTTGAATGTGTGTTCGGTCATGAATGTTACATGTTTGTGTCTTCGTTGTATGGTTTTCATTATAAAAAAGCCTAGTAGCTTAAGTTTGAAATCATTACAAGCAATGCCTGTGAATGTAATTGATTTAGCACAGCACAAATGTTTGTTAGTTGCTGGCAGCTCCCGTAGTGTTAGAGTCGATCAGTTGAACAGTTTTTTTAACTTAATGATTGATTTATTGTTATGTTTCAGGGTAAAAAAGAACTACAGGTGTCACTATTTCAAGGCCTCGTGCTTCTACTGTTCAACGACGGTGATAATCTCTCTTTCGAGGAAATAAAGGCTGCTACTAACATAGAGGTAAATACTTTTTATACAAGCTTCAAATACGGAAATTCGTAGAAGGTCCAGATTTAACGCACTTTTTATACGAAGTTGACAAATTTTAATAGTGTGCGAAATTATATTGACCAATCAGGATGTGCCACACGCCTGAATTCCCTAGCCGCTATTTGGTAGTAGTTTTCACGCGCTTATCGCCGGCAAAGCGTCCGTTGGTCTACATTCGACTTAGAGCGAGATAGAGAATGATTTAGCAGCACCAGATTTCGCACCCTGAAGTCCGCAAAACCAAATGATGTCCGTGACTAAAGATTTTTAGTTTTAGACGGGTCTCTGGTCTAATCTGACAAAAGGTAGAAATAGGCAAGTGGAAAATCGACCCCTAATGAGGTTTTCAGAACTCCACGCGAACGAAATCGCGGGCTGCACTTGCATGCTACTTCTATTAAGGCGAAGCCGGGTTCACTGTTCTATGGTACATAATATATGTGTGTGTGTCAGGAGGGTGAGCTCCGGCGCACGCTACAGTCGCTGGCGTGCGGCAAGGCGCGCGTGCTGACCAAGTCGCCGCGTGGCCGCGAGGTCGACGACAACGACCTGTTTGCGTTCAACATGGAGTTCACCAACAAACTGTTCCGAATCAAGATCAACCAGATACAGATGAAGGAGACCGTGAGTACTATCTTTAAAATTAAAATCCTTGACTTGCATGTGCATGTGCCCAAAATACACAAAAAACAACAATTAAAATATATACATCAGTTCGGTGTAAGTGTAGAGAAATATCTGCCGAATTCGGTTCTTAAGTTTTCATTTTTAAAATCTCTATTTCATTTTAACATATTGTTATTGAGACAATAATCTCAAAATTGTTTTTGATTCTGCCATCTAAAAAAAACTAATACGCGGCGTAATTTCGGTGGTCACTTATGTCGCCGTGCGTGAAAAAGCAACGCAAGTGTAATTTACGTGAATTAAGCAGCTGTGTTCCGTACACATTCTATGCTCTCTACGAATAAATATGCACTACGAGATTTCTTTATTCATAGACTACGAGTAATATCAAGTTTTCAAGATGCGCGTAGGATTATATTTTGTAGGTATGTTTTTATCAACTTTATAATAACGTGAATCGTTGTTGCAGAGCGAAGAGCAGAAGGCGACGGAAGAACGCGTCTTCCAGGACCGGCAGTACCAGATCGACGCGGCCATCGTGCGCGTCATGAAGATGCGCAAGGCTCTCTCACACAACCTGCTCATATCTGAGCTGTACAACCAGCTCAAGTTCCCCGTCAAGGTAATTACTACCTAGAATAGATTAAGACGTACCAAGGCTGTATACAGATTCATTGCGGCAAATAAGCTGTAGATTTTTGTATGTAGAACGACGCAGAGGCAGATTTTTTTTATGTAGAACGACGCAGAGGCAGATTTTTGTATGTAGAACGACGCAGAGGCAGATTTTTGTATGTAAAACGACGCAGAGGCAGATTTTTGAACGTAAAACGACGCAGCGACGGGTTTTTGTATGTAGAAAGACGCAGCGGCGGAATTTTGTAAGTAGGACTTAGCGCCGGATTTTTCTCCTGCGTCGTTGGCAGCGTCAGATTTTTTATATGTATGACGAAGTAGCTTATGAACAGAAGTAAGACAAAAATGCATTAAATTTGAGCTGAATTTCGAGAAAGTTAAGCGTCATTCATAATATTTACGTTATGATTTACTTCCCATACATGATGAGGACGGACTATCTTCACCTCTTATAATTCTCTATACTTACTTAGCAAAATAAATAAATGTTAATCTGTTTGTCCGACAGCCCGCTGACCTAAAGAAGCGCATAGAATCCCTCATCGACCGCGACTACATGGAGCGGAATAAGGACAACGCCACACAGTACAACTACGTAGCGTAATGCCGGCCGCGGCCGTGCGACGACACCCTTACGAGCGTAGCCACCCGCTGCTGATATTATGATACGAATAAAATATTGTTTAGTTAATAATTTATATCAATCTTTGATTTTTGTAGATTCTTTTTGTGAATAAGTGTGATGAGATGACTCACCTGCCGAATTTACGTGTCTTCTAGAAAAAATGTATTGGACGCGTAATTTACATCGCATAAATTCGGCAGATCTGTCGCTATGCTAAGTGTAGAAACACATCTGACGAAATTACGCTTCCAATAACCCGCAACAAATTACGCCAATGGTTCAAAAAAGAGGTAAAATTGGTAAAAAAAGAGGGTAGCTATATTGTATTGGGTCTATTAAACTGAACGACTTTCACTATGAAGATAACGTCGAAATAAAATCAACTGTTCGTTCATCAGTACTAAGCGAAATACTTGGCCTATGATCAGTACATTTTTTTATCAAACAGCCGAACTGTTTTATTTTATTTTGATGTTGGCTCCATTGTAAAACTTGTTCAGTTTGATGCAAGAAGTTTGGAATCCTCTATAGTGGAGCACAGACAAATGTACTCTTTGAGCACAGACTGCCTAACAAGAGGGAAAACATGATAATACTCCTTGATGGTCGGTAATGATCGTTCTTTTCCGTAGTGGTTTTTAGTGACGTTAACTTTGTCCCTTTCTAATGTATGTCTATTGTCTAGGCATGACGTCACTATTTAGATCCATGGTTTGATGAAATATAAATGCCCTCTTTTGTTACATTCTATATATTTAATTTGTGCTAGCGATTGCAATGAGAAATAAAAAGAGCAAAATACGCGTATTTTTGAGCGGTACAGATGGGCGACATCATTTAGGAATACTTGCCGCCTGAATCCAATTCAATTCATTTATTTATTCAACAACTTACACTAACAGTACAAACACTACACGTGTACGTTTTAGTCATTTGATAATTAAAATTACATTATTTTATAGATTAATTTCGAGCGGTAAATAATTGAATCGGCCTGACGACAGTCGTGAACGAAACAAATTCAATGTATTATTGGTCTCGCCCGAATTGCTAGTTAACTAATCCAAAAGCCAAAAGAAAGAAAAATGGAATCTATGGGATGGAGTAAAGTGGAGGTTCGCTGCCTTTTAAGTTGGAGAGATCGCCTGGTAATTTTTCTCCTTAATTTTGCCTGCCACATGCTAAAGTTTACGAGCATTTGCCGTGTGCACACATGTGCCGAATTTACGCGACGTAAGTTACGCGTGCAATACTTTTCCCTATGTCGGTATAGACAGCAGTAAGAACCGAAATTACGCCGCGTAAATTTTACATTGGTCGCTACGCTAAAGGGCCCTTTCTAAGCTCAACTTTTGAGCGGAAAATGTATCAGAAAATATCCAAATGAAGCAAATTTTCCGCGATTCCGCTTTTGTTCGTAGATCTAACCTCATCAAGTACAAAAACAACAGAAGCAATAAAATAGTGAATTCACTGAAATAGAGAAACCAACAAACAAAACTCGTTAGTATTCGACCTTCCGCTGCGTTAGGCGGACGTCTACGCTGCCACCAGGACCTTATTGCGGCTGGCCAACCCACGAGAACCAATAGAATGAGGACTATTTTGTTCAAAAACGAGCGTGACCAAAAAAACCAATCTAATTTAATTCAAATTTATTATAATAAGTCTTATTATAACTGAATCTTCATTAAATTGTCATAGTAACTTATAATAACCCGCGCGGATAAAGTAACAATCTGTAAATGGCGGACGGTCTCGTACTATCTCGCTCACATCGTCGCTTTGTCTATATTCGCACTGTACGTAGTACCACGCTGTGCGGGTATAGACAGAGAGAGGACGAGACCGTCCGTCATTTACAGATTGTTTCTTTATCCGCGCGGGTATGAGAAGATGTGGCTACACAGCCTTATCAGTGGCACGCGAGCTGCACCTAAATGCTTTTTCTATTAAGGCGGGTTCTGTTCTGTGGGCCTGACATTATGAGACTTGCTGATTTATCTAAAAACAGATCGAAACCCGTCTGTCCGTGCGTGTGAACCGCTTAACGCAGCGAATGGCCTTATAGTAATTGTAAATAATCTAAGATGTGTTGTAAAGCAGACACGAGTGGCTACGCTTGTATTTCCTGATCTGAAATTATAACGGTTTTCAATTAATAATTTAATTTATAATTAGATTATTAATTGGAACCAAAATACCTTAAGGTAGATTAAAGTATCGCTTCCGGTTCCGCTATACTTATAAATAAACTTGTATAGCAGGGCGTTATTAAAAATCTACAGGAAATAATAGTGAATGAACTATTGCGTGATAAACTAAGAATGAACTTTATAGTCATAGCTCAAGACAAATGATCGATGGACCCAAAAGGATGTTTGTTGTCCGTGAAAATGGGGAAGGCTGTCAATTTTTACCGCTGTAGGCACCACTTATACTTATACCGCAAATTAATTCGATCGTTCTATGTCATTAACTGTAAAGCCTGACCAGGAATATAAAAAACCAGGTTTGCAATCGCTGCAATCGAATATAACCTTTAATGACAGAGTTTCAAGTACAAAAATTAGTTCCAATCACTTTCCACAACATGGCGAGGTTTTTTATATTTCTGGTCGGGCTTTACATTAAATGTACTGACAGGCAGTACCCGCCGGCTCCCTGGGTCGATTCGTATTTGTTATAACGGTCCGACAGTTTGTAAAAAACATGGTTTTTAACAACGCCCTCTACAACACTTAAATATAATAACACTCTAGAAACATAACGTGTGATATTAGACAATTTGTTGACCCTCTGAGATGGACATTGCCATTTGATTTTGTGCACAATTCGAAGGGTATTAAGTTCTTTACTTGAATAGCATCGACGTAGATATTTGAATAAGTTTATCTTAGGTAGACTACAGTGCAATATCCAATTATTGACTTGGATGAAACCAAAAATGGGAAGCGACGGCATACATGAACTTTTTTTCCGAATTAACGTAGTTCCAGACTCTAATGTCACGAACAATGTGTCCGCAAACAAAATATCCGTCGTCTGCTCAACGCCTCATGCTGGTACACTTATCCAAAACAGATTAAGGCGCTACGCAGATGATGGACATAATGGCCCCCGGCCATGTCTCGGTAGGTATGTAATTTGCCCCATGAATTTACCACTGATCCGTGGAGTTCTATACAACTGACCGTGAGCAAAATTGTCTACCGTTTGCGTAACGCCTAATGGTGGGTTGCCTTTGTTGACAGTGTCAGCGTACATCAGGCGGTTTTTTTTAGCAGTTTTGATTGTTAAATTGATAATGAACCCAATAACTGTTGAATTTGAGTCGAAAATAGCATGCAAGAGATGACGCGAACTCACGCCACAGGGATTTATCTCTTGCACGCTATTTCAATTGAGTTCATTATCAATTTATCATTGAAAACTGCTCGAACATTTTTCCGCTAATGTGCGCTGACCCATAGTTGTGAGGTAATGATAGCACTGACATATACTCTAGCGTTAGACAAGCTCGTTCAAACAAACAAAATGTCACACAAAATGACATATTGCGTTCTGTCATTGCCATAGTGACGACGACGAAGTGAATTCGGGAACATCAATGCGGTGCGCCCACCGCATTCAAGTGGAACATGTTGCTTTTATGAAAGGGCTTGTCTATCGCTAGAGTGTAAGTCAATGAATGATATAGTTTATTAATTTGTTGGCACTGGTACAGCATCCGTCTATACAGGTGTAACAAGACACCCTAGTAATACTTAAGTAGGTGTTTCAGGCCAACAAACTGAACAACTTTCACTATTCATTCCATACATTTGAGTCGAGTCGGTACTGCAGTTTCGTATGAAATAGCTGAATTTCTTTTCATATTTCGAAATTGGGTCGATAGTAAAAGTTGTTCAGTTTGATGGCATGAAGTATTACTAGGTTGTATGTATCGTTACACCCTGTATAATAGTTTTTCCGTAATATTATTAGCTGTCAGTTTCAGAAGGGTACGCTAATTAAAACTTTATTTATAATTTTCTCTTGGCGTTTTATTTGTCCTATAAAGAAGTGAAATGATAAATAAATAGTGAAAATTTAGATTTCATTACAATATTTTGAGAATTAAAGTATATTTACAACATATTTACCAGCAAAACATGATAAGCCCATTATATGAAAGCTAAACGTAAACGTATACAGGGTGTTAGGAAAAGTATCATTAAACTTTAAACCACAAACTCTACCCAGCAAACTGAACAACTTTTACTATGGGAGCAAACCTTGCAAAGCAAAAAAAATCTGCTGTTCCATACTATACTGCAACGCCTACGCGACTGAATCGTATGGAACATCAGATATTTTTTGCTCTGACAGGTTTGCTCCCATAGTAAAAGTTGTTCAGTTTGATGGGTAGAGTATGTTAATTATACTTTTCCTTACACCCAACGTTAATTGTACTCTTGTGTTATAATATAATTTAAATAAACATTTATAAAGTACCTAAGTTATAGCCTGTAGGATCCCACTGCAGGGCAAAGGCCTCCCCTCACGAATAATCTCGTGAGAAAGTGGGCAATACTCCATCACCAAACATTTGAAAAGTAACTTTATTGAAATAAAAAAGTATTTTTCAATTTGTATACTAATAAAATCTACAGGGTAATCTTGTATTAGAGTCGAAAATGAGATTTATAAGTTACATATTAATACAAGTGTAATATTATTGGATTCTAGACAATGTCTTTATTTGATTGCCCATATTGTATAACAAACGTTATACACCGGTTACGACGCATTCCCGCGCTTACATTTACATTATCTCTTGAGAAGTAATTGTAATTTACATTAGAACAATCTCTCAAATCGGAAGAAAGACATATATTATTTCTCTAAGCATTAACATTTCAATTAGGCGTTTCATCTCAGTCTAATACTTCTTAACATCCGTATAAATGGAACTTTTATAACAATTGTTATTTTGAGTCAATGTGAAACCATAGAGCACCGAGATTGTATTTTATTTTTCAGGCCAAGCTTTACAACAAACTCAACATAGATGCAAATTTACGAAGGTATTCTATTTCATTTCAATTGAAAAGTCTTGAAATATAAACAAAAACATAACTCGAAAGACTTGTGCTCCTCCACAAATCACTTTCAAAAATCTTCCCTATTTTCATATATTTCTACGAATATCCTATTGGAGTGGATTATAAATGACATGTGTCCATTAAATTTTCTCAATGAAAACAAACTTATTAAGTTACCGAGTATAACAATCATTTCTACATTCGATATAACAAAGAATCACACGAGAAGAATACAAGATAGTTTCTCCGTAATAAATCCTTCCTCCAAACTTCAAAACTATTAGTCAAAGTAATTAGTCACTAAGCCGTTGGTTTAGGGTTCATTTATCTGTAATTTTGAAGACGGTGTCGAGATGATCCTTGTGGTAGTCCAGTTCTTCGGCCAGGGCGAGCGCGAGCGTGTTTGGAGTTATCTCTGTATCCAAATACTCGCGGAGAAGAACCTGCGAGTTTATTTATGTTCTTATAGCAGTGTCAAACTCTGAAGGCAACTACGAGTATAATACTGAACGTTTTAAAAGATAGCAAGGAGTCGCGCTGCAAGTCTGACGGAGGGCGGACGCGTGCGTATTGGCCTCTCTTTGGCTTGCACGTGGCTCCCCTATTTTGTGTTTTAACCATAAAACAATCACTTGAGATTATTATACTTTTGACATTGGCAGAATTGCCGCGCTAGACGCAAGCGCCGACCATTAATTAAGAAAAATAGAAATAATAGCAATTATAGCCAAGTTTTTGACCACTCCATAAATATTATGGTCGTCGACATACAATGGCGTATGCATCGATCTAATGATGGATGAAAAAAAATTTGTATTAGAGAGCCAAATATAATAGTAGTGACGTCATGGCTCTAATAGAAGTCTCAAGTGACATGAAGACATTTTATTTTGATCTGCTCCCCGATCAACAAGCTCGTCATCATCAGCCACGCACATACCTGCGGAGGCACGGCGCCGCCATGCCGCAGCACCCCGCGCCGCAGCGCCTCCCCCGCGGCCCTGTTGAGGGGGTCGCTCTCAAAGTGCCGCTTCCACACGCTCCACGCGATGGCGCGCGATATCAGGTACGAGTAGTATTTGGCGCCGTAGCCTATTAGGTGACTGAAGCGGTGCTGCCACGCCTGCGGGGTTAAATAGTATTTATGAGTCAAACATGCTCTTTAAAGTTGTCAGAAAGGATATTTAGGGCCTGTTTCACCATTTCTGAGTAATTTTTTAATATGTAATCAGACAGATCGTTTAAAATCTTTTCCATACTAAGGGCCTGTTTCACCACTTCTGAATAAGTTCTTGTTAGCTTATCCGACACATATTTTGACATAATTTCATACAACATATGTCAAACTATCTGTCGGATAAGCTAACAAGAACGTCAATGACCTTCTTTGCTGTACTATAGTGTAGTATATTACCGTATCCTCTATGTAAGGCAGGCCGTAGTACTGCTTTTGTACTTGTTGTAGCACCTCGGTCGTCCGGCTCGTCCGTGCCGTCGGACCGTGGTATTGCTGGTCTAGTGCCGAGTAGAATACCTGCAAACACAGTTAAACACTATAGAACACGTCGGCTGCTCCAAAATAAAACAATGAACACACCATTTTGAAAAATTCCATTGTTTTTCACAAGTTGATGTACCTCGTTCAAATGTATCAGAATTGAGGATCATTTAAAAACATTTGGGAAATATATTAATAGAATAGAACTTACTATCCACAAATAATTTAACATATCGTGTATAGTAAGAAATTGGTACAAAATAAATTATTGAAAGTGGTTCAGGGTGTTGTGGTGTGCAACATGTATTATGTACACCTATGTAAATGTTCTATATAATATCATTGCTTATACAAATAAACTTAGTCTTATTCGAACACTCATCTAGTTTCATTGACATCTCCTGCCTTCCATCCTCATATGGCGACCTTGCCAGAGCGCAGCGGTCTGGCGCCGCCGCGTTTAAAGTGTTTACAAATTCCATTCCTTTTTAAGAACTTCATCTTCATAATGTTCGGACAAAATGAACCAGTTTGTACGCTAAGTGCAGTGAAATTAAGTTGTGTTAATAAAAAGTTGGTGCAATCGTTCAAATCACAATGGGTTCAACAAACACAAAGGAAGAGGAAATTTTGGCCCAGAATGCAGCAGGAGGAAATAACAGTGCAAGCCTCGACCAACTAAAGATACAGCTGGGAGCTGTAAATATAATTTTGCTAACGATATGCACGATAATTGCTATCGGTTTTCTCTATATGACATATCGATTGTACAAAAAATGTCATAAGAAGTGGATGGATAATCAAATAAATAGACACGTTTTGACACGAAGGTCCTTACCATTCAATCGCCGCCGAGAAGGGCAGATAAGAGAAAACGTGTGAAGAAGATCATTTTAATTATCTATAAGTGCAGGAGAGGAGAATGACATAAGTGTTCAAAAATTCAGAAATAAGAGAGCAAACTACAACCAAAATACCAGTATGATTACAGAAGAAACTCATTAGAAGAATTAACTAGCATCCAGATCTTAATAAGAAGCCTACAAAGATATTTTTTTTTGTGTGTAGTTTAGTCAGTGGTAGTGTTAAAAATAAAAAATAAACAATACAGTGAGAAGTGCGGAAAACGGGACTCGTACGTTTTATAAAAAACTGAACTATTACTTATAATTATTACGTTTCAATATGCAGAGAGCAGCATAACTTTCATGGATATTGGTATGTAAAGTTTGTAATAACTACAACAATAATACCTACAACAATTAAAAACAAAATGTCATGGCAACAGAATTAATAGAGATATGTAATAAATTATCAGAAATAAAGACATATTTGGTAAAGATAGGACCAAGAGTGCGATTTTTGAATCTCATTCGGTGAGCTCAGCAGTTGAAAATGTCTAAATAACTATGGAGATACGCATCTTTCTACTGCTGAGTTGACTTACAAAAATCATACTACAGGAGAGCGATTTTTGAAAGTCAAATCTGCAGCAAAAAGATGCGTATCTCCATAGTTATTTTGACATTTTAACAGCTGAGCTCACCGAATGAGATTCAAAAATCGCACTCCAAGTCGAAGAAAAGGTAATATTGTAGTAGTTAAACTAAACGAAGTTGATACATTAGCAGAAAAATACAATAAATTCTTAAATAAATTAAGTGAGTTAAAAGGTAGTATTTTTTCATGTTCTTAACCAGCAGCCTAGCACTGCCAAAGGCAGCACTGGCAAGGTCGCCATGCGGTGTGGGACTTCAAAGGTGAACAATAATTGATAGAATAGGTTTGCTGTTCAAACGTATAATCTCTCAATATGTATGAAGGCAATGACTTATATATCTACCTTAAGACTATGTGTGTGTGGGGGGCTATGCACACACTACAGTGTAAAATTAGTTAGTGGCATATTTAGAGTTTTATTTCAGAGCAGCCGATGTGGATTCTATTCTAGGTACAATAAACATCTTTATCTTCCAGATTTCATCAAACCAGCCGAAACATTACCCCGCGAAGGAGAGGAGGAATGGCCTGTTTGGAAATAATGGGAATGGGCGGTTTGAGGAAGACATGACTATTCCACACGAAAAGTAGGTTGGTGATATTCTAAGTAAGTAACCACAAGACTAATTTCAGGTACTACAATAATAAATAAATAGCCGTATGGTTCAGACATATAATTGATCACACCAATTCTTCCCGTGGGTGTCGTACAAGGCGACAAGGAAAAAAAATCTGCTGTCCCATACATTTGAGTCGTGTAGGCAGCGGCGGCGGGTGCAGTTTAGTATGGGAAAGCTGATTTTTTTGTTGCTCCGATTGGTTTGCTCCCATAGTAAAAGTTGTTCAGATTGATGGGTAGACTCTTAGTTTAAAAAGATGCTAATGATATCAATTTCACCCTGTATACACATACATTGCCATTGTTATGATCCCAAACGATTCGAACCCTGATTTGACAGTCTCCGGCGTGGTAGGTAACTTTTACGCCGACCGGGTCGCCAATAATAAATGTGAAGTACCTGTAACTGCATCTCACTGGCACCGAACAGGTACTTAGAAGCGCAGAGCCGGTGCAGCATGTCCTCCGGCATCGGCTCTCCGGTTTGGAAGTGCCGCGCAAATCGACGGACCACCTGATTTGTAAAATAATAGCGGTTTAAATAAGTTCTTGTCAGATCTAACAACTAATTGAATAGTAAGCAGATCGACGTAATTCGCTGACATCCAGTGGTTTACCCCAGGCCCCAGGCACAATATAAAGAAAGAGTGTCTATTACTACATACAGTATGGACACTCCCTCATCATCAGCCTATCATCGTCCACTGCTGAACATAGGCCTCTTCCAAGGCGCGCCACAAAACTCTGTCCTCGGCCTTCCTCATCCAGTCGCTCCCCGCTACTTTTTTTAGGTCGTCCGTCCAGCGGGCAGCAGGGCGTCCCACACAACGCCTACCAGTTCGCGGTCTCCACTCTAGAACTCTGACACCCCATCGGTTGTCAGTTCTTCGGCAGATATGACCAGCCCATTGCCACTTCAGCTTGCTAATTTGCTGAGCTATGTCAGCCACTTTAGTTCTCCACTCACTCCCTGCCTTCCACCAACTACGAAGTCGTGGGTTAACTCTAGTAATTCGGTATGTCAAGTTTTTTTTTGGAGGGCTGAATCGAAAACTATTTCGAGATAATTGTCTCAATAATCATATTTTCTATGTCAGAGATTTTAAAATGAAAGGATTACAGATATTTTTAATAAAATAACGTCGTTTTTCGGTCCGTGCAGTGACGTCACTGGCATACCTGTGAACTCTTTGGTAAACATAAAATCAACTTAAAATAACCGGCCATTAAGAAAAAAAAATACATTCACAATGTCAGAATTTGACATTTGATGTTGCCGTATCTTTTTCCAGCATAGAGTTAGAAAGAGGAGGCAGGTTTTAATTTTTTTAAATACAGCTGTAGGTAGTTTTTCTCCATGGAGTTCGAATTATTTTCTCTCCACCATTTTTGCACTTAGAGATTACAGATCAAAATAATTTAAAAATTAAATTTATATTGATAAACTCGATGAATCGCAATAAGAATGAAATAGGTATCTTAAAATTATGTCTTCTGTCCGTAAAAAATATAAAAATGAAGACAAAAAAAAACTTGACATACCGAATTTATGTTTTCAAAACAAAGATAATGTAATCTCAGGATGAAGGATTAAAACTCTTTTTGAATAGACGGGTGTCAATACGTTTTACCCGACTCCCGCCTTATTGCAGCCCTAGACTCCGTTTCGCATGTGCTGACAACATCTTGTCAATTTCTGTTTTTTGTAGGCAGTGTCCGGGGTGTGCCCCAGGTACCGCTGAAGCAAATCATTCAAACTAGAGTACCATGATATATTTTTGGTAGAAAATGTACAATGATGATGGAAACAATACAAACGCTGAGTAAGCGTAGTTTGTGATTGCCCATTGATTTCCAAACATGCCTCCTAAAGCATGGATGTCTCAAAGAAAAAGGTGAGCTAAGTGTTTGGAGTTGACGGGATGCGTGAAGCACAGGAGCGAGCGCGGACTATACTATGTCCAGATAAGCTTATATGTTTAAGAGATAGTGGAGGACTATGACAGTAGGAGAACTATAGGTAGTACAGGCTGATGAATTATGGGCCATAATGACACACCTGGGGGCTGCTCGCGAAGTACTCCATCAGCACGCTGGGCACCTCGGCCAGGTCGGTGGGGCAGCGCGTGCCCGACACGTGCTGGTGCCGCGCGCGCCCCACCATCGAGTGCAGCGCGTGCCCCGCCTCGTGGAACAGGTTGTCCACCGCGCCGGCCGACAGCAGCGCCGGCCCCGACCGGTGACCGCCGCTGAGCGATAGCATTATCACTACTATAGGGTTCTGTGGGGAGAAAGAAAGATTTACATAAGCATAGCATATGCTCACGACTATATTCCCCGAGGGGGTAGTCAGAGATATTCTGAAACCTCAGAACATCCACGTTTCACCATTAGCACCGAAACTCTGTCCAGTGTGACGGGGGGTGAGCCCGTCGCCAGAGATGTACAGTCTGACTATAAAGTGTTGGCAAAAAATGAGGGCGCTGTCTCCACGCAAGAACGTCAAAATCAAGAATAACCTGGCGACACCGCCATACTAAAATGATTAGTTCCTCAAACATTCATGCCACGACTTTATACACAGACTATACAGTACGACCAGAAAATGATTCCGCTATTCCGCGAGTTTCCAACCAGTCAAATTAACAACTCTTTATCAAACGTCAAAATAGGTATTGTACTAAAAATTTAATAGTGACGTCAATGTTTTTCGTCGTCGTTTTGATACTTTTTATGGTGTATTGAAGTGGCAGTCATGGTGCGGCTTGCCGGGGCGCTCGTACAGGTCGCAGTATATGTGCCCGAGCACGCCCTCCGTCTCGTTACAGTGGGGTAGAAGTGAACTAACTTGGTAAGTGCCGTCTGGCAGCAGCTTGCCGCCCTGTATAGTGAAGTGGCAGTCTTGGTGCGGCTTGCCGGGGCGCTCGTACAGGTCGCAGTATATGTGCCCGAGCACGCCCTCCGTCTCGTTACAGTGGGGTAGAAGTGAACTAACTTGGTAAGTGCCGTCTGGCAGCAGCTTGCCGCCCTGTATAGTGAAGTGGCAGTCTTGGTGCGGCTTGCCGGGGCGCTCGTACAGGTCGCAGTATATGTGCCCGAGCACGCCCTCCGTCTCGTTACAGTGGGGTAGAAGTGAACTAACTTGGTAAGTGCCGTCTGGCAGCAGCTTGCCGCCCTGTATAGTGAAGTGGCAGTCCTGGTGCGGCTTGCCGGGGCGCTCGTACAGGTCGCAGTATATGTGCCCGAGCACGCCCTCCGTCTCGTGGACCACGGCCAATTTGTATACGTCCGGGGACCATGATTCACCTGAGGGTCACATAATTATTATTAAGCATTTTTCTGTAGAAAAGAAACTATCAAAAAAATTTAAAAGGGTCGTTTTTGTTTGAAATTTAAAGATAATAAACCCAGGAAAACACACGGATTATGACAAGATGTTTCCGAAACCAATCGTTTCTTTTTTGCCTGTTTATCTGTTCGAGCATCTAGTGAAAACTACTAAATAGATTTTTATGCGGTTTTCACACTTCAAAAGCCTGAGGTATAACTTAATACGCTACTTTTACTTTTATCGTATGGGCGGCGCCCACTATCATAAATTCGACGCAGACGAAGCCTGGGGTAAAAGTGAAACCACAGAGTACTATATACAACTCACCGTAACATCTCGCATAATAAATAAAATTAATCTAGATCTTGACTTCATACATGTAGGTACAAACGTAAAGAAAACAAACCTGGCAACATCTCTTCAGACTTCAAACTGATGCCATACAACTCCTGGCACAACATATCGAGGCCCTCCATGCACCCGCCCAGAGAGAAATACGGGCTGAAGTCAGAGTTAGCGACGTTCAACAACTGAGTCTTGGCCTTGTGGGTGAAGTAAGGAGTGTCCCAGCACATCAGCTTGTCCTGGTAGGGGGTCTCCTTCCGCTTCATTTTGAGCATCGCTTCGAAGTCTATGTTGGCTCGGTCGTGGAGGTTATCTGAGAGGATGTCAAGGAACTGTTGGACGTTGGACGCTGTCTCCATTGTACTAGCTTTTATCGCTCTAGAAAAAGAAATAAAAGAATTTAAACAATGTTGAGCCATGTTATTTATTAAATTTATTTCAGCACTGTTATGGGGTCATATATTTGTAGCACTGAATGCAATGGAAATCGCACATTCTTTGGTAAAGTGCACATCAATGTATGGAGAAAGCAATACAGTATTTTTGTCATCAACACATTACTGATAATAGACCATTCATCCATCCAATCAACTGTCTTAATCACATTGCATCCTTAAATTTATGATGATTACTAATATAGCAAAGACAAATATTGCGTGTGAATGTCTATCTCTTTGTTACGTCTTCATGTCCAAACTAACATATAGATTCCGATAAAAAAATGTCTGTCTGTAGTGTTGAGTTTTCAGAATATATCTATCTAACTTGAATACCTGTCAGCATAACTGGGGAAGCCACAAACGTTGGCCATCTCCCTCCTAGCGTCCAGGATGGTGGTGAGCAGCTGGTCCTGGTGGGCGTCGGGCGCTAGGTACAGTCTGTAGGCAGCCTCGCGCGCCGCCGCCTCCTCGCACTCCGCGTACACACCGCTCACTATTATGTTGTCGCCTTCTGTGCTGAAACTGGAGAGAGATAATATTACACAACTAAAACTCTCATGCTATCTACACGCCCGCGCGAGCTTAAGACGCTGTTATCCCGTCGAGACCGTTTTTTGAACACGAACGAAAGTGTTTTAAACTGTGTTTTAAAGTCTGAAATTAAATTATGTCTTATTTAAGGATCGGGCGGATGGGCAAATGTTCTCAATTACACGATTAGATTAAGTTTACTAGATAGAAAAACATCCCAAAGTTACCCCTTTTTGTTATGTTTTTTCAATACTATGATTAAACTGCAGATATTTAACTTTTTTATTCTTGTACTTAACTAAATACATTAAATATTTCTAGTGAACTCAGAATAGTCCGTTTTCTATTGGGATCCGTTGTATGGAGAGGTTTACAATTTTGAGTAGAGCAATGCCACTTGGTACAGGTGTAATACACGTCAAACTAAGCCCAAAGAGCCTGGTAGGCAGATATAACTCTGTGTCTGGTAGGGGGGAGGGGGGGAGGAGGGGGGGTTAAAGTACCGGACTGCCAGTACTCAGAACAAAAATTCTAGCGGATGTATTTGAACCTTTGGGTCAAGTTTGGTATCGTTTTCAGGTAAATCGTGGATGGCCAATTCATTCCTAATACCAGTTTTTTAGGGTCCCGTAGCAAAAAATTTGGTAATCCCTAAAATAATAAATTTTTGGTACTAAAATTTTGCACATAAACCCTGATATTTTCAGATTTTTGTATGAAGCTTAATATTAAAAAAAATATTTTCTGAAAGCCCATTTAATGTAGATTATAACAACATAAACAAATAATATCCGATTTTCAATTTTAAATTTAAAAAAAATTATTGAACGTACTGCGGCGTTTGGCAGCGGTTTGAAAAAAGACCTGAAAAACGCAATGTAACCAGTGGTGCGATTAAGATTAACCAAAAATAACGTACTTGTAGCCTTTACAGCTATAAATTTTAATGTAAGTACTCTTTTATTTAATGTTTCGTCATCATCATCATCAGCCCCATTGCAGTGCACAGGCCTACCCTTAAGACGCTGTTATACCGTCGAGGCCGTTGTTTGAACAAGAACGAAAGTGTTTTAAACTGTGTTTTAAAGTCTGAAATTAAATTATGTCTTATTTAAGGATCGGGCGGATGGGCGACTGTTCTCAATTACACGATTAGATTAAGTTTACTAAGTAGATAGAAAAAAATCCCAAAGTTACCCCTTTTTGTTATGTTTTTTCAATACTATGATTAAACTGCTGATATTTAACTTTTTATTCTTGTACTTAACTAAATACATTAAATATTTCTAGTGAACTCAGGAGAAGTTTTAGCTTAGAAACTCCCATGAGCAAAGATATTGACGAAAAACACGTTTTTTTGCGATCCTGCGTTCAATTGGATCGGGATGGCTAATTGTAAACTTATGCTTGCAAGAAAGAGACGCTTGCACTGGAATAACCTAGCCTTAAGAAGAGTGTATGGGCGATAGTGCGAGCACAATACGGATTGGTTAATTTTATGTAAGTACAGCTTGGCACCACAATTGCACAGCTCGGTACATTTATTTGAGCTGACGTTTATAACAATTGCACTTTGTGCTACACGATTTCATGCACCGACATCTAATGAGCTCTAGGCACGCTTGAGCAGCCATCGGAATTTGGGTCCATATTGGCACCCAAGTTTCTTCGTCTTTCTGCCAGCCCCATTCAGACGGGCAAGGAAGATTTTGCGTTCTATTTAGGCATTACCCCCAAACATGAACGCCCTGAAAAACTGCTTTCAGAGTATATTAAGAATGTTGTTTAAGGGCAGCTTCAGTAGGAGGTAAAATTTCGATTTGTTACCAATCGAAGCTGAAGCTGCCCTTAAACAACATTCTTAATATACTCTGAAAGCAGTTTTTCAGGGCGTTCATGTTTGGGGGCAATGCCTAATTAGAACGCAAAATCTTCCTTGCCCGTCTGAATGGGGAAGATAAATCATTTGTCTGTCTTTTTTTGTAAAAATGTGTTTGCGACACTCTTTTACCGTTTCTGATGGGCATGATCTGAAAAACCAAGAAGTATTTAAAAACTAAAATTGTTGTTTGGTCCGAAGTATGTTTGAAATACCTACTTATATATAATTTTCTTACCTATCTTCTTTTTCCGTTTTCTTATATATTTTTGAATATTAGGATCCGCTCTGTCATAATCCCTTCATAGAGTGATTTAAACCCTCGTTGCATTCGGATAGGCCTTCCATGCCTTAAACGCGGTTTTTTGCCCCTTCCGATAAACGAAGATGTACTTAGTATCCTATAAATAAGGGCTATATAAATAACACATGTGTGCTTTCAGGGCCTGAAATAAAAACGATCAAATTTTTTTTTGTAAACATTGTGTGCAAATTGAATTAGGAATTAGGTATTACACGGTAAGACACGTCAGATATTGGTGATTTCTTCTAGTCCCGATGTGCACATGTGACGATACACGGAACTGTAGACACATATGTTGTTGTATTAGCGACATCTTGTGTTCCCAATAACTACGAGGTCTGGAAAAACTGTGGGAGCACATCGGGACTGGAAGAAATCACCAATATATGTCGTGTCATACTATAGCTTCAGTTTAGGTAACTGACGTGTAATACCTAAATCAATTTGTACACAACTTTTACAAACAAATTTAATTCTGATCGTTTTTATTTCAGGCCCTGAAAGAACACACTGGTTTTGCCCTTATTTCATTCATTTACAGGATGTGATACTACATATTCATTTACGGAAGGGGCAAAAAACCGCGTTTGAGGCATGGAAGGCCTATCCGAATGCATACCCGAGGTCTTTAGATGTCGGTGCATGAAATCGTGTAGCACAAAGTGCAATTGTTATAAACGTCAGCTCAAATGTACCGAGCTGTGCAATTGTGGTGCCAAGCTGTACATATAAAGTTAACCAATCCGTATTGTGCACGCACTATCGCCCATACACTCTTCTTAAAGGCAGGCCTGTGCACTGCAATGGGGCTGATGATGATGATGACGAAACATTAAATAAAAGAGTACCTACTTACATTAAAATTTATAGCTGTAAAGGCTACAAGTACGTTATTTTTTGTTAATCTTAATCGCACCACTGGTTACATTGCGTTTTTCAGGTCTTTTTTCAAACCGCTGCCAAACGCCGCAGTACGTTCAATAATTTTTTTTTAATTTAAAATTGAAAATCGGATATTATTTGTTTATGTTGTTATAATCTACATTAAATGGGCATTCAGAAAATATTTTTTTTAATATTAAGTTTCATACAAAAATCTGAAAATATCAGGGTTTATGTGCAAAATTTTGGTACTGAAAATTTATTATTTTAGGGATTTCTAAATTTTTTGCTACGGGACCCTAAAAAACTGGTATGAGGAATGAATTGGCCATCCACGATTTACCTGAAAACGATACCAAACTTGACCCAAAGGTTCAAATACATCCGCTAGAATTTTTGTTCTGAGTACTGGCAGTCCGGTACTTTAACCCCCCCTCCCCCCTACCAGACACGGAGTTATATCTGCCTACCAGGCTCTTTGGGCTTAGTTTGACGTGTATTACACCTGTACCAAGTGGCATTGCTCTACTCAAAATTGTAACACTTTTGCCCAATAGAAAACGGACTAGAAGAATTTTTAGCTTAGAAACTCCCATGAGCAAAGATATTGACGAAAAACACGTTTTTTTTCGATCCTGCTTTCAATTGGAGCGGGATGGCTAATTGTAAACTTATGCTTGCAAGAAAGAGACGCTTGCACTGGTATAACCTAGCCTTAAGCAAGATCGCTGTACATCGACTCGTCCATAAGGCAATTCTTAATAGTTTACTTAATAAATTTAGCCTAAGCTCGCTCGAGCGTGTGGACGTAGCATTAGAAATGTTTGGCTTTGCGCATCCTCGCGCATGTCCGGCGCTTTAAGGGCAGGGTAGGTAATAAAACATTGTTAAAAGTTGATGTGATTGTTAGTGAACTGATAACCCTAAAATAAGCTAAAATTTAATATTGATGCAACTCTAGCTTTGAGTTGAGAGCAAGTCATTGACTTTGATTTGCTATTGTGGTGAAGATTAGATTTGATAAGATTGAAGAGATTGGAAAGGGTGAGCCGGACATATTCATCAGATACTTACAACTGTCTAACGTTCTGAGGGACAGCACTTCTAGGCACTCTCCTCGGCTTGGCCGCCCCAGCCATGAACCTCTGTCCTGTCTGTAGGATCACATCGTTGAGGGTGACCACTCTCTTCCGAGGGCCATTCGCCAGTTGTATTCCGCTCTGTTCGAAGTCAAATAGGAAGAGTTCCGCGAGGTGTTTGTCGCCAGACGTGCCGCGTTTTACAGAGTCCCGTAGGGCTTCATAGAGACCTTTATGGGTGTTTAACCTATAAGGAATAAATAGGAAATACTTTAGAATATCAAAGAATTCAAAGTCTTTAACTTGGAATAAAATTAACGTTTTATTTCACTGCAGTCAGGACTTAATATTCATCATCATCTTCTCGCCCTTACCTTATTATTTAGGGTCGGCGCAATATGTCGCCTTCCTTCATTCATCTCTTTTTGCCTTCATTTCAGCGTTCACTCCTTTTCTACACATGTCATCTTTCACACAATCCATCCATCTTTTCTTTGGTCGTTCTCTCTTCATGTATCATACACATTCATATTTAACGCTTGTCTTGTAATATGACGAAGGGCCTGTTTCACCACTTCTGAATAAGTTCTTGTTAGCTTATACGACAGATATTTTGACATCATTTCATACAAAATATGTCAAACTATATGTCGGATAAGCTAACAAGAACTTACCCAGAAGTGGTGAAACAGGCCCTAAATATGAAAGTTCCAACAAAATTAGCTGAAACTATTTTAAGGGGATGATCAGACCATCAAATACATTTGAGTCGAGTTATGTTTGCAGTTTTGTATGGGACAGCAGATATTTTTTTTGCGATTTCGATCTTGTTCCCATACAGAAAGTTGTTCAGTTTAATGGTCTAGTTGTCCTCTTAAAATAGTTTCAGCTAATTTTGATAGAACTTTTATAATATTTAAGGACAAGCACAAAAGCACAGTGAACTTCCCAATAATACAGGGTGTAAGAGACAGCCGGGAGAATACTGAAACGGTGAATTCCAGCTGCCCTTATTTGCCTGGCTGTGCCTTACACCCTGTATAGAAAACGGACAGTTTTTTTATACCAAGTTTGAATTAAATCATTGGACATTGCGAGACATAAATCAACTCACTTCTCAACAACACCGCTCACACTTATGCAAGCATCTTCAGCGGCAGCAGCGAAGTGTGACTGCGGGTGTGCTATCCTCACAAACTCGGCCAGATCAGCAACTTTGCACAATGTGTCCGACAGCTCATCAAATATCTCCACCATCGGTCTGGTTGGGTTTGAAGTAGCTTCCTCTATGAGGCGGTCAGTGGCTGTTATTGCTTGCTCTTTGAGTGCGTAAAAACCTTCGAAACTGGTTAGTTCTGGCTTGTTGAAGAGGCCCTGGAGGAAAACATGGAATAGTTCGCATGGAATCATGTTAGAAATGTTTAAATGTGTATACGAAAATGAAAAATATCATTAAAATTCTGTGATTGACATACAATATACAAACTCATTTCTTTCTGTGTATGACAATAAATAAATAATAGGTGGTGGCTGGCTCCTCAGGAAGCGGGCGGAAGGGTGCTAACAGATTAAGCCCTAATTTTTCTAAAACTCAACCTTCTGACAACTGAACGGGACTGGATTGAGGTCAAGAGCAAACCCATCAGTAGTAAAAAAAAGAACATTGGAAAATTTATTGTATCAAGGTGCAAAAGTGCCACATAAAATGTATCCAGAAGCGATGAGCATGTATGTATGAAGAAATATAGATGTTGAAGAGGAGAGAGATGTGTTACAGAATCGTAGCTTGGGCCCATCTATTATCAAACTTCCTCTTCCTCTTCCGCTATTGCAGTACCTTAGGTGAGCATATCGTCGCTAGCCTTACTAAACGATGTAACTAACATCGAGTTGATTTTATAGGACAAGCTTTTTTCGGTTGAGCACTACTAATTTTCACAACTTTAGTAGTAAATCTTACAGTTTTCTCCCTCAAAGCATCGAACATGGGCCGAGAGTTTGGTCTGGTGTTGAATGCAGTGGCTAGTGGAGACCATGTGCTGACGGCACGGCCTGGCTTCCGGCGCTTTCCTCGTAGCACCCATAGTGGCCTTAGCAACTTCATTTTACTTCACATTAACCTGTGGAGATTATTATAATGGTTGGTTATACTTGATATACATGGTGTTACAAAAGTCAAAATAAACATTTAAAACTTTTAAGGGGGTTGTTTAGAGTTTAAACTTTAGACCATCAAACTGAACAACTTTCACTATAGGACCAACATGGAAATCGCGAAAAAAAAAATGCAGCTAACTCATACATTTAGCTTGAGTAGATTTGTAGTTTAGTATGGAACATAAGATTTTTTTTTCGCGATTTTGATGTTGGTCCCATAGTGAAAGTTGTTCAGTTTGATGGTCTAAACCACCCCCTTAAATGTTTATTTGTATTTTTGTAACACCTTGTATAAGGCATATATGTAAATTTTGCAGTTGCAGTCTACAGGGTGAAATTGATATCATTAGCATCCTTTTAAACTAAGAGACTACCCATCAAACTGAACAACTTTTACTATGGGAGCAAACCAAACGAAGCAACAAAAAATCTGCTGTCCCATACTAAACTGCACCCGCCGCCGCTGCCTACACGACTCAAATGTATGGGACAGCAGATTTGTTTTTTGCTCCGTTTGGTTTGCTCCCATAGTAAAAGTTGTTCAGTTTGATAGGCAGACTTTTAGTTTAAAAGGATGCTAATGATATCATTTTTGTTGCGGTTGCAGTTACCAGAAAGCAATCTGCATATTGGTAAAAAACTTTTGAGGTTATTGACCGAGATTAGCTCAGCTTTTATGAGTGGAATTTAATTCTGAGTCGAGGCTGTGCAAATACTAGGTCATGAACGTCAACTTTTGCATCACCTTTCATGTTTTATTTACTTTTTCCATTTACGGGCTTACGATTATTTGTGTAGGACGAATTGAATCACAACTTACCAATAATAGTAACGACCGGTCCGGCCAACAATTGATTTGGGAAGGAAAGTTTCCAAAACAAAATCGAAGATGAAGTAGTCTTGAACTAAAACTATTTCAAAAACAAAGATTTTTGAGATTTTGTAAATTTCCAAAATTTCTCGCAAATACGTAATGTGATGTGACATTAACTTTTTGACCACTGCTGGTAGTGTGCGAACAAAAGAGATGGTCCGTATAGAATGACAGTGCTATACGAACTATCTCTTTTGCAAGAATTGTTAAATTGTATTTTGACATTCTGTCGTCAGAATAAAACCGGGTCTACTGCTCATATTTTTTGCAAGTTGCTTGATTTTTTGGTAGCAGAAGACCCGGCTTAAAAGCCTTTTAATTTTTAGAAAACGTTTATTTTATGTCAGGATTGGCTTCCCGCCATTAAATTTGTTCGGTCAAAGTTGTATTTGATATTCGTGAAAAATTGGTTTTAGTGATATTTGTGACATAATTTCGTGCGGATTGTGTGCCAAAAAGTTGCGTAAATCGACCAACATAACAGGAATCTCAAATACATACGAAGAAAGAACAAAAGTTTTGGTGCAAGTTAAATCGTACTGGTGATTTTGGCGGCAACGCGCGTGCTTACAAAATCGACCAAAATTTCATCCTCATCGTTCATCTATAATCCCATCGTCATCAGGAGAGTTTTGCACGGGAATTGTGAAGAAACAGACGGGCTTTGTTTCTTAATTTTCTAAATTCGTTTTTCGTGGCTATTATTGTGTTAATGTGGTGGAATTAGTTTGATAATGTGCCATTAATGGAGAGCAATATAGTAAGAGTGAGAAATAAAGAAGGCGCTCCCGTTTGATTCGGATTGATTCTCGCGTGAAACTCCCCTGACCATTGGAATGTGTGTACCACCCTCGCATTTCAAGAGTTAGGTATTAAGGTTAGGTTAGTTTAGGTTTAAGTACAAAGAAAAAAGACACTAATGACCAGGCAGTAAGGGCTAGTTCCCATAGCCTATCCGAAAGGATAAACTTTAAAAAAAAAAAAAATTATTTTATGTCATTGTGTCATTGAAAAAATAAACACAACAAGGGACTAGTTATAGAAGGCGTCCGAGACCAAAGAGAATATAATCATTACATTTAAGAGACGGGACTCCTTGAAGCAAAATAATCCTACAAAACGTCAACTCGAGGCTACCATCCAAAGCCAACATAGAGCAAAATGTTGCCAACCTTGAAAACAAAATGACAAGTGTAGAGTAGTGATGTGCTATGAATCTTAAGATGTCGATAGTTTCAGAAAAAAAAAATTGGCCATATGGTTGGCTGAATAAGTTTATATACCTTTTTTTACAAATTAGAAGCGGGTATTCGTTTTAAACAATTTTATTCGTAATTTAACACAATCAATCAATCAATATTTAGAAATTAAACAGACACAGCACAAGAACCACAGACTGATGCCATTGTAAAGGTACATATTATACACATGCTCATTACTAGCACGGAGCCTGCTAATTTCGAGCAAATGCTAATTAGTAGCATGTGTGAACATACTTTGCTAGAAATTAGCATGCTAATTATCACCTTGCTCAAAAATCGGTAGGCAGTTGATTTTCGAGCATGCTACCTGTGGCGCGGGTGGAAGAGGGTGATCTAAGAATAATATAAGTAGTGTGCTCTATGCTTCATAAGCACGTATTTACAGTTGAAAAGCATGCTCATTCAGAAGTATGTTACAATCTAGCATGCTTATTGCTATGAAATGTAAACAGTTCATAGTTATATCTGTAGTCCTGCAAGACGGACTACTGTGAATGGGCCTCTTTAGATAGACATACTCTAAAATAGCATGCTAGAAAGCATGCTATTTTAGATGTTAAAAATGCTAAAAATGAGGCTGCTCTGTACTATTTACATTTGCTAGCAATAAGCATACTAGATTGCATACTCCTAAAAGAGCATGCTTTTCAACTGTATACACGTGCTTATTAATAAAGCATAGAGCACACCCTCTTACACCCGCGCCTCAGGTAGCTAGCATGCTCGAAAATCAACATTTTTGAGCAAGGTTCTAATAAGCATGCTAATTTGTAGCAAAGTATGTTTACACATATTACTAACAAACATTAATTTTGCTCGAAATTATCATGCTCTCGTGCTAGCAATGAGCATGTGCTCATTGCCAATGTTGCAATGTTGCTGAGTAGACAAATGATAAAATCTAGTCATCATTATCTATGGCGTGTAAGGTACTTTACTTTGGGGTTGATTCAATCGCTAATACGGCTTCTCCTATAAATGCGGTGTCCTCGTCCGCACGAGTCAGATCCATATTACTGTTCTTGTCAGCATCAGAGTCACGCTCCTGGTCCAATTTTTTCTACCGCATCAGCCATGTCTTCTATTTAATGAGGCGTTTTCATTAAAAAAAAAACTGTTCAAAGACATTGGAAGGATGGCGTTATAATCGTGCCAATTTAGCTGTCAGATCGAAACATGTTTTACTCGATTCCCTAATTTTAGGGAGCAATTTTTTGATTTATTATTAAGATTATTATGGTTTTAATATGAGAGTCGTTTTGATACTTCAGATTGATTAACTTTTTGTGCAGTCAATGTTCGTTTATGTACAATAAACGAAAAATATCGGTGCTATTGCGTATTTATTGGTAGAGAAAAATTATCAATTGGCAACACCACCACTATCAAACGTCATTTGAGTGATGCAAACCATAGACAAACAACACTTTTTACTGTCAATTTGACAGGTTTTTTTGAACTTTTTATATTGCCATCTACTGACTTTTCGATTTACTAGTCTTGGAAAACGCCTCATTGGTTCAGTTTTTCGCTAGGTCTTCATTTCCAGTAACTTGAACCATTTCTTACATCTGAAAATAAACATACCTGTGTATAAGTTTATCATATTATCATCAAAAATATGATGGATGATTTATGTATGATGGATGTTCTGAGGTTTCAGAATATCTCTGACTACCCCCTCGGGGAACATAGTCGTGAGCATACGTATGCGTATGCATGTAGTATGTATCAAAAATATCGATATCGATATTTCTTCAAATCCCTCACTTTACAAATACCGCTCCGCTCTTTATGAAAACGAAGACACATTTCTCAAACTTAAAATGATCGCATTTTTGCCTAAATATGAACCAGGGCTGATAAATAGGATAAATTTATGCTTACCGAGATTCATCCAGCGAAAATCTTGCTATGATGTTACGTTTTTTACCATCTTTTCTTTCCGACATTTCACTGCATATCTCACATTTCCTGTACTTCATTTTAAGCTTTTATGGTGCAATATCACGTAATACCCTGTATTTAAATGTGTTTTCAGTTTTATATTCAGGTTTATTCACCCAATAAACATTTTAAATAATTTCCAAAAGTTATCTTGACAGAGACCGTTTCGCAGACTCATTACGTCAGGTGACATTTCATGAAAGAGACCGTCAAGAAAAGAGACGAATATAGACGCCCATCAAAGTTCTCCTCCGTCTCATATATTTTCTCGCATGTATGCAGTTGCGATAGACTGTCCGAGACGCGCGTGCGGGGCACTGCTTATCGGACGCTCTGTGAAATTCAATGAATGTCTATACAGGGTGCTAGGAAAAATATCATTAACCTTTAGACCACATACTCTACCCATACTGAACAACTTTTACTATGGGAGCAAACCAAATATTGCAGTTGATTTTTGGATAAAAGTTATAAGAAAATATATTGTTTTGCTAAAGCTAATTTATCTAAACATTGAACTAAGTAGGTGAGTAGCTACATTTTGCATGAAACAATTATCTCTATGACCAGCGGCCAAGGCGCTCTAGGCGCGCGTCCGATATGCAGCGCCCATTGCGCGCGCCTCGGACGCTTTGTATAACTAGTACCTTAAAAGTGTTTGCGAAATTTTTCAAACATCGTGTGAGACTTTAACATTTTAACAATGTTTCGAAAGTGTTGTGTGCCCTGTGCAGTAGTTTACGACGGGATTCTAAATTGCATAAATTACCCGCAGCTGAAGAAAATAGATCCCGGTGGTTAAAATGCATAGATACGCTTGGGATATGAAAATTTTTGTGAGTTCATTCACCACGCACATGAGGTTCATGACCACGCACATGTTTGTATGCCACAAAATTTGTAAACCAAAAGTCGAATCGTCTAAAGTGTGATGCCTATCCAAGTTTATTTACCGACTTGGAGATTCCTTCAGGAAACCCGTCCAACAGGATTCTTGAAACTGGTAGACTATAGGTAGTTACCATGGTTTTACAATAGCATCGTGTAGTAAAAACAAATAGTGGCGAAGCTCAGCATTCGTAGCGGATCTATGTTCACGCGGTGTACGGGAGACGGGCCCTCTGCCTGCGCGCGAAGGGTACGCCTGTTCCCCGTCCCGTCCCCCGTCCAGGACGCGCTCCTCCCGGCTTCCGCACACCGCGCTCGATTGACCTGTCGCGACCGCTGACGCGCGTACCTATCACTCTTAGTTTTTATTAGGTACACTATTAGACCGGTGGCCGCCGACAGTCAGATAAATTTAGGTGCATAATGAGTTTGTTCATTATAGCCGAAGATCGGACCATTGGCAATCCTACCTCATCGAGTAAATGATGCGACCTACCGACCTAGGGTGTAGCACCTGAGAAAGGTAAGTCTAAAAGAACAGGGTTGCCTGGGTGTAACCTGGAGGGTTTTGTACAGTGAGCAAGTACAAGTGTGATGTAAATTACCTCATCGAGTAACAAGGCGGTATGTAGTACAGTCGATAGAGCTCATCAAGAAGTGCCATAATATATAAAGTTGCCTAGCCTAGTCGGTCACGGTACCAAATAGTCCAAGTCTCATTGCGTCCAACCGTGAAAAACAATTAAACTTGCATTCTGTCCAAGTGCAATTTGGTCCAATTATCATTCCGTCCAAGTGAAATTTAGTCCAAGTATCATTCGGTCCAAGTATCATTCGGTCCAAGTATCATACGGTCCAAGTATCATTCGGTCCAAGTATCATTCGGTCCAGTTTTACTTTGCCTAAAAAAAACCTGCCAAGTGCTAGTCAGACTTGTGCCCTGAGGGTTCCGTACATACTTGAGTCCCGGACGATTTTCTCTGTGCTTTGAACGGAACGGATTTCATTGAATTTGTGCTCTTTTTGATAGAAAACACAGTACCCTATAAAAACTGTCAGCATATTAAAGGTAAGCGCATATTAGGACCGGTCACTTCGGGCCTCGCTACGCTAGGGCCACATTGCAAATGCGGACTTAACTCTGCTCCCTGTGCCAACTTCGACCAAGTATAAGCATAAGCATATGCTCACGACTATATTCCCCGAGGGGGTAGTCAGATATTCTGAAACCTAAGAACATCCACGTTTCACCAGTAGGTAGTACCAAAACTCTGTCCAGTGTGACGGGGGGTGAGCCCGTCGCCACTTATAATGCACAGTGGGTACAATACATGCTTCGAAATTGATGCATGCAGGTTTCCTTCACCGAAAAGCCAGTGGTGTTACCAGTAATATAATATTCATAAATACGCAGCGCATACAAAGTCGCGGGCGCCGCTAGTAGGATAGTTTAGGGTCTTTCTTAAAAGGTAAGTGCATTCGCCGCGAATTCGCCAGATGGGGACTCACCCTTACGTGAAAACCAACCGTGTTTTCTAACAAAAAGAGCACAAATTCAATTAAATCCGTTGAAAACACAGTGAAAATCGTCCGGGACTCAAGTATGTACGGAACCCTCAGGGCACAAGTCTGACTAGCACTTGGCAGGTTTTTTTATTTAGGCAAAGTAAAACTGGACCGTATGATACTTGGACCGAATGATACTTGGACCGTATGATACTTGATTCTGACACATTTCTCCGACAGTCGATTCTCCGTCGCATGGTTTGCCTAAAGTACCTACGTTTCGCTATCGAATGTTTCAACAACAGAATCTTTCGCCTGTGAACGATTCGCCGACAGAACGGTTCGCTTCTGAATGTTTCGACGGCAGAACCTTTCGACAACGAACGATTCGTCGACAGATATATGAGTAGGTACCTACTTCAAGCTATAATAACGTTTATTTCTAAATACAGATTGGATATGCCTATGTCCTACCCATTGTGTTACTATGGTCCTACCACAGGGGTTCAAGATATAAAATCTTAGCAATTTCTTTTCCGACTGAACCGCTACGAACGCTGAACCGATTTTGATACTTATTGTTAAAACCCCACACCTGACACCATGTGTGAGATTTTAATAATCAAACAGTATATAAATTATTACAATGCTTTTATTATAAATTCCAAGCAAGAATAACGTCAATACATTCTGATAGAAGTCAAAGATAATAGAACAATAGTGATGTTCTACAACAGTACCTATACTATTTTTTTTTCATGAATCTATATGTAAATATATATTTAAGTTCCTACTTTTGATTATATATGCATTGTATACAGTGAGGTTCCTCGGCCCTACCACAATGCCTCAAAACGAAGGTGTTCAATCAGTGCGTTCTGCCAGTGATGACCTATGGTGCGGAAACGTGGACCCTGACGATAGGACTAGTTCATCAATTCAAGGTCGATCAGCGAGCTGTGGAGAAAGTTATGCTCGGTGTTTCTCTGAGGGATCACATCAGAAATGAAGTGATACGTCAGAGAACTAAAGTGGCTGATATAGCTCAGAAAATTAGCAAGCTGAAGTGGCAATGGGCTGGTCATATCTGTCGAAGAACTGACAACCGGCGGGGTGTCAGAGTTCTAGAGTGGACACCGCGAACTGGTAGGCGTAGCGTGAGACGCCCTGCTGCCCGCTGGACAGACGACCTAAAAAAAGTAGCGGGGAGCGACTGGATGAGGAAGGCCAAGGACAGAGTTTTGTGGCGCGCCTTGGGAGAGGCCTATGTTCAGCAGTGGACGATGATAGGCTGATGATGATGATACAGTGAAGGTTATACAGATAAATATAAATTTTTGGTAATTATTTATTGTTCTTGATTTTGTCGAAATTGTGTATGGTGATTACTTAGCTTGAACCCTGTGGTAGGAAATAGGCATATCCAATCTGTATTTAGAAATAAACGTTATTATAGCTTGAAGTAGGTACCTACTCATATATCTGTCGACGAATCGTTCGTTGTCGAAAGGTTCTTTTTTTTTTTTTTTTTTTTTTATTTAAAAATGGGTTTGCTCTTGACCTCAATCTTGTCCTGAGGACAAAGATGGGGTCGAAGATGTAGCGAGCTTACCCAGAAGAAGCCTATTCACTCTTACTTTGAAGTAATTCGGGTTGTAAGTGCTCGGAAATACTGACGCAGGCAGGGCATTCCACTCCTTGGCTGTGCGCATTATAAAAGAATCAGAAAGGCGCTTAGTGCGGATACGTGGGATATCAACCAAGAAGGGGTGGTATCCCGCGGTGCGTCTGGAAGTCCGAAAGTAGAAAGGGGAAGGCGGGATGAGCTCATGCAGCTCTTGTGCACACTCACCGAAGTACAATCTGTAGAAGACCGACAAGCAGGCTACTCTGCGGCGGTGGGCTAGGCTATGAAGCTTGGTTTCTACCAGCTTAGCTTAGCAGGTTCTGCCGTCGAAACATTCAGAAGCGAACCGTTCTGTCGGCGAATCGTTCACAGGCAACATTCGATAGCGAATCGTACTTTAGGCAAACCATGCGACGGAGAATCGACTGTCAAAGAAATGTGTCAGAATCATGATACTTGGACCGAATGATACTTGGACTGAATGATACTTGGACAGAATGATACTTGGACTAAATTTCACTTGACGGAATGATACTTGGACCCAATTGCACTTGGACAGAATGCAAGTTTAATTGTTTTTCACGGTTGGACGCAATGAGACTTGGACTATTTGGTACCGTGACCGCCTAGTCCTGTGACTTTCTTGAGTCGGCCTGATTTTATAGTGGCTAAAAATTCAAAAAATTACCCCTCTAGTAACAAAATGAAACTTATGCCATTTGATAGCTCTAGTCGTACTATTAATTAGTAATATAGATTATTAGATTGCCGATTATCTAATGGTGGTGGGTTGTAGGACCTGCGCCTAGAGCTAGTGCATCTGTGTGAGTGTAGGTCCCTTGTAGAACAAACGAAAACGCAGGACCTTGCATGCTTCACATCTTTTTTGTGTCACATTACGACCGTCTTTTTTCAGGTCCGTGACTAAAAGTAACTCATAAAAATTTTGTCTGCCAGGGCGCAGCTTGGCACGTTTTCCGGTGTGGATGAAAGACGTGGACCTGGAAAACACCGCATTATCAACAAACTACTACCTATATGGGACTGACATCATGAGGGCCGAGAAATGTAACCTGCAGTCAATAATGCAAAAAACGGCTCTTCTTAGCATATGCTCACGTCTATATTCCCCGAGGGGGTAGTCAAAGATATTCTGAAACCTCAGAACATCCACGTTTCACCAGTAGTACCTACCGAAACTCTGTCCAGTGTGACGGGGGGTGAGCCCGTGTCGCCACTTACAATGGACAGTGGTACAATACCTACATCCCTCGAAATGCATGTTCTTGAAAAATATAAGAAAAAAATAAAAACGTGAATAAATAACAACAAAGTTGTTTTAATACCTACCTACCTATTAATTTATTAATTAAAAATCATCATTAAAATCAAAATTAAAACGAGGAAGGGTCCATTTTTCAATCACCAGAAAAAATGTCTTTCTATGGATAAACTATTATTAAAAATACAAATTTTACTAAATATTGGTTTCACTTGTTGTATGAATAGTTTATTCCTATGGGTAAATTTATCTGGCGATTGGAAAAATCGGCCCTTAATAAAAGGACTGTAATGAACGCAATAAAAATTTTTTTTTTGGCTTTATGGCTTTCGTTCCATTGCCTTCCTTACACGCTGTAAAAATGAAAAAATCGAACAACAACAGCAAAAATGGTATGTCTATTTCAATTTCTCAAATTTCGAACACGGTCCTATACGGTCCAAATACAATGTACTTGACATGGCGCACAGTGTTTTAAGAAGTGGGTTTTGGTGACGTCCACGTTTTATTCGAGAAATCGATAGTTTTTCTAATTCTGAGTGCAATAGTAAAACTCTGGCTTCGATACGACTTATAGTTTTTTTTATAAAAAATGTCAAAGTTTCCCAAAATTTGGGTCATGAAAAGAGGAAAAAATTCATAAAAAAAGAACTGAAATACTTTTTTTTGTTTTGATTAAATCTTATAATTGTGTACAAGACAATACACCTTCCCACAAATTTTTAACATTTTACTGCGAATAGGTAACGAAATATGACCATTTTTCGTATTTCAGTTTTCATGTTTTTACTCGACCATAAGACCGTATTAGGATGAGATTTCTACACCGAAAAATTGTTTATACCCTCCTTTACAGGTTCTTATAAAATCACAGCCTAGTTCCGTTTTATGTAGAAGTTATTATTAATTTTAGGTTTGTTCGGAATTTCCGGGCTTAGGGTTGTCATGTGACTTCAAATTAAATATTAAAATTTTTAGGTTTTGTATGAAACACTAATTCAACATTCATGCTTGCTTCTTAGAAGTGTCTGATTATATAATATTTTAAACATCTTTTCTATAAGTTTATGTTGTAATTTCTACTTTTTTTTTGTTAACATTTTTATTAATAGCTGTATTCTACATAAGCAAATTATACTCTGTTAGTGCCGTAAAAACAGACAATGTTTATGTATGTATGTATGTATATCCATTGGTTTCCTCATAACTTCTAAACTACTTATCATAATTTGACAAATGAGGTATCGTTCGAAGCGTCTTGAACGTCTACTGGTTATAGGATATTATTATGTGACTTTCAAAGATGTATATTGTAATAAACCAAAATACCCAAAATAATTTAAATAAAAAGTAAGATCAAAAACTAAAACCCGAATACTGAAAAATATCGCTCTAAAAAGTATGAAACATGAAAACATTCTGATCTGAAATTGTTATAATAATAATATGTAGGTATACAAACTACACAACAAAATTTCAGATGACAATATTTTCTTGTTTCATACTTTTTAGAGCGTGATTTTTCAGTAGTCGGGTTTTAGTTATTTATTATTTGTTTATTTCCTTTTTGGAGAACTAACAGCTAAATAACAGTTAGATTTCAACAAAGACATATTGATGGTCAGATGCTGACAACAAGTTATTAAACTAATTTTTAATAACGAAGTCTTGGTAATAGTTTTGTTCAAGGGTCGTCGTTCTGCTTCTGCGGTTACTACAATTCTCGGTATCGACATTAATAGTTAATAATATTATATTTAATAGATATTAAATTTTCGAGAGTACGATAGACAAGATTAATGGCAATAAATTATTATGATTATGATTTAAATCTACACTAAATTTTTGGGCGTAAAAATGATTGATTTTGAGTTAGCAACAAATATCTGCTAAATCATTACATAAGCGTTAGTCGGGGAAATCTACGGATTTTTGTATGGAGTAGGTTGCATTAATGGCACTTTAGATGATAATTTGGAATATAGCTAGGAATAGGAATATATCTCTGATGTTGTATTGTGTATTATTAGATAATTAAGACATTTACAAAACATTAAATTTTGGTATGAACAAAAATATTGTAACTGGTGATTGTGTACAGGACTGCTTTGTTCAATTCGTTGCTTCGCTTTGTCAAATTTTACGTATAAAAATAATAATCCCCGGTTAATATCGTAAATTAAGAGGCCGTAAGGCGGTATGAAAAAACTCTGACACCAGGACTTGCCCACACGATACGAAGAAGATAGAAAAGAGTAGACAAAAGTATTATAAATTAACAGCAATACTAGTTCAAACACAATGTAATAAAGTGTCTATAATGCAATCTCAAACCGTATTTTTCCTAGACTACGTGTCAATGGCGATGATATAACACAAAATTGGTTTTTAAAAATATAAACGACTTATTCAAAAATATTACGTATTACCGGATATGAGTAAGTGACAACCCTGAAGAAAATAGAAAATTATTAATAACTTCTACATAAAACGGAATTAGGTTGTGATTTACATACTACCTATAAAGGAGGGTATGAACAAGCGTTCGGTGTAGAAATCTCATCCTAATACGGTCTTATGGTCGAGTAAAAACATGAAAACTGAAATACGAAAAATGGTCATATTTCGTTACCTATTCGCAGTAAAATGTCCAAAATTTGTGGAAAGGTGTATTGTCTTGTACACAAATATAAGATTTAATCAAAACAAAAAAAAGTATTTCAGTTCTTTTTTAATAATTCGTTATATGTTTTCCGGAATCCGGATTTCGGATTTTTTGTCATTTATTATAAAAAAAACTATAAGTCGTATCGAAGTCGGAGTTTTACTCTTGCACTCAGAATTAGAAAAACTATCGATTTCTTGAATAAAACGTGGACGTCACCAAAACCCACTTCATAAAACACTGTGTGGCGGTCTGAACGGTAGTTCTCTTATTAGTTTGTGTTTTTGACGTTCATTCGGATAAACTTACCAACTTTTAACTTTTGAAACGCTAACACCATCTTTCAAAAAATTTAACCCGACACTGCGCCATAAGCAGGATAATGTTTTTAAAAGTAAACTCAGAACATTGTAAACCAAGAACTTGCATCTGTTTTCTGAGGAGGGGTCGATCTATCGTCAAGGGCATGCATGATTGATTCCCTAAATCATTTTCGTCAGTTTCAATCTTGTTTGCAGTTCTGTATCCGAATCAACAAGTTTATCTGTGGTCAGTCAGCTGTCACGCTGTCATGCATGCTCATGTCAAAAACTTCAAAAATTAAAAATTTTACGAAAACTCGTCACGTTCGCGAAATTCGTTTTGTGCGTTATTTGAAAATAATGGCGAATTAAATCTGGGCTGAATTGCCTTTAAGAAAACAAAATTCTAGTAATAGGAAAGCGTGTTGAACAGTTTTCTTTGCCATGGTGAGTCACTAAATCGAGCAAGAAACGTGTGTGGTGTCATACTGTCACTGTTTATATTTTTGGCTTATTTTTGTAGTCAAGCCCGCCGCCACCAGCTCCTCGCCGCTTGCCCGGCGAAGGGAAGAAGTCTACCCCACCGCAATCAAGTATAGTGACAAGAAACGGGGCTCGGAAAGCCAAGGTTCAAACACGAGCTATGTCGGCTGGGGCCAAAGTAAGTTCATGCTTCTTATAGTATTATTACTAGTGATCGGATATTTGGGCGCTTATTTACCTACAACTTCAATTTTCATAAGAATTTTCCATTTCCGAGAAAAAAATTGGACATATTTTTATAAATTTATATGAAAAATATGAAAACATCCTTGCTAGAGGATCGCTTAGAAGGTTACGGGATTGCTAAACATTTACCAACATAAATTAACATACAATTTTACAAAAATATAAATGTTTTACTTTATAACAACACAACACCAACTAGGAAACAACTATGTAGCTTTTAAAAGTTCAATTTATACCTAGTCAATGTTACTAAACGAGTCAATCCCAGGAAGCTGTATTTTTTTTAATTAACTTTATTTACTTGTCTTTAGGGACTTTTACCTTTTTTTATGGACTTTTGTACCTATTGTACATGTTTAGTCCCATTGAAATAGCCCCAGTATACAATTACTGACTATAACACAATATCTTTCGTTTTGAAATGAATATGACAAAACACTGCATTCTTTTGTCATTCTATTTGATGTTATGGTTTTCTTTGACTGTCCTATTGTATTTCAATGCGGGAATATGTAACTGGAACTCAATGTTAAATGTCCGAAGTCTACAGTTTTAGTAGTCTCACTACAATAATCTTACGTGAAGATAAGAATATTGTATAGTACTGTTTACTTGAGATTCTGATAATAGAAACTGCCAATAAAATACAATCATGTTATCGTATTTACTTCCATTTTAGTTATACAACTTGCAAAGACTTATTATAAAGACCTAATAGATCACTGTCTTTTTAAAACAACTTGCCTGTTTCCATTTATCATGTGATTTAATTTTGAAGGCTATTGTTATTAAATATAGAGATGAAAATTCCTATTTACGGAATAAAGAAATAAGTTATTTATGAAAACATCTCTTCTATTGAGTAATTATCATCTTTTTTGTGTCATTGTAGCCATCAGCTTCTGTGCTGGCAGCTAAGAAGAAAGCTCAGCAAAAGAGAAAGCAAGGTGTGGATACTGTGCTTAGAGATCATTATCAAACGGTAAGTTAATTGTTTGTATGTAAGTATGTAATTTAATTTGTTTTCATTTAACCTCGTATCCCCCAGGCTTTTTCGACAAAACATTAGCAGGGCAGGGCAGTAGCCCGCATGTGTATAGGTTCACGTCATGGTAATGGCTCAGTTAAATTTTCGCAAATGTGTCTGAATGCGCATATCATATAGCAAACTCTTTAATATATTATGACACATTCAAATTGAGTGCCTTCTAAAGGGTGGTTGGGTGTCTACTGTCTACTGCATGAAATTGGATTTCATCTTAGGCAAGTATCACAATGGAGCTGAAGACCTTTTAAAAAGGATCTGGGCGTTACAAGGATAAATTGAAGAAAATTACAGCTTTTACCATAGACAAATTACTCTAGCGATAGACACGTTCGTTCAAACAAACAACATGTCACACAAAACAACACAAAATGACACATTGCGGTTTGTCATTGCCATAGTGACGAAGTGAACTCGGGAACATCAATCAGGTGCGTACACCTCATTCAAGTGGAACATGTTGCTTCTATGCAAGGGCAAGTCTATCGCTAGAGTAATTTGTCTATGGCTTTTACAGATGTTGAATATTTTGTTACTCCATTGTTGAAATTTTATTTCCACACACACTCAAAAGTCTATGTAGCTGCGCATATAAAAATATCAAATGTTGTTTAAAGGCTTGAATTGATTAACTTCTAAAGACTTGTACTCCGCCTCTTATCACCTTTTATTTTAAATTTAACTCGATTTGATTTATTCAAACTATTATGAAGACAGTTTGTTAAAATTGCAGTGCCCTTTGAAGGGTCCCTGAGATGTACTATAGGTAAAGTACATCAGAACATTTTTAAGACCTGAGGTGCGATTTTTGAATGTCATCGGTGAGTTTGAATGGTTTTTAAATCTCAAACAAAAGCGTTCTCATGCATCTTTCTACTGCTTATTTGACTTTAAAAAAATTGCACTCCTTAATTAGGATTTTTGGAAGTCAAATCCGCAGTAGAAAGATGCATATCTCCATAGAAATTTTGACATTTTAACTGCTGATTTCATCGAATGAGATTCAAAAATCGCACTCCTGTCATTTTGACCTTGATTGCAATAAAGATTTTGATTTACGTTCATATTAACACTTCCACTGTCCAAGCATATTAATTTTCCAGTGTAGTGAGCACCAAACGCATGGCCCACAATGCTCACTACATACCTACCAAAAATTGTATTAGGCCAGCTGAATTAGAATTTTTGTGGGCTGTTACTTGGCTATAAGAGTTTTAAAAAGGTGCTGAAAATCACAGGATATATGGGTTCTTATGAATTGTACGTAATCAACAGGCAATGGACTCTAAAGGGAAGGTGAAGGGTCCCACGGGATTTGTGACGGAGCCCCGCATGGCTGAACACAGATGCCTTTGGGACGACCAGTATCCAGAGTGTCCGGAGCGACTTATTAGTGTTATTGACAGGTTTGTATTTGAATACACTTAAACAAACTTTATTTTTTTAGAATGGTGTTTGTTACGACTCTGTTAGAACAACCCTACTTTTAGGGTGCTTATGTAGCAACGGTTTAGTTTAACATATTTAGGATTTCAGGAGTGACAATGAGCGATAGGCATCTTTCTTACTAAATAGGTATTTAAAATCTACACTTTTATAAAAAAAGAAATTTAAAAAAAAATGTTTATGATATGGTATTTAGATGTCCCTTACTCCAAATCACCACTTTTTTTTATTTTTTCCCTGGTTTTTCTGTAAACAACAAAGTTTTGGTCTATAAAACAGTATTAAAACCAGTATGGACCTACGGCATACAACTTTGGGGTTCTGCAAAGAACTCAAATATAGAAATTCTGCAGCGATATCAAAACAGTGTCTTGAAGTCAATAGCATGCGCTCCATGGTTCACGAAAATGGAAGAAATTCATGAGTATCTAAGTATCCCCACTGTGAAAGACGAAGTGAACTGCTCTACCAAGACCTACAGAGATAGGATCACTCACCATATAAATAAGCTGGCTGTGCCGCTAAGTGAACCTCTCGGGATAAGACGTCTGAAACGACGACACATTTGGGATACCTAACTTATGCCCTGTAGTGACCAAATGAAGGCGGCCTGACAATGGGAAGGCATGCCTGCAACCATCCATACATGCAAAAGAACTGCTCATGGTCCTCAGACCGATAGCGTGTTATAAATTTAAAAAAAAAAAAAAAAAAAAAAAAATTTAAAACATATGATTAGTAAGTATGGTTAGTATGGTTACTGACTTGGAAACTAGTATAGGCATATTTTATCCTTCTACGATGATGGGAGCCAGTGCAGACAAGACAAAGTCGTGAGGAAAATATAGTTATTAAAAATCCTCAATGTTTTAAATTTGCTCTTCCTTTCTCAGATGCAATGAACTAAACTTAATAGAGCAATGCAAGCAGTTCTCCCCACGTGCGGCGACGAAAGAGGAGTTGTGTGTGTTGCACTCGCCCAGTGTCTACGAGTTGATAGAGACCACGCATCTGAACAACGACGTGGGGTACTTGGAAGATGTCTCCGCGAAGTATGATGCTGTTTATATTCACCCTGTAAGTGTTTCAAATGACGATAATGTTAGAGCCAGAATCATGGAAACTATTTGATAGTTCTTTAGTAAGTTGCCAAAAATGTGTAGTGTGAAAACTAGAATGGAGACCACAAACTGGCAGGCGTAGTGTGGGATGCCCTCCAGCGCAGGCATGCAGCACAGGTAGCGGGGAAAGAGAGGATAACGAAGACCAAGAATAGAGCTTTGTGGCGCGCCAAACAATCTCCTGTTCCTTACATAACAACATTGACTGGCATTTGTTCATTTTGATTATCTACATCACCCCTACAAATACGTCGATACCTTTCTGTCACACCCGGTATACTTAAACTGGTTTCATTTGATGATTACCTTTGTATCTTTCGGCTTGACATCCTTAATTTTCATCACGACTGAAGGATACCGACTAATGTCGAAAAGCTTCCCTCAAGGACTGCCACAACGAGGTGTCCTGCACTCCTCTAGCCCAACGGGCTCTCGCCACCTTTACCAGGTCGTCGGTCCACCTTGTAGGGGACTCACTGCATACCCAGACTGCGCCTTACAAGACGCGGTTGCCACGCGAGAACTCTTGGGCCCCATTGGGAATTCTTGAGATTATGTTGGCTATTGGTTCTTCTATGAATCTCTTCATTTCTAATTTAATCTCTCAGGGACATTCCGAGCAGCGACCTCTCAATTCGGTATGTCAAGTTTTTTTTTTGGAGGGCTGAATCGAAAACCATTTCGAGATAATTGTCTCAATAATCATATTTTTTATGTCAGAGATTTTAAAATGAAAGGATTACAAATATTTTAAATAAAATAACGTCGTTTTTCGGTACGTGCAGTGACGTCACTGCACCATTTTTGCACTTTGAGATTACAGATCAAAATTATTTAAAAATTAAATGTATATATAAATCGCAATAAAAATGAAATAGGTGTCTTAAAATTATGTCTTCTATCCGTAAAAAATATAAAAATGAAGACCAAAAAAAACTTGACATACCGAATTGCCCTTTGAGATGCTCTAAGCCTTTGAGTGACTTTTAACCTTTTTAGGATACCTTTAATGAGTTTGGTACCCTTATAAACAGTCTATTTAATTCAATGTTACCTTCTCAGAGTTCCCACGAGCTAGCTCTCATAGCAGCCGGGTCTACCATCGACATGGTGGACCGCATAATTTCGGGCGAGGTACAGAACGGGGCCGCGTTCGTGCGCCCGCCCGGCCACCATGCCATGCGCGCGGAGCCCTGCGGCTACTGCTTCTACAACAACGTCGCCCTCGCTGCCAGGCACGCCATAGACAAGAGAGGGCTTAGTAGGTGAGCAATTTCATACAGTCTATACCTACATTTAGCCCAGTCATTTTACAGAGTTTTGTTAGGAGGAGTAGGGAGTAATTATAAATGTTACTTTTAAACTGTTACAGGGACCATTTAGTGAAAAAAAGACAACCTGAAAACATATTTTAAAAAAAATTCACTACCTACGCAACATAGAAATCAAAATTGTACTCCCAGAAGGCTATAAACTTAATTATAATACCTATGCATCCATTGTAATTAGATTCAACGATATAAAGGACTTGAGTAATAAAATAGCCATCGAAATTTAAAAACTGATTATTCACTAGAAAATACTCTGTACTCATTATTTTTCAAAGCTTTCTAAGTAGACAAAAATATTTATTTCGTGTTTGAAGGGTGTAAAGCCTTAAAATTGGGCGAGAGCCAGCGCCAACAGCATCTTGACCATGTTTGCTAGTAGGTTTGATTGTCAGTACGTGAACCATTGCTGTATGGTTCACGTGTTGACAAACAAACAATTATAATAGATTAATTTGTTGTTGTGTATAAACTAACAATAGGCTAAGTATGTTACTAACAAAATTGTGATCCCAGTTGGTCGAAAAATAAAGTTTCTATTCTATTCTATTCTATTAAAAAATAAAATTAATTGTCAGGTTTTTTAGAAAATGCAAAATTTTAAATTCGGCGCTGGCTGCTGTTGCGGAATAGATTTTTTTTATTTTGGTGTATTTCTAGGCCCAAATTGGTTCTTAAATGGTACACGGAAAAAATTTAAATTTTTTATTTTCCGGGCTCAAACCGTAAAATGACTGTGCTAATTGACGTATCAACAAATGAATGTCAGTTCCACGTTCGAATCAAAAGAGGCATGAAAACTAAAAAGAGTACTAATCCCGTACCCAGTGTTGCCAAACCTCTTGATATTACGATTTTAGTCAAATCTCCCATCTCCTATTTTCTGCACCATCCTCGCGATTAGTCAAAAAAGCTAATTTTAAGGGATGATCGTACCAATAACTGATTTCTTTTTCGTGATTTCGAATGCAGAATGACCCTGTAGTTTAACCAAGAACACTCTTTTTCGTAAATTTTGTATGAGACCCGCCGTCCACTTTGTACTTTAATTAATCTTTCCGTCCTGGAACTCGCCTTCGTAGCAACAGGCTCTTATTTTGTTGATATTTGTACACTTCATGCCTCAAACTATGATTGTCGCTTTATAATCAAATTTGTTTTCAGGATATTGATAGTAGATTGGGATGTGCACCACGGACAAGCGACGCAGCAGATGTTTTACGATGATCCAAGGTATGTACTATTCGAACTTGGTGAGATACAATATCTGCAATGCTGGCACTTCACAGGGCGGGCCTATTTGGCAAACATCACGCATGACAAATACGCGTTTCAACGTGAAAATAGGCAATAAAACTAAAAACTTGGATCATATTCATTTATTTCATAAAAATAATTTTACATGTCAAATGTTGGTACTATACTTAATTATATTATTTATATTAAAATCTGGTCCAATTAGATGTTTTGATTTACGCTTTCGCTCTAGTGACGTAAGCGACCAACACCGAAATCGCGAAAAAGAAAATCAGCTGTAATACATTTGGCTTGTAATACAGTAAGCTTGCAGTTTTGTATGGAACAGCAGACTTTTTTTTTCGCGATTTCGGTTTTGGTGCCATAGAAAAAGTTTTTCAGTTTGACGTTTTGATCAGCATAAGCATAAGCATATGCTCACGACTATATTCCCCGAGGGGGTAGTCAGAGATATTCTGAAACCTCAGAACATCCACGTTTCACTAGTAGTTCCGAAACTCTGTCCGTGTGACGGGGAGTGAGTCCGTCGCCACTTTTAATGACAGTGGGTACAATACATGCCTAGAAATTGAAGTATGCAGGTTTCCTCGCGATGTTTTCTTTCACCGAACAGCCAGTGGTGTTACAAATCGTACATAAATTCCGAAAAACTCATTGGTACGACTCTGCCTGGACGGGCATCGAACCATCGCCTCCTGCACGGCAGGCAAGTTTACTTGCCACTGGACCACCACGCCTTTTTTGATCATCCCCTTAAAAAAGTGTCAGCATATTAAGAAGGACCGTGTTTTATTTGTAAAAATATTGAGTTGTGGTACGGGACAAAAACGTATTTCCTTCTAGTAACTTATCTATCAACACATCCACAGAGTGGTGTACTTCTCGATCCACCGGTACGAGCACGGCGCGTTCTGGCCGAGCCTGCGCCAGTCCAACTTCAACTACACGGGCTGCGGCCGCGGCACGGGCTTCACCTTCAACGTGCCCCTCAACCAGACCGGCATGCGCGACGCCGACTACGTCGCCATCTGGCATCAGCTGCTGTTGCCCATGGCTTTGGAAGTGAGCATTTATAGCTTGGCAAAAAAGTCATGATCGAGGTGACAGGTGGAACTAAAATTTTAGTATGGTCGTGTTGCCAGGTTATGCGTGATTTTGACGTTCTTGCGTAGAGGCAGCGCCCTCATTTTTTATCTGGACTTTTTTGCCAAGCTATACTTACAGTATTACGTTTATCAATGGCGTCGGGGGCGCGTTGCGGAGATGTATGGATACTCAATGTTGAGGTCCGGGTTCGAATCCGCACGGACGACCTGCCATGTACCAATGAGTTTGTGTAACTTATATACCGACTGCTCTCAAACGGTGAAGGTTAAACATCGTGAGGAAACCTGCATACGCTGAAGAAGAAATTCCGATGCGTGGTGGACTAACGCCCACGTGAGGGTAGGCCTGTGCCCTGCAGTGGGACGTATACAAGGTGTTACAAAACTACAAATAAACATTTAAGGGGGTGGTGTAGACCATCAAACTGAACAACTTCCACTATGGGACCAATATCGAATCGCGAAAAAAAAATTTATGTTCTATACTCTACAAATCGACTAGAGCTAAAATATGTATGGGATATAAAATTATTTTTTTCGCGATTTCGATGTTGGTCCCTATAGAGAAAGTTGTTCAGTTTGACGGTCTAAAAAACCCCCTTATGAGTTTAAAAAATTTATTGTTACTTATGAAACACCTTGTATAGGCTGTGATGATGATGATTACGTTTATTAGGTGTAAACGATGAGACAGCACTGCATTCAATCACGGTATTCAGTATAAACTGGTTTCTATATTCTTATTAAATCTTAATAATAATTGTTCAGGTACCTATCATCACATCACCTAAGGCAAGATGCTTTACAGTTGCTCGGCAAAAATGACTTACTTCTATTAGTTTCTGGCTGCCATAAATTTAACGTGTCAACCGCTGCCGGCCGCCGCCATTTTGGTGTAACTCCACCAAAGCGGAGAAGAGCGGAGATGCTTAGCGACGAGGGTGTATCCAATGAAGTGGAGATGGGCGGAGCGGAATGAACTCTCCATTCTGCTCTTCTGTTCTCCATTATGGAGATGTGTGCTGGCTTGTTAGGGTTCGATCGCGATCGCACGCGGCGTGCTGTTCCGTTCCGTCTATCTTATATGCTCTAGCAAATGACGTTCCTGAGTGACAGAAAAAGATGGAGCGACGGAAAAATGCGATGCCGTGCTTCCTGATGTAGTTAAACCCTTAACAAGCGACAAGCGTTCTTTACCTTTTTCTTTTCTAAATTCAATTTCTATGTCATCATCTCAGCCGATGTCCACTGCTGGGCATAGGCCTCCCCCAAGGAATTTCTATGTAAAAAAAAAGAAATAGTAATTTCGTTTTAAATAATTGTTACCTTTTCTCTCCCAAACCTTCAGTACCAACCGGAGCTGATAATAATATCGGCGGGCTACGACGCTGCGATCGGCTGTCCCGAGGTAAACCACTATACTTTTATACTATTTTATGTATATTTCTCTTGCAGTTCTCGCCCGAACTTGTGATCGTGTCCGCGGGGTACGATGCCGCGTTGGGTGACGAAAAGGTTGGCAATTTTTTGTCTGAAATGAACTTTATTTGTAATGGCGATAAGGGCTATGAAACTTGGTTATAGTTCAGTGTAAATCATAATAAAATGTTCAGAAAGGTTGGTTAGTTACCGTATGAAATGCTACTCTCTCAATAAGTTTATAGTTTGGACACACAATCCGCTAATATCAAATTATAATTATTTTATCTGGGGCCTATATCTAATTCCAATAAGATTACCTTAAAAAACAAGAAAGAATATCGACAATTATTGACTTCCGATGGCCGCTTCGTCGTACTAGAAAATAATGTGTCTGAAATAGGCAAAGAAACGACAAAATTTTTGACTATCCCACGATATCCATACTAAAGTTCGTCTAGTAACCTTCCATCTCTCCCAACAGGGTGAAATGGAGATCACACCAGCGTGCTATGCCTCCCTCCTACACATGCTCTCGTCAGTTTGTCCCCAAGTCTGTGTGGTGCTAGAGGGAGGCTACTGTCTGACGTCACTGGCTGAAGGCGCCGCACTGACGCTGAGGAGTCTACTGGGCCACGCGCCGCCCGCGCTGAGCCTCAATGAACCTTGTGACTCGTGAGTTAGAGTTTGTTATTGCTTAGTCTGAAGGAGTCTAATGGGCCACTCGTCGGAAGAAGAGAAAACCCAAAGCCGAAATACATCTGACAGTATTTAGTGAACACTACTAGCACATCAGCCTTGATTTTTTTAAATAGAATTGCCGACACAGAAGAACTAATTCTACTGGCGAGATAGAAGCAGCGGCACCACTGTATAATAGAAAGAGAAACGTGACGCGAGGCCGTTTTTGAGGATCTAATCGCAGGGTAAAAATCCGGTTTCCGTGAATAATTGCGAATCGAAATAATTGTGAAGTTGTAAATAATTTTGTGAAATATACTGACATTATTCCATTAATTTATCCACGATTTCACGTTAGACTCAGAATTATAGACAGTGCTCGAATTTTTTCCTACCGATAGTCTCCTGAAAACATCCAAAAACGGTTTCATTTGACAACTCATGTCAGTTCCTCTATTCCTGTAAGGTATAATATGACTTTATGGGGGTAAGGGTAAATACATGTCGAACCATTTCCCCATTTCTACGGCACTTTTATTATCAATATAGTAATCTTTCCATCCTTTGTCCGTTTTCACAGAATACGAGAGACAATCTTAAACTGTATTTACGCGCACAAAAAGCAATGGCGTTGCTTCAACTACCAGCCTACATACAGCAACGTTGGGATCCCGAACGTATGCGACGGAGATAAACAGAAGCATACGGTGACGGTGATGTGGGAAGGAGACGAGTATAGGCCTGACAGGTTTGCCACGAGGGACTGCTATCCATTGCAAGATGACGCGACCAAGAGATCGATCGCTGAGAGGTTAAATCATTTGAGGATAGGTAATAATACATTTTTTAAACAGAGAGTAAATTTAAATATCTTAAATTCTTAAGGGGGTACTTCAGACCATCAAACTGAACTACTTTTGCTATAGCAACTGCGAAAAACAAAATCTGCTGTTTCATACATTCAAGAGATTTCAATGGTGGTCCCATAATCAAAGTTGTTCAGTTTGATGATCTGAAACACACCCAAAAGTATGAAACGCATTTAAAAAAAACAGTCGTAAAATAATCCGTAAACTTCCATCATTTTATTCAAGTACTTATTATTTATTTATTTCAAATAATGTTTATTTCCTTGTTATAGTGACGGATTTGAAATTACCGCAACACGCAGTATGTTACATCTACGATCAAGCCATGCTGAAGCATAAAAATATATGCGAACCGTAAGTTTACTCCAAAATCCTAATACTTACAGGAGTATTCGCCCATAATGTATACTGTACGTACTGTGTAGAGTAGTCTGGGACATTCTATTGTATTATTTCTCTTTGTTTAAAAATGTATGGCCTTTTTCTTGTATCTAGCGCTGCATTTCTGCAAATTTCTGTTTTGGGAGTAACGTAATCTCATAAGTTGTATTTACAGACTTTAATCGCCAGCAAGAATGCACACGATATTACCGGATTAGGTCCCACGCGTCGTTGGGAAAAATACTTTCTTATACCAAATGAAAGCTAATAAAATTCTCTACAACTTTTTCATAGTACACTTTTTTCGATTCCTAACCGTTTTCGAGTAACACGCTCTAGAAAAGCGAAAATTTTGGAAATTTTTTTCCTTACAATTGTCATCAATCATCATACATTCCTGGGCTTCTCAAAATTGTACTTTAAGTCAGAAACCATCATCATTTACTATTGCAGAGGGCACGTGGAGTGTCCAGAGCGCGTACAGAGAATGCACGAAAGGCATAGAGACTTCGGTCTGCTGGACAGAGTGCTCCACCTGACCGGCAGGGCAGCGACCGACGAGGAGATACTCGCCGTGCACACTGACAAACACTTGGCCAGGTCTGTGTCTTATATACTACCTCCTATATCTATCTGTAGTCAGTCTGCTGGACAGAGTGCTCCACTTGACCGGCAGGGCCGCGACCGACGAGGAGATACTCGCCGTGCACACTGACAAACACTTGGACAGGTCTGTGTCTTATATACTACCTCCTATATCTATCTGTAGTCGGTCTGCTGGACAGAGTGCTCCACCTGACCGGCAGGGCCGCGACCGACGAGGAGATACTCGCCGTGCACACTGACAAACACTTGGACAGGTCTGTGTCTTATATACTACCTCCTATATCTATCTGTAGTCGGTCTGCTGGACAGAGTGCTCCACCTGACCGGCAGGGCCGCGACCGACGAGGAGATACTCGCCGTGCACACTGACAAACACTTGGACAGGTCTGTGGAACGAGGAAAGCCAGCCATTAAAGGAAGGAGATCTCGTCCTAGTGATAGATCCGAATTCTCCTCGAGGTACTTGGCCGAGGGGACTGATTGAGCGGGTCTATCCGGGTAGGGACGACGGACGAATCAGGGTGGTTGAGGTGAGGACGAAGTCTGGCACCTGGCGGCGCTCTGCAGCACACGTCGCACCCATATCATTAGGTTTTGAGTGCTGAGTCAGCACTCGGCGTGGGGAGTGTAAGCGACGTGCCCTTTCCTTTTTTTTAATTTGTACCTAACCGAAATATTGGTTGTTAAAAGAGACCTAATATTTTTATTGATCTGTGGTCCGCGGCCATCTGTCATGGCGAATTTTGCTTTGTTTTTTCGTTGATTAGTTTGTGTTTTACTAATTGTAGTTTTTCCATGATTTCTCATGTAAAGTGTGAAATAAACGTTCTTTGACTGCAAATCCTATTTACCGTTCGTGAAACACGCAGTGGTTAACAAAGAAAGATTAAGCAGGATGCTCATTTTGATGAGATTGTAGAAGTTTCCTCTTCATCAACTCTTGCATGGACCACCAGCTCTTCCACGCGACTCGACGGGCTGTTTCTCCTGCTTGTTTCCGAAAGAGTCCATTTAGCCCAAGCGAATATACAGGGTGTTACATAAGTAAGAATAAATTTTTAAAACTCTTAAAGGGGTTGTTTAGACCGTCAAACTGAACAACTTTCTCTATGGGACCAACATCGAAATCGCGAAAAAAAAAATCTGATATCCCATACATATTTTAGCTCTAGTCGATTTGTAGAGTAAAGAACATCAAATTTTTTTTCGCGATTTCGATATTGGTCCCATAGTGAAAGTTGTTCAGTTTGATGGTCTAAACCACCCCCTTAAATGTTTATTTGTATTTTTGTAACACCTTGTATTCATAGACTTACTCAAAATGTATAAAATTGTGTTTATAATGCAACCGAATACGAAGTTGATTCTTATATCGGCAGGTTAAAAGAGCTAGCGTCTACGAAGCTCAGGGATCTGAACAGTCAAAAGGAAGAATTCGATTCAGTTTATTTCCACCCCGACTCGCTGGAGAGCGCTAGTGTCGCGGCTGGATGCGTGTTACAGGTACCTTACTTAACATGTTATTCGTTGAACAGTGCGTTCCGAATTACGCCGATATCGCTGTGAGCGCGATAAATGTCGTTCCGAGTTAACGTGAGCGCGTCCACAATCGAAAACGTGACGTCATTCATGACGTCACTACCGACGCCATCTTGCAATAACAGTGCTCACGGCTCGGGGCGTTATCACTGTGAGCGAGTTGTCAAAAGTGACGTTTGTTATAGTAAATTTTTGAGGGAATTTTCAAAAGTGGCGTTTGACAGTTTTGCCGTCGTACATTTTTGGTTTGTTTAGGTCTCGATTTAGGTTTCTTTAATAGTATTGGGTTTCATTATGTTCTAAAAAAGACGAATAAAAGTTTAATAACGATTAGTGATGAAGAAAATAATAGGAATGTTTGAATGTTGTGATGTGAACGGTGTGAGCGCGATATTTAGCGTTCCGAATTGATAGAACGCTATCAGCGCTGTCGGCACGCTAACGCAAATGGAACGGGTGTTAGCGCTGTAATCGCTCACAGCACTGTTTTTATGAATCGGAACATACCGGAAATAGTAAAAAGACATTTGTTAATTAAAAAAACTGTAGAAACTTTTTTTTTTTTTTTTCAAATTAAATACATAAACTTTTAGAGGAATGGAGAAGATCTTTTTCAGATTTCTTTTGACACGTTAGCAAATTATTTTTATTTTGAAATTGTCCACATCTAGTGATATCGATTGCGTTCGATGCAACACCAAGCCGTCTCAACTCCAAATATGTTTAAATAGTTGTTTACGACGCGTGGGCAACGTGTGAGACGCTTCGTTGTGGTCCACACTTATTACATCAATATTGACAATTTTCCTGTACGTAACTAAATTTTAAGTTCACATTTCAATAACGGCTGTATTCCAACGGTACTCAGAACTCAGAAGTAAGCGTTATACTTGATTCTATACTTACTATTAATTTTACTTCTAAACAGATGGTAGACGCAGTGCTAAACAACGTAGCGGGATCAGGAGTATGCGTCGTCCGTCCACCAGGTCACCACGCCGACGAGGAGATCCCGAGCGGCTTCTGTCTCCTCAACAACGCCGCCATAGCCGCTAGATATGCCATAGACACCCACGGACTGAAGAGGGTGCTAATACTGGACTGGGATGTACACCATGGCAATGGCACGCAGAGAATAACTTATGGGGAAAATAAGGTTAGTTTTACCATAGGCACTATTAATATCTTAGACACTTAGCTACGTTAAAGACAAGTATGCCATAGACAACTATGGAGTAAAGAGGGTGCTGATAGTAGGTTGTGATGTACATGAGCTAAGACTGGAATGTACATCACGGCAATGGGACGCAGAGAATCACTTATGGGGAATGTAAGGTAGGTTTTTATACACCATTAATATCATAGACAAGTATGCCATAACCAACTATGGAGTGAAGAGGGTGCTGATAGTAGGTTGTGATGTACATAATGGCAATGACACGCAGAGAATAACTTATGGGGAAGATCATCAGGTTCATTCATTCTAAAGTCATGTCATCTGAGGAAATGAGATGGGAAACATCAGTGACGTCATAAAAGTCATAGATTCTGGCGTCTGGATTCTGGTGGTGCGTTATATGCCGACAGGATCGGGAGCCTCGGAGAGATGATTAATACGCCAGTGAAGTAGTTGTGTAAATGGAACGTCTTTATTAGGGCCAGTGTAGTTTATATAGTAATAAGTACGTGCTATAAATACATGCGTCATTACTTATTAAGCTACGTGAGAGACGTGCGAGACGTGACTATATAAAACTACACTGCTTGCATAAATATCCCTAACAGTACTCCCCCCCTTTGAAAAAGAAAGGATAACATAATATTTAACAATCGTAAAACTAAAAATCAACAAAATTGTTATAAGCTAGGAGTGTTAACATTTAAATAAGTATATAACAGAAGGGAATAAAAACAAAAATATAACAAACATTTTGAACTTATAAGCTAAACCGTAAAAGTTTGGGTTTACGGCATGTCCGGAGCGTGTGAGTGTCGATCCGTTTGTTGCACTCGAAGGCAGGGTCCGGGGAAGGGTCGTCTCGTCTGCTGCTTCGACGGCTGGCGACGAGAACGCTGGCTTCAAACCGGTCCATGGAGACAACTGTAGTGTAGTGCGGCCTGTAGCTGGATGGTTAAGCATTTACCATCTCATTTCAGGGCTTTGAACGGGCAATCGTAAGGAGCTGTCACGGACTTTTTAAACATGTCTCTTCTGAGGAATACATGAATGCAGATCTGCAGGTCCTTGTGAACGAAATGTAATCCCGTAGCTACTCGATCCCTCGAACACTTCGTGAAGATGCTTTTTGTGCTGTTCTTCTTTCGTGTTTGCGATGGGGACATCGTTGACGTAGCAAAAGGTGTGCTCCAACCCGTATAACACCGTATTCTTGTAACGCTAAAACGTTTGCACGGCGTTGTGTAGACCCAAACGTCATTTTGACGAATTCAAATAAATCGAAGGTCATTGTTTACATAAATCGCACGAATTGCTGACTCATTAAGTCATTAGAATGTGTCACGCTTGCAATGACGGACGGTTCCGTAACCTTGTCGGTCAGCTCTCTTGTATGTAGGTCAACAAGTAGGTATATTTTGCTTCATGAAAAATTTTGCACCGAGAATCGAACGTGGAACATCTCGGCTGCGGTGATGGTCCATTTGAAGACACGGCGCGATCCCAGATTCAAATACATGGTTTTCTCCCCATCAGTGTGAATGGGCGTGCCTTAGAGGCGAAGAGATTGAATGCATCGGTCGAGGCTTCTGCTTAAAACAGCTAATACAGATACGTCTGCACCTGTATCGATTAAAAATCGTGTTCCACTTTTGAGGTAGGTAACAACAGACGGCAGCTGCTTGTATTATTGACGCCTTGTGAACCACAGGCGTGGATGCGCGAGCCAAAAATCGGGAAACCGTGACAGGACGGGTAGCGCCTCGCTGGTCTTCTCTGGTGCTGGCGGCTGTGGTAATGCGGTTCCGGGCTGTAGCGAGACTCCGTACATCGTGGCAAGAATACAGAGCTCACTTCAGTGACTATATTGCCTCTTGAAATTTCAATCGGTGAGACCCGCTTGTGGGAAGCCGAAAGAAATTGTACAAATCACCAAAGCGAGAAATCTTCCACACGATGCAGCTAATTCCTTGTCGGGTGCGACGAATCACGTCGGGCACGATGGATCACGTTGGGCGCGATGGATCACGTCGGGTGCGATGGATCACGTCGGGCGCGATGGATCACGTCGGGGGCGATGGATCACGTCGGGGTCACCAGTTTAACGCATGTTGGTGGTGCGTTGTATGCCGACAGGATCGGGAGCCTCGGAGAGATGATTAATACGCCAGTGAAGTAGTTGTGTAAATGGAACGTCTTTATTAGGGCCAGTGTAGTTTATATAGTAATAAGTACGTGCTATAAATACATGCGTCATTACTTATTAAGCTACGTGAGAGACGTGCGAGACGTGACTATATAAAACTACACTGCTTGCATAAATATCCCTAACAGATGTTTGTAATGCAACCTCCATCTCTGTAGGCATTTTAAACTTCTTGGATGTATATCACGAAAATGGCACATAAAATTTTCGCTGCAATGCAACTGACAGGTTGTAGACACGTTTACCATAGACACAGAGGATTGTACAGAGTAACAGCTTCTAAGGAGAGTCCATTTTATTAGCCTATTCTTGTAGGGCTGCCTTAAAGGAAATAAATTTAATTGGAGTAAGTATGAAGGTAGGTAAATGTTTTATGACTGAATTGTAAATTGTTTTTGTTTATTTTGTTAGTTATTATTTGTTATTAATTCATTTTAGGCATGAAAATATTAAAACAATTTACTTATCTTTGGTAGTTCTTAGACATATTTAGTTGTAGTTAAAACTATGTAGGTATTTCATTAAAATAAAAATAAAAAATAATGAAAACATTGTTAAAATGATGCCAAGTTTTATTTCAATGTAGTATTTCTTTATAAATGTTAACATTACTCTTCCAATGGTTCATGCACACAGTGCAAAATAATTTACCATTTTTTATTCGACTTCTACTACCTATAAACTAATAAAATAAAAATATCGAGCGTACAACACGGAGCGGTGACGGGCGCGCGGGTAAAATCAACGATGTGTCACCCCTCACAGTCACACCTTCGTTTCGCCCGAAGTCACCCTCGGTCTCGTTGGTGAACCTCGTAGGTGAATGCGCGCACACAAACGCGCTGCGCATGTAGTGATGCGCCGCTTTTGCGAGCTTGTATGAAGCTGTCACTCTGTACAATATAATCCTCTGTGCCATAGACAACAAAACTAAAAAAAAACATGAATGTTCACAGATCCTGTACATGTCGATACATAGATACGACAATGGAACATTCTTCCCGCACTCGAAGGACGCGAACTTCACCGCGGTGGGAGCCGGCAGGGGAGAGGGGTTCAATGTCAACGTGCCTTGGAATAAGGTATAATTTGCTTTATTGTGTTTACTTTAAGGTTTATTTTCTATGAACTTTATCCTGGAGCGTAGGTGGCGCGTTCCGGAGGGGTATGGACACTCAATCATGAGGTTCCGCAGGTTCGAATCCGTACGGATGACATGAACATACATTGAAGATATTTACAAAAATATGGTGTTTAGATACCCTGACTCCAAATCACATATTTTTTGAGTTTTTTTGTTTGTTCAAGCATCACAAAAAAATTACTGGACCGATATGATTAGACTTAAAATTATACAAGGTGTTACAAAAATACAAATAAACATTTTAATGGTGGAGTTAAAGCCTCGTATTCACTAGGCAACATTTGTTAATAAACATTAGTTATTAACTGTATATAAACATGTTTCTAAAGATGTTTCATCATTTTATAAACAGTCCATAAACAAAAGTGATGAAACATTGTTTCTGATACATGTTGCTGTGCTCCCCACTCTAAGTGGAGAACATCAGTTTATATACAAAAGTCAACAGGTGTGGACGTGTGTTGCGCGAGTATATAAACATGGAGGTAGTGTGGTCCAACGACCAAGTTTCGATGCTCATAGAGCTTTATCAAAAATATTCTTTGGGTCGCCTCTTATAAAGACTATAAAGATAAATTGAAAAAAAAATGACGTTTGGGCCGACATTGGCATTGGCTGCAGAATTACATATATCACAAAAAAGAAGTGGAAACAAAGATGCATATTGACAACTGACAAGTGTGGACGGCCAAGTTTCAGAAACAATGTTTATGGTAAACTTGTTTACACACTAGTCATAAACAGTTTATCAACAAATGTTGCCTAGTGAATACGTGGCTTAAGACCATCAAACTGAACAACTTGTACTATAGGACCAATATCGAAATCGAGAAAAAAAAACGGATGTTCCATACTCCACTACAAATCTACTCGAGCTATATGTATGGGATAACAGATTTTTTTTTGCGATTTCGATGTTGGTCCCGTAGTGAAAGTTGTTCAGTTTGATGGTCTAAACAACCCCCTTAAAAGTTGAAATGTTTATTTTTAGTTTTGTAACACCCTGTATATTTTATCTCGCTACGATGACTAGAACCGATTTGCAGACAAAACCGCGACTGCGCAAAGGCTCGTCAAATAATAAAATACCACATGTTTTAAATTGCGCAGCGTGGTATGGGTGACAGCGAGTACCTCGCGGCGTTCACACAAGTGGTACTGCCGATAGCGTACGAGTACAACCCCGAGCTGGTGATCGTGTCAGCCGGGTTCGACGCCTGCGTCGGTGATCCTCTCGGAGGTAAGTTACTGTGGGCTTGCTCGTCTATAAAAGAAAAGCTAGGCGGGAAGCTAGGAAAAATAATTGACAGGATCGCTTCATTAGAAAAGAAATGAAAGAAGTAATTTTCGTAGTTATTTTAGGTGTATACAAATATTTTTGAGGTTTTCGGAGGCTCTATTCACAGTACGACGGGCGGGCGCGGAGGGTTGAATGTAAAATAATACCTATTAGAATACCTGTAGTGTACATATGGGCCCCACGGACGGAGGATGGAGCTTTCTCTGTTAACTCTATTGGTATTAAAATAGGTATTATTTTACATTGTACAGCCCGCGCCCGCCCTTCGTAATGTGAATAGAGCGTATATTCTCTTAAATATTGTATTGTTGTGTTGTTGTATATTGTATGTTGCATATTGTATAGTGTTGTTAATGTTATACAGGGTGTTAGTAAGAATAAATTTTTAAAACTCTTAAGGTGGTTAATCAGACCGTCAAACTGAACAACTTTCTCTACGGGACCAACATCGAAATCGAGAAAAAAAAAATCTGATATCCCATACATATTTTAGCTCGAGTCGATTTGTAGAGTATAGAACAAAATTTTTTTTTTCGCGATTTATATATTGGTCCCATAGTGTAAGTTGTTGAGTTTGATGGTCTAAACCACCCCCTTAAATGTTTATTTGTATTTTTGTAACACCTTGTATAATAATACCGTTGATTTTTAGTACAAACTTATTTATTATTTATATCCTTACACAACATAGAATTTACTTCTATGATTTCCTTTTTTCGTCTTCTCTCCTTTTTAATGCGAGGTTCTTTTACATGTACTCTTCCCCCAGGTTGTAAGGTAACGCCGGAATGCTACGGTCGTATGACGCACTTCCTCCGCGGCCTCGCCGGCGGCCGCGTAATACTCTGCCTCGAGGGCGGCTACAACATCACCAGCATTTCATACTCTATGACCATGTGCACAAAGGCGCTATTAGGAGACCCCCTCCTTCACCACTACGACCCGAAACCCACCTATCACTGGTCAGCCGTCGAATCTATCAACAATGTCATCAAAACACAAAAGAAATACTGGAAGAGCCTAAAATTCCAATTAGCATTACCTTCAGATAATGTTCTAGAAGATCCTTTGCCTTCCAGAGGCTTGGAAATAACAGATGATGTGAACACATCTTGCGAAACTGAAAAAGACTTGTCAACCACATTAGACGATTCAAAATCGAGCAGAGCTTCTAAAAGCATGAGCGAATTAAACGGTTCCATAGAAAGTCAGATGGCTAATTTGAGTTTATCGAAACCGAAATGTGATGATGGGATCCATTGCGGAACAGACGACGAAGAGGACACGAAAAAAGACCCAAATGTGGACGGTACAAAATCTAGCTACGAAAAAGTTGCTGGCAGTTCGAAAAGCGAATCTCCCAGTTGCTCGAAAAAAGACCAAGGAGGTTCTAGTGCGGGGAAAAACGTTTCTGATCAAGGAGGTTGCTCAGGTTATTATTCTGTTCTCAATAGGCCTTTTTAAAGCCTGGCCAGAAAAATAAAAAACCTGCTTTGGGGGTGCTACAATCGACTATAACCGTTGTTCCAATGATTTTCCGTAACATGGCGAGGAATTTAATTTTTCTGATCAGGCTTGAACTTCAATGTTCTAACCAGAATTGTTTCTGGTATAAAAGCTCTAGTAGTGATTTCTAAATAAACAGGTAGAAATATTACATGACTTGTAATATTTCTACCCTATAAAACAGGGTCCATCTGAAAATCAGGGCTTGCGCTCACTGTGTTCTACAGTCAGATCACTGCCAGCACGACACTGAGCTGATTCCTTTTGTCACAAACAGATTTCGTTGTGTAGCTCTCTATAATATAAGCATAATCATAATAAGGGTTCGAAAGGATAATTATCATTGATAAATATCATGAAAATTGTCTTGATAAATATGCTTTGATAATTATAAAATTAATTGGAAAACCTAAAAGCTTGCGTTAGCACAAAAAAAGCGCAGATACACTAAATAATAGTTCTCATGTTTTTCCCACCGTTTTTCCAACGAAACGAATGCTGGCTGAGGACTAGGTGTTGTTTGGTCTGGATACGAGTGGATTATGCAAAAACCACAATTTTAGAACTTTTATTTAGAAATTTCACTCAAAACTAAAAATAATTAATTAATAATGATCTTGATAAATTCTAACCTTGATTAATTATTATAACGATAAGATTTCCCATTAGAGAAACAATTCTGTACCCTGTCAAACCTCTTTTCAATTTGTCAGAAAGCACAGATAAGAAGACGCTAGTGGACTACCTGGCGGAGAACATGCAGGCGATAGTGGACGGCGACATGTTCGCGGTGATCCCGTTGCCACACTGCCCCCACCTGGACAGTTTGTACGCGATCCCGAGCGGGGTCAAGTTCGAGCAGGGCGTGAAGTGCATCGACTGTGAGTCGACCGTCGAGAACTGGGTGTGCCTGCATTGTTATATCGTAAGTGTTATTGGTAAATATTGTTCGCGGTGATCCCGTTGCCTCACTGCCCCCACCTGGATATTTTGTACGCGATCCCGAGCGGAGTCAAGTTCGAGCAGGGCGTTAAGTGCATAAACTGTGAGTCGACCGAAAAAAATCGGCCAATGAGAGAGCTTCAATTTGCCAATGACGTGATCGAGCGAGCGTGCTATTGGCGGATTGTTTCCTCGCTCACCGCCTCGCTACCTCGCACATCTCTGGTGGAAACGCAGCCTACGAGCTATATCACACAAGCTATTTTCGAACGAAGGCGATTTCGCAACTGCGCAAATGAATCGCCCGATTGGCGCAATCGAACGTTATCGCCGCGATTCCGTCGCGATATCGACGCGATAGAAACGGAGATGTCGCGGCGGAATCACGATATGTTTTCTGTCAACGACTACGCTCAGAAATCGCTAAAGGTCTTTAGCTTGAATGATCATGTCATTAAAAACGGAACCCTGCTAAACAGTCATGACTCATAACCAGTGATCGGAATGTCGGGGCATTTTTTGAGCATACAAGTATGGATACGCCTGAATTTCCCGGAAATATCCGGATTTAATAAATTTGGATAAAATTTCACGGGATTTACTGGGATTACCTATTTAGATGTCAAGCGACGTTTTTTTTAAATCAAGAGTATTAGCAGCGCATACTAGAGGCCGCGCCTTTGAAACACGCCGCCTGGTACTTTTGACATGTACCGCGCTTAGGTAAATATGTTGACCGTTATTAAACAATGATATTAAGTAACTAGATTAGTAGTTAGGGCACCAAAGCGTTGCCACTTCGAAGATGTCTGCAGGCTTCTTTGACTTCAGTTCAGGCGTTTATCTATAGTGAGCGGACATATCCGTGACGTATAAATTAAGCTACCAAAATGGGAAAATGCGCCGTAAAAATTTGTAAATCACAGTCGGAAAAGAATAATAAAGGAAGTGTTGTTACTTTTCACAAGTAAGTTTACTATATTTTGTCAAAATAAAATTAAAAAACTAAATAAATTTTTCACGCATTGTTTTTGCCATCAGTGTTGCAAGTAAATACGATTTTGATTTACAAACTTTTACGGCGCATTTCCCCATTTTGGTAGCTTAATTTATACGTCACGGATATGTCCGCTCACTATAGATAAACGCCTGAACTGAAGTCAAAGAAGCCTGCAGACATCTTCGAAGTGGCAACGCTTTGGTGCCCTAACTACTAATCTAGTTACTTAATGTCATTGTTTAACAACGGTCAACATATTTACCTAAGCGCGGTACATGTCAAAAGTACCAGGCGGCGTGTTTCAAAGTCGCGGCCTCTAGTATGCGCTGCTAATACTCTTGATTTAAAAAAACGTCTCTTGACATCTAAATAGGTAATCCCAATAAATCCCGTGAAATTTTTATCCATATTTATTAAATCCGGATATTTCCGGGAAATTCAGGCGTATCCAAACTTGTATGCTCAAAAAATGCCCCGACATTCCGATCACTGCTCATAACACATGTTTTCCAACAGACAGCCTGCGGCCGGTGCGTCAACGCGCACATGCAAGCTCACTACCGCACCACCGACCACCCCTTAGTACTGTCACTCGCAGACCTCTCCGTCTGGTGCAACGCCTGCGACGCGTACATAGACAACGCGCTCCTGTTCGACGCCAAGAACAACGCGCACCGGTGTAAGTTCAACGAAGATATGCCGCGTTGTTATCCCGACACTATTCATATGCAGTAGTTATGTCACTGCTTAGTACTGTCGCTATAAACAACGCGCACCGGTGTAAACATATGGCGCGTTGTTTTAACGACATTCCTGACGGAATTCCTCAAACATTCATGCCACGACTTTATAGACAGACTATACAAAACGTGGTAACGGGATAACTGAAACCCTCATACACTCTAACTGATTATCCTATGAGATATTCGTATTTACCCACATTATCCGTCCTTCGCCACCGCGCCCCGCCTACTCACTACTCTATTATCGCTAAACGTGACGTAGTTATTGATATTTTTATGAGCCATGCGCGTAGTAACAGAAACATTAAGCAGCGGCAAACATAAAAATAAGAAATTAAAAAAAAAAATACCCCTAGGTAACTAAAAGGTGTGAAATCGATTCCACTCTCGATTCTGTATAAACTATTGTGGGAACTACACTATTCTCTCCATTTGGGTTATTCCGTCTACCGTAGGGCGCTCGTCGCATTTATCACTTCCGATCCCAGCGGCCGATGCGACTGACGCGTGGTGTTGTCATATATGCCCGTAGAAAGAGAAGGCACTAGAAGGAAGCACGTGTCTTGTCATATCACTCAGTAAGAGATGCACATAGCAAATTCGCTCTAGTTAAAAAAGGAGACCGCTACTTATAGCTGTCCTTATCGACGTATCCACTTTTTTGTACTTCGGCCATCTGACTCCAAAATGTCACTTCATATAATTCGCTATCTCATACCCGGTTACACTGATATTCGGTCTACTCGCGTAAGCGAACATTTTTTCGTCTATGTATATGCCATACATTTTCATAGTAAGCTCGCGGCCAACGGCCGATAGTTACTATGAAATCATGACAGAACCACGCGTCATACTGTCGCATCGGCCGCTGGGATCGGAAGTGAACCTTTAGAATGCATTTGAAACAAACACAATAGACAAAATCGTGACTACAAGAGCGGAATGTACACGGCCGGCAACAGCATCACAATTTGCTGCTGTATCGATGCAAAAAGGCGGCTTCAGCTAATCGGTCTGACTTAAAAGACATCATCCGATTTGGTCCAACAAGTTTAAACAGAATATTGCATTCGTTTTTGTTGGCCGGCGACGGTTTCACATTTGGACCAAAAATGTATGAAACGCGGCTGATGTCTTCTGCCGCTAAGAGTTGATAACGACAAGACAATAGCGTCAAGCGTCGGTAGATAAATGTATCGTTTGGTGCTATAGTGATTTAAAAGTCCTAATCACTTCTGTGGAATGTTGATTGCATATTTTGGGCTGTAAGATGTTAATTTAAAACGAAACATTTTATTTTGTACGCAACTGAAGTTACTGGGTGCACGTAATGCTACGCCAAGTTCAATAACTTTTTGTTTTATCGCTTTTAAGCACTGGAGGCAAAAATTTGCAATCGACTTCCTCTTTTATTAACTAATTAATAATGTATATTAACAATGATCTTATCCAGCAAATGTTATACTAACTACTTGTGTAGTCGAATTTATTTTAGTATTAAGTATTAAAGTATTAGAATTTTAATTCTAGACGTAGAAACGTAAATTAAGCTAACGAATAATGGTGGTCCAAAGTTAACCTCTTCTTTTATGGATATAGAGTTCAAACATCAACCTACCCAAGGTTGATATGTCGCCGTGTGTACATACTCGGATAATTCGTATGTCAAGATTCCGCTATAAACTGAATGAATGAAATATTCTTGTATTTGCACCAAACAAACAGATAATTACAGTATTAAAAAGGAAACAAAAATAATTTCATCTTATTGCTGAAAAGCGATCTCTTCCAAACCTTAGCCTTAGCTTAGATGAAATTTTGTACAATGAAAAGGGGTCGGTGCTTTTTAAAATAAATAGTAAATAATAAATAGAAACCAAAAAGCTAATATATTTCACATTAAAAGACATACGTGACAGTTTAAAAAAAACTTAATTGGATTTTCACAAGAATATTAGAATGAAAAGAATGAAATGGATCCCAATCCTCCTTACAAACGGTGAAACATGATAATATTCCTGGAGTGCGATTTTTGAATCTCATTCGGTGAGCTCAGCTGTTTAAAATGTCAAAATAACTATGGAGATGCGCATCTTTCTACTGCTGTTTTGACTTTCAAAAATCGCTCTCCTTGAGTATGATTTTTGAAAGGCTAATCAGCAGTAGAAAGATGCGTATCTCCGTAGTAATTTTGACATTTTCAACAGCTGATCTCACCGAATGAGATTCAAAAATCGAACTCCTGGTGGTCGGTAATGATCGTTCTTCTCCGTCGTTGTTTTTTTGCGATATTAACTTTGTCCCTTTCTAATCCAACGTCAAAAATCTACATTGAGTGAATGTTCGTTGTTACGTCATTGGACAGAAAGGGACACACCTAAAATTGGAAATATTGACGACGGTAAATTTTCTTTGACGACGGAGAAGTGCGAAAGATGATTAAATATTACCGACCGCCATGGGCAATTTTTTGTTTCAATGCTTGTAGGGAGTGGCATCCTTTATGATTTAAGTCCATGGATTTTCATTATTCGAATGACAAGGAAATGGAGGTTGTATTGAATTCAAAAATGTGAAGAAATTGTAATTTTATTCATTCCAGTGATTCTAGTTGTTTCTAAATTATTTTTGGTTTAATTGTTTGTCACCTTTAAGGTTTTTTTTTTTAAATTAGTATTTCCACCTCAATTATTTAGTACAATGTAATGGCCATTTAGATCTTTACTGTTGTATATTATGTGTAAATATTTTTAGCTTTAATATTTTATTTGATTGTTTGTTTAACTTTGTTAACATCTATCACTAATTGTACTTTAGTTTAGAAGTTTTTTACAGAACAAACTTAGGGCTTGCACCAACAAGTAATCTATCTAAATTTCCTACAAATACGGCCTTGCTCAGTAAGCGTTGCTGCCTATATGTGGACAATTTGAGGGACCACGAAGGGTCTACCGAGCCAGTGAATGAACTTAATTAACAGACCTAGGGGTAGGTACCCAGACGGTTAAATACCTCGGCATAGGACGTTGCTGGGACTACGCGGTGGATTGGGGTCGGTGAGAAGAGGCCTGGGATATACCTGTAGCGTCTGCAGACGCAAGAAGAAAAAGAAGCGGCGGCAGAGGTCGTGGTCGTGGCTGTCCCCGCCGGCGGGGACATCGATTACGCATTGTTATCGTGTTGTGTGAGTTTGCGATTGCGAGTCGTGTCTGTTGGGCCACAATATAAGCAGTATGAGACAGAACGTCCACTAAATACGTTTAAGCCTAAATACTATTTGGTGCAAGCAAGTTTAACTTGTAAAAACTGACGTATTTATTTTAATGTGTTTACGAAGTGAATTTTTTAACCTTTATTAAAAGTAATTGATTTCTTTGAAGAAAAAGACCGTGAACTGGTTAGTGTAGTTTCTTCCATTCAGAAATGAATGGTTATGTTTTGAATTTATTCTTCATAAATTATACGTACTTACATTAAGCAGCGAAGAGCGATTAATAAACAAATAATCAATCATCAATAACCAAAACAATAATAATGTACTTAATCATTTTTTTTTTATTTATGATTTCTAACTGGTTTTAAATTGCGTAATAAAAAATACAGGATTTTAAAAATCTTCTAGTGTACCTACCTACATTATCTAATGTGAAATATAGCACATGATTCTATCACTTATCGCAAACTTTTTTTAATTTATGATAAGTTGATAAACCAGACACAATAACAAAACTTCTTTTTGTTTCCTGTGACTTGGCTAGTCACACTGTCGTGCGCCTGTTTTATATTGAATTTTAAACTTCGATTTCAATTAACTTCGAGTATTTTCAAATTATTCAACCCCTTTAACTAATTCTACTGCTGTAATTCATCTTGGATAAAAGGCTTATTACACTTGGCTAAATTTAGATTCTAATAAGAGGGACAGAGCTATAGGCTAGAACGGGACGTTGTAAGTACCTCCTTTTTTAACCTATAGCTCTGTCCCTCTTATTAGAATCTAAATTTAGCCAAGTGTAATAAGCCTTTAATTTATTTAGTTTACATAACTATCTTTAGTAATGTCAACTAAGTATTAAATTGCTCACGACTAATTCAGAATAAAAACAATAACAAATAAATCATATTATGTTACAATGATGTATTTTATTTATTTATGTTATTTCCTATCAAATTATTTCAATTCTTTCAAAACATAATTCTTGTGATCATTCCTCATCCTTTCCTCCAATTTCCCATGTATTGAATGAGAATTTTCTAAAAACATTTGATTTAGCTCAGTTATTTTATAAGATTAGAAATACAACTTTATTTACATTCAATAAGAATGAAATTTGCGTGCAAATCCGTAAAATTGAGGGCATGTTCATTTCATTTTTCGGTCTTTGAATTTCTCTCATAAAATACTTATAAAATTATGCGTCTGAAAAAATGAGAAGTTATTATGGTCATTTGAGTAGGAAAATAATATTTTCTCGTTTTAATCCTAACTCCTTAATTTTTCTTTAGCTAGGTTTTGTACATCGATGTAGGATAGAAGAAAATTAAATAGACCACCTTGTGTCCTCCGATATATGAGGTAGCCAACCGAAAAAAAAATTATCTTGTTTTGGAGGCCCATGTCCAGTAATTAACGTCATTCAGCTGAAATTATGATGAAAAAGTATAGTCGACAATCGAAAATCGACATCGACGGCAAAAATGATACAAAGAGGAAAGAGGAGAAGAGAAACGAACATACCCCTCAAACGTCAAAATGGGTGGTGGATTGCTTTATCTCCCGTCTAAATTATTTAGCCTGTAAAAGCTTTATTTACATTACGTTATCGGTATTTAACTCGTCCGTGTGGCGCGCAGATAACATGTTTTTGAACACTAATATTTTCAAAGCGATTTCATTTAGAAATCCTGTGAAATTACCACTTTCATACTGGCTGCTAGTGTGCTGCAGATTTTTACTAACATTATTGCCGCAGCGGGGCTACATACATCCGGACGAGTTTTTTCAAAATGTGGAGGTCATTGCAGGCAAGTAATATGATAAAATTTATTTATATTTAACTTCGACATGATAGGTTAAAGTGGACCGGTTAATAAATTATCATTAACATTTAGAGTCGCCTAAAAAATTGTGTTAGGATTAAAATACACAAATTATGTTTTTTCTGCTTAATAATTAGTTACACTCCTATTTTTAAATTTATAGACAATGTTATGACGAAAACAGTACTTTTCCTGCTTTAATTCAATTAAAACCATAACTTAATTTTCTTTTTGTTCTAGGCGACTTACTCACAGTGGAAATTGCAAGAACGTGGGAATTTAATCCGAAATTTCCGATTAGAAACATATTTGTGCCTAAAATGATACTCGGCCCACCGATACACTTCATAGGCCTCGCAAACCCGTACACAAAATACTATCTCAATATAGATCTGAAAACTCCATACTATTTGCTTGTTTTACCGCGACTATTCATTTGTTTATTGTCACTTGTAAATGACTACTGTCTATATCAAATATGTGTGTTATACGGACAGAATTTCAGGAACAGACTAAAAATATTTGCAAGTTCCTACGTAGTATTCGTATACTGCACAAGAAGCTTTTCGAATACATTTGAAATGATTTTCTTCTCCATTCTCCTTCTTTTCGTAGCTGAATGTATGTCCAAATCTGACAAAGTTATATATCACGATGAATTTCTGAAGGAGAAATATGATAAAGCAAAAACAGCAGTAGAAAAAGTTAAGCTTTTTAAACTTAAAACGCATTTGCCGGAACATTCCTTAAATAAAGTTCTATTTATAGCGACATTGGTAGTCATAGGTATATTTAATCGTCCAACTTTTGTTGGTTTTGCATTCCCACCGGTTTTCTTCTGGCTTCACAGAGGGCTAGGCTCCAAAGTAGTTGGCTTTAAACATTTTCATTATAGAATATTAATGTTAATTCTATGTGGTATACCCACCGTAATCGCTCTTATAGCCATAGATTCAGTATACTATGGGTATTTAACAAGCGCAGATGTTGAGTCATTCAAGATAACGTGGGACAACTGGGTGGTGACTCCGTTGAACTTTCTGCGGTATAATTCGGACAAGAGGAACCTGACACAGCACGGCCTGCATCCGTGGTGGCTGCATCTGGTAGTGAACGTACCGTTGCTGTTCAACGTACTTGGGATAATAGCTGTTATTACTGTAGCTGAAACTACTTATAGGTGAGTTGTTGTAATACCTACTATTTTATAAAATATTTATTTAATTTTGTATCAGTAAAAACTATGATCCTACTCATAGTATTTTGTTTCGGGTTTCACAGTTTTTTCTTTTATTATAATTTAATTAAGATGTTTTTTTTATTTCCTTCAAATTATTAACTATTCTCTCTCATCGAGTGGGCTGCAAAGCCCTGGTGTCAGAGTTTATTCAAACCGCCTTACGGCCTCTGACGTGGTTTTTATGTAACGATTACTACCACCAGTGATAGTAGCCGGGACCAACAGCTTAACGTGCCATCCGAAGCACGGAATCATTTTTCTTTTCAGACAATCAGGTGACTCGGCCTGCAATGTCCTAACCAACTGAGGAAAAACGCACAAAGTGACATTTCACTAGGTGCCCCCCGTGGGAATCGAACCCACGACCTCCGTGTCAAGAGCCCAATGCTCTAACCATTAGACCACGGAGGCAGTTTAGGCAGTTTTTAACTATTAACTGTGATTAATAAACTTCAGATTGAAAAATTTAGTCTCTGACGGGACTTGAACACGGAAGTTGCCAAACTGGGGCTGACCGAGCTTATATTTTTTAATATTAAATTTGTTTTGAAACAGCACTAGCTGTAACATGTTAATACTCAATAATATTTGAAATTGTGATACTTTCTACCGACTATGACTGTGAAAAAGAGAGGTAATGTAATTAGGCCATGGAATTACTCTACCACAGAACAGCTATTTACTCAAAAAACATCTTCATACAAGCTCACGGCGGCCAGTACACCACTACATGTGCAGCGTTTACATACGCATGTACACTGGCCGTAGATAGCTATTCTGTGACTCTACGGTGGCGTGAACGTAGTAGAGAGCAAAAATTAGTTATTTATACACACTTCTTGTGTTGGTCCTAGACAAAGGACAAAAACAGTTTTGCTTGCGAATTTAAATCTAACAATACAAATAATTCTTAAACAAGAAATTCTATTCATACATTCCTTTGTCTTACAAACCAACCATAAGAACTTCTTTCCCCATATCTTATTCCCACCTTATGTTACTATCAATTCAATGTAAACTTTAATACAAACAAATAAGATTGTAAATTTCCTTGATAATTACTTAGACTGAACATCGATAGTAGATTATATTATTATATAGATCTTTGTTATACTGACATAGGCGTGCTAATGCTTTTTATTTATCGTTAGGTACATGATATGCATACCAAGTCGATACATAAATTCAAGACATTATATATTATATTTGGAATGTTCAGATACTTTTCTCCAACTATGACTCCAAGATAAACTAGACGTAAATAAAGCTGTTTAGCTTTTTGCCCACTGAAGTAATCTTATCCCTTAGTCACTTGACTCGATAGGGGGGAGAGAACCATTTATATGGTTGATAATTATACTGCAAAGTCCTGCAATTGATATATGAAAAATCTGTCTGCTCAATAAATACATATATTTCTATCCTGTTTTGTGCCACTGCTGAGCAAAGGTCTCCCCTGAACTCTTCCACATCTGTATATTCGGTCGGTGCGACATCCTACCATTCCATATACGGAACACAACATTGCGGTCCAAAACTCAAATAATTACCTGACATAAGGGAAAAGTTGGCAAAACTAAAATGGGACTTGGCAATAATTTCATTAACTTTGTTTTTCCTTTCCAGGTTCATCAGAGGCCAGTACAGCAAACTACCGAGGATCCAAAGCATCACAGGCCTTATGACGTTCTCACTCGTCATCCCGGTGACGCTCCTGTCACTCTTTCCCCACCAGGAAGCCAGGTTCATCATACCCATCCTGGTACCATTAGTATACCTCTTCGGCAACCAATTATACGAAAATGAGTCAGATGGACCAAAGTCTAGAAGACTAAAGAAAACTACGCGCTACATTTGGTATAGTTTGAACTTGATACTGACTATCTTTTTCGGGTTTATCCACCAAGGCGGTATTTACCCTTTCGCCAGCAGCCTTTACAGGGAAATCAAAGGCAACTATGGTACACATACTCATGTTATAACCACTCATAGTTATAGCATACCAACATTTTTACTTCAATTAGAAAGTACGACACACGTCTGGAGAGATAAAAAGACGGGGCATAAATACAGATTAGCCCCTACTACGTTTTTGTATAAATATGGCTCTTTACCAGTGGAAGATTTGTTTACTAAAATAGACGATGTTTTAACTGAAGCAGAGATGTTACAGCATAAGTATAAGAAGAAGTACAGATTTTACGTCGCGTCACCTTGCTCGTTAGAGCGAAAAATACGTGAGGAAGCTAGTAATTATTATTATATAGATTTAGAGGAAGATTTTTCGTATTATCCACATTTTTGCACAGAAGCTTTCCCAGAGTTTCCGAGTAATCGAGACCAATATTGTTTAGATAATAATCTTTTACGTTCAAACGAATCTCGTGTCATAGATCTGAGTATGTTTCAAAGAATCTCATGTTTTATGAAAAGGTTTTGTTTAAGAGTTTATAGAGTTAAACCGGTTGGTAAGCATTTTTAATGTTTCCTGTTTTTTCTATGATTTTGTCAATTCTATTGAATCTAATGAGCAATCAATGGCAATTATTTTTTGATAAAATTCGACCGGAATTTTATGAAACTTATCTCTACCAAATATGATTTTTATATTTAAAATAATATTTTGATAACCAATGGATTGCTTCATGCTATTTTCTATATTTAGTAAATTCTTATTTTTGCTAATTTTGACTTCAACAATTTTGGTTAAGTTAGTTTTATACAATACCGGTCGAACTTTTAATTTTAAGGCACTAAAAGTCACTAAAATTAAGCAAAGATACCTAATAATGGCACCAATTCATCTGCAGCTAACTTTGGTACCAAAGTAGGAACATTATCTATCAGTTAAGTGGACAGTACGATATTATTTGTAGCTTTAATTAAGTACCTATCGTTTTTAATTGCTCAATGTTTGTTCTTATATGAGCACTAATTAACTTAATGAATGCTGGTTGAAATTTTAAGTGCCGGTTTTTTATCAGGAGTGCGATTTTTGAATCTCATTCGCTGAGCTGAGATATGCATCTTTCTACTGCTGATATGATTTTAAAAAAGCTCTCTCCTGTAGTATGATTTTTGAAAGTTAAATCAGCAGTAGAAAGATGCGTATCTCCATAGTAATTTTGACATTTTCAACAGCAGAGCTCGCCGAATGAGATTCAAAAATCGCACTCCAGTTGCTAAAGTTTTATGATTAATTTCTTACATGTTACTTACCTATCTCATGTATTCAGCACTTAATTTTTTATATAATTAATATTTAATTTAAATAGAGAAAACAATGCTTTTGATATACCTACTTACTAAGTGTACTTAGACACTGTCCTCCGTCTGTGGCGCTTGCATGGTGCGCGCGATAAGGCTGTATAACGCCTTTGTTTCTTTCGTTCGCGCGCAAAAAGAAAAAGAGCCAAGGGACTACAAAGCTATATCGCGCGGCCATGCAGCCGGTGCTGGAGCGTTATTTTTTAATTTTACTCATCCTAATTCTTATTCGAAAATGGCATAATCTCCGGAATAAAATTTGCGCTCCTAGGACCGGCGGTGCCTAGGCACTAGGGACAATTTAAGAGGATAGACGAGTACAGTTTTCTCCATACAAATGTATTCCCCTGTTTTCTCACTGGATAATAACACTAGAGCAAATATTTTTTTACCAAACAATCTATGTCACCTCTGCCATGTCCCTATGTTTTGCTTTTTTGCATTAGGTAATTAATTACTGTAAGAACTAGGGACCTTCGAAAATGGCTCATTTCGCTGGCCGTTTTCAGACATCCAGTAAACAAATTCGACGAATATAAATAAAAAAAGCGAAACGTACGGACACAGCCAAAGTCTTTCTCATATTATTTTTGAAAGAATTATTAAAATCGGTTTAGTTTTGGAGGAGAAAACAGGGGAATACGAAATGCAGATTTCGTCGATTTTTTGTATATAAAGTCGGTCTGAGCTGCAGTTGTCTCTTTCGCACTCTAGTCGGAAAAGTGACCTAGTCTCCAAATTAGCATTTCAGCCCGACTATCCTCTTAATCAAAAGTTTTGCATTTATGACATCTCCGTCTGTGAAGTAAGTACCTGTTATGTATATTATATTTCCGTCCGTTATTGTAAGCTATGGCTGTATTGCTAAAATTTCAACCAGTCGACGTATTTAATTTTTGTTTTGTATACAACTAATCAGTTTTTACGTATTTTTTAAAAGACATATTATTAACAGTAGTTACCCAATTAATCTCATTCGTAGCTATTTTGTAATTTGGTCTTACCTAGCTAATTATATTTATTATTATCAATTTTACACATCATTATTTATAAAAATCTATATTAAGTACAAAAATGTACCTAGCTACCTTTATTATTAAATATTTTTTTAGTAAAATGTTTATTTGAATCTCATTGTGAAAATATCGTGTTAAATTTTACAGTTTTAAAATGTTTTTTTTACTATAAGTAGTTTTTTGAAAGAAATTTAAATTATAAAATGACAACGTTTATGATGAATTAAATTGTAAATATTGCTTTTGGCTCCAATGCTTTAAAATAAAAGCCGTTTTCTTTAAATTTCCATTGTTTTAATTAACATTTCTTAAATACACTCGTGTGGGAATATCCTATAATATTCCTATTAAGTATGTGTATTTTTGGTGTGCAAATAAAGAATATTTATCTTATCTTTTCTTATTATTAGGTCTCACCCTGGACACAGGTATGCAGAGAGTAAATCTTTCTAGAGAGAGTATAATCTACTCTCGTCTACCTACATAGGTACACACGGCGACAGGTCAGGTTACCCTGTTTGGACTTTGAACTATTAGAAGTTGAACGCTGCGAATCGTGCGAGAGGGTGCGGTATATAGTTGTTGTTTCGTCTCACAGCACGCTGCGCCCGCGCCGGCGCGGCAGCCGCGTCTATGCAGGCCTACCGCACTATTTTGGTGTAGTTAAGCGTATTATAGGGTGCGTAACATGATGTGTCGCCGTGTGTACAGTACGTCACAGCAGTACGTACGGGCAGTCCCTGCCCCAACCAATTTCGACTTTATTCACCGTCTCAGTAAGAGTTACGGGAGGCCTAGTAGCACCGGCACCGGTAGGGGGTGTGGTATGGTATCAGGTATCACAGATTATATTATGGTATGGACGACAGTTACAGTGGTTCGATAGATGGCGTTGACGAAACAGGGGCGACCTTGCGTTTAATAATACAAATAAAATAGTAAGAATTTGTGTTTTTAAGCAAGGAAAATATGAGCATATATCGAAATATTCTGACTCAGTGAAATGCATTTTTGTTTAAGTTTTAGCAGTGCCTCGTCCGTAGAAAGAGAAGGAACTAGAAGAAAGCACGTGTCTTGTCATATCACTCAGTAAGAGATGCAAATAGCAAATTCGCTCTAGTTAAAAAAGGAGATCGGTACTTATTGCTGTCCTTATCGACGTAGCCACTTTTTTGTTCTACGACGGCTGTCTGACTCCGGAGTCAGACATCTATTTTCATACAAATTGTATAGGATTTTGTGACTATCGCTGTCTCATACGCGGTTACACTGATGTTACGTCTATCAGCGTAAGCGAAAAATACTTCGCCTATGGCCTCGTCACTCCCGTTTGACAGCTGATATATCGAAATATTCTGACTCGGTGAAATGTATTTTTGTTTAAGTTTTAGCAGTGCCTCGTCACTCCCGATGACAGCTGCGATAAAGTCGTGACGTCACGTGCATCTTCCAAGATGCAGGCTGTCGCTCATTGACATAAGGCGCATTTTAGTTTTCGTTCCTGAAGCGCAAAGTTCGAAATTCGAAAAAGCGCGCGAAACCGGGTTGAGTGCAGTATCTGTTACGGTAGTAATTATTAGGGCATATTACACTATCAGTATTATCGTGATCCTGTGATAATACCACAGATATCCAATATGGATAATACTATTAGTGTAATATGCCGTATCGCAGGATCGTGATAATATCACAGAATGTCCAGAAATCCTGTGATCCGCGCGATCCCATCAATAATATTGAAGTGTAAGCGCTTCGTGATACGATCCATCAGTATTCGGCTGTATCACACCTTCGCTCTCTTTCTATTTGCACGCGAGCGAACGAGACAAAAGACGTGCATGCTACGAGTGTGGATCATGATAATATTGATACGTGTAATAGGCCTATCAATACTTGTGATACGCGCGATCCTTGGTTCACGATAATATTGATGTGTGTAATATGCCCCATTAAGTAATCTGTGGTTTTAGCCTAAAATTGTCGTCTTCGGACCCCTTTCTGCATAGCTAGCATGCCGCAGTGATACAGCGCTATCACATCTTAGCTCTCTTTCTATTTGCGTGCGAACGAACGAGATAAAAGACGTGATACAGCCGTATCACGTGTAGCATACTACGAGTGCAGGTCAACGCCATCTATCGCCGCCGGTATGATGAACAACGTTTCAGTAGCTGTCCGAAACAGTGTGACCAACTTCAAATTAGAGATCCTGCCCCACTTGGGCAAGAAAACTGACAAATCCTGCCAAACTCTAAAGCACAAAATGCCGAAAAAATGCCAAATTATTAGAAAAGATCCTGCTCCCACTCTACACGATATAATCGTTCATATTTACGTTTCATGATAAATCACGAATGGAATACACTCACACCTCACGAAATTAGAAACAATAAATGTGTCTCCGAAGTTTTTCTAGTCAGACTAATCACAGACTAATTAGAAAAACAAACAACTGACAAACAAAGATATTATAATAAACATTATGCTCAGTACTATACGGTTTACAATGGAATGAACTACAAATGCAGCCATAGATATTACGGGAAATTCCCGAACCAACGGTCTTTGCGTTGCCAGTGTTGCCATAGGCATTTTAAAATTCATACTTAAGTACTGTTTTTTTCCATTTTGGGTATTGCACCCTCCTCCTTTTATAATACTGCCAAATCTGCCAGCTTATATTGCTAAATACTGCCAAATACTGCCAGATTTCTAAAAAGTCACACTATAGTGCCGGAGAGTAAAATAAAGGGCTAAAACTGCCAAAAAGGCAGGATCCTGCCACATATGGTCACACTGGTCCGAAAACTCCTCATGTCGAATCAAAAAAAAAAAACAAACAAATGTCAAATGCAGTGATGCCAACTTAGCAACTTTATAGCTAGATCTAGCAATTTTCGGAGGTCTGGCAGCTACAAATTTGTAAAACTTGTAGCTAAACTTTTTGGCTACTTTTTCTAGCAACTTTTGGGATTGTGAGTTTTTCGAGCCAGAGCCATAAAAATTAACGAAAATGGAGCGATAAATAAGTAAAAACCATGAAAATAGCAAAATATTTGATTTTATTTTCCTTTTTACTATATTTCACTCTCCTTCTTACTTGTTTTTTTGTTCTGGAAGCAGTCAGAAACACTGTGATTTTGTCTTTTCATCTGTCTTTACGTCCGATACAAACATTTTTTAATCTTTAATTGAATAGAATGAGCCCAAACATTGCTATAACATGATAATAAGCCATAATATTTTGAGAAATTAAAAGACATTTCAAAGTTTGGCGTTGTTTTAATGGATTTTGATGTTTAGCTACTTCTAGCAACTTTTATATGAAAGAAAATTGGGCAATCTAGCAACTTTTCATGAACTACCTAGCTAGCTACAGGCCTAACATACCAGTTGGCAACACTGGTCAAATGCACGTCAGTGTGACCATATGTGGCAGGATCCTGCCTTTTTGGCAGTTTTAGCCCTTTATTTTACTCTCCGGCACTATAGTGTGACTTTTTAGAAATCTGGCAGTATTTGGCAGTATTTAGCAATATAAGCTGGCAGATTTGGCAGTATTATAAAAGGAGGAGGGTGCAATACCCAAAATGGAAAAAAACAGTACTTAAGTATGAATTTTAAAATGCCTATGGCAACACTGGCAACGCAAAGACCGTTGGTTCGGGAATTTCCCGTAATATCTATGGCTGCATTTGTAGTTCATTCCATTGTAAACCGTATAGTACTGAGCATAATGTTTATTATAATATCTTTGTTTGTCAGTTGTTTGTTTTTCTAATTAGTCTGTGATTAGTCTGACTAGAAAAACTTCGGAGACACATTTATTGTTTCTAATTTCGTGAGGTGTGAGTGTATTCCATTCGTGATTTATCATGAAACGTAAATATGAACGATTATATCGTGTAGAGTGGGAGCAGGATCTTTTCTAATAATTTGGCATTTTTTCGGCATTTTGTGCTTTAGAGTTTGGCAGGATTTGTCAGTTTTCTTGCCCAAGTGGGGCAGGATCTCTAATTTGAAGTTGGTCACACTGATGCACGTTGTGACGTTGTAAACAGTAAAATTCGCAACAGGGAAAAGGTGTTAGTTTTCTAAAATTTTGCATATATGAGAAAAATACAGTGGAAAAATGGTTTCGCAGAAAGAGACAGTAAAAACCGCTATTAAAATGTCATTACAAGCAATACGTCTGTACGAATGGCTCCTGGATTTATACGTTTTGGTAAGATACCTACTGATTGTAAGCAAACGTGTTTAAACTTTCACGCGTCTTCGCTTAAGTTCGCTTTTAGGGTTCAAAGTTAAAAGGGTGAAAACGGGACCCTATTGCCACAGAGATAATCCTCTGTGCTATTACTAAGGCTGCATTTAGTGCACGACCGACGGTCAGCGCTGACGGCGATAACCAATCAAGGTACCTACGCGGTTTTGTACGGCGCTGACGAATTACACGCAGCTACACGGACCGGTAGCCGCTAAGGGTTGAACTACATCACATAGCACAGTATCGCATTTTTCCGTCGCTCGGAGCGACTCGCTCCATCCTTTTCTGTCACTCAGGAACGTCATTTGCTAGAGCATATAAGATAGACGGAATGCAATCGCACGCGGCCGTGCTATCGCGGGCGGAAAAGGATGGAGCGACAGAATAATGTGGTTCCGTGCTGTCATGGTGTAGTTCAACCCTAATTGGTTAATCTGCCGTCAGCGCTGACCGTCGGTCGTGCAATAAATCCAGCCTAAGCCTACGTTGTCCGTCCGTCCGTCCTACCTATTTACGAATGTAACTTTTGAACCGTAATAGCTAGATAGTTGAATATGTGTTATTACGGTGGATTTCTTAACAAATAATAAAAAAATTTAAAAATTAAGGGGGTTCAACAAGAAACTAGTTTTTATCGACGTTTTTTCGTCTCGTTAGAGCCGTGGTGGTCCAGTGGCGAGTAACCTTGCCTGCCGTGCAGAAGGCGATGGTTCGATCCCCTTCCAAGCCGACTCGTACCAATGAGTTTTTCGGAATTTATGTACGATTTGTTACACCACTGGCTTTTCGGTGAAGGAAAACATCGTGAGGAAACCTGCATGCTTCAATTTCGAGGCGTGTATTGTACCCACTGTCCATTATAAGTGGCGACGGGCTCACCCCCCGTCACACTGGACAGAGTTTCGGTACTATGGTGAAACGTGGATGTTCTGAGGTTTCAGAATATCTCTGACTACCCCCTCGGGGAATATAGTCGTGAGCATATGCTATGCTTTTTTCGTCTCGCTGGTAATACATACAAGCGTCAAACTTGAAGTGATTATAGAGCAAACTCTACTGTGTAACATCAAATAATAAAAACTGGCCATGTGTGAGTCGGTCCCTCGAGTACGGAACCCTCGGTGCGCGAGTAGCCCGACTCGCAGTTGACCGGTTTTATAAATTTTTTTATATATCCATTCCAGGATTTCTTCGTCGACAACCACTGGGAAAAACTGCCAGCGAAGTGGCGCGAATGTTTCATAGACATGGACCCCCAAACACTTGGAGATATTTTATCTGGGAAACCAACGAACAAAGTTCTACCACTATCCTTTTTAGCATTAATGCAAACTGTGAAAGCTCTTACATTACCACGGAATTATACTCGAATCGAGCCTAAAGAGGCAGAATGTGCCGGTGATACTTGCGCCTCGCACCCGAGATTAAAAAACTTATTTTTAAAACATGTAAAACTAAAAAAGAGGCACGAAATTTCATTGATGGCCGAAGTAGTTAATGATACAGCATTAAGGAGTAAATGTAATGCTGTTTTGGACTTTGGTTCGGGCTTGGGGCATTTACTGAGAGTGCTGGCGTATAAATATGAACTTTATGCTGCTGGAATTGAGTGTCAAACTCAATTGACGGAGGAAGCTAGGTGTGTACTGTTGGTATGTATACTAGATAGGATCAATTTGCTGTTCACTAATTCCATACAATAACATAAATACTTTCTTTTTTCTAGGAAACTTGACATCGAACTAGAATACACAGCCAGTAAACATCTTTCACCGGAAACCATATCAGCTCTCCATCGTCCTACTCATTACAACATATCTCTTAAATCACCCAACCAACTCAACCAGTTACTACCAGATAATACTATGAAACACTATGGCTTAGTCGGCCTCCACCCTTGCGGGGATCTAGGCCCCTTGTTGCTAAGGCATTTTGTTCAAAATTCAAGAGTAAAATTCATCTGTATAGTTGGGTGTTGTTTTATGAAACTGAGTTGCGTTGGAGATAATAAAGGGTATCCGATGAGTACATACGTGAATAGTTTGGATAATAAATTGTCATTTGTAAGTAGGGAGATAGCTTGTCATGCTATTGAGGTGTACTGCGAGAGGCTGATGAAAGGAAATTATGAGGATTTGAAGGTGATTTTAGCTTTATTATTTAAGTCTTAAGTTAAGTATCACATATTCGGTACAACAATGATCTAATTATACCTACTATTTTTGTGTCATTCTTGCAGCAAATTGTAGCGTTGTACTTTGAAGTGTTATGACATAGATGACAATACATGATTACACAAATGCAAGGAAATACCAAGTAATACATGCATATACTCACGATTTGGGGTAGTCAGAAACATGCATTTGTGTCGTTGTTGCATTGGCTGTGTGATTAACTGATTAGTTATTAACTTTGCATTTCTCCATCGTTCTGGGCACTTCTGGTCATTCCTTTTCCGTGCTAAATCGGTTTCCAAGCTTTCATCATTTATTTATTGCATACATTTTTGTAGTTAATTTTTTTTCCTATTTTATACTTTTTCAGTGAATACGAAATTTGTGCATATTTCAGGTGCATGCCTACAGGTCAGCATTGGAAAAGATACTGGTGGATTTCGACCCAAAATTAAAACATTCACCAGTGAGGAGTATAAAGCATTCTGATTCCATGACCTTTGAGAGGTAAGATCTTATGAACCATAGACAATTTTGTCGCAAGCTTGCATGACGCTGTTCTCTCCTTGTTCACGTCATAAACCTAAAAATTTGTGAGAACGCTATATTAATTTGTCTCCACGTATAGTTTGGGCGTTGTCGCCACATACAATCACAAGGCACGATGTTAAGCGCTAGCTTCGTTAGCGCGATTTAGAATTCTTAGATCGCGCCAACGAAGATTTCACAAGATCTGGCATATTTGGTCTGACCTTCTCAATATGCTAAAGGTCTTTTAAGGGCATGATCAGATCATCAAACTAAACATTTTTTCACTATTGGGCCAAAAAGGAAATCGGGAAATAAAACTGCGGATTACTTTTTGCGATAGCGAGATAATTTTTCAGTTTGATGGTCTGATCATCTCCTTAAAATACCGTCTGCATATGAAGATGGACCATGGATACAAAAGTTCCAAGTAACAACCGTCTCGGACCACGGCGGATTCCCAGGGCTCACCTGGCTTGGCAGAAGATCTTCCCTTTTCAAAGGAGAATTCCACCTCGTTCTTCCATACCCAAGAGGGATTATAAGGATATGAGACCCAGTATACAGTATAAAGTACACTATAAAGTCTTGGCAAAAAATGAGGGCGCTGTCTCCACGCAAGAACGTCAAAACCAAGCATAACCTCTAACTGGCAACACCACCATACTAAAATGATTAGTTCCTCAAACATTCATGCCGCGACTTTATAGACAGACTATACTTCTCGAGGCTGTTGTTGATTGGATATATGAAGTATTTGTCTTACAGATACTACAGGCTAGCTCTCGAGCGGCTCGCCGTGCCCCTGCCCGACGACGCGTGGACCCGCGGCCTGCGCCACGTGAGCGAGTGGCACCGCGTGGTGATCGTGTACACGCTGCGACTGGCGCTCGCGCCGCTGGTGGAGACCGTCGTGCTGCTCGACAGAGTGCTGTTTGTGCTCGAACACGGTCAGTTCGTTTATAGCTATGCTGAGAACCATACCGTCACTATCGTTTTTGAGTTAAGGGCATTTTAAATAGCACATCATTGCGGTACAATATACTTGAAATGAGTATAATACTTACAATACAATGAAGGTTTGTATCTTCTATTATACAGGGTCCTTCTTAATGTGTTGCCACTTTTAAGGGGATGGTCAGACCATCAAATTTAACAACTCTCGCTATGGGACCAAAATCGAAATCGTGAAAAAAAAATCTGCCCGAGCCGAATGTATATTTCGATGTCGGTGCCATCGATAAAGTCGTTCGGTTTGACGGTCTGATCATCCCCGTAAAAAAGTGTCAGCATATTAAGCAGGACCTGTGTAGGATGTTTGTGTATTTATGTAGGTATTCTATATCATTGTCTAGTCATCATAATAAAAGACTAGAAGGACTATATTCAGTACTTTAAATGGGATCGGATAATCTGTGAGACTATTTAAAAAAAACAATTTGTTTCATAAATACCTTTAATTTCAAGGAAAAATAAATACATCTATTAATTGATTAAAATACTTTACATAATACATTTTTATGTACATATACATAAAATCACATAAAATACATTGACTTGATTCAATTGAAACTAAAGCGGAGACTTTAGGACGTATCTTATTACTACTTACTGTAAGGACTAGATTAGTTTGGCACTTTAAGTACGTCGTGGAATCTTTGGTAGTGATACTCTGATAATTTGTCGAAATATCTATACAGGACGAATTACATTCAAATATCTACAGTACAATACGTACATGACCGGGCTCTTTGCAAATATGGGTTGAGACACATTTACCGACGGCGCGGGTACCATACAAAAATGTCATTTAGTCACAGACTTAAAAGAAGAACCAGACGTAATCTCGTCTAATCATGAGTGAAGCACCCATTTCTTTTGTGTGCGTGCTGTCACGCGGTACATAATGGTGACGGGTTGTAGCACCTGCGCCTAGAGCTAGTGCATCATCGTGAGTGTAGGTCCCGTGTAGAACAAACGAGATTGTATACGTGGTTGTTGTGTTGTATTGTTGTGTTGTTGTATTGATTGTATTGTTGTTGTTGTGTTGATTGTATTGATTGTATTGTTGTGTGTTGTGTATTGTTGACCTTGCATGCTTCACATCTGTTTCGTGCAATATTCGGTCCGTATTTCTTTCAAGTCTGCATTTAGTATGGGCCCGCCGTCGGTAAATGTATTTCAAACAAACCTAACCGAGTTCGATTATAGATGAAAAAGGATTTGTGTATAATTAAAACATAATACAAACCTACCTATGAGTTGTTGATAACCCAGTATTAAGTGAGAAATAAGACGGCTTTTTTATTTTAAAATTACTGTAGTCCTGTCCTATGACAGGATCTATATGCAGATTAGGCTTTTCAGGCCCTCTAGTGTGATTATTGAATACTCTTGCGCGCGACTCGGCTTTTTTCCATACTACTAGTCGCAGCAAGACCTACTTTCGCTCTGTGAAAAGCGTGGAAAGAGGTCATTCTCTATGCAGCGAAGACGCGTCGTGCACGCTAGTCTCATCACATAGCAGAGCCCAATTGAAACACTACACGTTTTTGGTGTTTTGGTTTCCTATTCCTTTTCAGGGAAACAGGATGTTTAGAAAAGTTGTTCAATTTCTGTATTTCTTTTCCAGGTTTATCATGCGAAATTCGACCAGTTTTCGATCCTAAGTTGTCACCACGGAACCACATAGTAGTTGCTAAGAGATCATGTTAAGGTCGTTAACCCGTTGTTAAATTATAGTTATTTATACTGAATATGTTGTTTTCTATTAACCGATGATGCGAAAAGCGAAGGTGGTTGTAATTCAATTCAATAATTATTTATATCCAGACTATTCCAGACATGACAGAAGTGTCGCAGGGGCAGATCCAACCCTTAAAAAAAGGTTGTGGGCACGGCCAGCCGAAAATCGGCCAAGTGCGAGTCGGGCTGTGGACTCGCTTACGATCAATACTTTGCATTCCTACAAAGGAGACGTTTACAAAATGACACCCCGGCCAAGACCTTGTACAGTGTATAGGTCCACGCAGGCGAAGCCGCGGGGCGAACACTAGTAAATTAATAAACCCGTAAAATGTACGTCTTTTTTCTCACGAAAATGACTAAAGTAATGTGTGCTTGTTTGCACATCACAATATTACATCTAGACTTGAAATGATGAACTGATTTTGATAAAACTTTTACAGAGTGAAAGCCTATCGAACTTAATAATGTGCCCACAACTGTGGATCCGCGTATGATGTGTCGGTGGCTTAATTGGCCGAAAGGACCGTCCCGGATTGGTAGGCTGCGGGTTTTTAGTTCCGTCCGGGATTCTGAGTTTGAAGTTTACAGATTAAGTAGGTATACGTACGTAATTAGTTCTATTTCTATAAACTATTTTGTCCACGATGCTTTGTCGATATACGATACCAACATTTTTCTTATTTTTAATGATATTGATTGACACGAAATATTTTATGTTACATACATACAGATTATATAAAATATACACACGTTCATAAGTTAATATAATATGTTTTCAGCGAAAAAGAACAATTAGTGACCAATTAAATGCATGCAATGTATGTAGGTTTTAGGTAGGTAGGTATACCTAACCTTTTAACAAAATTGAAAATAAACTAATATCTATTAGAATAATAAATAAAATACTGCTTTGGCGCTACAATTGACGATAACCCATATACAGGAGTGCGATTTTTGAATCTCATTAGGTGAGCTCGGCAGTTGAAAATGTCAAAATAACTATGGAGATACGCATCTTTCTACTGCTGATTTGACTTTCAAAAATCGCACTCCTGAAGCATGATTTTTGAGAGACAAATCAGCAGTAGAAAAATGCATCAGAGTAATTTTGACATTTTCAACTGCCGAGTTCGACGTATGACATTCAAAAATCGCACTCCAGAGTGAAATTGATATCATTAGCATCCTTTTAAACTAAGAGTCTACCCATCAAACTGAACAACTTTTACTATGGGAGCAAACCAATCGGAGCAAAAAACAAATCTGCTGTCCCATACATTTGAGTCGTGTAGGCATAGCGGCGGCGGGTGCAGTTTAGTATGGGACAGCATATTTTTTTTGCTCCGATTGGTTTGCTCCCATAGTAAAAGTTGTTCAGTTTGATGGGTAGACTCTTAGTTTAAAAAGATGCTAATGATATCAATTTCACCCTGTAGTTAATTTTGTGCAATAATTAGTTCCAATGATTTTCTGCACCATTTGTTTTTTTCTGATCAGGTATGAATATTACTGTAACTAGGTCGATGTATTAGGTCCATAATTTATTTTTCTAGATAAAGTCATAACAGGACTCATAATTGGACGTAGTTTTGCAAAAAAGATCCAACCCACTATGGAATGGGTTGTGGGTTGGATCTTTTTTGAAAAACTACGTCCAATTAGGAAAATGATTTTAGGGTCCCGTCCCTTTCCGTCCATTCTGTCTACAGCAGTGAGTGTCAGAAACATAAAGGTAGCATTCCGATCCTAGCGCCCGCGATCCACTGCCATAAGAATTATTCTATGCTCTGTATGAATTTATAAGAAGCACTCGCAAGAATAGAAGATCCGTCATTGCTTCATATAAATTGATACAGAGCAGCGAGTCGCGGTAGCCGGTAGCGGTCGCGCGTCGTGGACGCTAGGATTGAAATAAAAAAGACAAAAAACACTCAAGTGTGTTAGTGAACTGGTCAAAGACAAAAACCAGATCAATTTAAAGAGTTGAACAATCTTTATATAATAGAAACGGAACCCTATCATGGGCGTATCCGACACGCTTTTGGCCGGTTTTTTACTTATCATAATCAGTTTCTGGTCGTGGCTGTGGGATTACAGCTTAGTTTGACATTTTATTTTATAGGAAAGTCTGATTATATTTAGGCCAATTAACTAAGTACCTATATGATGCTATTCTCATTCCTATTTACATAATAATAGAGTTTCATTTAAGTTCTTTTTTGTACGACGATAAGGAAGGAACGTTTCGAAAAGTTTTGTAATTTGATAGTCTTGTATCTTGTTTAGATAGAGCTTAACCTGAGAGAAAAATTGATTTAAGTATTTGAGTTAGGTATATTACAATAGATTTTTGTAGCACAGTCTGTGTTTAAAACACAGTTTTCTTTACAAGAGTAAACGTAATAGAAAGATTTTACCTTACAATAAAATCAATATTGTGATCCTGAAGTTCCCTCCAGTGCCTATAACACAACCACTGGATAACAAAAGGATTACAATAGACAAACTTATGCTTGGAATTCATGTTGATATAACTTATGAATTTTAAACCTTCTTGCATTGAACATACGAGTATGAACCATCTGCAACATCCTGATTCGCAGAAATCGTATAACCTTTTGATCTCTCTTTCACACCAGTGTTTGTGCCGCAGAAGACCGTCTTCTCGCTTTACAATGCTAGTGTAGTAATAATAAAGTAATTTCATATGGATTAAACACCACAGAATAAATAGTAGTACCTACTACCGTACACGTATAAATATTTTAATTAATCTTATGCGAGCAGGTATTATCTACCGATATTAAAATATACCAACCAAATAATTATAAAACAATAAAACTTGGTAAAGCCTGACCAGGAGTGCGATTTTTGAATCTCATTCGGTGAGCTCAGCAGTTGTAAATGTCAAAATTACGATGGAGATACGTATCTTTGCTACGGCTTTCAAAAATCGCACTACTGAAGTATGATTTTTGAGAGATAAATAACAGTAGAAAGATGCGTATCTCCATAGTAATTTTGACATTTTCAACTGCTGAGCTCACCGAATGAGATTCAAAAATCGCACTCCTGGAATATAAAAAACCTGGCTTGGGGGCGCTGCAATAGACTGTCACCTTTAATGTTAGTGTTCCAAGTACACAAATTAGTTCCCATGATTTTCCGCAACATGGCGAGGTTTTTTATATTTCTGGTCGGGGTTTACATATAAAGATTCTTGGTAAAGATTTACAACTCTATAGTTGATTATGTACCTATAATACTGATTCACGACAACTGACAATCAGAAAATTAAAATTGTGTCCTACCCAGGGTGGAAATTGAATAACATATATACATTACATATTAAAAGGGGTGCTTCAGCTCAAAGGTCTGAAGCACCCCGTGTAACAATGTAACGCATTTCATTTTACACTCAGTAGGTAGCTAAGGTAAATGACGATTTTGTTTTTTATTTTGGCTAAAATTTTCCGTCTGACTGGTTGCATGATAAGGCATGTACGTAGGTATACAGGGTGTGAAGGGAAAAAGTATCACTTCACATGACTGCCCTACCCATCAAACCGATAACTTTAACTATGGGAGCAACATGTCAGCGCAAAAAAATCTGCTGTTCCATACAAAACTGCAATGTTATACTCTACTCAAACGTATCGGAAAGCTGATTTTTTAAATTCTGACAGGTGCATATTTCAAAGCTTCTTACAAAAGTAAAACTACAAATTAAAAAAAAATGTTATTCTGAATCAATGAAAAGTAAGTATTGCAGAATACCAGGACCTTGGGCTTAATGGCAGTATACGGAAATTGGCAATGGACCATCTGAAGACAACCACCAGAAAAAAAAAGGTTACGCTATCAATCCTAAACCAGCTTAGAAATACCAACCAATCCGATACTAGGCTTCCGTTCAAAGGTTCAAATGTGGCAATCGTGCGGGCATCACGCGTTGGCGGGCGGCTGCGGCGGCAGCATGGGCGAGGGTTCCTCGTCAGAGTCCTCGGAGTGGACGCGGGTGAAGCGACGGCGCTCCAGCAGGCGCCGCAGTTTGAACTCCCCGTGCCCGTACTCCCAGCGGCGGCGGGTTATGCTTTTCCGACCTGTTTTTGTTGGAAGGGGTTACCACACAAAAGGTAACCAGTAGAAGTCGCATGAGGACTATATAGTTACAGAATTTGATGTCTCCAAAAATAATAATAAATTAAAACTTATTTTCATAAGTCCGACTGAATTTTTTTTAAATTGTCAAAGTGATTTATGACTTTTTTCTGAACAAAATCAAGTAACTGAGAAGCAGAGCTAAGCGTATTGATCAGGGGTACGCGATTTTCAGCTACAATACGACTTAGAAGTTGCATGTAGCGAAAACCGCGCCTTAATAGATGTGCCGGGTTCTATTTTCTGTGGGTTTTACTGTCTCAAGGCTGTGACTCACATCAGATCCAGGCAGTTCAATAGCAGTAGTAGTATTAGTATCCATCATAATCATAATGTAAGTAAGTACATCAAATTTTGTTGTTGACTGTATCCTGGTTTAGTGCTTTTGTTTGGAACCGTTATACTTAGCCCCACTTGCGCCAACCTGGGTTAGCAATAAACTCCAGGTTAAGTTGGTAACCCATGACTTTTTGTATGAAAAACAACTGAGAGAGCTATTTTATACGGAGTTAATTGCCGTGGTTGGCGCAAGTGGGGCTTGCTGTTGAAACTTTAAGACTGACTTTTTTTTAGATTAAAAAGTATTAAAAATATACTTAGTAACATGCAATAAGAAGATCATAAAAATAGAATTACTTACCAAATGATAATAATGTAAATATTTGAATCATTTTTAAATACCTATTGAACTAAAATTGTATTTATCTGTAATAGGTATTTTAGGTAACTTGACTATTTAATAAAAACAAAAATGAACTTACGATTCGAATTATCATTAAGAAAAAAATCCTTTTTGAACATAAAAAACGTTGTGCATCGAAAAGGCAAATAATTTGAACTGTGCACTAATTCGGCCATGCGTGTGGTGCGATAAAATAAAAAGACAGGCTGTTGCTTCAAACATATATTTATAATTATATCCTTACATCACAACAGATCACTAATCACAGAAGCGTAAAAAAATACAAGTAGATTGTTTAAAAATAAGTACTGTGCATGTACCACGGAGTATAAAACGCAGGGGAGAAGGGGCAAGAGAGCGGAGGGAGAAGTGTCGTATAATGTCACTTTATCACCATCATCAGCTTATAAACGTCCCACTGTACAGCCCAATCGTGCTAATTGGAACTGTCGAAGATAAATCCATATTCAATTTCAGTTCTAATCACATCGCAATCCAATTAACTACTATTCAACTGTGCTAAATTCTGTATCGCGCTTAAATTGACTTGCTATGTGATTGACAGCCTTTAACGTCTAAGCGATCTGTCAAAACGGCTCTAATGGCTGTCAAATGATTAGCGCGATACCTACCTTGTGTAAAGTTTTGGTTCGCACGCGGTCCAGCGGAGGTTTATTCAGCGCGATTGGTCTACAGACCTGCTGTCATTAACAAATGTGAGAACGGACGCTACTCCAAGCACTGGACTTGTCCAGAACGTATCGCTGTGGTCAAGTTATCTTAATAGCCTCCGACTTGTAATTCCAGCATAGGTAGCATGGCACCGTGATATAGCGCTATCACACCTTCGCTCTCTTTCTATTTGCGCGCGAACGAACGAGATAAAAGACGTGATACAGCCGTATCACATGTAGCATATTACTCATGCTGCACGACAAAGCGACAAAACGATATGGTACTGACTTCGTCAAACATTTTTAACACCTTTCATTTTGCATCTAAAATAATAAGTGACAGACTCTCTCGGTCCTCTCTCTTACACCTTCTTGTTTCGTGTATTCCATGCACAGAACATTATAAGAGGGGTTCGAAGTGCAAAGTAGGCGTGGATCGTGTCGATTTGCATAACTCCATAAGGCGCGCGGCGTGGTGCGAGCGAGAGGGTATGAGTAATTGTAGCAGCGTGAGCGTGAAGACAAGTAGCGACAGCCGTCTCCAAAGCCAGTGTTGCCAGATGGGGGGGATTCTTTGACCAAGGGGGGATTTTTGGGGGGACAAATCCTTTGGGGGGTTCTGAGGGGGGGAAAAAATTGGCTTGGAGGGATTTGGAGGATTTTTTGAAAAACCGTGAAACCGGTTTTTAACGCCAACCACCCGCCAATACCGTCTTTGCCAAAGTGTAAAACGTTGATAAAACACAGTGATTAAATCCAATGAGGTCTCTCAAGGTACAGATGCCGTGGTGAAGATAATGAATGGCACGGTCAAAAAAAATTTTACTCTGAGAAAATGTATGGAACTCCTGACGACGTATGTGGAGATGCTGATCCAGTGATGGAAGGAAATTTTATTTGATTTTATTTGATTAAATAAATGTTTTTCCAATTAGTGGGGGTTTTTTTCTCAAAACACTACAATTTTGGGGGGATTTCAGGGAGATTTGGGGAGAATGCCAGATTATCATCTGGCAACACTGTCCAAAGCAAAAGCGCTACTTTGCATTTCTAACCCCTCTTATAATGTTCTATGATCCCATGGCAGACTATACTTAGACGAACACAAGTTAGGAGGCGAATAGAAACACTGGAAATAACTTAAAGAGAATATTTCATACTGTATTCGAGTAGATCTTATAGTGTTTAACTTGCCGATCATCGATCATGAATAGATTTAATTTTTTTACAGTTAAAATAATTTTCGAGAACATAATTTCACTTTAAAATTGACTAGAACTGCTAATATCAATCGTGATCGGCCAGTTACACAATTAAACACTGGCAGTGAATGCATTTCATTATTAATACTGTCTGAGTTGTAGACTTGAACACAAAATTGACTAATAACAAAGTTTTGTTGAAACTAAAAAGGAATAAACCTGTACCAACTAACGCTAGATTTTATTAAATACTGTTTGGTAATACATGCATTTTGACTTGCAAAATCTTAGTGAAAAATTAATTATCAGACTAGTACTAAAACGGAGATTGTATTTAAAAGATTCTATTCACCTCAATGTACATTCAGAATCAAAAATTCAAAAGAAAACCACGCAGATCGATCGAAACCAAGAAAAATACAGTTCTTCAGCTCAGACTCTTTTGATGCTGACTGTACGTTAAATTAAAAGACAAATGACAGTTGCATTTAAAAAACAAGATAAATGAGCGAAAATAATGTTCTGGAGTGCGATTTTTGAATGTCATCGGTGAGTTTGAACGGTTTTTAAATCTCATACAAAAGCGTTCCCATGCATCTTTCTACTGCTGATTTGACTTTCAAAAATCATACTCCAGGAGTACAATTTATGAATGTCAAATCAGCAGTAGAAAGATGCGTATCTCCATAGTAATTTTGACATTTTCAACAGCTGAGCTGACCGAATGAGATTCAAAAATCGCACTCCAGGAGTGCGATTTTTTAAAGTCAAATCAGCAGTGAAAAGATGCGTATCTCCATAGTTATTTTGACATTTTCAACTGCTGAGCTCACCGAATGAGATTCAAAAATCGCACTCCAGAGCAATAACATTTAAAACTATCACAAAAAATCTCAATAAAGTCAATTTTTTTTCTTATTATGTACAACAGCGTTCGAAGAAAATTGTAAAAGAGGAACAATACTAAAAAAATAAAAATACCTATAAGTACAATTATTGTAAAGAAAAAAACACTGTTTTGTATATTCAATACAATATTACAATATAGTCCTATAATAAAATAAATCTCTGTAGTCGTCTTGTGATTGTTTTTTAAACAATATAATATTCCATTAAGTAAATAGTGTTCCTTCTCATTTATAAATGTAAGTTTTTTGCTTGCATATTAAGATATTTCTATAAGAATTGAATAATTCATATTATATTACACTCTGAGATTACACTTTACACCTAATTATGTTAATACGTTTGTTATAATATTATAACAAAGCATGGAATGTAACCAGTACCTAATCACTGTAAACTTTATAATCTATGGAATATTCCATTATAATATAAATAATACTACAGAAGTTCGTTTTCATTATTATGAACATAAAATAAATGCAGATTAAAATTTCAAAAAGAATTGTAAATAAATTATGTTTAAATAATCAGTCGTATACTTATAGGAACGTACATAAATAAGCCGGCACTCTGAAATTGCTTTTTATCTCATCTTACGCGTATCGTATGGTACAGTAATAACACTATACAGTTGGCCAAATAAGTGCCAGCCTAAGGTTGAAATTGGTTTGCACGTCATATAATGTCGTATTTTTGACGTATAGGTTTGAATCTACAATCTCCAGTACAATAATTCCATATCTGTAGGACAATTTCAATGTCAACCGCGACATATTTTAGCTAGACCTAAGAACTTTTATAAAAAATCGTAGACCACTTTCATGGCCGGCTGTAGATACCTCAAACTGGAGTTCGCTTTTAATATCTTAAATTGAAAGATTTTATTTCTTAATGATTTTAAATGATCTTAAATTGAAAGATTTTATTTCTTAATGATTTGATTACCTATAATATTATGTAATATTACCTATATTATTTCGTGTTAATTTTTTAATAGTTTTGAAAAATACTGCAAGTTTTTTTTAGCTAATTTCAGAGCTGCCTACTTACTTACCTATTTATTAGAAGAAACATGATAACTTAATTGAATTAAAACTGGCAAATATGCCAATATCAAAAGTCGTTGGAATTTATTATTTGACGCATTTTAAGTACTTATTGTAGTAGACCGGCGGCCAGCTACAGTCAACTATACCTTACAAAATTAGCGTACAGCTTGGCAAAAAAGTCGTGATAAAAAATAAGGGCGCTGCCTCCACGCAAGAACGTCAAAATCACGCGTAACCTGGCAACACCACCATACTAAAATTTTAGTTCCACCTGTCACCACGATCATGACTTTTTTGCCAAGCTATACTAACTCATTATGCACCTAAAGTAGACTAAAAATAAGTCATAAAAAACTTGGTCTGCCAGGGCGCAGCTTGGCACGTTTTCCGGTGCGATGAAAAATGTGGACCCCAAAAACACCCCATTTTACCTCATCGAATTAATGGATGGAACTTGTCTGTTGGTCTAGAGGCCGATTAGTAAAGCCAAAAAAACCTGGTCTGCCGCCGCCTATCCTGGCAGGTTCATGGGTCCGACTGAATTTAGGGTGCTCCTCGGAGGGTGGATTTTACCTCATCGAATTAATGAATGAAATAAATGCCTAATTATAGTCCTATTAACTATGTTTACATATGCCTTGGTTTGCCTAGGCTCAGCCTGGCAGGTTCCCTGGTATGACTGATTTTACTTACAAAAAATTGTGTAGCCCAACTTCAAAAACCAGTATAAATCTATAGATTCTGCGGGAAAATTTGCTGAAGTTAGCTTGTATAAATTAACTAAGATATATTTACACATACAAATATCTCTGAAAGTGGAATTTTAATGGGAAAGATTAACGGCCCGCGGAAACTAAAAGAGATAGATATGTGGTCCCGAAGGAAAAAATGTCAAAGACCCTGGGCAATTTGACGTCCAGATGTAAAAAAGCCAATATGGAAAATCCAAGATGGTCGACTTGCATTTTCCAAGTCCTCATAACTTGGCTATTGGCTTGGCAGACAATCTAAAGTTGCCATACAAAGCTATAAGACCGATCAAAGTTGACTTTTTCATCTGGTCTTATAGCTTTGTTTGTATGGAAACTTCAGACAGTCTAACTATTACTATGGGTATTAAACATGAACAACATACATGAGAACATGGCAGTATAGAAAATAACCTCGAAATTTAAAACTTTTCAGACGATTTTTTTTTTTCTACGGCGTGTTGTGGTCTGTAAGACTTAGGTTTTTAGGGTTCCGAAGTAAACAAGGAACCCTTATAGTTTCGCCATGTCCGTCCGTCCGTCCATCCGTCTGTCCACGGCTTAGCTCAGAGACGCTTAGTACTAGAAATTTATATAATTTAGCATGGATACCCATATCAATCACGCCGACAAAGTGGTAAAATAAAATTTAGAAAAATATTTTTTTAGGGTACCTAAAAAGCTTATTCTGGTGATGTCAAGCTCCACTTGCTCTTGACTGTACCAGCACTACCAGGGAAAAAATATAAATATCTCAAAATACAGAGGCACTATTTAGGGACGACTTATTTAATGGCACTACAGTAATCTTAATTCCCGTCATGTGTACGCTAGCTTGATGTACACCTATTTTTACTATTTTAGGGTACGGTCCTACGGCCTGTATACATAGCACAAATCCAGCACGCCTTGGATGAGTGACGAGTTAGCTTCCTATGTACAAAAGTTTGAAGACTTTTGCGCAATTAAGCATCAGTATCCCAGCGACAAATCAATACATGACTGTGTACGTTACTACTCGAACCTCATTAAATCAACCAGCCTGCGTGATCGTCGCGCATATAATGATGATAGACTAACAGGTGCGAAAAACCCTTCTAGAGAGGTATGGCGGATCGTGAATGAGGAGATATCTGATAAGAGTAGACAACAGAATATGGAACTTATGAGTGAAGGGTCACCCGTCCAAGCTAATAAAATTCCCGATTATTTTAATCAATACTTTTTGACGACTACAACAAATTTACCAATAAGTAGTAATAAGTGCCAGGCTGTTGACTACCTAAACCGATACTTACATGAGCTAAACCCACCGCAGTTCTCCATACCGATCGTCACCCGAGATATACTTAATAAGGTGTTAAAAAGCATGATTCATAAGTCGGGCACACTTGACATATACGACATGTCAGTTAATATATTACTGTCAATTTGGCCAGTTTTAGCAGACATACTAGTGACCCTTATCAATGAAATGTTTAGCGCTGGGATATATCCCGACGTGTTAAAGACTACTAGGGTCTGTCCGGTATACAAGGGCAAGGGAGATAGAACTCAAGTAAACAGTCATAGGCCCATAACAATTGTTCCTACCATATCAAAAATTGTTGAATCGATTTTATCCTCAAGCATTATGGAACACCTTGAGACAAATGATCTACTGACGGACAGACAGTACGCGTATAGGAAGGGCAAGTCCACAACTGCTGCAGCACATCAGGTAATGGATTCGATTTTGACCAGCATCGACGATAGGTACAAGACGGCTGGTGTATTTTGTGACCTCTCGAAAGCTTTTGACGTAATTCAGAACGATATACTTTTAAAAAAGCTACATTCATACGGCATCAAGGACAACGCCTATGGGCTGCTTAAATCGTTCTTACAAGGTCGCAAACAGCGTGTAGAGATATCCACGAACGGCCGCAAGTACAGGTCCGAGGCAGGTGACGTCACTATAGGTATTCCGCAGGGGTCAGCTCTTGGAAATACCCTGTTTTTGGCGTTCATCAATGATCTGCCCCACTTCATAACAGACGGTCTAGTCGTTTTATTCGCTGATGATACGACAGTAATAGTGTGTGCACGAGACTATGAGCAGCTAAACATAAAAATAAATTGTACCTACGAGCGACTGCAACAGTGGTTTTCTTCAAATGGGCTAATTCTAAACGCGTCAAAGTCAAACCTGATGCTATTTACTGCAAAACACATTGAAAAACCACTTAGCATCACTAGTCCAGTCCCTCTCTGCTATTCATGCAAGTTCCTTGGGTTCACTCTAGATGCCAACGTTAACTGGAAATCGCATATACAGTCCCTATGTGACAAACTTAGCAGTGCAACTTACGCACTAAGAAAACTTCGACCAGTAGTTTCCAGTGCCGTACTTAGACAAACGTACTTTGCACATTTCCATTCACTTATGACCTATGGCATCCTATTATGGGGGGATTCAACGGACTCAAATAGAATATTTATATTACAAAAACGGGCACTACGTATAATGGAAAGTATTAAGCCCCGTCAAACTTGTAGGACTCATTTTGCAAAAAAGCATATTATCATGACTATGCCCAGTTTATACTTATTTGAAATAATCTCATATGTCCGTCGGAATATTACGCATTTCAATCGCCGTTTAGGTGGAGGTCATTCACTACGCAACGCGGGAAGACTGGCCAGCGTGTCCCGTCGTACAGAAATGGCTTCTAAAAACCCACGAGTAATAGGTCCGACTTATTATGAGCGACTTCCTGAACATCTGAGGAATGTAACCAATGACGAATCATTTTACCGCCAACTAAAAAGTCTTTTGCTGGATAGTGAATTTTATTCTGTAAACGAATTTCTTTTGTTTGACTTTAAGTAGACTACAATAAGTAATTGTAGCGACATTTTATTTAAATTATTATTTAGAAAATTGTATTTTCTTATGTTTTACATATAATATTTATTTGACATTGTTACCCTCTAGATTAGTTATGTTGACATTTTATTGTTCTATTTTAAATTCTTGACGATCATATTTTCCTTTGACATTTTTATTTTTATGTAATGTACTTCCTTACTTGTAATTATGAATTTGATAATATGAAATAAATGATTCTATTCTATTCTATTCATGGTGTTACAAAAATACAAATAAACCTTTAAGGGGGTGGTGTAGACCATCGAACTGAACAACTTTCACTATGGGACTCTACAAATCGACTAGAGCTAAAATATGTATGGAATATCAATTTCTTTTTTCGCCATTTCAATGTTGGTCCCATAGAGAAAGTTGTTCAGTTTGACGGTCTAAACAACCTCCTTAGAGTTGTAAATATTTATTGTTACTTATGAAACACACTGTATATATTACGCAAATCGCGCCAAGCCACACGCCGTGGGAACGGTCTCGCCTGTCTTGGCCTGTAGACGCCTGTGGTGTGTATTGTATCCAGATCGCTGTCGGTTCAAAGGGGCGCCTGTCGCTGCCTGTGCAAGCGCGTGGATTGCCGAGCCATTGTCATAGTTCTGTAGCCGGGGGACTTTTAATTACCAAAAAGGTTACCGATTGCCGTTTAGAAATTGTTGTAAGGTACTAAATGACTAATATAATAAAACTGGCCAAGTGCGTGTCGGGCCACGCGCAGGGTAGGGTTCCGTAGTTGCCACTCATAATATACGAACTTAGAAGGGGGCTTTTTGTTTTATACTACGGTTTAACGGCTAATAAAGTCTAAAAAGTAAATTTTTTAAGTTGGTCGACTATTACTCGTTAACTTAGGTACTTAGCGGTGATAGTTTTCCTTTTAATTTCATTATACAAGGTGTTACAAAACTACAAATAAACATTTAAGGGGATGGTGTAGACCATCAAACTGAACAACTTTCACTATGGGACCAATACCGAAATTGCGAAAAAAATAATTATGTTCTATACTCTACAAATCGACTAGAGCTAAAATATGTATGGGATTTAAAATTATTTTTTTCGCGATTTCGACGTTGGTCCCATAGAGAAAGTTGTTCAGTTTGACGGTCTAAACAACCCCCTTATGAGTTTCAAAAATTTATTGTTACTTATGAAACACCCTGTATACACTACTGTCATGAATTTTTACACATATCCAGAAACAACCGTTTAGCTGGCAGGGGGGGGACACTTGACTCTAACAAAAATTTGCACCTTAAAGCTTAATATTTCGCTAACCGATCCGTAAATCGAAAAATGGTTTTCCCACACCCACCGTATTTTTAAAAGACCTATCCAACGATACCCCACACTATGGGATAGACGAGAAAAAAAATTGCATCCCCACTTCACGGGTCCCCCTACCCTTGAATTTTTTTAGGTATCCTAAAAAAAATATTTTTCAAAATTTTATTTTACCACTTTGTCGGCGTGATTAATATGTGTACCCATGCTAAATTACAGCTTTCTAGTACTAAGCGTCTCTGAGCTAAGCCGCGGACAGACGGATGGATGGACGGACGGACATGGCGAAACTATAAGGGTTCCTTGTTTACTTTGGAACCCTAAAAACCTAAGTCTTACAGATCACAACACGCCGTAGAAAAAAAAATCGTCTGAAAAGTTTTAAATTTCGAGGTTATTTTCTATACTGCCATGTTCTCATGTATGTGGTTCATGTTTAATACCCATAGTGGTGGTCCAGTGGCGAGTAACCTTGCCTGCCGTGCAGGAGGCGATGGTTCGATCCCCGTCCAAGCCGACTCGTACCAATGAGTTTTTCGGAATTTATGTACGATTTGTTACACCACTGGCTTTTCGGTGAAGGAAAACATCGTGAGGAAACCTGCATTCTTCAATTTCGAGGCGTGTATTGTACCCACTGTCCATTATAAGTGGCGACGGGCTCACCCCCCGTCACACTGGACAGAGTTTCGGTACTACTGGTGAAACGTGGATGTTCTGAGGTTTCAGAATATCTCTGACTACCCCCTCGGGGAATATAGTCGTGAGCATATGCTTATGCTTATAGTTAGACTGTCTGAAGTTTCCATACAAACAAAGCTATAAGACCAGATGAAAAAGTCAACTTTGATCGGTCTTATAGCTTTGTATGGCAACTTTAGATTGTCTGCCAAGCCAATAGCCAAGTTATGAGGATTTGGAAAATGCAAGTCGACCATCTTGGATTTTCCATATTGGCTTTTTTACATCGGGACGTCAAATTGCCCAGGGTCTTTGACATTTTTTCCTTCGGGACCACATATCTATCTCTTTTAGTTTCCGCGGGCCGTTAATCTTTCCCATTAAAATTCCACTTTCAGAGATATTTGTATGTGTAAATATATCTTAGTTAATTTATACAAGCTAACTTCAGCAAATTTTCCCGCAGAATCTATAGATTTATACTGGTTTTTGAAGTTGGGCTACAAAATTTTTTGTAAGTAAAATCAGTCATACCCGGGAACCTGCCAGGCTGAGCCTAGGCAAACCAAGGCATATGTAAACATAGTTAATAGGACTATAATTAGGCATTTATTTCATTCATTAATTCGATGAGGTAAAATCCACCCTCCGAGGAGCACCCTAAATTCAGTCGGACCCATGAACCTGCCAGGATAGGCGGCGGCAGACCAGGTTTTTTTGGCTTTACTAATCGGCCTCTAGACCAACAGACAAGTTCCATCCATTAATTCGATGAGGTAAAATGGGGTGTTTTTGGGGTCCACATTTTTCATCGCACCGGAAAACGTGCCAAGCTGCGCCCTGGCAGACCAAGTTTTTTATGACTTATTTTTAGTCTACTTTAGGTGCATAATGAGTTAATTCGCTAATTTTGTAAGGTATAGTTGACTGTAGCTGGCCGCCGGTCTATAGTGTGTTTACCTAAAAAAACATGTAGGTACTTACTAAGTGCGCTAACTACTTTATATTATTTCCGCGAATAAAAACAACGTCGTGGAATGACGACGCGGAATTATATTTACGCTGCGTATTTTTCAAACCAAACCGATACATATTGCATCAATGGTAAAGGCAAAAGCACAGAAAAAATAAGCAAATAGGTACGTCAAATCGCTACAACTTGTAAAACTTGCGAGGGAATTTATTGAGAATAAATGAAAATATTGTGTCCGCAGCCTATAAATCAAACCGCCGAAAATATTTGGTGCATTCTGCGTTAATTTTAAAGGTTTTATTCCGATTCAATAATTTTTAGAACTTTTTTTCCCGTTGACCGCATAGGGTCCATTTTTGGAACGTTGATAGTGAATCTACTTCATAAGATTAGATATCGATGGTCAAAATGCACAAATATTTCCGCAAGTAAGGTCGCAAATAAGTGGACCTACTGCACGAGCGGTTCGTGTTCGAGACTCTTACCGTTGTTGCGCGCGCGCAGCAGGGCGAGGGCCGCCAGCGCGAGCAGCGCCGCCCCCGCCGCGCCGGCGCCCGCGCCCGCCGCCGTCTGCGCCGCCCCGCCCCACCCCCACGCCGGCCCGGCGCCGGCGCCGGCGCGCGCTGATACCGGCCCCGACATCTCTAGCTCTGTGGGGACCAATATCACAAGTTTAGTAGGCCTACATGTGTCGAGGACACTGAAGACACACACACAGACTGAACACTGAAGTATACTACAGTAGTTTTACCCCCATTTGTGTATCGAATTTCGTACAGCGCTCCTAGTGGTTACGTTGAGAACTAATTCTGCCATACAAAACTGGCGCCGTAACTACGAAGTTATTTTAGTATCATACCTGAGAAAATATGTTTTTTAATACACAAAATAGAAGAATTTTTTGTGTGAAAACTGTTTTTTCAGGGATAAAACCTATTTAGATTAAATCGGAAGACTCAAAGCAAAGTCAGATAGCCCAGTTACTATTTATTAAATTCAGGGTAAAATTGATATCAGTAGCAGCCTTTTAAACTAAGAGTCTACCCAATTTATACTATTTAGAGACTGCATTAGGTTGTTTTGATATTTCAAATTATTTAAGGCCAGGCTACACAGGTGGGACTGCGGGAAAGCGGTCCGGGTGCGGACCTGTAGGAAGCGAATATCTCCGGATCCGGGAAGATTTTTGTGTATTTTGTAGTGTATGGTGTGTTGGGAAGGTCATGTCCGAGTTTGTATGCCACAGAGAAATAAGCGTCGGTCCGGAGATATTGGCTTCCCGCAGTTCCGCCTCCGGACCGCTTTCCCGCAGTCCCGCCTCTGTGTGGCCTGGCCTTTATGCGTTCCTGTAAACTTAACATTTTGTAGATCGCAGTGTTTGGTGAGTACTTAACCGTCGAATTGCACCAAAAACCGATTATGATTTGAATTTTCCACCATGTGCAAAACTAACTTTACCTACAAAACTTGTAAGTAAAAAGTATAAGATGTTGTATTTATTTATTGATTTATTAATTTTTTGTAGATTACTTGTGTAAATGGCCAATGCTGTGTGCGCCTGTTACATGTATATGTATTAGAATTAGATTTGTAATGTTCCTACGTTATTGTAAATGTTTAAATATGTATACTGTTGGTGTGCCATATTAAATAAAAATAAATAAAACTAACATTTTAAAGATATGATAGTTGTAGTCTGTGGCCCCGCGCTGCTGGGCACAGAGCGCGATTGAATAGACCATAGGATGCTCCATCAAGCTGTCCAAGAGAGAGTTGATTGAGGCAAGCTAGTGGTCAACTTGCTATCAGAATATATGCAAACCATATCCTCTCAGTTTTGGTTCTATCCTCCTTCCTTTTGTTTTTTTGAATTAATAGTAAGTTTAAAAGAAATAACTGTAATAAATAAGCATTTTACATAGCAAGCTATAGTACTGTAATCTTTAATACAGCAAGCTCTATAGTTATACCCAACCCGTGGGCGTATCTAGGATTGTTTTCCGGGAGTACAAACGGCGACACATCAAACTATACAAAACCAACGTAAGCTGAAATCAGAAATCAGAATTTTATTGGCCTTGTAACAGAGAATGCTACACTAGGTACGTCATGTTTACAGAATCACAAATGTATATGTGTGCTGACCACGTGTAGGGTGAATAACGTATATATCGCGGGGCTTATCTTGGTTTTGTATAGCTTGATGTGTCGCCGTGCGTGGAAAACATTTTTTTTAAATATTAAAATTACTTCGAAATAATAATTGTAACTATACTTATTATAATATACTTATGTGATTTTATTCTAAAAAAAATCATCAAGAACTACGAACAATAATTGGGAAGAGTTACCTTAAGAGTTTAAGGGTAATTAAAGTGTGAGAATCTATCCTTTTCCTAAGGAAGTGATATCTGTTACGAAGTAACTTTACTCCATTCCAAATAGCAACGAAATATTAAGGCCATTTTGAATTACAGAAACAGATATTTGAAAGACTTCCTCTCACTTATTCATAGCTTAGCTGCTTTAGTAACGTCCAAGATATGCAGGATAGTATATCTTTCTCATAAATAAATCATATTTGCTGATCAGAATTGGCCAGAAAGCTATACATGATTCGGAAAATCTTTGCCCTTATTTGGAATAAAGTATCTGTTACCATAATAGGTAAAAATATATAGTTCTACCATAACGTTAAATGCAAGGATGGTGCTATGCAATACACAGTTTAAACTAGATTTTATTTAAATGTTTATTTTCATAAAATTGTATAATTAATGGTAATCACTTGGTCGCTTAAAATAAAAAAAATGTAGACAAAGTTAACAAATAATTCAGTATCACGGGAAAAAATCACTTTATTTAACCTATAACGGACGGAATTTTAATCGAAGCCTTCCTTCACTGGGTCCATATCGTCTTCATCTCGAAAATATAATACTGCATATTCTAATCCATTTTCTACGCATCTTCAATTCTTTCTCAAACTTACCGCTGCTGTTTATTTCCTCCGCTGGACTTCATTTGGAGGAAATCTATACGAACATTTTTTAAATTAATATTTTATTTTAAAATAATGCAATTATTTCTGCTAAAATATCATCTATATTAGTGGTAAAAATGTATCCCACAGTCCATGGATTTGTGTAAAGGTGAATAAATGATTTCTATTTCTAATATAACCTTTGGTTAGTAACAAAGAGAGTTGGCGTCAGGCAGAAGACCGGCCGTTAAACTTATCCTCAAACCGTAATAGTATGAATGAAGTTAATTATTGCGCCGACACCAAATGATGTGATGAGGATAATGATGATTCTGTAGCATTTATAACAAAGTTGTTTCTGACAAGAGGACATATCCAGATTCCTGACAGATTGATAAATGAAATGTTGTTTAGTATTGCATAACACTTTCCACAGTTTTCAAGTATGGTTATTATCAGACACTATTTCACTAGACTCGACGATGCCGTCGGACGTAAAAAAATCACTAAAACATGGTAAAAAAATACTCTACAAATGGAGGCTTCGACATCAATCGATCGATTGGTAGTGTCGCGATTACTCTTCTTCCCAATTTGTTCGTAGATCCTCGACTAGGCCGCCTACCGATCTTTAGTTATATATAATAAAAAATTAAAAAAAACACCTTTCCTCAAAAGTTTGATATAGGTACACTTTAGTAGCACCACATGGAACGCACTTTCAGTCGAAACACTTTTTGAGGATGTATGTACCTAAAAAAATATCTTTTAATTCCTATTTTTGTAGTGCCCTACTGAGGATTTCATCCCAGGAACTATTCTGGTTATAATAAAAATTTACTCTTTCTATAAATTAATGTTTTTGGTGTAAATAAAGTATAAATTTGATTGGTTGATTGAAAAACATAATTTGCAACGATTATCTGATCCCGGTATCAGATGCAACTAAAAGCCATTATCTTCCTATACATATAAAACATATCTCGCACGTGACAGCAAGACAACGCACAGCCTAAAAACCGCTAAAGATAGAAACAAGAAAGAATATTATATTTCTCAAACATGCTTGGAAATTTGAGAATAATGTTGACAAGCTTCTTAGAGATAAATCGAAATTGCTGTACTGGCCAAGTACATGCGAGCAGCGGCCGGCAAAAGTTGTATGAAAATCCATATCTATTGTGGTTTAGCGGCCAAATAAAGTACATAGTAAACTCATACCTATCTGTCGTGTAATTTAAAAATGGAACGATCTTTTACTTCGAAACATGGCAACCAAGGAGGTAACTTATCAAAGGTTTTATTTAAATTTCGAACTGAAAGCTTTATAATGAAAAAAAAAAAACAAATCAACAGTTTAACCACAGATTAATAACAGTTTGAGAAAAGCACTATACAAGCCTTGGCCACAACTAGGCATTGATGGACATACGTATGTGTGCCTCGGCTTCGCATCGGCCCATATTTACACGTTCGTCCTTCAATGCCTCTTGCTGGCCACTTCAGTAATGTACTAATTCCTTTCTATCCTTCATATTCTACAGAGGATGATTTTTCGAAAATCAACTACTAGGGAGTTAAATGGGATGTCTTAGACTAGGTATGTATAAGCAAGCTATATAGCGCGCGCATCTGTCACGGCACATGGCGCCGAGCGTAAGCAATATTGTCTAATTTCGTAGCGTTTCAATAATGCACTGAGAAAAAATTCTACGTAAGTATACGTAGCCCATATCGCAAACTTACGTACCACGTAGCATACGACGCGATTATGAAGTAATACTGATGCAACACTCGTTATCAGTATCGCGTGGTACGTAAGCTGCGACGGGCTACGTATACGTAGAATTTTTATTAGTCTAGAATTTTCTAATGTGCACTCTAGCTTGCATAAATACTCTTAAGGGTTTAAACGTTTGTAATTCTCACGAAGTTGCGTAACTACAAAGATTATAAACAAACAATCATGCAGCATGCAATACAAACCAACTGACCGACAGTAGCGGTCGGCTTCACGGGCGGCTGGGGCTTCACCACGCTCTCATTCCTCATGGACTCGTCGACAAACTTGTACACTTTGTAGGGATTCAGCTGGGCGACATACACCGCGGCCCCGTCCGGCGTGGTGACCACGTCGTGGGGGTTGCTGAACTCTTCGCCGGGCGCGAAGGTCTCGATGAGCCGGCCCGATGTGAAGTCTATCACGTAGCCTCGCACGGGGACGCTGCCAGTGAACGATGGACCGTTTATCACGTAAAGGCGGCCACCTGGCGATAAAAAGTTATATAAACTACTAGTGTTTACCCGCGACTTCGTCCGCACAAATTATATACCAGATTTTAAGTCAGATCATAAGCTATCAAACAAAAAAAGTTTCATCAAAATCGGTTCAGCAGTTTTTGCGTGATGCGTGATGCGCGAACAAACAAACACACAAACAAACAGACAGACAAAATTTCTAAAAAAGGTTGATTTCGAGTCAGAGATACCTAAAAACCATATCGTAATCTTTTTTTTGTAAATATCTTCAATGTACAGACACAATTCAGTTACAGTTTTATAATAGTTTAGATTACAAAACTGTAACAGAAGTGTATCTGTATGTTGAAGATTGACAATAAAAAGATTACGATATGGTTTTTGGGCTCCTGACTCCAAATCAACCTTTTTTTAGATATTTTTCTGTCTGTTTGTTTGTTCGAGCATCACGTAAAAGCTACTGAACCGATTTCGATAAAACTTTTTTTTATGGCTTATGATTCGATCTGGTATGTAGTCTGTGCGGACGAAGTCGCGGGTGAACTCTAGTTTGATAAAAAGCTGAAGAAGCTGTGGACTTCCTCGTAATTTAGTAGCGGACAGGTCTTAAACAACAAATAACGTTCACAGGCATATCATTGATAGCAAATTTAGGCTACTAGGCTCTTTATTTTGAAAACCATGCAACAACGGCACACACAACATCCGTGACCGAACCGGTAATCAAAACTAGTTTGGTTTGGCAGTCTGGCGTGCGCTTTTTAACTGACTTCTACAAAAGGAAGAGGTTTTTTTTTTGTATGTTTGTTTCGCGATTACTCTGCCAATTAAGAATTGATTTTGATGATTCTTTTTTGTTTTACACTAACCGGTTCGTCTTTGGTGACATCTAAACTATTATTAGTAGATTACACACCGAGGACAGGAAAGTAAGAAAGGTCTCAGATCTCAGTTTGATAGCTTATGATCTGACTTAAAATCTGTTCTATAATTTGTGCGGACGAAGTGGCGGTTAAACACTAGTGTATACAAGGTGTTACAAATATACAAATAAACATTTAAGGGGGTGGTTTAGACTATCAAACTGAACAACTTTCACTATGGGACCAATATGATCAGTATCATGGGTAAAATCATCCCTTAAAGTATTGGAACTGTTTACCCCATAGAGAAATTACACGTTCCACTAGTTTACCCTAACAGCCTGTAGTACTATAAACAACAGTACAGACAGACACTCCCTGTCCCCAACCAATTTATTACCTTACCCTCTCGTGGAATATATAAGTGGTTAGTTTTTTTTGACAGAGTAGATATGACCCTTTGCGAGTGTGACATTTTACGTCAAGATGGCCTTTTGCGAATATGACATTATCCGTTTTAGTTGGTACCATGTGAATGAGCCTTATACAGGTTTGGGGGATCCTGGTGAACTGATGCGGTTCACCAGGAACCCCTGGGGGATCGGGATAGGGGATCCTGGTGGCCTAACCCGTCTCTCACTCGTAATCACGCGTATCGCACATGCCTGAGCCAGCTACTGAACCCGGCCACGTAGGAGCCGTTGTCAGCCCTGAAGCAGCCCACGTGGCGATGATGATGAGCACTCACCCCGCACGGGCGCGTAGGCGGCACTAAACAGCCGCGGTCCCACGAGCCAGCTACTGAACCCGGCCACGTAGGAGCCGTTGTCAGCCCTGAAGCAGCCCACGCGGCCGCGCTCTCTGTCCGCGACGCAGACTAGCCCGCGGTCCTCCGCTAGTGTCAGAGCGTGGGGCACGCTGAACACGAAAGGGTCGTTGCCGGAGTCTGAAAATAGACCAGATTATTACCAGTTTATGTTATACTAGTGTTTTCCCGCGACTTTGTCCGCACAAATTATATACCAGATTTTAAGTCAGATCATAAGCTATCAAACAAAAAAAGTTTCATCAAAATCGGTTAAGTAGTTTTTGCGTGATGCGCGAACAAACAAACAAACAAACACACAAACAAACAGACAGACAAAATTTCTAAAAAAAAGGTTGATTTCGAGTCAGGGATACCTAAAAACCATATCGTAATCTTTTTTTTGTAAATATCTTCAATGTACAGACACACTTCAGTTACAGTTTTATAATAGTTTAGATAAAAAAACCTGAATCTAACAATTAACAATTCACGGGTCCGGAACATAGAGTAACACCTGTGGTAACACAGTCACCGTGTTTCGGAATATCCTAGATGGTGATAATGTTGAAAATAAAACCAGTTTTTGTTGTAGATTTATACAGTCGTGAAACTCTGGGGTCGCGAATTGAAGGTCAATCGTGTGAGGAGTTCGTAAGAACATTAAAATTTCATGATGAAATGTGGTCGATTCTACTCACGTTTCCCCCACTGGAGTATGATGGAGCCGTCGGGCGCGAACTTGATGATCCTGGTGTTGCAGTAGCCGTCGGCCACGAAGAAGTCACCGCTGTCGAGCACCGCCACCGCACTCGGCTTGCAGAAGTGACGGTCGTCGTTGCCCGGCACGAACCTACCACGAATATCACCATCATTAAGTCTGGGTAATGGATATGGATACCCAAAACCGGGAGATCTTAGGTTTCTTCCCCTCAATGGTATTGCCTCCTTCATTGACCATGTATTTGAAGGGTGAAGAAGGCAAAAAGTATTGGGGCTAACACAAAAGATCCCACTGGGTCGAAGTGTTGCTGGCTTGCCAGCCCCCACAACAAGATAAGATAAGTCTGCTTACACAGATCTATGAGGACCTTTCCAAGTGACGTGTTGAATCCCCGAAAGCAGGACAGAATTTGGTGACACTAAGGCCGAAAGCGGCTCGCTTTAAATACTTATAATTATTTGTTTCGCTTGCCAGCCTAATTGACATTTTAGAACACTGTGTTGCTGCAAAAGATAACTGCGCTGTGCTTTCGAAGCACGAGGTGGTGCGCCACGTCCATCAGCCACATTTCGCCTCTCACCACCCTGATAGACAAGTTGCTACACCATGGCTGGTAGAAGTAGAAGTTATTCACTTCTCTCCCAGCACGAGGGCTGGCTTCTGCCCAGCACTGGTCAGCGCTGAACTTGAAGAACCTGGTGCCGCGCAAAGTCACGTCGCCTCTGTCTACAGGAGTGCGATTTTTGAGTCTCATTCGGCGAGCTCAGCATTTGAAAATATCTAAATAACTATGGAGATATGCATCTTTCTACTGCTGATTTGACTTCCGAAAATCATAATTCAGGAGTGAGATTTTTTAAAGTCAAATAAGCAGTAGAAAGATGCATGAGAACGCTTTTGTATGAGATTTAAAAACCGTTCAAACTCACCGATGACATTAAAAATCGCACCCCAGGTCAGTTAACGTTAACTAAAGCTGGCGCGTGCCACACATTTACGCAATGCCTTTGTCTCACTACACGGGTAATGAAAAGTTTATCTATCTCTATCAAGCACGGACGCATTTGTGTGTCTGTGAACGCGCCAGCCAGCTTTAGTTAATCAACCTGTACCGTGATGCACATGTTAAACAGTGTCTGGTAGAAATGACTCACTTCTCTCCGAGCACGAGCGCCGGCTCCTGCAGCTTGTCGGCAGTGAACTTGAAGACCTGGTGCCGCGCCACGTCCGTCAGCCACACGTCACCTCGCTTGTCAACCGTGATGCCGTGCGGCATGTGGAAACTGGACATTAGGAGTCATTATTATTGTTTATCATGGGCGAAGGCAAAGACCGGGTTCAATCAAATGCGCATGAATCTGTCATTTACAGAATCAGTCATTTTTAGAATTATCATAAATTTCGGTAATTTTTATATTTATTATAAATATCCGATATTTTTATATTTATTTTAGTATAAGTATATGCTCACGACTATATTCCCCGAGGGAGTAGTCAGAGATATTCTGAAACCTCAGAACATCCACGTTTCACCAGTAGTACCGAAACTCTGTCCAGTGTGACGGGGGGTGAGCCCGTCGCCACTTATAATGAGCAGTGGGTACAATACATGCCTCGAAATTGAAGCTTGCAGGTTTCCTCACGATATTTTCCTTCACCGAAAAGTCTGCGGTGTTACGATCGATTTATTATAAATATAGGATATTTAAGGAAGGTAATTGATGTCAAAATTTTATTGTAGAGATTTAAAATCTCTGACATTAGAAAATATTGTTATTGAGACAATTAGTTATCTCAAAATGGTTTTCGCAATGATGTTATATACTAGTTTCATGGGTTTTCGATACAGGCCTCCTAAAAAAACTTGACATAGATTCTTTGACATAGGTACAGAATTATAAAGATTGACCAAAGTCCCTCCCCTTTGTTGCATCGATCACTGAAAAACAATTTTCAGTGAATAATGGATGATTAAATAAAAAAATAAATGAAATGAATGAATGAATAAATGATAATGATTATGATTTTATAAGTGTTCATTACCTTCTATATTTATTTAAGATAACTTATGTGATAAGGGTATAGGCCATAATGATGGCAGATGGACGAGGGCAGTGACAGAGTGGCGGCCGTGGGAGGGGGAACGGTCAGTGGGCAGACCAGCAGCCAGGTGGTCGGATGACATTTGTAAAGTAGCTGGCAAACAGTGGATGAGACTAGCGGGGGACCGTTCTAGTTGGCGTGAAAATGAAGAGGCCTATACCCAGCAGTGGGGTTTACCGGGCTGATGATGATGATGATGATGTGATAAGATATTTTATAATTATACGAGTACAATAATGTTTGAAAGATTTTTCATGCATGCATTGTTTGTAATTTTATTGAATCATTTCGAAATTTAAATTGTAGTAGCTTAAATTCTAATAAGTCTAATGTAAATTATTAATGAATGTAAATTATTTGTGAACTAACATAGTTGTAAGACAATTGTTACTAACACAATATGGATGAATAATCTGAAATAAATAATTTTTAATTTAATTTCATTTAAAGCTAAAGGCTTAAAGTGAATTAAATTACGTTACGTAATACGTGTGACTGTGGTCGAGATAAAATATTTTAGGGTATACAAGGTGTTACAAAACTACAAATAAACATTTAAGGGGGTGGTGTAGACCTTCGATCAAAATAAAATTAATGGATAGGCCTAAAGCGCGGTAAGTTGAAGCAAACTACTGGTGCACTTGGTACATACAAACTAGCGCCATTATCTGTCAAATCTAGGGCACTTTCATACAAGTGACAAGTAAAAATTTCATTTGTTTTGCCTCATTTTTCTGGTTTGAAATGTTCGCTTAAGGCCTATCCATTCATTTTATTTTGATCGAAGGTGTAGACCATCAAACTGAACAACTTTCACTATGGGACCAATATCAAAATCGCGAAAAAAAAAAATTATGTTCTATATACTCTACAAATCGACTAGAGCTAAAATATGTATGGGATTTAAAATTATTTTTTTCGCGATTTCGATGTTGGTCCCATAGAGAAAGTTGTTCAGTTTGACGGTCTAAACAACCCCCTTATGAGTTTTAAAAACTTATTGTTACTTATGAAACACCCTGTATAGTCTGTCTATAAAGTCGTGATAAGAATGTTTGAGGAACTAATCATTGTGGTATTGCCAGATTATGCTTTATTTTGACGTTCTTGTGTGGAGACAGCGCCCTCATTTTTTATCAAGACTATATACAGACTATACAAAGAAAGTATTTTATTTTAAAGTGTGTAGTAGGCAACCATCGATGAGGTTAATACTAATTATACTAGAATTATATCAATAAATTCGTGTTAAAGTATTATTATCTTACAGATAGCCAACACTTTTTTCCTTGTTTACTTTATAAACTAATCTCATACATATACAAGCAGCTAAAAGGGGAAAATGTTATGAATTTAATTGTATTCGGTGACCGCAACAGGAAACTTATATATTCACAAGTACGAAGGAACAAACAATACCTAACTATTATCAGATAAATATCTAGGTGCATCATAATTTTCTCACGATGTCGCTATTCAAATGGGTTTCCTTGGTGTGATATTTTCCACTTTTTTAACAGAATCAGTTATGATTTAGTATGAAATTTAAAACAATAACGCGCCATGGAATTTGAAATTTACCTTATTATTTTTAGTTTAATGTAAATTTCCTATTATACGAAACCAGTAAAGTGAATGGTGCAATTTCATAGTTTGCATAAATGGAAAATTTGCGCTAGATGAAATAAGTCCGCCATAAAAAACGTTGAAAAATAACGCTAAATTCGTATTTCACAAATACTATTTTTAATAACAGAAAAAACAATACCTAATAAAAAGGATCGAAATCTAAGCGCGGCTTTCAATCCTACACGCAATGTCAAGGACAGTTTGCAAAAAGTGCGCATGTGCAGACGCCATTTCGAAATTTAAAAAAACGTTGAACGTTCTATAGAGTGCCAGACCTGTGCCCATGGACCTACCCATATCCCGTTATTTGAAACATGTAGTGAATGCTGCTTCTTTCACATCTTTGTCTTTCCATCCTCCTTCCCTGCCCTACCCCCCTTACATACCTACTACCTGCGTTATATCTAATCTAAACTATTATAAAACTGTAACTGAAGTGTGTCTGTACATTGAAGATATTTACAAAAAAAAGATTACGATATGGTTTTTACGTATCCCTGACTCGAAATCAACCTTTTTTAGAAATGTTGTCTGTCTGTTTGTCTGTTTGTTTGTGTGTTTGTTTGTTTGTTTGTTCGCGCATCACGCAAAAACTACTGAACCGATTTTGATGAAACTTTTTTTGTTTGATAGCTTATGATCTGACTTAAAATCTGGTATATAATTTGTGCGGACGAAGTCGCGAGTAAACACTAGTTTAATATAAAACGGAACCCTACTGTGACCCAATGTATTTTTGTTCAATTTGCATACCTTATCACCTTTTATTTTTTTAACGGACATCAAAAACAAAAAAGGAGCAGGTTCTCAATGTGACCCATACGTTTTTTTTATTGTTTTGTTTACATTGATAACATTTTTAAATTTTGTAGGTGTGCATAATATGTGAGACTAAAAAGATGAGAAGCATGCAATAAGGTCCTACACCTTAAGCACGCAAGGTGTACGACCTTGCATGCTTCACATCTTTTTAGTGTCACCTTACGTCCGTCTTTTTTCAGGTCCGTGTATGCACAACATTTTCGTTTATTCTACAAGGGACCTACACTCACACAGATGCACTAGCTCTAGGCGCAGGTCCTACAACCCGCCACCATTAAGACCCGCGAACAGTTCGTCAGCAAATAAAAATGGGTGCTTCACTCGTGATTAGACGAGATTACGTCCGTTTTTTTTTTCAGGTCTGTGTGTGCATATCAGGGTTCGAAATTATCAAGATAATTATTTTGCTGATTCTTAGTTATGAGAGAAATTTCTAACTAAAAGTTCTAAAGTTGCTTTTTTGTATTAATACACTCTTATCCAGACCAAACAGCACCTAGTCTTTGGCATAATAGTTTCTCATCTCAATGAATAACAAAATATTTAGAAAAACTACAGAAAACCGTGAAAAATAATGATTTCATTGTTGGGAGCTTCTTTTTTCGCGAATCGTGATCAGAAATACATGGCTTGACATTGCTAGCGCAAGCTTTTTGTGTTTCCGATAAATTTCACTTCGAACCCTGGTGCATATTGAGTTGTATTGCGACACTTTGCGGTCGCAGAGGGTCGCGCGACCGTCGCCCTCATAGACTTTACGGTCGCCGTGTGTCGCGCGACCCCCTGCGACCGCAAAGTGTCGCTCGTCTGTGAGAGCGCTTGTTGAGGCGGGGCATACAGACAGACCCACAGACACAATGGACGAAAGTGTAAGGGTTCCTTGTTTGACTACGGAACCCTAAAACGCAAGAACGACAAAATCACGCATAAGCTGGCAAGACCGACCTACAATTTGTACTAAAATATTTAGTTCCTGCTGTCACCGTTTTCTACTCTTTTATGTCGCACTGTACCTATAAACAATGTTTAAGTTTTAATTTAAATAAATTTTACTTTTTCTTAAGACTCCACTTTATATTCACCATAGTAATATCACGGACCTGAAAAAAAAAAACGGACGGAATCTCGTCTAATCACGAGTTAAGCACCCATTTCTTTTGTGTGCGTGCTGTCACGCGGTACATAATGGTGACGAGTGTCGGACCTGCGCCTAGATTCGAGCTAGTGCATCTGTGTGAGTGTAGGTCCCTTGTAGAACAAACGAAAATGTAGGACCTTGCATGCTTCACATCTTTTCAGTGTCACATTACGTCCGTCTTTTTTTTAGGTCCTTGAGTAATATCATCAAATTAGTTATTTTATTACATGTTACCTGCGTTATATTAATAAAAGGGAACCCTACTGGTGCCCAATATTTTTGTTCAATTTGCATAGGTACCTACCTTATCAGCTTTTATTTTTTCAACCACATTACATCAACAAAAAAAAAAGGAGCAGGTTCTCAATGTGACCTAAACATTTTTTTTAATGTTCACATTGATAACCTTTACACTTTTTTTTAATGTTAACATTAATAAACTTTTTAAGTTTGGTTGGTGTGCATATTGTGCAATGTTTAAATGTTGTGTATTTGTGTTGTATTTAAACTGTTATAAATAAAACTATAAAACCACAACCACTTACATGTTCTCTCCCCATGCATGAACAAGCCCTCCCGTATCATTCAAGACCAGTACAGTAGGTTGAGCAATAGGTGGCGCTCCTATCCTCTGATATACATGTCTGTTGGAGAAAGAGCTGGCGTCCCACACGTTCTCGCCACGATGGAAGACCAGGATGTTACCAGCATTGTCTATTGCCACCGCTGACACTTGCCCAAGTTTTATTGATGCATTCGGCCAGTTTTCAACCCATTGTGGTGCTGGATAATTTGAAAAAATTATAGGTTTTCACCAGTACCATTTGGAAAAGTTTTGCACATAAAAAAGATATTTCAAATAAAGTACCTTTGAATTTGGAGACCTAAAAGCATTTCAATTTTTAAATGAATAAAAAAAATTGTATACAAGGTATTACAAAAATAAAAATAAAAATTTTATGGGGTGGTTTAGACCATTAAACTGAACAACTTTCCCTATGGGACCAGTATCGAAACAAGCTTGAAACAAGATCGAAACTGTGAAAAAAACAAATCTACGTATTCGAGCTAAATGTATGGGATAGCAGATTTTTTTTTCGCGATTACGATGTTGGTCCCATAGTGAAAGTTGTTCAGTTTGAAGGTCTAAACAAACCCTTAAAAGTTTTAAATGTTTATTTTTACTTTTGTAACATTCTGTATGTACTTAAATAATTTTGCCTTGTCAACAAGTGTATTTAAAAAAACTGAATTATGTTTTACAAAAACTAAGTTTTTTTAAAATTAATTAACTACTTAGGTATCACAGTAACATTTTGTGGAATTACTGACCATGTTCCAAATGACCGAGGGCTGATTTTACTTTGTTTTCTTGTTGTTGCCGATCATAGTAACCCTCAGGATAGTAGCCTTCTTCAGGATACTGAACCTACGATAAAATACCTCTTATTATCCTGTTCGAAATTTAAATATTTTCTTTACGAGAAATTGTAATTCCCCCTTTACCTGTCGTCCGCCGATGGAGTTAACAACACAGATAAGCACAAAAATTAATTGGAAAACGTAACACAGAAAAGCATTTAAAAATAACTGCATTTTCCTCTATCGCGGTCCACGACGCCAGTTTTTCTTTTTATTGATCAGCAAGTGGAAATCAACAAGTAGGCTGAAACCCTTATCAAATTATCACTTGACGTTTAGAAGAGAGAGGTGACTGGTGAATGAATGAGAATGAAAGAACGGAATGATATCAAATGATATTGATGGTGTCTGAAGTGGTGACGCGTAGAGAGAGTTCTCTCTACGTGGTGACGTAACACAGGGAAGAGTAAAGTAGCCCATTCACAGTAGTCCTACATGTAGGACTACAACACCATTCACTATCCTGCAAGTAGGACTACTCATACATTTTGCTCAAGGTCGTCGGACTCGTTGTAGGACTACAACACCATTCACTATCCAATATAGGGCTGCGTTCAGAACCTTTAGGTGCGGTTGTTCTTCTCGCTCGCTCTTATGGGTAGAACGCTTTTCACCGAGCCTCTGAACGACGTTAGGGCGAAAAGTTGCACTCGGAGTGCACTCTGGGTGCACTCTGGGCGTAGGTTCTGAACGCACCCTAGGTGTAGGACTGAAATTTTTTTTTTTATTAGTTTATCCTTTCGGAAAGGCTATGGGAACTAGCCCTTACTGCCTGGTCATTAGTGTCTTTTTTCTTTGTACTTAAACCTAACCTTAATACCTAACTCTTGAAATGCGCGGGTGGAACACGCATTCCAATGTTCAAGGGAGTTTTACGCGAGGATCAATCCGAATCAAACGGGAGCGCCTTCTTTATTTCTCACTTTAACTATATCGTTCTCCATTAATGACACATTATTAAACTAATTCCACCACATTAACACAATAATAGCCACGAAAAAGTAATTTAGAAAATTAAGAAACAAAGCCCGTCCTTTTCTTCACGGTTCCCATGCAAAACTCCCTCCCCTAACTTAGCCTAACACATTGAAATGCGAGGATGGACGCATTCCAATGTTCAATAGAGTTTTACACGGGGATACAATCTGAATCAAACGGGAGCGCCTTTCTTTATTTCTCACTTTTACTATATTGTTCTCCATTAATAGCACATTATTACACTAACTCCACCACATTAACACAATAATAGCCACGAAAAAACTAATTTAGAAAATTAAGAAACAAAGCCCGTCCGTTCCGTCATGTTTCCCGCGCAAAACCCTGTAGGACTGCAAGACGGACTACTGTGAATGGGCTCCTTTAGAAATCATTTTATGGAGTCCGTTTCAAGACGTGTAAAAATCACTTGGGGAGTCGTATCTATTTCACTCTAGCATGCACATAGCATCTTTATATGCTGGGCTGCGTTCAGAACCTTTGAGTGCGGTTGTTCTTCTCGCTCGCTCTTATGGGTAATACGCTTTTCACCGAGCCTCTGAACGGCGTTAGGGCGAAAAGTTGCACTCGGAGTGCACTCTGGGCGCACTCTGGGCGTAGGTTCTGAACGCACCCCTGTGTATTCACTCCCCGAATAATATTTTACACTTTTTGAAATGGTCCAATGAAGTAGTGAGATAGTGAGAGGATTAAATAAAATAACGAAAAAAAAAACTTGAATTAACGTTAACAACATCGATGTTGCGTCATTATTTTATCTATGGGGGATTTTCAAATGACTCGATAGATGGCGTTGAATGTGCAACGTTAGGGTTGAATTTCAGTATATATAAATGTACTTTGTGGGTTGAACTACACATGGTCGCGATCGCACGCCGCAGGCGATCGCGTTCCGTCTATCTTATATGCTCTAGCAAATGACGTTCCTGAGTGACAGAAAAGGATGGAGCGACGGAAAAATGCGATCGCGTGTGGCCACATTCACAGTAGTCCGTCTTGCAGTCCTACACCAATATTGGATCGTGAATGGTGTTGTAGTCCTACAAGGCGTCCGATGACCTGCATAGCTAGCATGCCGCAGTGATACAGCGCTTTCACACCTTAGCTCTCTTTCTATTTGCGTGCGAACGAACGAGATAAAAGACGTGATACAGCCGTATCACGTGTTGCATGCTACCAGTGCTGCCGCCGTAGCATGTTACACGTGATACGGCCATATAACGCCCTTTATCTCGTTCGTTCGCGCGCAAATAGAAAGAGAGCGAAGGTGTAATAGCGCTATAACACGCTGCCATACTACGGCGGCTGGTCGGGCTTTACATAGATATAGTTGATCGTTTTAGTCTCTCGGTAGAGAGTAGTATATTCCTTGGTTCTAGTATAGTTGATACGTCAATGCTAATCTATGTCTTGCTTGAACTATACGTTTAAAATACTGTCAGAAAAAAAAGTTTTGAGAAGAATGAATTGACACATTGTGTGGTGCTTGGGGACAAGATTTTGATTTTCAAAATCATTTTCAATCATAGGCCAAGTATTTCGCACGTTTTCAATTCATTCTTCTCAAAACTTTTTTTTCTGAGTGACAGAATAGGATTGGGCGACGGAAAAATGCGATCGCGTGCGGCCATGTGTAGTTCAACCCTAATAGGATAAGAAAAACTGCTTAGGCAATAAAAGATTGAACTGCTTTACACTAAGACGTATATTTTAATTTATTCTCATGCACGATTATAGTGCTATTTTATATCAGACCGGGACGTCAAATAACGACCACTGAGCCAATGTCCGTGCTGACTTCCCGGTCCATGGTGCGTTAATATTTACGCGCCATAAATAGTGATCCCATAATCACTCCTTGTTACATATTAGTCAAGAGCATCTGAGCGCGATCTTGAATCTTCTTCATTTTCTTCAATGATTTTGAAGTCACATTTCCCTTCTTCAAGGACGCAATGTGCGAATGTAGTTTCCTCACCAAATCGACTCGCATCTTCTTCAACTGCGTGTCGTTTGGGCGAGCGTTGACGAGCCTCCTGTGGTAGAAAACTAGTTTGTTCATAGTTTTATCGACAAGAGGAGTTCTGAGATGGGGACTTTTACTCTCAATAATTTCACCACCCCCTTTAATGTCTTTACCGGTATTACGGTTTGGTTGAGATGGAATGGTGTTGAAATTCTTCTTCTTAGGACTAAGTTTGAACGACTTTTCCTTCTTTTTCTTCTTAAACAATGGAGACTGTTTAGCACTGTAATATGTATTAAGTAAGTCTCCATAATCATTTCTCGGGATTGCTGTGAATATGCAATGGTAATGTTCACCGATCTCGTTCCGTAGATCGATCGGTATGTTCTTCTGTCTGAAATTTATCAGTTTCTCTTGCAGAGAGTACAACTCTCTTAAATGTTGGGATCCGTCAGCAAGACCAGCTTGGCCAAGTAGAACCATATTGAGTTTCTTCAACATTTCATTTATATGATTTCTGTTGTGAGATAACTGTTGAGGGTTAACTACACCCTGTTTAAGAAGCTGTTGGTGACGATTTTCTAGATAATTTAGCTCTTTAAATAGCGCTTTCGGTTCTCCCAAATCACCCTTCAGCGAGTCTAATGCCTTGTTTAGTTTCCGCAGAACATTGTTCCTATTTTTAGGTATATTACTTGAGAGAGACTGCTCATGCTCAGATTCCTGGTTGACGTCGGCTTCATTATCTGATTTGGCATGTTCTTTGTGTGATTTGACCATAGTCCAATCCCTGAGCGCAGCATGAAAAGCCTCTTGATCTCCAAGTTTCCCCTTAATGCTCAAGAACGAACGGACGTCGGTATTTTCGATGTGTACATCGTTTTTCTCCATGGTTTCATTCAACCATTCTTCACCTTCCTTCGTTTTAAGCTTTTCTATAATGTCGCTTGTAACGTAAATCCTTGCTGAAGTAACGACATCGCTTGTGTCCGAAACTTCATTGTCTTGTATCATTTGTCCCATTTTGTCGCGATTTGCCGAGCCGATTGGAATAAAGTCTAGTGCTTTTTCTGTACCTGATACTAGGCTTTCGGAGGTATTAACGCTGATAATTTTCTCGGGTTCCTTCGATACGTTTTCAGAAGCGGTAACATGTTCTGATCCTTGGGACATCTTCCTTTGAGGTGTTGAGGTGACAGGGGCAGGACTTTTCGTATTCCTCTGGCCTTCCGCAGTCTCGGATATTGATATATTCCTCTTCTTATTAACGTGGCTCTCGTGGACAGTCGGTGACTTAGATTGTCGCTTATTTCGCTCATTCTTCGGCGGTGTCACCGGAGAAATAGCAGAATCTTGAGAAAAGCTTTTACGGTGTTGTCTATTCCTTTGATTGGTCATATTTTGTGGGATATTATCCATAATTGGAGCGTAAACAGGGCGATACAAGCTTACGTAGGGGGAATTAATAGGTAGGCCAGAGAATGGCAGAGAGAGGCGGCATGTGTGGACCATGTGGCCCCGTCGACTGCATCCACTGCAAAACATTTGGTAATGTTTCTTTGTGAAGCGATTATCTTCCAATTTGGTGGTTATATCAATCTGAAAAGGAATGTAACCTCAATTAGTAAAGACATAACATAAAACATAAATTTGTCTAGCAGTGCAAATGAATAAGATTTATCACCGTGTTGTGGTAACGGCGCCAGTTATCGGGACAGTGGCTGGAGGGATGCCCGTTTTGGCCGCATTCAGCGCAGGTAATGCGCCCCCAAGTACAGCAGTTACGACACATAGTAGAATACATGTGATTTGGTGAGCCACACTAAAACAAAACAGTAACATACTATTAAAAATCGTTCGCAATCTACAGGTACCTTCTTAATATGCAGAGGGTTTTTAAAAAACAATAATTGAACAACTTTATTTATCTCCGATAGAGAAACACGAAAAAAAAACGGAAATCAACCCAACCCAAATGTATGGGCATTTGGGTCGAGGAGTAGGATTGCAGTTTTGTATGGAACAGCTTATAATTTTATCGAGATTTCGACATTGGTCCCATGGAGAAAGTTGTTCAGTTTGATGGTCTGATCATCCCCTTAAAAACCGTCAGCAACTCAGCAAATTATATAAGGTCTAACAAAATTAGGTGAAACTATTTTAAGGGGATGATCAGACCATCAAACTGAAAAACTTTCTCTATGGGATCAATATCGAAATCGCGAAAAAGAAATCTGCGGTCCCATACATTTCGGCCGAGTAAGTTTGTATGGAAAAGCTGTTTTTTTTTCGCGATTTCGATACTGGTCCCATAGAGAAAGTTGTTCAGTTTGATGGTCTGATCATCCCCTTAGAATAGTTTCAGCTAATTTTGTTAGACCGTATATACTTAATAAAGTAGGGTAGTATGTACATATTAAGTACATACCGGATGTATCGAAAATCGAGAGTCAGAGTCGTTAGTTTTTGGTGCATCAATAAGCATTAGCATACTTACATTAACACATATTTTACTAGGGCATCGCGGCTCGATGTGTCCGGCCGTGCCGCACATGTAGCAAACAGGCGGCTTCAGGCGGCATGTGTCGTCTCGATGCCCCACTCGGTTGCAATAGTTACAGCTGCAAAATAACGACGTTATTTTATAACCTTATTGACTATTCTATTCTATATTTTAAAAAATGGCTGCCATCTTGGGTATGTGATGATTTTGCCAATGTCGAGTTTTTATAGCAAAAGTGCTTGACGTTGTACGGTTATATTGATATTTTGGTGACTTCAAGGGTTGTTCTTATAAAAGAACAATATCCTGAGCCACCACTGGAGTTCCACTGTGGACCGGGGATGGGGCAACCGACACGACCACCCAATAGCAGAGCCACAGAGCAACTCCAACCTTATTGACATAAAATAACGAGTTTTCCACTTCACATCACTTTTAACCTATACCGACAATCCATGGCGAAATAAGACTGGAGTGAGATTTTTTCTGGAGTAACATCATACGATCGATGTCAAAATTACTATGGAGATTATGAATCTTTCTACTGCTGAGTTGATCGTATGATGTTCAAAAATGGCACTGCTGGACTGGAACGAAATTACGGCGCAAATGGTTGGAGTGTTTTTTGTGTGTTTTAGTAGCTATATGATGACTCAGTTAAAATTGTTTACAATATTTTGCAATTTTGTCAGGCGAAGGCACAATTTTTCATAAATTTTTGTCATATCTCCAATTCTCCATACCATTCAAGTAGACGCGCTCAGCGAATCTCTAAGATACTCAATCAATGTTAGCCGATGAATTTTTGCCGTGTAATCTTAGGCATGCATAGATACTAATCTCCCGGTGTGCTTATGCAAGCAAAAGCGTAACTTTTTTCTACCGCCTTCTATATCGCCATCCCTTTCCAGTATATGCATTCAGCTTATCTTGATAATATTAAATCTATGGAATAATACAAATAATTAAAGTAAAATTACTTACGTCACTTTTCTCTTGGACATTGATGGCATCCTATCCTTAGGATCAATTGCCCATAAACTTTTGTCACCTGAAATAAAACAAATATTTAATGAGTCATTTTAAAAGACTAACAAAAAAACCTGTCACACTGACGGTAAAAAGTGCTGTTTGTCTATGGTTTGCATCAGCAAGGCAGCGTGATATAGCCCTATCACAACTTCGCTCTCTTTTTATTTACGTGCGAACGAACGAGATAAAAGGCATGATATAGCTGTATAACGCGCAACATGCTAAGGCTTCTGCGCAGGTAGCATGCACCACGTGATACGGCTGTATCACGTCTTTTATCTCGTTCGTTGGCATGGATATAGAAAGAGAGCAAAGGTGTGATAGCGCTGTATCACGGTGGCATGCTACCTATTCTATTCTATATTTTAAAAAATGGCTGCCATCTTGGGTATGTGATGATTTTGCCAATGTCGAGTTTTTATAGCAAAAGTGCTTGACGTTGTACGGTTATATTGATATTTTGGTGACTTCAAGGGTTGTTCTTATAAAAGAAGAATATCCTGAGCCACTGGATTTCCACTGTGGACCGGGGATGGGGCAACCGACGCGCACGCGACCACCCAATAGCAGAGCCACAGAGCAAATCCCATGCTACCTATGCTGATGACATTTGACATTGGTGGTGTTGCCAACGGATAAATTGATTACTACCAATAAATACGCAATAACATCGAAAATGTTAGTTGTTTTTACATAAAAATTCACAAACATTGTACTAAAAGTTGATGAATTATATTTAGAAACATGTTGTTCATATTAACCATGTATTAGGCTGATGATGATGACGGTTATAGAATATACCATAGACTTAAACTCTAGTGATAGACGTGCCCTTTCATAGAAGCAACATGTTCCACTTGAATGAGGTGTACGCACCTGATTGATGTTCCCGAGTTCTAAACGTGCCCTTTCATAGAAGCAACATGTTCCACTTGAATGAGGTGTACGCACCTAATTGATGTTCCCGAGTTCACTTCGTCACTATGGCAATGACAGACCGCAATGTGTCATTTTGTGTGACATGTTGTTTGTTTGAACGAGCTTGTCTATCGCTAGAGTAATATGTCTATGGGATATACCCATCCATTATTAATGACCATTGTTAGTGTTGTAATAGTCATTATTTAACTAATTTGAATGATTATGGTCATTAGGCATTAACTAACCAGTTAAAATTACTTTTAGAATTTATTTATGCTTTGAAAACTATGAATAAAGAAAACTTTATTCGTAGTTTGAAAACAAATAAAAAATTGGCAACTTTATAGACAAACAAACCCTGTTAAGTTAATTTTCACTTTCTCAGTTAAGTTCAACTTACGTGACATGCTCTTTTGTATTTCCCGATGATTGAAATCCTCTCCACCCCAACTCTCATTGTAAAACTTTTCCATCTCTTGTCTTAAAGTTGTCAGTGAATATCTTCGGTTCTTACAAACTTTGTCCGTCCCCTTCAAATTGTCAAAGTCAAGGTCCTCGAACAAAATGGCTGGCACTTTTGTAGAACCAAACATTGTGGAGTCTTTTGACTGAGGATTTTCCTCGTAATCCTCAGTTTCAGTAAATCCTGTTACGTTTCCAATGACAATATTCTCATGTATGTCAATGTCCTCGAATGATTGACAGTTGCCTGTCAAATCTACTGTAATCATTGTTTCATTGTAGGTAGAGTCTTTTCTCTTAGACTTTGGCTCTTCAACTTTCTCCAAAGACGTATTACTGTCCGAACTGTAAATATCATTGTTTGAATTTACCGGTTTGCATATATCATTGTCTTTTACGATTTCAGACTGATTTGAGTCTGATTCGTAGACATCGGCACTTGGTAAACTTTTCTCTGTAACTGTATATGGGCTTTTATTTTTATTCCTGGTGATAATAGATTGATTGCTGTCCGAGTCGTACACATCTGGGCTCGGAACACTTTTATCTGTTACGGAATATTGTTTAGTTTTCTGCTTCTTATTCTTAGCTTTGCTCTTTGGTGTAGCGAAACATTCTTCACTGTGATTAGTTTTATCAGGAGTTGATTGGGCGACGATCGGGGTTGATGTAACAGATTCTTTATTTTTCTTTCTTTTCTTCTTTTTAGACGGTGTGCGTTGAACGACGAGATCTGATCCGTGGAGACTGAAATCAAAGCTGTGGTTATCTGGGTGCCGCGAGGAGATATTCAGAGCTATGCAGTCACCTCGGATGAATTCGTCCGAAACTGAAGAAACGATTGACGGTACAGGACTTGCGGATACATCTCTATCTCTGTTGTTTATTGGCAGTGCAACAGTTTGCTTGCTTTTAGCTGCTGGTTCGTGAGTGACAATCAATTCTTCTTCGTCTGAGCTTTCTATCATGATAGTTGGTTTAGGTGGTAGCGCCACCTCAATGACTTCATCTTCGTCACTCGTTTCAAGCTCAACGACATTCCGATCGTTGTCATGCTCAATTATCTCAATAGTTCTCCTAACGTTCTGCGGTATCGGTGATTGGAATATAGACAGAAGAGAAGGCAAAGGTGACGCGGATTTCTCCTCCTTAGGCTTTGTTTTGTCTGGTTTGCTGTTGTTTGCATTATCTGAAGGGTCTTTAGGCGTGTTCACTTTCTGATACGGGGTGTTCTGAGTAGGAGCATGGTCGCTGGTCCGCCAGTAGCGCCGCAGGGTACTCCGCGGCGCATTCTCCAACAGTTTCAAAGCATCATGGTTATCGCTCACTTTTGCCTGCGTATCGTCTACATAATGCAGCATAGAGTAAAACTGTTCCTCCAGCTCATGTTCGTTAAGCTCCTGCAATGCGAAATAATCACGCAATATGACACAACAAAAATAAAATATGGTACAATATTATTGTAACCTAACCACACTTACCTCTTCCATGTTGTTGCAGCGAGTTAGAACTAAAATGTTTACGCGATAAGAACATAATCGAAAGCTGTGTTTTCAACAACTGTTAATTGCTGAGGGCATTACGATTAAATAAAAAGGGTAATTATTATTGTTACGGACACGTCCAACACTCCATTTCGAAACCAACCAAAGTGACAGCTGGTGTCACGGGTTGCCATGCGACAAAAAATCAATTTGCGTTTAGTTTCTACGATTTACGAACACGAATTATCGATTGAATTTTATCGATTACGAAAACAAGGGCAAAGGGCAAGCCATTCCAGAAGCCGTAGCATGCTACACGTGATACGGCTGTATCACGTTTTTTATCTCGTTTGTTCGAGCGCAAATAGAAAGAGAGCAAAGGTGTGATAGCGCTGCATCACGGTGGCATGCTATCTAGATCATCTAGATGCAGAAGCCTTAGCATGCTACACGTGATACGGTGTATCACGTCATTTACCTCGTTCGTTCGCGCGCAAATATAGTAGTCCAACCGATTTCGGTTATGGCGACTGTTGTACTCTCTCACGCCGCACATGTGCTCTCATGTGGCTGGCGTAACCAATTTTTGCCTTAAATGTTCGGCTGCAGAGGGCACACGTCAGCACTCCATCCACATAGTTGTAATGGTAGGCCACAGGTGGGCGGGCCTTTAGCTCATCACGCTTCCTGTCCTGCTCATCACGTCTGCGCTCCTCGAAGTCAAACACGCTATTCTGCACTAGCTGCCTCCACTCGTCTCTGTTTCCAGCACGTCGTTCCCAATCTAAATCTCCGATGCTGCAGTTCTTCATGTGCCTTTTCTGTACATCTTTGAAGCGGAGAAGCTGGCCACCCTGCTTGCGCTTCCCATCCTGAAGCTCCGAGTATAGCGCACGCTTAGCCATCCTCTCGTTCGGCATTCGAGACACATGACCCAGCCATCGCAATTGGCGTCTCATCAGGTAGGCCTCAATTCCTCCATGCCATGCTACCTATGCTGAAGCCGTATCATGCTACACGTGATAAGGCTGTGTCACGTCTTTTATCTCGTTCGTTCGCGCGCAAATAGAAAGAGAGCGAAGGTGTGATAGCACTTTATCACGGTCATCACGGTGTCATACTACCTATGCTGTAAAGGATTAAGTATTCCAAATACATACATACATACTTGCATACATATGAGCATTTTTTTTCAAACAGCTACCTTGTTCAAAATGTTAACTTTTTTAAAAATATCATTAAATGAATGATTTAAAGCTATAATATGTTTCGTAATATAATTAGGTATCTAATATTAGCACTCAAATGGTAAAATATTAGCTATTTTCGCTTACAGATCGATTTTAACGAGACCTGGCGGAGATTTTCTTTCCCTTCCGTTACCATAGAATTTAGTGAATAAATTCTAAAAGAAGCATTATAGAAGAATAAAAAACCGTTTAGTATGATATTTTATATATGACGTATTGGAAAACGACACCGTTTTTAACGAAAACATTACAATTGTTTAGTTTTAGGCATTTCTTTGTACTATCCGTTACCACATGGTCAAGATGGCAGTGTATTTTTCTCTTTAACGATCAGATCGGTAGGAATATCTATGAGTTTTGTATATGAAATGGAAGTCCTCTTTTGATTTTATATTATTATTCACTAAAATAATAGAATAATCGAATAATTATGTACTTTTTCACATAATTTATAGTGTTTCAAAAACGGACAGTAACGGAAAAGACGGTAACGGAATCATAAGGCTGGTGGCATAAAGGTACGAAAATATCAAATAATTAAAAATTAATTCAAATTCATAATAAAGAAAAAGGGAAGAATACGAAATCAAAATACAAGAACAAACTCGTTCAGACCATCAAACTTATCAACTTTCTCTATGGGACCACTGTCGAAATCGCGAAAAACAAAATAAACTGTTCCATATAAAACAGCAATCCTACTCAACCCATATGTATGGGACAGATAAGAAAACACGTTTCTTGTATGGTGACCCCTCATAAATTGTAACCTTTCGTTTTTTTTATTATTTATTAAAAGATCTGCTACACTAACTTCTGTGTATAATAAATATATAATCAATTCAGTGAAAATGTCAACCATCTACCCATTACGGTTCAAAAGATACAGGTATCATACATAATAACGAAGCGCTTCCAACTCTTCGCGCTCTATCTCAAGAACGGTCAGTTATACAAAATATTACAAAAGATCGCATTTTTAGACAATTTTAAGCTCTAAAATTTTTACTTAACCTTAAATGTCATTTAAAGCAGAGGAAAGAAGATATTTTCAAAAAACCTGTTTTTTGACATTAGTCCTTGAATATCTTGATTTGCGTAGTCGATATTTAATGTGCCTTTTGACGTAACATAAAAATTTTCATAACGATTATTTTTACAAGTTTGTAGCTTATTATCTCTCATAATTAAATTGAATTAAAAAAAATATGTTAATAAAATTATTATTGTAATGTTCTCATTGTGCCCAATACTTTATGCTTATCTTCCGTTACTTTTCGGGGTCCCCATAATACATTACCGCCAAGATGGCAACGGAGGGGAAGTAACGGTCCTAACGCTAGAAAATCTTTAAAAAAATAATTTAAATGTTTTCGCTATCAATTAAGGTTATATTTTGCTCAATGAGTCTTGGTTATGAACCAATAAACATTTAAAATGTAATTTCAAAGCAAAAAAGTAGCAACTTAGTGGAAAATTTACCTTGATTTGTCCTGGTAACGTATCTGGGGGACAATTTACGGACCCGACGTAAACCACGCGCCCGGTTCACTTTACTGGCAATTTCTGCCAAAACTGAAGAATGTAGGGCAAGTTTTGAGGTTTCCATATAAAATTAAATGTTGCTTGATGTAAAAAAACACCTTATTTGTTCGAAATTTTAATCGGATCAGGGTAAAATCGTGGTAACGGAATATGGGATGTCCCTTTTTTCAAATTTCTCGGACACAATTAAAACATGCTTATTTCTTATTTTTTGTACTACGCAGTGCCTGATAAGGATATTTTATACAAGTTAATGCATATATTGATCTAGAACAAGTGTTTCCAATTCAGAAAAACATATATAATAACATGAAAAAGACCAATGTTTTTTCATTTTCTTGCCTGGACGCTAGGAAATGTGGGTATCCCGCATGACAAAAGTTAGCTTTCTGATTGATTTTACTATCAATCAATATACTTTTAAAAATTATTTTATATAAAATATTAAATTTGTCACCACCTCAATACATTAAAACGATGTTTGCTGAGTAATTAATTGAGATTTGAATTTTTAAAGTGTCCGGACATGCCAAAAACACAAGGTAGCTGTTTGAAAAAAAATGCTCATATGCTCACGCCTATGTCCCACTACTGGGGTAGGCAGAGACAATAGATTGAATGCTACGATTCTGACACACATCTTTCGCCTCCTCAACATTCATAAAGTCTCTAGGTCTCTTCATACAAGCTCGTCGGTTCCGGGTACAATTTATTTGGCCCTTCTTCAGTACGCATCCGGTTTGGTCAGCGTACGTGCGCCTATGGCAACCCCTTTCAACCATTCCATTCACACTTGCCTTGTAAATTTTATACGGCAACCTACTTTGGCTCATTCTTTCCACATGGCCAAACCACCTCAACATGCCTTTTTCAATCCTTGTCACTACATTTTCTTTCAGACCACATCTTTCTCTAATCAAACTAGGTACCTATTCCGTAACATGTCCTTTAAAGTCACACCACATGACCACACATCTACGCAGGGAGCGCATTTCAACAGCATTTATTCTAGATTAATGGTTCTTCTGCCATACTATTTCAAATGAAACATTAAAATAAGTATTTTCTGTTTTCAATAATTTATTTGATAAAGTTCGTAAAACTATAAACTTAAGGGTGCGATCACATTTATCGAACGCGCCGCGAATATGCAGCTCGTGAGCCGTTCGCGAGCGGTGCGCGAGCTGCTTGGTTGCATTTTATGCTCGTGCGTCGCTACTGCGCAGCTCGATCGTCAGATGTGAACGCATCCTAATACCTTTTTTAGTCTCGGTAGGTATACAGGGTGTTTCATAAAAATATTTGAAACTCTTAAGGGAGTTTAGACTGTCAAACTGAACAACTTACTCTATGGGACCAACATCGAAATCGCAAAAAAATAAATTCCACACCCATACATACGAGTATTTTAGCTCTAGTCGATTTGTAGAGTATGGAACATAAATTTTTTTTTTCGCGATTTCGATGTTGGTCCCATAGTGAAAGTTGTTCAGTTTGATGGTCTATACCACCCCCTTAAAGGTTTATTTGTATTTTTGTAACACCTTGTATATAAACCACAAATTTTTGATTAAAGAAACTATAAGGGTGTATTCAGACCGTGAATATGAACAACTTTCTCCAAGGAACATGGGTCGAAAAACGAGTTTTTTTTTTACCCCCATAGAAAATCGATCGGCGGATCCGCACTTTTGTATGGGAGGTCCAAAAAAATTTATCGCTTTTCGACCCATGTTCCTTGGAGAGTTGTTCAGATTCACGGTCTGAATACAGCCTTAAAGTTTTGTTAATAATTAAAAACTAGTGGTGTAGGTATACAATACAGGGTGTTTCATAAGTAAAAATAAATGTTTAAAACTCTTAAGGGGGTTGTTTAGACCGTCAAACTGCGGGGCTAGTACGCCAACCCGCGATAGCGTGATATAGGGCTATCACGCTTCCGCTCTCTTTCTATTTGCACGCGACAGAACGAGACAGAAGCCTAAATTTGACAGATGGATGTGTTAAACGTGGTTGGCGTACTAGCCCCGCTGAACAACTTTCTCTATCGCGTAATCATCAATCAATATAATCGAAATCGCAAAAAAAAAAATCTGATATCTCATACATATTTTAGCTCTAGTCGATTTGTAGAGTATGGAACATCAATTTTTTATTTCGCGATTTCGATATTGGTCCCATAGTGAAAGTTGTTTAGTTTGATGGTCTACACCACCCCCTTAAAGGTTTATTTGTATTTTTGTAACACTTGTATAGAACCATATAAATATTTCTGATTCTCTAACATGCATATGACTAAGAAATTGTATTTGTAAAGACAATACAGTCATTTTAATTATTGGAAGATACTTAACTACTTAGGTACCTAATAAATATATATTACCTAACTTTAGGAAAATATTTCGTTGTTAGCATTGCAGGGTAGTTAGTACCTCCCTAATAGATAGTCACTATTAATTAAGCATACCTACTTTTATCACAATTTTCATTGAGCAGTTATTTTTCGCCACCGATTTTAGGAATATGAGGTGCTGTGCAATTTTTTTTAATTTCATGCATAATAGCTATGTACTTTATATTCCATAGGGTTGTAAACACTTTTGTACACTTAATTAGGAAGAGCGAAATAAAAAAAATAGCACTCTTGTCCTAGTACCTACTTTATTCTTTCAGGCATAGACCTATGTCTCAGAAGACGTCCTATGACTGTCTGTGCCCTGTCCGGCAATGGAACATACACACATAGGTACATAAACTCACGACCGTCATCCGTTTCGGGGTGGTTAGAAACATTGCTATTTGCTACAACTACCAACGAGGCGAGGTACACACGGCGACAGGTCAGGTTACCCTGTTTGGACTTTGAACTGTTAGAATTTGAATGCAGCGAATCGTGCGAGAGGGTGCGGTATGTTGTTGTTTCGTCTCACGGCACGCTGCGCCCGCGCCGGCAGCCGCGTCTATGCAGGCTCTCTACCGCATTATTTTGTGTTTTGTACGTAACTAGTGTAGTTATGAGTATATAGGGTGCGTAGCATGATGTGTCGCCGTGTGTACATGCATGCTGATAATTGTTATATAAGTATGTTGTGACGATTACAGTTTTTACTATTGCAACTAACTACTATAGTTACATTGAATATGTATATAGTTGTCACGAAACAATCTTCAACCATCTGCCGATGTAGCCGCTTACTTTGTTCGCAGCATTTCTGAAAAGTAAAAAAAAAATATTAAGATAACTAACTAGTTACGATAGTTAAGTTTGCGAGTAATAAAGCCATTGGTGCGTTTGTTGACGGCGTGTTGTTTGCTGTCCAATAACTCTAAAGTTCGTTTGTCAGAGAATGGCTAAACAGGGTTCTACTGGTGCGTTAGATCATCAAACTGAACAACTTTGGACTGTACTGAACAAGTATGGAGATATTATCGAGAAAAAATTTGCTGTTTCATACAAAACTGAACTGAATTTATGTGCAGTACATCACCTGACAGAAAATCTGGAGCATTGCGAGGCACCAGGCGCAAGCGCAGCGACTATCCTCTCCGCTGCCCCCTCCACTTCTTCACACCTGCCAACCCAGATAGGCTCGCAGTTAAATCTGTAAGCGAATAAACATTTAATAAACGTTACAATTAGTACTTACCGACACAAATTGTTAAATTACACATTGATATTCGAACCCGTAAATATTACTATAAGAAAACAAAAAATACATATGGTACGTACGTACGCACGGCGACAGATCAACCTACCCATAGTTGGACCTTATGTCCATGAACATTAGAGTTCAACTATTGTTAGGTTGATCTGTCGCCGTGTGTACACGTATTAGTATACATACACTGGAAAACAACCCTCCTTCTGAGTGAGTCGGGTAAAAACTAAGGAAAAAGTATCAGAACACGTCCCTGGGTAAAAAGCACACTGAAACCACATGATTAAATATTCTGAAATGGTATGAAAAAAAAACCTTTCAAACTTTTGCAACAGACCGGCGGTGGGTGATGTTCTATCAGCGCCATCTATTAGTGAGTAGTGAGTACCTGTTTGGCATTCTTATTGTTTTGCTATTTGACGCTAGATAGCGTTATAAGTTATTTGCATATAAATCTCGTTACCTAATGAAGAGCCAAGAATGAGCGATTTTCTTATTGTTTTTTTGGGAATCGATAGATGGCGCTACGGTCTGTGCGAAGAAACGGAAACGGATATACGGATATACGGAATAATAAAGAGTGAAGGAGCCGCGCGTCGCTCCCGCGCACGCCCACGCTATGTCCCGCCCCGGTGTACAAGTGAAACAAAACTAACGCCTTGGCCACGTGCTGCAGGCTGGCCTGTATGGCGGAGTCGAACGCGGCGGCCGCCACGCTGAAGGAGCCGCGCGTCGCTCCCGCGCACGCCCACGCTATGTCCCGCCCCGGTGTACAAGTGAAACAAAACTAACGCCTTGGCCACGTGCTGCAGGCTGGCCTGTATGGCGGAGTCGAACGCGGCGGCCGCCACGCTGAAGGAGCCGCGCGTCGCTCCCGCGCACGCCCACGCTATGCTCCCACCCCGGTGCACCCGCGGCGCCAGGGCGTCTAGTACCTAAAATAAAAAGAAACAAAGTGAACTAGTGACATAAATGTCACTACGATATGCGTTTACATTTTGTAACAAATACTCCTTTTTTCGCGATTTCAATGTCGTCTGTTGGGCTGTTGTATGCTTAGATCAAAGTAAAAGGTTGTATGAGGTTGCCCAGTTTGATGGTCTGATGAAGCACCCCCTAAAGTAAGTAATTAAATTTAAAGTAAACTCGATTTCTGCTCATTCAAGTTCAATTCCTCTAACCAGCTACTGTACAGCTCTCTACGAGTATTAAACGGCTTATGATGCTACTTTGGGCTTACCTATGTTAACTTACTATATTCTTTCTCTCCCTTCTTGCCTATCAGCATACCTACATACATATGTGGCGTCCTACTAATCCGCCACTTGATAATGTTTGGACCAACGCCTACGAGTTATCGAAATCGCTCCGCTTATGGATATTGGACCAAGCGCTAAAATCAGGTGATCGAGCCGGGGCGCATGGAGTACTCCGCCCGCACCCGCGCTTCTTGCCGCGGACTTCCTCGAGTCGCCAGCGCATCTGAGACACTCGAACACCTACCGCCATTGCATTAGCATTCGCGCGCTTTGTTTTGATTTTGTATCGAGTCGCTAGCTTCCTTGCTTTATAATTCATTTATTCTAATATATTTCTTTTCTACTTGTACAATAACATTCTTCATTTCGCTTCGTGCTTATTCATTCTTCACCTCTCATAAAATCATCTATCATCCTCAATCAACTTCATTCTTGCTTAGCTTCACATCATACCTAAGCTGCGTGAGTATATAGTGTGGAACGTGGTACCCGCTACAGCGTCCCACAAGTGGTGACCCCGAAGAAAAGGACATCGTTGGATTTGCAAGATATTTACCAAGGCAGACAAAGGATTTTGTGCGGTGGTCCAAGTTAAAGACGGTGAGCGATTTTTTAAATTATAACTAAAATGGAAAAAGAGGAACCTAGAGAGGCAGTATATAGAGTAGGCGTGAAGATACCACCATTCTGGTCAGAAGACCCTGAGATGTGGTTCGCGCAAATAGATTACCAGTTTAAGCTAGCCGGAATAGTTTCTGACGAGACAAAGTTTTATTACGTATCTTTCAATTTAGAGCCGCAATACGCTAGAGAGGTCAGAGATATCATTGCTAAGCCACCCGAAACCGACAAATATAAAAAACTTAAAGAAGAGCTTATTAAGCGACTGTCCGCATCGAAGGAAAAGCGAGTAAAGCAATTATTGATGCATGAAGAGCTGGGGGATCGCAAGCCCTCACAGTTTCTACGACATTTAACGGCTTTAGCTGGCCCAGACATGCCTTCCGATTTTCTTACCACTATATGGACCAGCCGCTTACCATTGAACGTGCAAACCGCCGTAGCTACGCTGAAGGGTTCGACTCTAGACCAGCTTACCGACTTAGCAGACGTTGTTTACGAGATGGCACCTTCAAATCCACAGGTAGCTAGTGCTTCTGGAAGCAGCGACGCCATGGCAAAGCAGATAAGCGAACTCACTAAGCAGGTAGCTTTGCTCACTCAGCAGGTTGGAAGGAGAAGTCGCTCACGTTCTCAACCGAGATATAAAAGGTACGACCGTTCGCAGAGCCGCTCCAAATACAGGCAGCCACCGTCGGACCATCCGCATTGTTTCTACCACTACAACTTTGGAGACAAGGCCCACAAATGCGAAGAACCATGCAGCTATAAGTCGGAAAACTTAAAGGGCGGCCGGAAATAGAGGCCAACGACCGCCCTTCATCGTCAGGCCGTCTTTTTATTACTGACAGAACGTCGAAAATGCAGTTCCTCGTGGACACTGGTTCCGACCTGTGTGTTTTCCCTCGTTCAGCTGTAAGGACGCCCTGCACCAAATCGAAGTATGAGCTCGTTGCCGCTAATAACACAGTCATACATACCTATGGTCCACTGACACTTCATCTAAACTTTGGTCTCAGGCGTGACTTCGAGTGGAAATTTACAATCGCCGATGTTTCTAAGCCAATCATAGGCGTTGACTTTTTATGCTTTTATAATCTTCTTGTTGATTGTAGAAACCAGCGCATAATTGACAACGTCACGACGCTGGCCGCAGCTGCTACTTCCATTGGCCTTTCGGAAGACTACTTCTCGGTCAAGGCTGTCACTGGTGAGACAAATTTTCATAATATACTGCGCGATTATCCAGAGATTACAAGACCATCAGGTATGCTTTCTACTCCCAAGCACAAGACTCTCCACCATATAAGGACTACACCAGGACCTCCGGTTTCATGTAAGCCTCGCCGCCTCGACCCGATCCGTTTACAAGCAGCGAAAAAAGAATTTGAAGAAATGCTTATGAATGGTGTCGCTAGGCGATCTGAAAGTCCATGGTCTTCTGCCCTACATCTGGTGAGGAAAAAGGACGACGGATGGAGGCCGTGTGGCGATTTCAGAGCTCTTAACGCCAGGACCGTTCCTGATCGGTACCCGATACGCCACATCCAAGATTTTTCCCACCAACTTTTCGGTTGTTCTATTTTTTCTACCATCGATTTAGTTAAAGCCTATAATCAGATTGCAGTTAACCCAGATGACATACACAAAACTGCCATTACGACTCCATTCGGGCTTTATGAATTCCCGTTCATGACCTTTGGGTTGAGGAATGCTGCCCAGACCTTCCAGAGGTTCATCGATGAGGTACTGCTAGGATTTGATTTCTGTTACGGTTACATCGATGACATCTTGATATTCTCATCATCTGCGGAGGAGCACATGGACCATCTTCGTCGTCTATTCGAACGCCTGAAGCAGTATGGTATTCTAATTAATACTAACAAGTGTGTTCTAGGTCAGAAAGAAGTCAAGTTCCTGGGATATCAAGTGTCCGCTGCTGGTACCAAACCATCAGACTTAAAGGTCCAAGCCATTCAGGAATATACGACACCCAAAACGGTAAAGGAACTCCGACGTTTCTTGGGTATGTTAAATTTTTACCGCCGTTTTACACCGAATGCTGCTAAACTGCAGGCACCCCTGAACGCTGTATTAAGTGGACCGAAGGTAAAAGGCTCTCATCCTGTGAATTTCACACCGGACCTGCTGAAATCATTCGAAGACTGTAAGACTTCTCTGTCTCAAGCTACACTACTAGCACACCCAAACGCGTTAGCAGATCTTGCAATAGTGACAGATGCCTCTGACTCGGCTATCGGTGCGGTACTTCAGCAGACGAATGGTAAGCATTGGCAACCTTTGGCTTTCTTCTCGCATAAGCTTAACCCAGCACAGAAAAAATACAGCCCGTATGATCGAGAGTTGCTGGCAGTGTATGAGGCAATAAAATATTTTCGACACATGGTTGAAGCAAGAACATTTTCGGTATTCACAGACCATAAGCCACTCACTTTCGCTTTCTCAATGTGCAAAGACCAGTGTTCACCGAGACAATTCCGTTACCTTGACTTCGTCTCTCAATTTACAACAGATATAAAGTACATTCCTGGTAAGGACAATGTGGTAGCCGATGCTTTATCCCGTATTGAAGAGATTACCCAAAATATCGACTATGAGAGCCTTGCACGATCTCAGGAGAATGACCCAGAGCTGCAAGACCTCCTGCGAAACGGCAGTAGTTTGAAACTGCGGAAGGTATCATCCACACTTAATAAATTGCCTATCTACTGCGACACTTCATTGCAATCTCCTCGTCCATATATCACACCAGATCTGCGAAGGCAAGTTTTTGATACTCTGCACAATCTTCATCATCCGGGCGCATCAGCTACAGTGCGACTGGTAGCGCAAAGATTTGTTTGGCCAGGGATTCGCAGGGACTGTAGAGAGTGGTCACGGCAATGCTTACAGTGCCAAAAAAGTAAGATAATTCGTCATACCATCTCCCCACTCTCCACTTTCCTTACTCCTTCGTCAAGGTTCTCCCATGTACACCTTGACATCGTAGGGCCCCTAACTCTGTCTTCAAATTACAGGTACTGCCTTACCGTCATCGATCGTTTTACCAGATGGCCTGAGGCGGTCCCTCTCACTGAAATAACTGCGGAGGCCTGCGCAGCTGCTCTTATCTCCGGCTGGATAGCCAGGTTCGGCTGTCCCGCCCGGGTGACAACGGATCGTGGCCGCCAGTTCGAGAGCAACCTCTTTACTGCTCTCACTGCCATGATCGGTGCGCGCCACTATCGCACCACAGCGTACCATCCAGCTGCGAACGGCATCGTCGAGCGCATGCATCGCCAGCTAAAGGCGGCGATCATGTGCCACAACACGTCGCAGTGGACCGAAGCCCTACCACTGGTGCTTTTGGGAATGCGCAACTCCTGGAAGGAAGATCTACGTGCTTCGCCAGCCGAACTAGTATACGGCGAGCAACTCTGCTTACCAGGACAATTCCTGTCACCAAAGGACGACTACACTGTAACAGACGTAACTCAGTATGCGACGCGACTCCGCTCTCAGATGGCCAAGTTGACACCTAGACCCACTTCCTGGCACACCAATTCTCCATTTTATATTCCACGGGACCTGCACCATTCTTCACATGTGTTTCTTCGACAGGACCACGTGCGCCGCTCACTCGAGCCACCGTATGCTGGTCCCTTCAAAGTCATAGAAAGGCAGCCCAAGTTCTACACCATTGATGTACGTGGCAAACAACAAAAAGTCACTGTCGATAGGCTGAAACCGGCTTATATGACGAAGGAAAACATCGCTCCAGAAAAGCAGCTTGAAAAAGCAATTCACGAAGAGACGAAGACTAGAAGCGGCCGAAGAGTTAAATTCCCAGATTTTTATCGACCGTAGTTACGGTCTGGCCGGGGGAGTGATGTGGCGTCCTACTAATCCGCCACTTGATAATGTTTGGACCAACGCCTACGAGTTATCGAAATCGCTCCGCTTATGGATATTGGACCAAGCGCTAAAATCAGGTGATCGAGCCGGGGCGCATGGAGTACTCCGCCCGCACCCGCGCTTCTTGCCGCGGACTTCCTCGAGTCGCCAGCGCATCTGAGGCCCGGGTCCCACGGCCTGTGTATAGACAAGCCGCGCCACGACGCGCCTCGCCTGTACTCGCCTGTAACACCACGCGCCGACCCGTTCCCACGGCGCCTGTGGCTCGCCATGCCAGTCAGTGTTACCATTGCTACGCAAGGGAATGAGCCATTTATTTCTTTTATTTCAAAGCAAAATTATTATATAACAGTATAATGTCTAAATTGTTACATATTTCATTTCTTGTTGTTTTAATAACTGAAAAACAATCTTTCTTTTCTGAATTATTCTGCAAGAACATAGATTACAAGGAGACCGGAATAAAAAAAAAAAAAAAATACGATAATTGTCGCGTCATACGTAATCACCGCGGCACACGAAAACTGCATTGGAAAAGATTTGCATGTAATGTATAGAAACAAAACGAACTTTCACGGCAAACCGTGCTCTGTAATTTGTCCGTAATAAGAAAATGTAAAATTACGGCTAATTTATATAAACACAACTGAAATATAAACTGCTAAGTTAGTAAACATGGCACAGCGCTAGTCGAGAGAAAAAAAGAGCTAATATAGTTCCGAAAAGCCGAACTTGGCAACACTGTCGCTACAATCCACGCACCAACTGTAGCTAGCTTGTAGATAGGGTCCCACGGCATGTGTGTTGTCAATCCACACGCCACGCGCCACGCCGTGGGAACAGAGCGCCTGTCGCGGCCTGCGGTGCGTATTGCTATCCATCGAAAGTCGGTAACTTCAAAGGAAACGCCTGTCGCCGCCTGTACAAGCGCGTGGATTGCCGAGCCACTCAGGAATAAATCTACCCGATGGGGAGTTTTCTGACAGCTAGTAAAACATAGTTCCAACAAACCGCGATAGATGGCGTTGACGCCAGATGGAGGAGAACAACTTGGACAACATGAACAACTCGGACAACATGGTCAACTCTGACAACATGGTCAACTCGGACAACATGGTCAACTCAGTCAACATGGACAACATGAACAACTCTTGACAACTCAATTAACTTTGACAAAATCCACCGTTGATCATGTTGACTGAGCTGACCATGCTATTAAGGTTATTCACGTTGTTCAAGTTAACCATGTTGACCAAGTTTGCCATGTTGTCAGAGTTGACTTTGTTGACCATGTTGTCCGAGTTGACCATGTTGTCCGAGTCGACCATGTTATCCGATTTGTTCATGTTGTCCGAGTTGACCATGCTATCAGAGTTGTTCTATTTTTTTTTTGTTCTACTGATAAAGTTGTTGAAGGTTCTCGAGTGGCGGCCGCGTACCGGAAAGCGCAGCGTGGGTAGGCCCCCCACACGGTGGACCGACGACCTGGTGAAGGCGGCGGGAAACCGGTGGATGAGGGCAGCGCAGGACCGGTCGTTATGGCGATCCTTGGGGGAGGCCTATGTCCAGCAGTGGACGTCCATCGGCTGAGATGATGATGATGATGATGATGATAAAGTTGTTCAGTTTGATGAGTCGAGTATGTGGTTTAAAGCAGTGCGGACCCAAAGTTAATTTTGATTAAAATTAAAAATAATTAACTATTTTTAACAATTTTTATCTAAAAAGTTGATTAAAAATGAACTAATCTTACACTCAGTTGCAGAAACGCTCCTTAAAGTTAACCCTCAATTAATTTTCTTGCTAGCTTTTACTACGTCAACAAGACAAAAAGTGACAGCAAGAGAATTAATGGAGGATCAACTTTAATGACAGTTCCTGCAACTAACACTCAGTTGCAGAAACGCTCATTAAAGTTAATCCTCAATTAAATCTCTTGCTAGGTTTTACTACGTCCAAAAGACAAAAAATTACAGCAAGAGATTTAATGGAGGATTAAATTTAATGACCGTTCCTGCAACTAACTCATTTGCAGAAACGCTCATTAAAGTTAATCCTCAATTAAATCTCTTGCTAGGTTTTACTACGTCCACAAGACAAAAAATTACAACAAGAGATTTAATGGAGGATCAACTTTAATGACAGTTCCTGCAACTAACACTCAGTTGCAGAAACGCTCATTAAAGTTAATCCTCAATTAAATCTCTTGCTAGCTTTTACTACGTCCACAAGACAAAAAATTACTGCAAGAGATTTAATCGAAGATTAACTTTAATGAGCGTTTCTGCAACTGAGAGTGAGTGTTAATCATTTTCATTTCAATTAAAAATGCAAAAATCTTAACATAGGCGTAGCAAGGGGGGGGGGGTATATCTATAAATCTAGTCATAGTTTTAACCTTGACACTGACACTGATAGGGTAGTACTGTAGCCGGGGGACTTTTTAATTACAAAAAAGATTACCGATTGCCGTTTACAAATTATTGTATGGTACTGAATGACTAATATTAAAACCTAAGTCTTACAGATCACAACCCGGCGTAGAAAAAAAATAAAAAGATTTAGTCTTAAATTATTAAATTTCGAGGTTTTCTTTTATTTCTATACTGACATTTTCAAACTTAGGTGAAGAACATGGCAGTATAGAAAATAGCCTCAAAATTTGAAACGTTTCAGACTTATTTTTATTTTTTTTCTACGGCGGGTTGTGATCTGTAAGACTTAGGTTTTTATTATATTAGTCATTTAGTACCTTACAACAATTTCTAAACGGCAATCGGTAATCTTTTTGGTAATAAATAAGTCCCCTGGCTACAGTACTATGTCAATGGCTCGGCAATCCACGCGCTTGCACAGGCGCGGCGACAGGCGCCCCTTTGAAGTTACCGACAGCGATCCGGACACAATACACACCACAGGCGTCCACAGGCGTCTACAGGCCAAGACAGGCGACACCGTTCCCACGGCGTGTGGCTTGGCGCGATTTGCGTATATACAGGCCGTGGGACCCGAGCCTGAGACACTCGAACACCTACCGCCATTGCATTAGCATTCGCGCGCTTTGTTTTGATTTTGTATCGAGTCGCTAGCTTCCTTGCTTTATAATTCATTTATTCTAATATATTTCTTTTCTACTTGTACAATAACATTCTTCATTTCGCTTCGTGCTTATTCATTCTTCACCTCTCATAAAATCATCTATCATCCTCAATCAACTTCATTCTTGCTTAGCTTCACATCATACCTAAGCTGCGTGAGTATATAGTGTGGAACGTGGTACCCGCTACAGCGTCCCACACATATTTATCTAAATGGTTCTAGGAGATTGTGCCCCGACCACCGCCGCTTCAACTTTTCCATATTAAATTTGTCTCACCGATAAATTCCTATATACGTCTTCAGAAACTAAGTCTCCTAATCCCTCGAGGCCTTCCCGCGGGGCCGCTCCGACTATCACCAATGCGTCCACCATTGCTTCGCTCGCTCCACTACCCGCTCCGCTCGTCGCTTCGTCCGTCACCGTGCTTACAACACAGCCCTGGGATTCCAGACTTCTTTTCAATTCTCTACCTAATGCGTTTGTTGTGTTTGATATCTGCAATTTGAAAAAGAATTTGGTTAAGAATCGGCGTACTTTTAAAATCGAGAATCTATGAGTACGTACGTACGTAGATACACTACAGGAGTGCGATTTTTGAATGTCATTCGGTGAGCTCAGCAGTTGAAAATGTCAAAATTACTATGGAGATATGCATCTTTCTACTGCCGATTTGACTTCCAAAAATCATAATTCAGGAGTGCGATTTTTTAAACTCAAATATGCAGTAGAAAGATGCATGAGAACGCTTTTGTATGAGATTTAAAAACCGTTCAAACTCACCGATGACATTCAAAAATCGCACCCCTGGGAAAATAAATTTGCAATGTTTTTCTGTTACCTCAAATTTGTGGTAGGTAGCACCAAACATGCTGTGACAGACTGGGACTGACAAACAGACGGACGGACAAATATTAAGATGTTAAAAGTGTTAATTGATTGACTGCATTACTCGTACCCTCAAAACAGTGGCGTCGGGCTCACCCCCCGTCACACTGGACAGATTTAGGTACTCGTACCTACTTCTGGTGGGAACGGATATTCTGAGGTTTCAGAATATCTCTGACTGCCCCCTCGGGGAATGTAGTCGTGAGTATTATGCTATGCTATGCTAAAAACAGATGTCGGTACAATTATTGGTCAGTTGGATGAGACCTACACAAAATGATTTGTTGTAGAGATCATTGTAGATCTGTCCTGTCCTATGTCCAACAGAGGACTTCATTTAGATGATAAAGAAAGAAGCTCCTACCTACCAAAACACTATGAACGTGTCTTCGACTCCTCTTCTTGACTACCCGACTTCTCGCTGTGTAGGCCAGGAGAGCCGATGTTGCCAGGATGAGAGAGCCTCCCTCCAGTGTTGCCAGCAATCGCCAGGCGATGGCGGCCCCGCCTTCCACCGCTTCTGACATTGCGAGCTGCAAGATGCAAGTAAAAATAGGACTTGCGTTAGTTTCATCACGTGTTGACTGGTTGAGTTAAAGCTTATGTTTGAATAAATGTAGTGATTAATTGCTCAGTTAATTGAATGATCTCACTCGGTAAAACAAACTTACCAAAAAAACCTACCTAACTAACCTAAACAAAAGCCGAACTAGTTTTTTTTGTAAAATCATTTCATACCGCTTTTATATTTTACCGTATTATTCTCACCTCATCGAGTGGGCTGCTTTATAATAAAAATATATATATTTAAGATATTTAAGATATAAGTACCTATATAAAAGTCTAACTTACAAATGTTTTAAAAGTAAGTACCTACCTACTTAATATGAACTCAGGTATGGTAGGTTACCCATATTATTACCTAAACTCCAATCCGAGCACAGATTACCTACTTAGGTACCTAATCACCTTATACTCTAATAAGTACCTACTTTACCTATAAGACGAAATAAAAACTTAAAAAAATACTTTTAAAAAGTTATAAATAAATAAAACAGGTTTCTGACTAATACACGTTCCTCCTCGGAGGCTGTAAACAACGCAGTAACGTTTTTGTAGGTACCTATCAAGATTCAGATGCAGATTATCTTAGGGTCATGTGACGAGATCATTCTGAACTTCGTGGTAGTTAGGTTATACTTAAGTAGGTATCTATCTACGCTATATGCTATATCATGCCTATAGTCTGATACTATCTTTAGGCGTAATAACTAGTTTGGAAATTTTTTTTGTTAGACCTTCATCCCTCTGGAGTGCGATTTTTGAATCTCATTCGGTGAGCTCAGCAGTTGTAAATGTCAAAATTACTATGGAGATACGCATCTTTCTACTGCTTATTTGACTTTAAAAAATCACACTCCTGAAGTATTATTTTTGAGAGATAAATCAGCAGTTTAAAGATGCGTATCTCCAGAGTAATTTTGACATTTACAACTGCTGAGCTCACCGAATGAGATTCAAAAATCGCTCTCCTGCTGGACAAAGGCCTCTCCCTTGCTCTTCCTCGGTCATGTTTTGGGCAACCTCAGGCGAAAAAGAAAATGGTTGGAAAAGCAGCGTTTACTTTTAGGTAGGTAGTCGAAATGAAAAGCAGAGTGAAAACACACTTCGCTCGGGCGCCAAAATATCTCGTGTGAAATCATGAAATGGGAATAATTACCTATTATTTTATACAATAACGCTTAAAATTAATCGAGCCCATTTTTATTGTGGTAAGTTAGGTAAAGGAAATTATATCTTATCGACATTCACATTGAAGTAGGTACTTAGGTAAATATCATAGGTAAATATTCGTACTAATTCTCGTGCTTAATGCAATCACTAATCATCAAGATGACGAATTTTAAATATTTGAGCGTGCAGTTTCCTGTCTACAATATTATAAAATAAGTAAATCTGCGGTTATTTCTTATGATACCTACCGCAAACGCAAGCCATACGCAATCCGTTGTTGGTTTTAACTTATTTTTAATTTCACTCTGCCGGCCTCCTGTTGCAATGGCGATGGCGTGAAGTAATGTCTTACTTTAGTTTGTTGCAATAAATACTTCGATATAGAGCGCCTCTGCATTGTTGTTTCTTTTGAAAATTCGGAGAGAAAATTATCGCAAGGACAATTTATTTGTAACTAGAAATCTTTCTGCATTTGTTAGCAGCATTTTTTAAATGGTTTGTTTAATCGAGTTCAAATTATTTTGTTTCTTATGATAGCGATCCGATCATCCGATCCCAGGCCAGGAGTGCGATATATTTTTGAATCTCATTCGGTGAGCTCGGCTGTTGAAAATGTCTAAATTATTATGGAGATACGCATCTTTCTACCACTGATTTGACTTTAAAAAATCGCTCTCCTGTAGTATGATTTTTGAAAACCAAATTAGCAGTAGAAAGATGCGTAGGTCCATTAAATTGAATCTCATTCAGTGAGCTCAGCTGTTGTAAATGTCAAAATTACTATGGAGATACGCATCTTTCTACTACTGATTTGACTTTCAAAAATCGCACTATTGTAGTTTGATTTTTGAAAGTAAACTCAGAAGTAGAAAGATGCATATTTCCATAGTTATTTTGACATTTTCAACTGCTGAGCTCACCGAAATCGTATCGGAATCGTAATTCGTATCAAGGTGTACAACCATGTGTTCTGCCATACCTATGGTGCGGAAGCATGGACGCTCACTAGACAAAACATGCACCAAATAAAAGTCGCACAAAGAGCCATGGAGCGTACCATGCTGGGCGTATCGCTTATGGACCATATACCGAACATAGAAATCCGCCGAAGAACTTAACGTCTACGAGTCTACGACGTTGGAGATCGGATTACAAAGTTGAAGTAGAGATGGGCAGGACATTTAGCTAGAAGAGAAGACGGCCGGTGAACCAAGGCAATACCGGAATGGTGGCCAAGAGAAGGGAGGAGGTGGGGGTGCACCGATGCGTTGACATTGTAAAGGTCAGACATGGATAAGATTGGCACAGGACCGTGAGGAGTGGCGGAATAAAAAGGAGGCCTATGCCCAGCAGTGGCATTATCAAAAACTCTATGGAATTTATGCATTATTCGTACAAGAATCAGGATTTTGCGAAATTAAAAAAAAAGCATGTATGTGCCCTGCAGCTCAGGCAGTAGCAGCGACCAGTATAACGATCGAATCAAAATATTATTTATAGTTTCATTCTTATATTAGCTTGTTTATCAGTTTTCAAGATGGATGGTTGATGCTCATCAAAGTACCCATGTATGTTCCACTGTTTTACCAAGTCCTATAAAGGTATAATATGCCATAGGAGTGTGAAATTATATATAGGTATATTACTGAGTGTGGAATTGTGCATATTTTATAGAGCCTTTCCGCATGAAAGTAACAAGAAAAAAGTTTACAATGGACAATGGAAGGGAAATATCACTCGGATTGTCTATTATAATGCTAACCATAATGCCCTATTTCCCATGAAGTTATGCCATGAGTTATGTACCTTCAATTTGAATAGTAAACGGGCCTGCGTATTCACTTTGATTAGTGCAAGCACGCTCGGCCTGCGGCCTTGTTTGGCAGGCAGATTGACCCCGGAGACCACATCCACCAGGTTCCAGGGGGGCCGCTTCGGAGCTTCGCTCCTACGCGTAGCTCGTTATTGTGGGTCATTCAACAATTTTGAGCGATCACCGATAGATAATGACATTTTGTTATCTTTGATTTACTTTCAATGTTTGTAGTAATGACCCGCAATTACTAATCACCTGCATCGCACTAATCAAAGTGAATCTGTGTCTATCAAATAATCACAGCTATACGGACCTACCTCCCAAGCAGCATAACAAGCTGTATAAAAGCTGTATTTGAGTTCTTTTTTATACTTAAAGCTGCTTATTGAGCCTGTATAAATGCTGTATAAGCGCTTATACAGACCTTATAAGTGCAAAAAGGGCCCATGTTATACAGCTTTTATCGTTAGTAGAGCTGTATAATAGCTGTAGAAGCAATTCATAAGACTTATAGCATCTGTATAAGAGCTGTTATTCGGTGTAATGAGAAACCATTACACTCCAAATAATATCTTATAAAGATTATGTTTTTAAATAAGAGTTTGAAGAGAATCAAAAAATTCTAAAAATAAACGAGACACAATATTTTTCGTACAATTAAGTCATTGCTAATATGAATAATGGTGACAACAGTTTATATATTTCAAAGTGTCATATTTTCAAGTTGAAGATAAAGATAAAGTGTTAATTGGTAAATCAAAGTGGAAATCAAATTATATTGTCAATGTGTGGTTGGTTATGGGCAATATTTTCACGCGCCAGTAAAATTATCAAACAAATATAAAGAAAATTACGAAATACGGATAATTAAGTGTTTGTTTATAAGGTTATAAAATAAATTATGTTTAAAATAATAGATTTTAGGACACGGTAATCATTATTTTAGCTTATTATCATGAAACGGCTCCAGCTATCGTCAAATATTGGATTAATTTTATTTTAAATTTTTGTTTTTGTTAGTTCTAAAATGGCGAGAATTTGTTATACAGCTTAGATGATAATTGGAGGGTATTATGGTCTTATTTGCTGTACTACGTAGAAAATGGATCATATAGTACAGCTTTTGGTTTTTAATCAGAGTTATAAGATAATATTTTTATTATTTAGGCTGTATGTGAGTTCTGAATTCATAACTAATAATTCTCTTTAGGGATCCGTGTAAGAATTTACTATCCCTGAGCAAGATTTAATTTTAAAGTAGAACATTTTACAATACAATCATTTTTTGAAGTCGAGTATCTATAAATTTATAATTTCAATGATATACGGTGACACGTCAAGCTATACTAAACCAACATAACCTGGCCGCGCGTAGGTTGAATATCGTATAACGCCGCGCGGTCGGCTTATTTTAGTTTTGTATAGCTTGATGTGTTTGCCGTGTGTTGTGTATTGCCGTGTGTACATGTTATTTTGTTCTTACTTTTTGTTTACGTAATTTAGTTAGTATTTAACATAAACACGTAATCGCGTGGCTGTGATTGTCCTTACGACACAAATTTATACATTTGGTTTTGTAGCCTACCTAGTTCGCACACAACCATGTAGGTACGTAGAGAAAAATTTAAAAAAATCTGCTGTCTATTACAAAACTGCAGTACCAACACGATTCAAATGTATGGGACAAAAGATTTTTTTTTCTCTATTTGGCCCCGTAGTGAAACTTGTTCAGTTTAAGTATTACTAGGGTGTTTTGTTACATCCTATAGACATATCTACATAAAGTTGTATGTGTGTAAGTTACAACAAGTAAAAAATTAAAGGCATTTTTTCGTAAATTCTGTTTTTTAATTTTCTTTTAAACTGTATGCAAAAGGGTATGAAGTATAATCTATATCTTTGTGTTCGATATATACTAATTTCATTTTTATATCTTGTTCAATGGTTTTGGTACTTATTTGTTTCATTGTACCTAAAATTGTTCTAGTGTCACATGGTAAGTCAAGGAAATCTGCAATTTACAATTGCGGCTAAATCGTTTAGAGCTATTTGAGATAAATATTTCTTTCTGTAGCCCATTCCTTTATTCGCCGACGAAACAACATATTTTCTGAAAATTCGTCTTCGTCATTATTTGAAGTACTTGTGCTGCTGCATGAAGAAACATCATCATCAGGTTCCAAAGGTTTACCTAAATCCATAAATTCGACACCATTAAATGGTTTTCCTACGGAACCTTTTTTGGGCGGCAACGGAACTGTCGCTTGACTGTGGGTTGCCCAATTTAATATATCCGTTTCCGTATCTGTCAGTAAAGCAGGCTAAAGCTGTACTATGGATGTAATTTATATTTTTAGTTTTAAAGCACCCTTGTAGATAGAAGTTATAAAACCACTATATTCAAAAGAGTGTCTAATTACGCTATAAGAATAAGTTTTATAATGGAATTTTCATATACCATTGTACGGAAACAAGTATCGAGAGATACCATATTAATACTGTAAGCTGTAGTAAGTAAGTGATCACATGCAAAATACAGCCTTTATGCAGCTTTAACGATAAAACTAGCTTAAAGTGTAACAAAATACTTAAAGTTGTATAGTAGAGTTTTCATATTCTGTTTTAATACTCTAAGCTTACGCGAATCCCTTAATACAGATTTTATACAGCTTTAACGATAAAATTAGCTTAAAGTGTCACAAAATACTTAAAGCTGTATAGTAGTATTTTCATATTCTGTTTTAATACCCTAAGCTTAGGCGGATCCCTTAATACAGATTTTATACAGCTCAAGCTGTATAATAACTGAAAAATCCCGCTTATAAAGATTGAAGCATCCTTTGACTCTCTTGTACGTCTTTAAAAGAACTTTAAGTTCTAAATTAGCTGGTTAATTGATGTACAAAACGCTTGCATGCTGCTTGGGCTAGACCTAATTAAGTAGGTTAGGTACCATAATAAGTAAGATCGCGCACGTACCTGTACAGGGTGTTAGGTAAGTAAGGGTAATCAGTTGTATTATGTACTTTAAGTGTGTTCACACGATGACGCATTCACGCAGTGGCAGACGTCAGTCCGTCATTTGTGAAGCAAGGAGTTGTATGAAACCGCACGTAGAAGCACACCCGGTGCGTCAAATGCTTTGCGTCACCGCAAAGCATTTGACGCACCGGGTGAGGTTCTATGGACAGACGTCTGCCGCTCCGTCAGTGCGTCATCGTGTGTGAACGCACTAATGGGTGATTTTATACTCATGATACTGGATAGCATTCCCAAAGGAACAAAGGAAAAGCCTAAAAAAAAATCAGCTTTTCATACAAACGTCCGATCAGTTGATTCCATTTCGTATGTAAAGAACTTTCCTACCTTGTTCTACCTATTCTATAATAAATTATAAACCAGCTTTTCCCGCGACTTCGTCCAGAATATAGAAAAATCCTTTCTTAGTGTACCTACCCCTAAATCCTCCGTAATATCCTACGTAGAATCTATATATTGTCTTTAGCGATTTAGGCTATATAGGTACGTGTGTCGGTCAGTATACAGGGTGGATTTTTGAGACGGGGCAGTAAGGGCAGGTACCTTAACCGTTGTAGCTACAGCGAAACGTTCTTAGGAGACTATCCTTAACTTTTTGAAAAATTTCGAACTGCATTCACAGATTTCGAAAAAAATGTACAGTCAGCAAGAAAATTGACAATTTACACAAAAACTTTTTTTGATGCCAATCGATCCTGTTTCTTATAAGGATCAATAGACCAGTCTATCCATAATAAAAAAGTTTTGTTATGTATAAAAGTAAATTTGGAGTCTCATTTCCTACCAAATGTATGGGAAACGTTTTTTGCGATTTCTGACATTTCTAGTACTCAAACCTCGGTTGGTCCCATAGAGTCTATTGATCCTTATAAGAAACAGGATCGATTGGCATCAAAAAAAGTTTTTGTGTAAATTGACAATTTTCTTGCTGACTGTACATTTTTTTCGAAATCTGTGAATGCAGTTCGAAATTTTTCAAAAAGTTAAGGATAGTCTCCTAAGAACGTTTCGCTGTAGCTACAACGGTTAAGGTACCTGCCCTTACTGCCCCGTCTCAAAAATCCACCCTGTATAGTCACGGAACTAGAGCTACTGACAATGCCCTCAATTACTATTGATTGTAAACAACTGCATGTTACGAAAGATTTTCGTTTACTTTTCGCGCATTAACATATTTGATGACAAGTGTTTTATCATTTACAAGACAGAGCTTATATTTACATGCAATATGTATTAACCTAGAAATATTACATAACAAGATTTTTGTACTTATTTCGCCGACTCAATGACCCAGTGAGGGTCATTGGCCTTCGACACGAAAGCATCAACGTATGGCTACGCTCTGCGTTATGCATATTATCCCACGCCAATAAGTATTTTTAATTTAAAAGAGAATATAGGTACATAGCACCATAAGAAATAGACACAAACCTTGACTGACTAGTTGGTTAAACCAACGTGACATAGACGTGACCTTGAACGCCTTACAAGATTACGAAGATCATATTATGTGACTGTCCACGCAAAAAGGGTCCAGTTGTCGGGTTTTGATTCGGCATCTCGATCAGTCACATGATCATAATGGAATCACTGGGTTAAAATGCCGACAGCTGGATCCTTTTTGCCTGGACGACAATACACCACTAGTTTTTAATTAGTAACGAAACTGTAAGGGTGTATTCAGACCGTGAATCTAAACAATTAACTTACCCTAATATAAGGAACATTGGTCGAAAAACGATAAATTTTTTGGACCTCCCATACAAAAGTGCGGATCGGCCGATTGATTTTCTATGGGAGGTCCAAAAAAATTTCTCGTTATTCGACCCATGATTCTTAGGGGAATTGTTCAGATTCACAGGTGTATTTTGGGAAAATTATTTTGATGGAAAAGCAAACAGAGGTAAAGTCTGTCTTGCTGATAGAAACCGAGCTTTTAATTTATAAGTAAGGTATATCACCGAGCAGGTACCAAAAGAAGTACAGTATAGGTACATACCACCAAACACCAACCAATATGTAAAACATTAACGTTTGATCGAGTATAACGAGTGGTTAAATTGTTGGAGACCATGACCGCATTTAGGCCTACCTATATGTAAGCCGAATCGATTCTATGCTTCAATGACTACTGCCTAACTTATCTCATTTGAAAACTTTGCTATTATACAAAATTATGTTTAATTTCGAATGGAATTGTAAGGTGTAATTACACAGGTAATTATTATATAGAAAACGTCTCATCTCAAATAATTGTTGCAGCTGTAAGTATCCTTTTTACTATTGCTAAGTTTGACGTGTAGTACCTACTAAGTAGATAAAGTACCTACTAAGTAGGTAAAGTACGTACTAAGTACCTAGATAAAGTTCCAGTAAAACGATCAATGCTGCGCATCCAATTTTTCAGATTGGCCATACCATAAGAATAGTTAATAACAACTATTCTTATGGCCATACCTAATTTCACCGACGGGTCATCTAAGTAGGTACCTACTTATTATGTAAACCATAATAATCCATAAGTATAATAACTTGTTCTTGTATAATAAGTAGTAAGTATAGGTAAATACTATAATCAAAAATTGAAAAAGAGCTAGTGCGTTGTTGGGGAGGTATCTATGCATTGGCATTGGCAGGTCTGGATTTGGTTGGACAGTCATGGAGAGAGTAATGTGAATGTATACCTACCTAATGGTAGTGTGATATTATCGATTGTGTTATTAGAATCCAATCAAGAAAAGAAAACCTTTTGCAAAGGGTAGTCTATGACGGTCCATCAGTTTCTGGCATGGGTTCACTCCACATTTACCTGTAAACTGTAGTGTCTTTCCTCGATTATAGCCTGTCCTATCACGGAATATAATAAGAGTATGAAGAAAATTCAAGTATACTACACACCATGTAATTTATTCTTGCTCAAAACAATAACGCAATACTTACTACGTACCTGCCTATATATTTTAATTTACCTAAGTATATGTACAAACATTTAAGTGCGGACAATGATGTGCCCAGATAAGTGGAGTAAAACTTGAAACTACTGTGATGGACGCAGGTATTTGTCAACAGTGCCAGTGCTAAAAAACAGTTTTTTTTGTGAAACTAACTTTTGCAAGATATTTCGAGAACACAGTATGTAGAGTTAAAACTATTACGAAGATTCCATATTTTTGTGGATGAAAGAACTATTACCACCACTTGACACGTCAATCCATCCTGATATGCCAAAACATAAAAATAAAAAAAAAATAAAAAAAACATACGGGTCGAATTGAGAACCTCCTCCTTTTGTTGAAGTCGGTTAAAAAGCGAGACTTGCTACAAACTGCACTTTTGAAAAGGTAGTTCGTGCCAAGTTCTAGCAAAACTTTGACTAAGTGGGATCACACACGATGACGCATTGACGGAGGGGCAGACGTCAGTCCGTCATTTGTGAAGCAAGGAGTTGTAAGAAACCGCACGTTGAAGCACACACGGTGCGTCAACCCGTCACCGTGTGTGCTTCTACGTGCGGTTTCATACAACTCCTTGCTTCACAAATGACGGACTGACGTCTGCCACTCCGTCATGCGTCATCGTGTGTGTTCCCAGTAACCTAAAGCGGATTATGGTCTACTATGAATCATATTCAGCAATGCATGCGGGCTATCTAGGACCTAACATTACTATAAAACTGTAACACATTCAAACTAACATTTTATTTGCACACGAAATCAGTCTTATGGACTATTTTATTTACCTCTGAATATTAGTCGATTATTTGTATTATCGAACAGACAAGTACAGGTAGGTAGTACCTAAATGTGTTGCAATCTCAATGAATCTGAATGCCATTGACTATCCACTGTTATTTTGACAAGCAACGATCAAGGTAAGGCTGTGAGGTAAGACAAATCTTTGCACTGTTGAGTGTTTATTAAAACAGTATCTAAGATCAAGGTTTTTGAACTTGGAGATTTTCGGAAGTATACAATTTCAATGTTATGGTGATGTATGATCTAATAATAAAGATTAGGTAGGTATAGGTAGGTCCCTAAATATATTCCCACATGGTCCCGTGCATGCCAGCAACACTTCGAGTTTCGACCCAATGGGACCTTTTGTGTTACGTACATATTTATTCCTCCACTCTTCATAAACGTGGTAGGTAAATGAAGGAGGCAATATTACCTTTCAGGAGAAGAAATCTGTAATCTCTCGGTTTTGGGTGGTCCATGGCTAAAATAGGGTTGGGGTACCTCATCACACAGGGATAATATGGGCGTACCGTAAGAGGCGGTTAAAATCCCAAGCATAGGCCAAGTATTTCGCTTACGCTGATAGACGGAACATCAGTGTAACCGCGTATGAGACAGCGATAGTCATAAAATCCTATACAATTTGTATGAAAATAGATGTCTGACTCCGGAGTCAGACAGCCGTCGTAGAACAAAAAAGTGGCTACGTCGATAAGGACAGCAATAAGTAGCGATCTCCTTTTTTAACTAGAGCGAATTTGCTATGTGCATCTCTTACTGAGTGATATGACAAGACATGTGCTTCGTTCTAGTTCCTTCTCTTTCTACGATCCCAAGTGTTCGCAGGTTTGACAGTATGCGAGAGGCCTTTACTTGTTGGAAGGACGATTAAGAACTAGCAAGTGCTTGAGTTTAATCTTTTGTTGTACTCTCTCACAATGTGAAAGTGGGTTTGTTGTTCCACTTTCAAGCTTCAACCGTTCAACTAATCGCCATGAAATGCTGTAATGCAGCAGCTGTATGGATATGAGCATAATTGTTGTATCTATTTATGAATAGTTCCGAAAAGGACAAGTGCGTAGCACCCTCAATCGACGGAAGTGCATGAAGAGATGTATGAATGTGAATGAGGCTAAAGAGGTGTGTCAGAGTCGTAGCGTGTGGCGGTCCGTGGTCTCTGCCTACCCCCATGGGACAATGGCGTGAGCTTATGTATGTATGTATGTATTTATGAATAGTTAGTAAACAAAAGGTCTTATTTTTCCATACGTCGGATACTTGTTTTGTCTGGTATCACGTGCAGCCAAGCCTCGGGCTAAGACGATAATAAAAATTACCTTTGCAAATTGAGCTGTAGGTATAGTATCATCAATTCCATATAATGGTAAAACTATGACACTAGCATTGTTTTGTTATGTAACCACTTTTATCTAACCTTCGCGGTCGGATGCGCGTGCGCCGGTATAATAACCGGCCAAGTGCGAGTTAACTTCAAGATTTGAGAGGATCGTACATTATGATAAGTAAGTGCCTATACCTAATTAATATACAGGGTGTAACAAAACACCTTCGTAATATTTAGAGGGGTAGTTTATACCATCAAACATCAAACTGAACTAATATAATAAGCCATACAAATGTTCGGATTTCGGGGGGGGGGGGGGGGGGATAAATCCCAGCGCAGGACCGTACAGAGTCAAGAGTTTATTATGCATTTTCAGAACATTTACGTTTAACTAGTAGTACCGAAACTGTCCAAAATGCGATTTTTGAACATCATACGATCATACGATATTTTTGGTGATGGAGATAATATATACATCGTTCTACTGCTGATTTGACTTTCAAAAATCGCTGTCCTGATATGATAGGCCTTACGCGAACATTTCAAACTAGAAAATGAGGCAAATCAAATAAATAGTATACCTACTTCAATTTTGTACCAAGATGACAGACAATTGTGCTAGTTTGTATGGACCAATTGCATTAGTTGTGTGCTTCAACTTAACGCGCTTTAGGCCTATCCATTAATTTTACTTTGATGGTGGCCTAGTTGGTGCACATTGGGTGTGTAATGTTGGCACGTTATACAATTATACATACTGCAATTTGAACACTAATTTGCCTTTGATATCTACCTATATTACTCATCGACAGGCCCGAGTGGTGGAGTATGATGTGGCCCTCACAAGCGCCCTCACACACTTAGGCCTAGCCTATCCATGCAGCGATTATAGTATAATATTAATGATTGGTTTAGGCGATAGAGGTTAGATAGATTCTTAGCTGACTAGGCTGATACCCTCATCAGTATTTTATTAGGTTGAATTCAGATTGTACTAAAAGACCACAGTTACAAACTAGGAATGAAAAAGCTTTATCAACTTTGCTCCATTTGGCCGTTCCTTTTGGAAACTGGAGTGCGATTTTTGAATCTCATTCGCTGAATTCAGCTATTGATAATGTTAAAATTACTATGGAGATATGGATCTTTCTACTGCTGATTTGACTTTCAAAAATCATACTTCAGGAGTGCGATTTTTAGAAGTCAAATCAGCAGTAGAAAGATGCGTATATCTCCATAGTAATTTTGACATTTACAACTGAATGAGATTTAAAAATCGCACTCCTGAACTCTAAAACATGTAATGTTCTTTTGTCAGATTATAGTCTCGCATTCCTTGGTATCTAGACTATCTAGATAAAATTGTTATCTAGAATTTCATTTATTTTATAAGATGTCGTATCTATCGTGTTCTGGAATTCACAGCTCTGCATCCAATTAAAAATGTAATTTAACAATAATTACGCGTTATATTATTTTCAGTTGTATCCCTCAACTGTATTTGATGACCATGATCCTACCCATGAACATTATAAATACGAGTATTATCCTTATCCTTAGATCAAAGTATTATTTGACAGGTCGTTTGACATATTTCGTATGAAAGAAATGTCAAATTATCTGTCGAATAAGCTAACAAGAACATATCCAGAAGTGGTGAAACAGGCCCTTAGTATTTTATTATTGCCATTTTAGTGGAGTGCGATTTTTGAATCTCATTCGCTGAGCTCAGCAGTTGTAAATGTCAAAATTACTACGGAGATACGCATCTTTCTACTGCTGATTTGGATTTATAAAATCGGTCTCCTGTAGTATGATTTTTGAAAATGAAATCAGCATTAGAAAGATGCATATCTCCACAGTTATTTTGACATTTTCAACTGCTGAGCTCACCGAATGAGATTCAAAAATAGCACTCCTGGTTATCCATAATAGATAATTATGCAAGTAGCGTCGTAGTATAGTAGATTACACACACACAGTAAGAAAGGTCTCAGGGGGAGAAAATATTTGAATATAACATTTTAGAGATTCGATGAGATCTAGAACGATTTAATTGTTCTAGGATGAGATGGATAAATGTATGTGAATTGTCATGCTTATGATGTCAAGCTTAACATAATTTCACCTCAAGGCACACTTGATAAGAAGATGGGCTAGGTCCGGAGTGAGCTTTGTGTATGGGATTCGAATCCGAATCATCACGATTGAAAGTATGCGGTTCTGCGCTATGATACGACATTCACATTTGAATTATTACTTTTAATTACTTACTAAGTGTATCAAGGTAGTCTAGTCTGGAATCTAAAAACGTAAACAGCAATAGATTTCAAAATATTTTAATTTTATACGAAAGTTCAGGCACAGATTATAATAATAAGTTACGCTGAGTTGCCCCTCACCTCTAAAGTCGTCGAAGCAGTAAACATTTCTATGGCTTCTTCGTACGCTGCCGGTATAAAATATCCTTCGAACCTGACTGGTTTTCTTAATAACCGATCTTTGGTAGTCTAAATCGCCTAGGTAGGTAAGAAATCATTCATTTAAGAGGTAAATAGGTGTTATAGTTAGGTAGGTACAAATTAACTATACTTTAGTTAAGTAAGTTAAGTAACAGCACGTTCCTAAGCCTGTTATTATATCACACAGCACACTCCTTTAAGCTGTTACTGTTACACATCGAGCTTAGTGCAATATTATATAACTGGACTATGGGCTTATTTATATTAGTTCCAAGTTACACACGCAACTATGATCATCTAATATACCTACACTGACTGCGGATTCAGTAGCAAGAAATAATAGTTATAGAAAGAATAGCTTTTTCCCCGTCACACTGGCCAGAGTTTCGGTACTAGGTAGTCTAGGTACTAGTAAAATTTGGATGTTCTGAGGTTTCAGAATATTGTTGACTCGGGAAAGTGAGCATACCTAACCTATCCTATGCTTTTTTTAACTTAAAGGCTTAAAGGAAATCGGATCCTTTTCAGCTAGTCTAAACTAAAACTATTCTCTAAACGTGATTAAATTTATTTGATTACATTATGTCCTTTTTGAAAATCAAATATGTATTTACATGTTTTGTGAACAAAACTAAATCTAAACAAAATACATACCTACCTTTATAGGTAGGTACATAATTTTGTTTCAGTCGTCTTTATAGACGGCAAATAAACTGAAAGATCTAACTGCAGATGGGAAACTGATCTTGCTGTACGTTGAAGAAGCTACAGATATATCCCTATCGCAAGATCACACATCTCTAACGGAATTAATTTCTTCAGAATTATTTAGTTTCAAAAGTTCAAGCTTAGATGAACACTTTCGAGCTAGGTAGGTACTATGCGGTCGTCACTACGTTTCTTATGTTGTTACTTTACCTACTAAATAACTGATACGTCTGGTGAACCCTGGGTAATCAACAAACCTGTAACGCCGAAGATATCTGGAAGATTCGTAAACTCGACCTTTTGACTCTACCTGTATGTATTCATCTCCCTAAATACATAAAAGAGTTTATTTCGTATTTTCATTTTAGCAAAACTTGAATCAAACAAAAAAATTGACAAATGGAGATACCCAGCAGTAGGTGGATTCAGGCTGTGGGTGGATGATGATGATGAAAACATGAATTTGTTCGATGGTAAAGGTAACCGACCTACAATTCGGTTCCCTTCCCTCGGCCACCAATCGAATAAAGATTCAACGATTTTTTTTTGTCTATGTAGTCCATACAGTTAGACCATTAATAAGAAACAGGTGTTACGCGGAAGGAGTACCTAGATTCAGTGGAATGGACTGGCAATAAATAGATTCCTTTCTAAGATATACAGCTAAATTACGGCTAACCGACAATCCTTCAGTTAATTACGTAAGTATGGTCATCTAGGTTTACGATTTGCTATGATTATTTGTGGCTGTTCGCTTCACTTGATCTGCTGATATTTGTAAGTTTAAATTATGTCTTAAATCTTTGTATTCATGTACCTATAGAACTAGTTGAAGTTCTATTATTCGGGATAAATATCTTGCTTCACAAATGACGTACTGACGTGGTGACGTGTCATCGTGTGTGACAGCTCTAATGTATGTATGTAATGTACCATGTGATGTATTAAGAGGATAGACGAGTACAGTATTCTCCATACAAACGTATTCCCCTGTTTTCTCCCTGGATAATAACACTAGAGCAAATATTTTTTTACCATACAATCTATGTCACCTCTGCCATGTCCCTATGTTTTGATTACTGTAAGAACAGGGACCTTCGAAAATGACCCATTTTACCGCCCGTTTTCAGACATCCAGTAAACAAATTTGACGAATATAAACAAAAATAAATAAAAACGTACGGACATAGCCAAAGTCTTTCACATATTGTTTTTGAAAGAATTATTAAAATCGCTTTAGTTTTGGAGGAGAAAACAGGGGAATACGAAATGCTGATTTCGTCGATTTTTTGTATAAAAAATCGGTCCTAGCTGCAGTTGTCTCTTTTGCACTCTAGTCGGCGGGGTGTATGGGTGGGGCGGATCTGATAAATACGTATACAGTAGGAAAAGTGACCTATTCTCCAAATTAACATTTCAGCCCGCCTATCCTCTTAAGTACATACATTGTATTCAATGGAAGACAAAGAAAAGCGACTTTCTTTTTTTAAATTTTTCCGATCTACTAAGTTTAAATTGGGAATAAACTTCTTATTTTGTTCGCCATGGGAGTTGAAATCCCGCAATGTTTATAATGCTATAAGCTTGAGCAGGTGCTATCGACTGTACATGCGATCAAAGGGCCTCAATGCTCGATTCCTCGGCGGTCAAAGTTACAGCCGGTACCGGTTTAGACACCTCACCTTAACTTTACCACTTCGAGTCTGAAGGTAGAATATATTAGAATGCATGAAGTCCTTGGACTAGAATTCTTTTTTGGGACAAAATATACGTTGATTGGTTAGTTTAAATTAATAAACGTTCTAATCTAATAATGTTTTATGAACCTACTGTTAGTTTCGGAAGCGTTTATGCTATGAAGTTTGTGAATAATACGTGGTACCTAAGAACTTAAAATTGCCATAATATAACTTTGCATTACGAGTTAGTATCTGAAGGTATCATCATCATCATCACACCCTATGCACAGGCCTACCCTCGCATGCCCAATGCGCATTGGTAGAGTCCCATACTTAATTATTTTTATGTCCATACATTTGAGTCGAGTAATGAGGTCTGGGGTGCTTATTTATTTTTATTATTTATGAATCTTTCTACTACTTATTTGACTTTAAAAAAAACGCACTCCTGAATTATGATTTTTGGAAGTCAAATCAGCAGAAGAAAGATGCATATCTCCATAGAAATGTTGACATTTTCATATGCTACAATCATCGAATGAGATTCAAAAATCGCACTCCTCCTTCATATAAAAATATGAAACACCAGAAGTGCGATTTTTGTTACAGCCTGTAGTATCGTCTCACTCTATCTAACTCTAAAAAGATTTGACCGCCATCGGTGGAAAAAAACAAAGGCTGATGCTTTAAAAACTACGTCAGTAGGTAATTGTTGGGTATTTCGTAAGAGAATAATTAACATTAATGGATGATTTTCTGTATTTCCCTTTAAACATGGTTCAAAGTCCAATGTCAAAGTTCGCGGAATTGTCAGTTATTTGAACGTTTATTTAACCTTAATAGATAGCTTTGTTTGTGTCCTCGTGTCTAACTAAGTACCTATTTACCTAGGAATAGGTAGAGGTACCTAGCTAATAATGTCAGCCTATCCTTTGGATACATGCCTAGGAGTGAGATTTTTGAATCTCATTCGGTGAGCTCAGCTGTTGAAAAAGTCTAAATTACTAAGGAAATATACATCTTTCTACTGCCGATTCGACGTTCAAAAATCATACTACAGGAGAGAGATTTTTGAGAGTCAAATCCGCAGTAGAAAGATGCGTATGTCCATAGTAATTTTGACATTTTCAACTGCTGAGCTCACCGAATGAGATTCAAAAATCGCACCCTAGGTATATTTTTTTGGAAATCCAGTGAAAAATATTGCTCATACCTACTTAAACTTCTCGTCCTACCTTTGAATCTGAAGGTATATGCAAAGCAGCTTCGCTCAGACTTAGAGGTAGGAGGGTATTATTTTTGGAAAACCTAATGGTAAGATTACTTAGCCAATTCTGACTACTTTACTCACAGCGACTTGCTTATTTACAAAAGCAGTCGTGTAAGCTGGATATTTTAAGTGTATGCGGTACACAAGATGCACTCTCTGTCTTTTCATTCTGATGGTGCACGCGAAGCAATGTCGATCAGACTTAGAGGTAGGGTTAGCTGTAGAAATATGAAATTTGGAATAGATACTAGGATGTAGACATATACACTAAGAAAGGATTTTTCTAAAATAAATTAAAATTTTCCAGAATCCACGCGGTTGAAACAGCGGGCAAAGCGAGTTAGAGATAATTGAAACCTGATGAGATTCATTACTATTATTATACGAAACAGCACGACAGTTGTCAGGTATTTTTATTTTTGGGATATCTTCCAAAAATACCTAACTACTGCGGCTGCGCCGTACTGTCAGGTAGATGTGGGTAGATGCCTATTTTTGGAAGTTATTCCAAAAATAAAATAATTTATGATTATGATTACCTACCTGACTACTGCGGTACTGCCGACTATTGCCCAAAATCTCAATAGACATCGGCTTCGCGTCCTCACAAAACAGGTTACTGTGCCAGTTTAAATATGTTAAGAACTACCTATACCTACATATTTTAAACGAAACAAAGGCAAAGAAAATATATGACAAAGGCATCACGACAACCGACACGACATCCGACGTCTTAGGTTATTATCCAATTTTTTGTTGAAGTTTTTTACTAAGAAAAAAAAAAGACAATGCTATTTTGTTTAAATAAGTATTATTATTTTATTATAATATAATGTATGTTGTGTTATGTCTGTATATTGTACCTTACCTACCTACTTCATTTTGTCATAACATGGGATATAGACAATTTGAATAATATGTTCTTCAATAATATGAACTTCAATTTACAGATATCCACAAAAATAAATAAATATATGAATATGAATATGAATCATACTCCTAGTTGTTAGTACCTATTAACAGCTGAGCTCACCAAATGAGATTCAAAAATCGCACTCCAGGAGAGCGATTTTTGAATCTCATTCGGTGAGCTCAGCAGTTGTAAAATGTCAAAATTACTATGGAGATGTGCATCTTTTTACTGCTGATTTGACTTTCAAAAATCATACTTCAGGAGTGCGATTTTTGAAAGTCAAATCAGCAGTACAAAGATGCGTATCTCCAGAGTAATTTAGACATTTACAACTGCTGAGCTCACCGAATGAGATTCAAAAATCGCACTCCAGGAACGTCATTTGCTAAAGCATATAAGATAGACGGAACGGAACAGCAAGGAACAGCACGCCGCGTGCGTTCGCGTTCCGTCTATCTTATATGCTCTAGCAAATGACGTTCCTGAGTGACAGAAAAGGATGGAGCGACGGAAAAATGCGATGCTGTGCTACGTGGTGTAGTTCAACCCTTACATTTTAAATCACACAATACAGGATACCTACCTACGAATAAGTTTACGTTTTTTCTAGTCTTTTAGGCTAGGATTTTCCAATTGGTAAAATAATTACTATTTTCATGTAAATAAAACGTGTTTTTTAATCAATCACGTTTATAGTTACATACATAAGTAACAGGGTTTATGAATCTCTTAGAAAAAGTATATTTGTCTAGAATGAGCCTCACTGTTTTATCGTATAAAACAAAAGGGGCCAAGTTTCATAGGTTGGTGTGCGTGAGGCGCCATACAAATTATGTATGTGTGCGTGTATATGTATAGGGTTTAGGAGCCAGTACTGGTTCCAATTTTTTTCGACGCTTTCGTATCTTCGACTGTCAATCTTGACATTTATCTTTATCAAAGATGAATCTGTCTATTGTGATTTGTGGTTATGTATGACGAAGAGATGATGAACATAATAAAGTAAAGTGTTTGATCGTTTGTTTTTGTTGACGTTTTATGACCGACATAATTAGATGACTCATCTACTCCCTACATACAGGATCCAACTTAATGTGCTGACGGCTTTACATCAGGATGATCAGACCATCAATCTGATCAACGTTCTAATAGGGTCTTACGGTAAACAGCATTACTTTAAGGGGTGATTGTAAACATGATACTGAACAACTTTCCCTAATAAACCTAAAATTGGCAAAAAAAATTTTGGTCTAAATGCCATCAGATGATCGATTAATGTTTGTATACAAGTTTTTTTGTTCGATGTTCCTATAGGTAGGTTTCTTAGGAAAAAGTTGTTTAGTATCATGGGTACAATCACCCCTTAAAGTAATGCAACTATTTACCCAAACACCCTGTATATGGGACCAACACGTCGAAATCGGTTGTTCGATACTAAATTGCAATTTTTTATGTTTGTCCAATTCATTTGATTCAGATTAGTACTGTAATGTTGTGCAATAATCAATAAAGTATAATTGACTGATTCATCATCATCATCAGCCTATCATTGTCCACTGCTGAACATAGGCCCCTCAAAAGAAGCGCCATCGCCACAAAACTCTCTGTCCTCGGCCTTTCTCATCCAGTTTTCATTAACTTCGTCACTTTGATTAAATTAAAATAGCAAATGACGTGTAGCGCCTTCTATTGACAAGTTTGTTTGTTTGTTTGTTTGTTCGCACATCACGCAAAAACTACTAAACCGATTTTGATGAACGTTTTTTTTGTTTGATAGCTTATGATCTGACTTAAAATCTGGTATATAATTTATGCTGATATGTTATTCAGTCTTTGGTTTTGGAGAAACTTAGTCGAATGAATGACTCTACAACTGCTTTGTAGAGTCATTCATTCGACTAAGTTTCTAGGCAGGTATAGCGTACCTATTTGAACTACCTAGTCCTTAATCGAACTTGAGTTCAGTTAGATTTATGGTAGTAACGGCATTTAAAGGTTTATTCGAACGTAACTACTTATTAATGATATACCTAGTCACGCCCCGGTGACATTATAGGTATTAACGGCTTTGTAAAACAATGCAGTTAAAATAACAAGCTTATTTTGAGATTACTTATATCTAACGCTGTCAAGTCAATGACTAACGTTGTTCACGACCAACGATAAATTAGACCATAATAATAACGAGAAATAAAATGGCCACAATTACCTAAAAAGATAATAAACTACCTGTGTAGGTTGGTACGGCTAGCATAAAAAGTCGATGAATATAATTTTATGAAAAATTATAACTAGTGGCGCTTACGACTTCGTAAGTTGCTTGTAATCTTTAAATACTCATAACTTTTGTTTGCTTTAACCAATTGCGATGAAATAAACACTTTTTTAATGTTAGGAACTTCAAACTAAGCTCTTTTGTGAAAACCGCGTCCCAATCGGTCGAGTAGTTCTGAAATGATACGTGCACAAATAAACACAAAAATTCTTAAACATTCCAATAATCGTATCCTTTTATCCTAGATTCCAAATTTTTTTTTGTATCTTTTGTTCAATGTACCTATACGTCAAGTTTAGAATTTTATTATATGTAACTTATAGATATAAACATAGTTCAGTGATCAACTTTTGATGCTAGCTGTACCAAAAAAGGTAAGAAAATTGTATTGTTTTGTTTTTGTGCTCAGCCCGGCTATACTGGACACGGATTTGAATCTCGTTCGCCAAAATATAAGTTGGTACTTAGGTACATTATAAAATAATTAAATAGGTAGGTAGTAAGTTAGTGGTCAATTTGCTGTTACCTAACGAAAAATACTGCTGCTTATTTCGTTCTTCGATAAACTTGTCGACTTAATTTATATTAAACAAATCGAATACGAACCTCTAATTCCGTTATCCACATTTATCCCAAATTAATTACACACTGACCAAAATTATCTGAATAAGTTTGCTGTAGATTGTCATTTTTGTTTCCAATTAAAAAAACAAAACAAAAAGAAATCTCTTTTAATTTACGAAGAAATAGAAAAAAACTAGTTCGATTTTTAAAAGATTTAAAATTCGCGGTCGCGCTGCGTTCGGAAGCGCGGCTAAAACACGAATGCACGCAATGGATTTGTCTTCAGTGGCGCGAAACTTGGAAATTGTAAATAGACCTTGATTTTCCAGATTGTGGTCGGCCGCCTTCAACGCCGATAGATTTTAGGTGCAGCATACATTAAAAAGCCTTAACTATGTTTGTCTTAACAATGTAATTTGCGCATTAACATAAAATTATTTGTGTAAAGATTTCGCCAATTTAAATAGAATGAATGACCGACAACTTAGGGACCCAGTTTTGTTAGATAGTACCTATGTATTGCGACATTTAAAACTCGATTAGATGTAATGTCCTTTTCTCAATTACGGGTTTGTCGTGAAATGGTCATTTAAGTTGAAGGTCGATCTTTACAACGTTTAGAACTTTAAATGTAGCTAGTTGTATTAAATAAGTACTTAAGTACTTACTTTAATACCTAGAACAATACCTTCATGGAAATAACATTTTTTCTTAATTTTAGAATTTCATTTTAAAACTTATAAACTCAGATAAAGTATGGGCATAAGAATAGTTAATAACTATTCTTATGGTATGGGTCTAGATAGAGCCTCGTGCTTCAACCGTATTTAAAACAAAAGTGGCCAACATTCTTACGTTGGAGTTGGAGCGATGATAGCCCATATACGGAAGAGAGCTAGCGCCTCAATCATGAGGCCGCGGTTCGATTCCTGGCCTGGGGTGCGATTTTTGAATGTCATCGGTGAGTTTGAACGGTTTTTAAATCTCATAAAAAGCGTTCTCATGCATATTTCTACTGCTTATTTGACAATAAAAAATCGCACTCCTGACTTATGATTTTTGGAAGTCAAATCAGCAGTAGAAAGATGCATATCTCCAGAGTGCGAGCCACTCCTGGAGTGCGATTTTTGAATCTCATTCGGTAAGCTCTGCTGTTGTAAATGTCAAAATTGATTGATCAAAATGAAATTGAAGATGCGTATCTCCATAGTAATTTTGACATTTACAACTGCTGAGCTGAGCTCACCGAATGAGATTCAAAAATCGCACTCCTGTACCACTAAGTTCTTTGGAGATTATGTACGGTTGTATTTATCATTTACTAGCTTGGCGGTGAAGGAAAACATCGTGAAGAAACCTGCATTCCCGAGAATGACAAGAACATACCATAAGTTAGGAGGTATGCGTAAATGGGTGAGCTTGGAGCGAACACAATAGACCAGCGATATGGTCGCAGTGTTATTATAACGACCCTTGCTTGCAATGCAATAACCCAACCACAAATATAATAACTGCTTAGAGTTAACCCGCGACTTCGTCCGCATAAATTATATAAGTACTTACCAGATTTAAGTCAGATCATAAGCTATCAAACAAAAAAAGATTCATCAAAATCGGTTCAGTAGTTTTTACGTGATACGCGAACAAACAAACAAACTTGTCAATAGATGGCGCGTCATTTAATTACCGCTATCGAGTACCTAGTGTTATTTGAGTTTATATGAAGTGATCACCCAAGATTTCGGTGATATATTTTTCAACGCGTTCGAGCTTCGACTGTCTCTACTCTCTATTATTCTTGACATAGGTATATATAACTAATCAAAGCTTATAAACTGGGCCGGTCGGTTTTACAAGTTCTACCTAATCTAGATTCTAAAGCCTTGATAGGATCTTGGATAGTCAAAAATAACCGTTCCTTCCCAGAAAGTGTACTGTACCTAAATTCAACGTTTGAAAACCAATTAAGATAAATTACCACACTGAAAGGGATTTAGGTACCTACCTACGTTTGTGAATTTATTATCGATCCATCCGTCAGCACCTATGTAAAGATAAATTCAACTCTAAGACACAATCGTTTTGATACTTATAGGGCAATGGGGAAATCTAAATGTAATTATAAAAAAGCCACTCATTAAAAGAACTTTCACTGCGCAGTGTCCATGATTCTAGATAATTTTCCAGGACAATAGGCAGCTCACAGTGCGCAATCGTGCAAGCCAAGCACCCAAGCAGTGCCATAGTGATTTGTACGCATGCGTATAATTGAATAAGGTCAGGTAGCAGCTGTTTTTTTTTCATGCTGGTTGGACCCTGTATTTCTGATTATCCTTGTATCTATATCTATCTTTTAATTTACTATTGATTTGTGTCAATGGTACATCTAGGGTAGGATGTCCATCAATGAACCACGATTTTTTTGACAAGCTATCACAACGTAATTTTTAGTGCTAAGACTATCTTTATATACCAAAGTGTAGGTAATTTAACATGTAGTTCCTAAAAAACGATTACATTTATTGATTTACGAGCTATTAAGTATTTAATAAAAAATGAAAATTGGTTCATAGTGAACACCCTATGTTCAACAATGAACCATAGGTATGGTGTACAATAAACCGGGTAGTACCTAAACAATGAACCATCGTCATAAAATTTTTTTTAAAACTAATTTTTTAGTAGCAAAACATAATTATTTGCTTGCGTTTAATAAAATCAACATGAACAGACCGTCTTATACTAATATTATAGTCATTTATGAATCAGAAAATCAACGATAGAGCCCATCCAAAAGTTATAGATATTTTAATAAACTTAGCAATATTTAATCCCGATTTTTTCAAAATTATTATTATTATTTTACGACAATAATTATATTGGTCAATGGTAACATATTTTCTTATTATGAATCTTCCTATAAGGCAATTTCAGGAACGTCACTTATCTTTTCTAACATTTTATACAAAAACGATTTATTGATGGTCGCTGGTTAGTTCGTTGAGATCAGAAATTTTACCGAACTTACTTAATACAGTAAATAAATCGCCATTTCAATATAAATTACTTCTAAAATTATTTTTCAATCTTTTCATTTTTCAGTCGAAAAAAATAAAGGTAGAACCATCAAACCAGTGGTTCATTGTAGACCGTTCAATTTTGGTTCACTGTAAACCACTGCTATCTCAAATTATTTGATGTAATCTCAAAATTAACACGTGCTTAAAAACCAATAATAAACATTTACAAGCCAAGAAAAATGAAATTTACTACAAGCACAATACATCAAAACAATAATATTAAGTCAATAAAAATATGAAAAAAAGAAAAGAAACCAGCTTTTTTTTTAACTTTTTCACAACAAAATCGCAAAAATGGTCATAACAAACGCGTCCGACTAGTTAGCTCGCTGGCAACTTTAGGGGTATTTGACGGTAGTAGAATAAGTACAGGGATGCGATTTTTGAATGTCATCGGTGAGTTTGAACGGTTTTTAAATCTCAAACAAAAGCGTTCTCATGCATCTTTCTACTGCTTATTTGACTTTAAAAAATCGTACTCCTGAATTATGATTTTTGGAAATCAAATCAGCAGTAGAAAGATGCGTATCTCCATAGAAATGTTGACATTTTCAACTGCTAAGCTCACCGAATGAGATTCAAAAATCGCATCCCTGGGCTGGGCTGGTCATATCAGCCGAAGAACTGACAACCGATGGGGTGTCAGAGTTCTAGAGTGGAGACCGCGAACTGGAGTGCTATTTTTGAATCTCATTCGCTGAATTCAGCAGTTGAAAATGTCAAAATAACTATGGAGATATGCATCATTCTACTGCTGATTTGACTTTAAAAAATCGCACTCCTGAAGTATGATTTTTTAAAGTCAAATCAGCATTAGAAAGATGCAGATCTCGATAGTAATTTGGACATTTTCAACTGCTGAGCTCACCGAATGAGATTCAAAAATCGCACTCCTGGTAGGCGTAGTGTGCGACGCCCTGCTGCCCGCTGGACAGACGACCTAAAAAAAGTAGCGGGGAGCGACTGGATGAGGAAGGCCAAGGACAGAGTTTTGTGGCGCGCCTTGGGAGAGGCCTATGTTCAGCAGTGGACGATGATAGGCTGATGATGATGATGATGATGAGAATAAGTACGCACGTGTTAGTAGCACGGAATAGAATGATCGCTTTAGTGAAATAGCCATGTTGGTCCATTGTATCTGCCTGGTTCACTGATGGACATCCCACCCTACAGGGCGTGTTAGGGCACGGAATATCTAATAGACAGTTTATAATCATGAATTCATAATACTGAACAACATCATCATCATCATCATCTCAGCCGATGGACGTCCACTGCTGGACATAGGCCTCCCCCAAGGATCGCCATAACGACCGGTCCTGCGCCGCCCTCATCCAACGGTTTCCCGCCGCCTTCACCAGGTCGTCGGTCCACCGTGTGGGGGGCCTACCCACGCTGCGCTTTCCGGTACGCGGCCGCCACTCGAGAACCTTCCGGCCCCATCGGCCATCGGTACAACATAATTGTATTACTTAATTAAGAAAAAAAGGGAAATTCTTAAAGAAATATTTCATCTTTTCACAGAAACGTTCGATCAGCTGATTGCATTCGGTACTATAAGTCCAAATTCTGACAGTTATCACAAATCGACCTATAATTGGTTAGTTGCTTAGTTTTTTCACCAGATTAGGTACAATAATGCTACGCTACGTTAATAAAGCAAACGGAAAAAATGACTTCTGCTGAAGGTCACTGGTAGGTACGTTCCTTTGGACGTTGTGTCAAACAACGCTGCGCTGTTAATCACTTTAATAGTTTCCGAATGTTGCAGATAGTTTTGTAAAAAACATTCATTCATCGGTCGGGTGGTTAGGTCATTGACATGGTATTATTATTTTTATACCTTTAGCACAGACTTAAAAGAAGAACCAGACGTAATCTCGTCTAATCATGAGTGAAGCAGAAGCACTCATTTCTTTTGTGTGCGTGCTGTCACGTGGTACATAATGGTGACGGGTTGTAGCACCTGCGCCTAGAGCTAGTGCATCTGTGTGAGTGTAGGTGCCTTGTTGAACAAACAAGGTTGTATTACCTTGCATGCTTCACATCTTTTTAGTGCAATATTCGGTCAATATTTCTTTCAAGTCCGTGACCTTTAGGTGAATTTAAAACAAAGCAAGCACCTACTTCTAGGGATCCGCAAAAAGTATCGATACCTGAGTAGTATCGATACTTTTAGTTCGATACCTAGTATTTTTATACTCGATACTTTTATTCGAGTATTTTACTAAGTATCGATACTTTCTGAGATACTCGATACTTTTGTCTCCTCACTAAACTGTCAGATAAAAGTCAGTAGATAGTACTTCCTCCTCCGATGTATAGCGTCGTACCTCTCGATGGAGTCAGGATTTCGGGGGAAAACCCTATTAAAGTTTGTATAATGCATGTGTGACTACGAGCTAGCTATGAGCAGGTAAATACATTTAGTAGCAAAACTAGCAATTATCAAGTTTTAGGAATCTCGTAATTAGGGGTTTAGTAATTAGTTGTTAGTTCCTATACTTTGCAATTTAATTTATAAGGAAATTTTGTATTTTCTTGTGATTTTTAATATTTTAAAAATATTACTCGATACCAAGTAGTATCGATACTTTCGAGTCGATACTTTTATCGGTATCGATACTTTTTATTCGATACTTGGTATCGAGTAGGTATCGATACTTTTAAAAATTTGCGGAACCCTACCTACTTCATCGATTTTATAAAAAATTTACAAGTTACTTGTCTATAATGTAGGTCTAAGGTAGGTAAGTAGGTAGAGGTAGGTAAGTAGGTCGTATGGTGTCTTCTGAGTGACAAGCAAAAGCTTATTTAAAGCTATATAGGTAAGGTACATACTACATAGGTACCTACCTACGCCGAAAATTTCATCCATGATACGATATTTTCTATAACCCGATCATAGTAGGTTATACTCAGTGGTGTATTCTCCTAAGGGCAAAATGGGCAAGTGCTAAGGGCGGCCCGCTCGCTTCGCTCGCTCTGACTTCTCTTTTTGTTATAGTACTGCATGCATCGAGCGACATAGAGCCAAGCCCTATTGCAGAAAAATATCAAGCTAGCTTGGCTCACTCCTGCACTCGTAGTATGCTACACGTGATACGGCTGTATCACGTCTTTTATCTCGTTCGTTCGCACGCAAATAGAAAGAGAGCTAAGATGTGATAGCGCTGTATCACTGCGGCATGCTAGCTATGCTGGTTTCTATTTATAATTTTATCACTATAAGAGTCTATGCATACAGTGCTAAAAATACAAATAAAGGAGTTTATTATTGCCAAGTTGTAGTGTTGAAAAATGTCGAGCTCACTTCGCTCGCTCTGGTATCTATTTTTATTATTGCGCGCATACTCTCTGCTCTCGCTTCGCTCGCTTCATATTTTTATGTTGCTGCTGTTCTTGCTCAAAATTCAATAAAATACAAATATTACTTACAGTTCTGTCAAATTTTGAGCTAGCTTCGCCAGTTCTTGATTTGGATGTACTCGTAGCTCGTGGCAATACTGTCGTGTAATAACCAAACACCCTTGTCGGCAAATTTTTAAATACCTAACTTGAAACAAAAATATAAGCTTCAGGCGAGCGTCAGAATTTTTCTGTCAGTAATTTCTTACAATTGTGCGGCCGTCCTATATCTACAGGGTGAAATTGATATCATTAGCATCCTTTTAAGAGTCTACCCATCAAACTGAACAACTTTTACTATGGGAGCAAACAAATCGGAGCAAAAAAAAATCTGTGCTGTCCCATACTAAACTGCACCCGCCGCCGCGCTGCCTACGTGACTCAAATGTATGGGACAGTAGTTTTTTTTGCTCCGATTGGTTTGCTCCCATAGTAAAAGTTGTTCAGTTTGATGGGTAGACTCTTAAAAGGATGCTAATGATATCAATTTCACCCTGTAGATATAGGACGGCCGCACAATTGTAAGAAATTACTGACAGAAAAATTCTGACGCTCGCCTGAAGCTTATATTTTTGTTTCAAGTTAGGTATTTAAAAATTTGCCGACAAGGGTGTTTGGTTATTACACGACAGTATTGCCACGAGCTACGAGTACATCCAAATCAAGAACTGGCGAAGCTAGCTCAAAATTTGACAGAACTGTAAGTAATATTTGTATTTTATTGTATTTTGAGCAAGAACAGCAGCAACATAAAAATATGAAGCGAGCGAAGCGAGAGCAGAGAGTATGCGCGCAATAATAAAAATAGATACCAGAGCGAGCGAAGTGAGCTCGACATTTTTCAACACTACAACTTGGCAATAATAAACTCCTTTATTTGTATTTTTAGCACTGTATGCATAGACTCTTATAGTGATAAAATTATAAATAGAAACCAGCATAGCTAGCATGCCGCAGTGATACAGCGCTATCACATCTTAGCTCTCTTTCTATTTGCGTGCGAACGAACGAGATAAAAGACGTGATACAGCCGTATCACGTGTAGCATACTACGAGTGCAGGAGTGAGCCAAGCTAGCTTGATATTTTTCTGCAATAGGGCTTGGCTCTATGTCGCTCGATGCATGCAGTACTATAACAAAAAGAGAAGTCAGAGCGAGCGAAGCGAGCGGGCCGCCCTTAGCACTTGCCCATTTTGCCCTTAGGAGAATACACCACTGAGTATAACCTACTATGATCGGGTTATAGAAAATATCGTATCATGGATGAAATTTTCGGCGTAGGTAGGTACCTATGTAGTATGTACCTTACCTATATAGCTTTAAATAAGCTTTTGCTTGTCACTCAGAAGACACCATACGACCTACTTACCTACCTCTACCTACTTACCTACCTTAGACCTACATTATAGACAAGTAACTTGTAAATTTTTTATAAAATCGATGAAGTAGGTAGGGTTCCGCAAATTTTTAAAAGTATCGATACCTACTCGATACCAAGTATCGAATAAAAAGTATCGATACCGATAAAAGTATAACCCGCCGCCGCGCTGCCTACGTGACTCAAATGTATGGGACAGTAGTTTTTTTTGCTCCGATTGGTTTGCTCCCATAGTAAAAGTTGTTCAGTTTGATGGGTAGACTCTTAGTTTAAAAGGATGCTACTGATATCAATTTCACCCTGTATTTAACTAGGTATTATCCTTAGAAAAAGTATATTGTACCTAGGTATAGGCACATAATAATATGACACATAGGTTAACTTTATCAAAGGTATTATCAATATTTTATTTAATATGAATTAAAAAAAACCTTTTGCGTCGAAAAACTGTTTTTAAAACAATACTTTTTCTTTCATAATGATGTTTAGTAGTTTACCTACCTACATTATTGTTTGTCCTGCAATTTGCCATATCCGTTTGTATAGCCTTAACGAATACCGCATTGTTTGTTTATTTCTGAAGCCAACTTTTAAGGGTATTTATTTTGTCTGGCATTTATCAAGACGAAATTTTAGTTACTCAAGGGCAATATACAGAGTGAAATTGATATCATTAGCATCCTTTTAAACTAAGAGTCTTCCCATCAAACTGAACAACTTTTACTACCTATGGGAGCAAACCGATCGGAGCAAAAATAAAATCAGCTGTTGCTTACATTTGAGCCGAGTAGGCACTGCAGTTTAGTATGGTGTTTTTTTTTGCTCCGATCTGTTTGCTCCTATAGTAAAAGTTTTTCAGTTTGATGGGTAGACTCTTAGTTGAAAAGGATGCTAATGATATCAATTTCACCCTGTATAGTAGATTACACACCGAGGGCAGGAATACATACTATTTTTCTCCTCAACGGAGGTGGAAAGCAGCAACTTCGTTTACCGCAGCGGGACGAAAATTGACGCCGTTTTTCCGTCCGGAGGGGAGAAATAGTAGATTACACACCGAGGCAGGGCAGGAAAGTAAGAAAGGTTATCTGAGGCTTTCTTATTTTCTGCCCGAGGTTAGTATAATATTTTTCTCCTCGACAGAGATGGAAAGCGACAATTTCGTTTAGCGCAGCGGGACGGAAATTGAGGCTTTCCGTCCGGCGCGGAGAAAAGATACTTTCTCCGCTCCGCTCACAAGCAATTTAGCAGTATCATATCATAACAAACATATTGTACGTACTTACTTAGCTTACTTATGTACCTAGGTAAGTAGGTATTTAATATTAAAATAAGTCTTGTTCTTTAATTATATTTTCGCTATTCCATAAACGAATTGAAGGTGTACCTACCTAGTTGCTACCTTATTCTACTTAGGTACCTTCTGTTATAATGCCTTTTTGAGTAGTACCTACGAAGTATTTGAACCATATGAAGTATGATTCTTTAATATTAGGTAAGTACCTATATTATTGCTAACAAGTTATGTCAAAACATACACTCTTGACCCCATTTCCAATGTATACAGTGTTCATATACAACTACATATAATACCTAACAAAGAACATGGCTAATATTTGTACGGATATCGGTGCGGTCGTAAGATTGTAAAAAAAAATGCTTTATTATCGAAAATGGTATATTGCGGGCACTATGAACTGCATGTAGATTTTCATATACAACGCGTTATGAATAAGCGCAAAACCTCATACTGATTTATAACAAAACTTACCCCAACTGATTTATAACAAAATAATTAGATTGAAACAATAATTTTATTATTTTGATAGTTAAAATTTAAAGTTATTCGCATTTTAAGTTTTGATTCAAAAATGATTTGTTATCATTTCAGCAATGAATGAAAACGCTAGCGTAAAAACGGATGCACTCTCTCGTCCTTACCCTCCTAGTTATGCCAGATGGAACCGGAGACCGATACGATCAGAGGTGGTGTCAGATGCAGTGGCTATAACCGGCAGCCACACGGTTTGGGCGTCAAAGATGTGTAAGACGCCTGAAGGAATTAGTCGCCTCTTACTAAACCCGATAGGTTTGGTGCTATTCGAAGCCTGACTGACACCACACGTCAGAGACATTATAACTACTCATGCCAAGGAAAGTAAAGGTAGGTAACTATCTATATACTACTCAATACTCTATACCGAGAGCATATTATAATTAGTTCTGATTATGACACTGCTGAAATATAATAGGCTGCTTCTTATATGCTGACACTGGCTGATTCTGGAGAGCGATTTTTGAATCTCATTCGGTGAGCTCAGCTGTTGAAAATGTCAAAATTACTATGGAGATATGCATCTTTCTACTGCGGATTTGACTCTCATAAATCATGCTTCAGGAGTGAGATATTTTAAAGTCAAATCAGCAGTAGAAAGATGCGTATCTCCATAGTAATTTTGACATTTTCAACTGCTGAGCTCACCGAATGAGATTCAAAAATCGCACTCCATACCGTCAAACAGGACAACTTTTTCTACGGGACTAACATTGAAATCGCGAAAAAAACAGCTGTTCCATACAAAACTGCAAACCTACTCGAGTTAAATGTACCTATGGAACAGCAGCAGCGTTCGCAATTTCGATGTTGTTGGTCCATGTTGGACCAACGTCCCATAGAGAAAGATGATCAATTTGCCCTGTATTGAGAAATAATTACAAAAGGTACCTTTACCTACTCTTAGCACATCCATTCTACACACCGTTAATGGTTAATACCCAGTTCATTCGATAACCGATGTTCTAGTTCTAGAATTGCAGGGTCTAATTGAGAAAATGATCAACTTACTCAACGTTATAGATGACGATTGAAGCACATACAGTAATACATCAATCATATGACAAATATGGTGAGTTGATTTTAGATTTAAGCATCTCAAATTCTAGTTAATATGAAGAGTTTGTGTCTACAATTCATAAGCATTAGCGAATTTCTTGATCGGCTTTATACAAGGTGTTACAAAACTACAAATAAACATTTAAGGGGGTGGTTTAGACCATCAAACTCAACAACTTTCACTACGGGACCAATATCGAAATCGCGAAAAAAAAAATTATGTTCTATACTCTACAAATCAACTAGAGCTAAAATATGTATGGGATATGAAATTATTTTTTTCGCGATTTCGATGTTGGTCCCATAGAGAAAGTTGTTCAGTTTGACGGTCTTAACAACCCCCTTAAGAGTTTCAAAAAATTATTGTTACTTATAAAACACCCTGTATACCTAGGCTATAGATAGGTATAGTATACATTTGCCGTGGCTTCTACTCGTGCAAATTTCGCAGTTTTTCTAACCTCTCGTGGTTTGTACTCGTAGTTAGTAGGTATGTACGTACAGCTTAGGGATGGGCGATATATATCGTATATAGTTATTGAAACGTATATCACATGAATATCTTAAAATCAGATATTGATGCGTACGGAAACTATATATTTGGTGAAACACTATATTGCCGCACAAACTCGATTCGCCTCGATTTCAAGATATCTGTATATTCATAGATATAGGATATCAAACCGTATCGCATCGCTATACGGGCTAGCGGCTACCGGTTAGGGTGTCGCAACGAGGGTCCCACACTTAGAAAAATTTTACGCTAATTTTATATGGAGCTGGACTTGGAAAAATTTTGAACGATTTCGTATGAGCCATCGACTTAGACGATTTTTCGGGTGAAATTTGTATGGGGGCTGGACTTGTAAAATTTTCAAAACTCGATTTTTTTTTTATTTTTGTATGCGGAAGGGTGGGTTTCCGGGTACCCCAGGGGTTCGAAAAATTAGCTATTTTTTCGCTAGGATTCACCGTTATCGAGATATTTTATAAATTATGTTTTTAGAAAGGGAAGGGGGCGCGATCTACTGTGTTATCTTAGGATATCTTAGTATTGTGTTATCTTTATCCAATAAAACATAAAAAAATATGCCGATCTGAACCGAGGAAAGCCGAGTGAAAAAAGTATACCAACACCCTGCTAGAGAGTGAAATACCTAGCAATAATTATGCATTCGTACAATATCAAACCTTAAGTGTATACTGACTGATATAGCGTTACTGGATATCGACCGATATCCAATATATAGTTTCAGAATCAGATATTCAATATCAATATATAGTTTCGATTTGATATTACGAAAATTCGATATTACCCATCCCTAGTACAGCTAGGTATAAAATATAAAGCACCTTCTTCATTGTTTGCTCGAACTGCAAGGCGTTTGGCAGAGTCAGTACTCAGTCGACTGAATCATGCGGAGTCCCCCACAAGGGATAGTAATGGCCTATGGGCTATAACTATAACCTACCACTATTTTTATACTTATTACCTACCTAGGTACTTACCTACCTGACAGATAATAAACCTAAACAACGTTGCCTAATGAACTTGGATCTGGAGTCGCGTTGTAGGTCTGCTATAGCGTAGTCGCATCGCGAGTCGATTGTTGGTTGCCCCCTCCCCGGCCTACAACGAAGCTCCAGTGTTGGCTCAAGATAGTGTTCTTTTCGAAAAACAATCCTTGAAGTCACCAAAATACATAAGTTACCGTACAACGTCAAGCACTCTTGCTACAAAAACTAGACATTGGCAAAATCATCACATACCCAAGATTGCAGCCATTTTTTTAAAATATAGAATAGAACTTGGATATGAAAAAGAGAACAATCTCTGGACCTCCGCTGGAAAATCTATATAAATTCCACCTATCCTTCCGTGCTTGCAATATAGGAACCGAACCTGGCCCTGTACCAGGACTTTCGATTTTCGATATATCGCGACCGTTTCAGTCCGAACTTCATTGTAGTTAACAGAGTTGACATTGGAACGAAAACGTTCACGCAATTGCGAAGTTCGAAAGTCCGGGTAGACCCCCAGTTTTATTAACGAAAATCGAAACTAGGCTCCAGTTGTTTTTTCAATACTTTTCATCTAGCTAGCATGACTTTGATAGACACTAAAACTATTTCTATGATCTTGTAGTAGGTACTCTCTAATACCTAAGTCTGTGAGTGATCTTGTTTCAGTTTTTATTGTAGCTCTGTTTCAATTTTTTTTTTAATATATTTACTAGCCTGGCTACTAGACCTTTTGGCTAAATGTAAACTAAGTGTTGCCACTGTTGCCAGCGTTGGTAACATGGTCGCTTTCCGTTCAGTTTATTATGTCTTTGCATCACGGAGTGTTGAAACGCCGCCGGATGGATGCGTTGCGTGTGTCGAGACAGATTCGATAGTAGGTAACATACATTAACTAAGTAACCACTGTTTAACGTAACGCAATAAAAGGTAGTGCTGTAAGATAGTAGGATAGGTAAATTGTTTTTGCTACTGACCAAGAGTGCGATTTTTGAAACTCATTCGCATCTTTCTGCTGCTAATTTAACTTTTAAAAATCACACTCCTGGATTGTGATTGTCAAAATAACTATGGAGATATGCATCTTTCTACTGCTGAGTTGACTTTCAAAAATCATACTACAGGAGAGCGATTTTTTAAAGTCAAATAAGCAGTAGAAAGATGCATGAGAACGCTTTTGTATTAAAACCCGTTCAAACTCACCGATGACATTCAAAAATCGCACCCCTGGCTGATAGGCGAACGTTCTCAATGAGCGTTTTTTTTTCGTTTCATAGTAGATCGATAGATGACGCTACGGTCTATACGAATCTATGTCAAACACTGAAAAATTATCTTTCCCCGAAATGAGGGTAAAAGTGAAGTGAAAAAAAACAAAAATCTTTTGGAACATATTTTTTTTATTATATTTAACTATATTTCTTATGCTAATTTACTCTTTAAGGTGATACAAGACTACAATTTGACTAAAATAAATATAAAAACTCTTTGATCATAAGGCAAAATCTGAAATTGAACTGGCAATAAGAAAACTTGAGCTGTCAAATGTATTTACTTTGTCGTGTTTGTTAGTTTACTTCAGAGAGTCACGTTGCAGGGTTTGCCTTGAACACTTGTCTCTCGCGTGGTGTTCGCGCGGTTCGCGTCTCAGCCTGCCACGAGGCTCCAAAATCCTTCTCAGTTGTTCTTACTCAAAAACAATCCTCGAGATTGGATAGACACTCCCTCAAACTACTTGACACTGGCGAAATCTAACAAGGAAACGCCAATAAATAAAAATAGAATAGAATAGTTTACTTCAAACTGCTTTTCTGAAAAACAACGAAAAAGGACTGTATTTTTGGCTAAGAAAGAAATCGAAAATAATTTCAATTTTTTTTGATGACGTCTTCCAAATCCGAACCAAAGAGAATGAAATCTCTACGTTTTTTAGTCTATAGGTGACATTGCAGAGGAAGTTTTTGCTTGACAGTTTGTCGTACAGACACTACTGCCATCTATTGAGTTATAAGAAAACGGCATTAAAAAAAAAAAAGAAAAACGCTCATTACACGATTAGTAGAAAAAAATCCCAAAGTTACCCCTTTTTGTTATGTTTTTCAATCAATACTATGGTTAAACTGCTGATATTTAACTTTTTATTCTTGTACCTAACTAAATACATTAAACATTTCTAGTGAACTCCGTAGAATTTTGAGCTTAGAAACACCCATGAGCAAAGATATTGATGAAAAACACGTTTTTTTGCGATCCTGCTTTCAATTGGAGCGGGATGGCTAATTGCAAACTTATGCTTGCAAGAAAGAGACGCTTGCACTTGGATAACCTGGCCTTAAGTGTTCAGTATTTACACATTAATTTCAATCTGTGGGTTAGGTATACAATTAGGTAGGTACAATAAAACAAAAGATTTGTTAACCTACCGAGGTACCTATAATATGGATAATGTCAGCAAAATAATCAGGAAATTACAATGGGATTAGGTACCTATTTTAGTTAAAATATGTAGTATAACTGCGTGACTCTCCTTGTTATTATAGACTCTAAGTTAAATAAAAGGCAAATAAATAAAATGTAACGCTTTGCTTAAAACTTCAAAAATGTTACGAATTACAACACAAAGAGATAAAATCTGTGGTATGCACTTGACACAGCTCAGTAGATTACATCGAGACCTTTCTTGAAGCAAGGTGACATGTTTAAATTAGAGTGCAATTAACGACATACATACGAGTAGTTAAGAGAAGCGCTCCCGAGCGTGCTGCATGCGAATGAAGTTCCGTCCTATAATACCGAATTAAAGTCCAATGAGATTTTTTAAACACTATCTAAGTAGGACTAATACCAATGTCTGTGTCGGTACTTTGTCATATTTTTTGTATGGGTCGCCGTACGAAATTATTATTCTCTTAAGGGGCTACCTGCCGGTTTTGGGTAATTTTGTAACCATTTTATTCATTAACTATGGCACTTTTTGAGCTGAAATTGAAACTGAACCATCTACAGGATATGAGAAGTGATGTGGTTTTTCTAGAAATCGATTTTAATGAATAAAACCGAAGAAAAGGGACTCTAAAGTCACCCCTTTTTTTCCAGTTGTAACCATTTTACTCTTACATTTTTAATCGGAACAAAATGAAAATTTACTATATTGTTCACAATACAATTTAGAATGATGTGGTTATTTTACTTTTTCGAAATTAATAAAAAATCATCGAATTTTTCAAAGAAAACAGCAAAATTCTGACCGGAGCCACGTGCTCTTTCTCATCGATTAGTATGGAGTGTGAGTGAGAGGAGAGTGGTCCACGGCTGATACGCCTTAAGAATACTTTCTACCTAGCCTAGTTGGTGGTGAACATGCCTGTGAAGCAAGGGCTGCGGGTTTGCGTCCCCGCAAATGGTAAAAATAAATAAAACCGGTCAAGTGCGAGTCGGTCTACTCGCGCACCGAGGGTTCAGTACCACACCACCACATTAACTTACAAAAAAGTGTTGTTTTCTCCGGGACCTTTAGCGCGAGACCGACTCACACTTGGCCTGTTTTTTATTATTTGTTGTTATACAGTAGAGTTTGCTCTATAATCACACCAAGTTTGACGCCTGGAGTGCGATTTTTGAATCTCATTCGGTGAGCTCAGCTGTTGAAAATGTCAAAATTACTACGGAGATACGCATCTTTCTGCTGTTGATTTGACTTTAAAAAATCGCACTCCTGAAGTATGATTTTTTAAAGTAAAATCAGCAGTAGAAAGATGCATATCTTCAGAGTAATTTTGACATTTGCTACTGCTGAGTTCGACGTATGACATTCAAAAATCTCACTCCTGGAGTGCGATTTTTGAATGTCATTCGGTGAGCTCAGCAGTTGTAAATGTCAAAATTACTATGGACCTACGCATCTTTCTACTGTAAATTTGACATTCAAAAATCGCACTCCTGAAGTATGATTTTTGTTTTGAGAGTCAAATCTGCAGTAAAAAGACGCATATCTCCATAGTAATTTTGACATTTTCAACTGCTGAGCTCACCGAATGAGATTCAAAAATCGCACTCCTGGGGTGCGATTTTTGAATGTCATTGTTGAGCTTGAACGGTTTTTAAATCTCATACAAAAGCGTTCTCATGCATCTTTCTACTGCTGATTTGACTTTCAAAAATCGCACTCCTGAAGTGTGATTTTTTAAAGGCACATCAGCAGTAGAAAGATGCATATCTCCACAGTAATTTGGGCATTTTCAACCGCTGAGCTCACCGAATGAGATTCAAAAATCGCACTCCAGTATGTATTACCGTTTTTACGATAGAGCGAGAAGAAAAAGCGTACATAAAAATTTGTTTCTTTGGACCCCCCTTAATCTTTAACCTTTTGACATTTTTATTTTCACCCTTACGGCATAAACTGTACATGGGATTTATGCATTATTCATACGAATTAAGAATAGTGAAATGAAATAAAAGTCCCATCCACACGCGAATTTATTGATTTGTGATTACTGTTTGGTTTGACACGTTGCTTGCATCATTGTCGAACCTTCAAAATTAGGTACTTAGGTATGTTCTAAATACACGCACAAACAAACGTGTGCACGTGATAATCAATATAGTAGCATAGTTCAACGTCGACCTTACCTACTAGTTTATTATAAGGTTGGTTACTGTGAGGTCATTTTACTAACCACACCACATCAAGTGGCCCTCTGTTGGTACAGTATCATAGGTACACACAGCGTCAGCTCAGGCTACCCTGTTTGGACTTTGAACTATTAGAAGTTGAACGCTGCGAATCGTGCGAGAGGGTGCGGTATGTTGTTGTTGTTTCGTCTCATGGCACGCTGCGCCGGCGCCGGCAGCTAGTTATGGATATATAGGGTGCGTAACCTGATGTGTCGCCGTGTGTACAGTCAAGAGCACATCAAGCTTTACACTTTGCACTTTGGACCGGCCGCGTAGTGTATGAAGCGTATATACAAATCAGAGCTCAGCTTATTCTGGTGATGTCAAGCTCCACTTGCTCTTGACTGTACATACGTTATTATTAGGTTTTATTGTGATTTGTGAATAATTTAAAGTAGTTAGGTGTAGGTTCATCATTCACATTGCATTGTCCTCCTTTTCAATGAATACTCGAATCGACTAAAAATTAAAATCCTCGCCATGTTACGGAAAATCATTGGAACTAATTTACGTCTATGCTTATTTCTTTTGAACTTCCAACAATAATATAAGCTTTTTGTTAAAAAAAGTAGGTACCTTTGTACCGATGAAATGTTAAACTTGTGCTGCCATCTAGTATTTAATAGCAATAAAAACTCAGTGGAACGACACGCTCGCGCTGCCATCTAGTATTAATAATTCACGCTCGCGAAGTTGAAAATTAATTCAACTACTCGTCCATAGATGGCGATGGTAATAAAACATCTTTAATTAAATAATATCTTTACGAGATTTCATTGTTTATTTATTAGTATGATTAACAGGTACAAATAAAAAAACGAACATAAATCAAAACAGTGAAGCAAGCAATAAAGTTAATAAACAAAAATACACTTATTACCGTCCATTCATCACTCATGCATGAACATTGACAAAGATGTACTTATACAAATGCTATAATTAAAGGTTCTTAGGGGTCCTATTAGTACAGGGGTGCGATTTTTGAATGTCATCGGTGAGCTTTTACGGTTTTTAAATCTCATAGAAATGCGTTCTCATGGATCTTTCTATTGCTTATTTGACTTTCAAAAATCGCTCTCCTGTAGCATGATTTTTGAAAGTCAACTCAGCAGTAGAAAGATGCATATCTCCATAGTTATTTTGACATTTTCAACTGCTGAGCTCACCGAATGAGATTCAAAAATCGCACTCCTGGGATGCGATTTTTGAATCTCATTCGGTGAGCTCAGCAGTTGAAAATGACAAAATTACTATGGAGATATGCATCTTTCTACTGCTGACTTGCTCATGCTCAGCTTCAACGTCAAAGTCAAAGTCACAGTTTCATGTTTGTGAGCTTCTTCTTTCACGAATCATGATCGGAAATACATGACGTGACATTGCTAGCGCAAGCTAGTTAATTTAGTCCAGTTAATTTTATAATTATCACTTCGAACCCCGGTTTATTCTGTGGCCGTGATGTGTAAACTCAACGAGCTTTGTGATCCAAGAACACAGCCCGCCATTCCCAAACAAGACTTATTTTACAAATATTACTAGAACTTAACCAATTACTTCTTTTGTCAGTCTTGTTGTTCATTTTCATTACTACTGGAGCTTTCATCGCTACTCTCCTCTTCGCTGGACAGATCCGTCGACTCGTCGTCCGACTGGTCTCCTTTTGACGACTTTTTTGCCATCATTTCTTTGAACTGCCGAACAGTGATTTTTCTAGGCATTATTTCTCTAAGGAAATCTAACGTATCGTCTTCCTGTACGATGTTAGCGATGTGTTTGTATTCTAGGAAGTTGTTTTTAACGTTTTTGAACGCTCTCTTGGCTAAATCTGTGACGAATAGCTCCTGAAAAATTATGAGTGGAACATTTTTGTTACATGGAAATTTGCCGATTTTGAACGGTAGGCATTATGATTTGACTCTTATCTTGTTATAAAAGCCATTAAAAGGTTCGCTGAGCTAGTACTTTCTATTTTATTAGAGAAAAACAGTGTACCTATAGGTTATAAAGTCGGCATACTCACAGTAACCTTAGTGACCAGGTACAAGGGCTCCTGGCCTACTGCGTCGACGTCCGGAGAGCTTTTCATTATCGTCTTTACTCTGGACAGTGGTAAATTCAAATCTTTTTCGGCTTTCGGAGTCGACATCGTTATTTGTTATTGTAGTCAGATGCGACAGCGCGCGCGGCTAAATAAAATTCTTTGACATTGACATGACAAGTTGAGAACTGCTATGTTAACTTAGTACAAACTAATGAAACGCTGATTTTCCATAGACAGCTTCCGCCATCTATCGGTTACATTTGTAAGCACATAATGCGCATATAAATTACTGTCTTGTTGGTCTAGCGGTCTAGACAACCGGCTCACGATCCGGATAGCTATGATTAGATCCTCGTGTTGGCCGATCGTCTTTTTCAATTTTATTTCATAATGTGGCTCCCCCTGTTTAACGTGATATTCATGCAGTCGTAATGAAACTAAGCTGTTTAGTTAAATTAATTCTATTAAACAAATTTTGCATACCATTGTGGCTAGCCAATTGGTGTCCAAAAGGGCACGACTTGCTATACACAGTGGTGTGTTGGTGCCTACACTTATGTATGGCAGTGAGTGTTGGGTATGGCAGAAGAAGCATGAAAGTAAAATTAATGCTGTTGAAATGCGTTCCTTGCGAAGCATGTGTGGAGTTACGCTGAGAGATAGAGTGAGAAATTGTGTGATTAGAGATCGATGTAAATTGAAAGAAGATGTTGTGACAAGAATAGAGAAGGGTATGCTTCGTTGGTTTGGTCATGTGGAGAGGATGAGTAATAGCAGATGTACGAAAGATATATATGGAGCTAAAATGAGTGGATGTGTCGGCAGAGGGCGCCCTCGTAGGACGTATTCTGATCAAATCAGTTGCGCCCTAAAAAAATGGGAGGTGCGGACAGTGGCGTAGCTAGGTCACCAACGGCCCTGGGGCAAAAAAGCAATTGGGGCCCTATATGAACTCGTTATGTTTTATTTCTCCCCTCCGGACGGAAAGCGTCAATTTTCGTCCCGCTGCGCTAAACAAAGTTGCCGCTTTCCACCTCCGTCCAGGAGAAAAATGGTATCCTAACCTCGGGCAGTAAATAAGAAAGCCACAGATCACATGTTTGGCCTCTACATGAGATCTGAGACCTTCTTACTTTCCTGCCATCGGTGTGTAATCTACTATATTAAGTGAAAAATCATTGGCGTACCTACCTATCTAGGGCTATTTTCCAGGGGGGCCTGGCTCCCAAGTGGCGTAGCGTAGGTTTCTGCCGCTCGGGGCAGAACTGAATTTGTCGCCCCCGTCCCTTATACAATATAATACCTATGACAAAATTAAGGAGCGAGCGAAGCGAGCTCGAATTTTTTTAGCTCATCTACCTACTCGGTTGTGGTGAGGAATCTCTTGGTTTATCCATGAAGTGCGACACTTAAAACAAACTTAGGGCGAGCAGAGAGCACACAATTTGTGGTGATGTGGTTAGTAGTAACTGTGTTATTCTAAAACTGTATAAACAAGCATTTTGCTTTCAAAGGTACCTTTGGAATAGATTATTTTGCGAGATAAGTCCACTTTTCTAAGACAAATTTCTTTAGCTAATTTTAATGGTGGAACCACACTTCGTTATGTGTTATTTGTTCATCATTTCTGTGACACTTTGTAAATTTTAAAATCGAACCTACACAGAATAACTATTCTATAGACAGCAAAGTAAATTATTAATAGCTTACATAACACAACATAACAATAACTATACAATAACTATAACAAACAGACCGAAAGTACGTCAAATTGTATTCGTGAGGTCTGAACTGAATGAATCTCGGTCAAAATACTGGGCCTCTACCTGGACATTCAAACTTCGCAATTGCGTGAACGTTTTCGTTCTAATGCCAACTCTATTACAATGAAGTTTGGACCGAAATGGTCGGAAACTTATCGGAAATCGAAAGTCCGGGTACATGGCCTGGATGACCGAAACGTGCGGGGGTGCGCGGTGCGAACAAAAAAAGGGCATAATTGTCTACAGATGGTCAACAGACTCGGCCACAGCCATTGATTATGGTTCGTGAAAGTTCGGTCATTGTTTAATAATTTAGGTTAGTAAGTTGTTTATGTTCTGAAGGTGACAGAAATGTTTGCGAGGTCAGTTCGAGGTTTGCGGGCCAGGGGCCCCCTGAGTCTGGGGGCCCCGGTGCACCGCCCCGCCTAGCCCGTACGTAGCTACGCCACTGGGTGCGGAGTACTCGAAACCGACGGGCATGTATGAAGAGATGTATGGATGTGAATGAGGCAAAAGATGTATGTAAGGATCGTAGTAGATGGCGCGCTCTGGTCTCTGCCTACCCCATTGATAGATAGATAGATAGATTAAACCAAGTATTACAATGAGCGTTTTTCTTTTTGTTTTCTAGGGGATCGATAGATGGCGCTACGGTCTGTGCGAAGAAACGTCAACATTTTAAAAGTGTTTCTTTAAAATAGTAAAGAGTGAAAAGATGATCAAGAAGATGCCAACGCATCTTTTAATGACATATTTTATTATTTACTAATCATTTTAATCGGTAAAATTCTAAACTTTTACGCCTGACATGGCTGAATGGGCTCGACCCCTTGGCATTAAAAAAAAAGGCAGGCACAGACTTGACCAGATTTTGACAGGATCTCGCTTACAGCTCTATGGGGCGATAAACATGTCATCTGTCGAGTTTTTTAGGAACTAAATTTAAAAAAGAAAAGAAAAACGCTCATTTACTGGCAGACATAACAGTAGCACCCCCTGGTGCTACTAAGCGGCAACATTAATAATTAGGACGTCTTAAATTTCAGGGCGTTTTACCTAATATATGATTATTATCCCATACAGCCGATGTATTTAATAAAGTTTCTGTCATGTTCAATAGAAATAATATTGAAAATTGCCTCAAATTGCGATAGTTTCCATCAAAAGGTAGGCTGCGTAGAAAGAGAAGAAAAATTCTTCGCCTATGGTAGGCTGTATCACGTCTTTTGTCTCTTTCGTTCGCGCGCAAATATAAAGAGAGCGAAGGTGTGATAGCGCTGTATCACGGTGACATGCTACGGCCACTGCATACAAACGAACTATGGTGATATATTTTCAATATTAAACATTTATAGTCAATGAAATTAATCAGAAACAATCTAGAAACGAATCTCTATGCTTGTATGGAGTCAGATTTTCGTTAAAATACATATACAGTTTTAATTCTAGGATTAATTTAAGATTTGTATGGAAATCTTTGAGGCACTGTAACTTTACACTATGGGGTAATTGTAACTATGGGGTAATTGTAACTATAGTGTAATTGTAACTGTTGGGTAACTGGAACTATGGGGTAAGTGCAACTATGAAGCAATTGCACTTGTAAATCATGATTCAGTTCTCTTTATAATCTGAATTCCCTAGTCTGAACTGAATCGTGATTTGGGGAAAATTCAGTTCTTCACCTTCTAGAAGTCAGGTGTTGATAATATGAGTATAAGAACCGATTCGTGATTTATAAGTGCAATTGCTCCATAGCTGCAATTCCAGGATACCTTATAAAAAACAAACAAGGTTTAGTCTTAACGCTAGCTGTCTTTATTTTCCATTTCCTTATAGAAAATACTTTTACGAAAAACAGTATAGTGGGCCGCTCGCGTGGCCGGCCGCCCGCCCGGGGCGATGACTAGAGCCGCCGTGCCCGGCTAGGCCAAACCAACATCACATACTTATACGCGAAAACGATAAATTATACAAAAAATACTGATAAAGCGAGATCGTTTACAGGGACTTCTCGATTTTGATCAGTTCAGCGATGCCGTCGTACATCTCCTTGACTGCGTCGTACTCGGTGAGTCCCATGCGCCTCTTGTTGGAGATGTCGTAGACGCCGCCCTCGGCCTCGGTGTGCTCGCCGCGGGTGCCGCGCACCTGCAGGTGGTACTTGGAGGCGACCTCCTCCAGCTTGGCCTTGTCGGCGGCCAGCTTGGGAAGCTTGATGTGCACGGACGCGCGGACGGTGGTGCCCAGGTTGGTGGGGCAGAAGGTCAGGAAGCCGAGACGGTCGTGGTGCGAGAAAGGAACCCTCTTCTCGATGTCGTTGACGGCGGTCACTAGCCTCTTGTAGACCTGCTTTAGGTCACCGCCCATCTGCATGGAGATCAGACGAAGGTGGTCCTCCTCATTGCACCAGACCAGGAAAGACTTGCCCTCGTTGTGGTAGATACCACGGCCGGAGGGCCAGTAGCGGCAGGCGTTGGCGGCCTGGAGGAAACGGTCACCCTCCTTGAAGAGGAAGTGGTCGTCGATGAGCTGCTGCTGGGTCTCCTTGGACATGCCAGTCAGGGGGTAGAAGGTACCCTTGAGCTCGCCCTCGAGTCCGGAGAGGGTGGTGGAGACTTTCTCTTCCATTTCCTTGTACTGGGCCTCGGTCAAGCAGGGGTTGAAGGGGTAGCCCTCCATGGAGCGGCCGCAACGGACACGGGTGGAGACGACGAACTCGCCGGCGGGGTCCAGGTTGCCCAGAGTCTCAACATCACCCCAGTTCTTGGGGGGGTGCGTGTCGGTCTTCTTGAAACCAGTGTGGTAGTCCTCAATGATGGGGTCGAACAGCTCGGAGAAGACTGAGTACGCCTCAGCGTCAGGGGCGTAGATTCCGACACCAGAGTCCAGGTTCTCAACACCTGAAACAATTGATAAATAAAAACTCTAGGATATAATAGTAGATTACGCACCGAGGGCAGGAAAGTAAGAAAGGTCTCAGATCTCATGAAATTGTTGATGAACAAACATGTGATCCGAGACTTTCTTATTTACTGCCCGAGGTTAGTATACTATTTTTCTCCTCGACGGAGGTGGAAAGCGGCAACTTCGTTTAGCGCAGCTGCGGGACGAAAATTGGAGCTAACCGTCCGGAGGGGAGATAATACATTTAACTGTCTCCTGCTTCTGGTTGGGAGTATCCGATACTTTGTGTAACTGTCTCCAAGACATCACCAAGTGTTGTGTTCATTCTCACTTATTGAACACAAACACACACTTAAATAAACAAATAGGTAAGTAGGTAAAATACAAATAAGATTTAATTCCTACAAGAGATTTCATCCAATTCTTCCAAAAGTTTATTCCAAAAAGGATACCAACTCCACCCAAGTTGGTATTTAAATAATAATCATCTGGTATTTAAATATTAACCCTTAATTAAGTGAATTCTTATTGGAAAAGTTAATTCTTATTTCAGTCTGACAACAATGTTTAGTGACATTATTGAATATGTAGGTATTGGTACATACCAAATAAAAATGATTAGGTACCTACCTAAGTAAATTTATAGCTAAAACCAAGATTAAAATTCAATTCAGTCTAATCTTATCACATTATCAGCTATTTGTGATTAGGACGTATGCTAGCTAGTAAATTTCATGACAATCTATTCATAATAGAATTAAGAGATAATAATAAATTACCCTTTATGTTAAGAAGAAGTATAGGATAGTATTGAACTAGTGTCTAGGTCATCTAGGGCTCAGATTTAGACATGTTTTTGAGCCCATTAATGACTGATAAGAACTCCGATAGGAGTTCAGATTTAAACTTGATAAACATCTCTGTAGGTAGGTATCTCAGCCTAGGTTGATTGTAAGAAGTTTGTAAATATTTATGCCGATTTTCAATGAAAATATGCAGTACCTAGTTACCTAGTTGCTGCAATATTTACTGCCTGACATACAAAGGACCATCAAGCAAGGCAGTAGGTATACCTACCTATACTCCATTCCAAATAGCAACGCAAGCAAGATTTGAAACACTTAGGGCCTGTTTCACCACTTCTGGGTAAGTTCTTGTTAGCTTATCCGACAGATAGTTTGACATGTTTTGTATGAAATTATGTCAAAATATATGTAGGATAAGCTAACAAGAACTTATTCAGAAGTGGTGAAACAGGCCCTCACTCTCACATATTCTTAGAACAGCATTAGTAACGTCCAAGATCTGTCGGATAGTACATCTTTCTGATAAATAAAATTATATTTGCTTATCAGAATTTGTCAAAAAGCTAGATAGAAATCGGAAAATATCGTCGTCCTTATTTGGAATGAAGTACTTATAGTTGTACAAAGTTTTACTAAATTATCTTGTTATTCTTGCATAGCATTGTTAAGTCTTTCTAAAAAGTTGCAGTAAAATGTATCTGTACCTAGATGGCCAGTTGTATTGCAAATCCTCATATATAATACGATTGTGTAACTGGGAGCTTTTCCACTAGGAATTTATTCCCAGGAACGAACATAGAAAAGTAGTAAGCAAGTACTAACCCGACTGGATGCAATCCAGGAGCGTAGAGCCGAAGGAGGTCTTCTTGTTCTTAAGAGCGTCGAAGACATCCCTGGTGAGGTACTTCTTCAGCAGCGACTTGGAGTCGGAGGCAGCGAGCTTGCTGAATCCAGCCTCCAGCTTCTCGAGGGTTGCGGCGTCCACCATTGCTGCGGCTTTTCTGCAAACATAGAACAAAACTTTCACCAACCTATTTCTCAACATTCTACAACTAAATTCAAATTGTAGATTGTTTCTAACGCTTTCAACGCTGCGCATGTCGCCCTTGTACACATTTTCATATAAATTTGACAAAAAATTCAAATTCCAAGAAAATCGCGGCGTACTAAATAAAATAAATCGATTTTTCAAAATTTCCGTTGTGTCATGTCAAAATGTCAAAAGTCAAATTTTAAATTTTTCAAAAATAGGGACGTACCCATCATTTCCTGAATCAAGCGGACCCATGGAGAACCTATTTAGACATAATCGAGAACTTGTTAAGTAGCAATAGTGTTTTGTTATTTAACTATTCTTGGCTATTAATTCACCATAAATCGAATGTAATTAAAACCAATCAAAAATGCATATTACAAATTTAAAATAAAGGTAGGTAAACTTTATCACAACATCACAGAAAAGAATACGGCTATATAATTTTATCACAGTCTACAAACCGCCTGATGAGGTAATATGCAAGAACAGCGCCGCCGCAAACCACCACTGGAATTGTGACTTTAAGCTTATAATTCATGACGCTGGATTATAACTAAGCCACTTAAAGATCGAACTTGAAGTAATGTCTAACAACTACTGTTATGAGAGATGTGTCGCGCTGACTGTCGGGTTTGGAATTGTTTTTCCCGAACACACCCAAGTGTTACTGGATTTTGTGGTGGAATTACGTAATTTAGCAAGAGGTCGCCTTGACCGACACGCGCAAGTCGAACGGATGTGTCAGCTCACTGCGCACCGTTGCTGCTTCGTAGCGCGCAGCCGTGCCTCCCACTCGCGAACAACCAACGAGCGTGCTATCGCGGGTTTCTTGTTACTTACTGCATTAATTTCTACTCGAGAAGGTATAATGACTAAGCATCGTCAGATTACGGAATCAACTTATCGTTCCTCGAAAGATATCAATTACGGTATAATACGAATGCCGATTGGCGGGGGCATTGGCTAAAGTGAACAACAATGATGAAGTAGTAGGTGAAGCAATCGTTTTGCTAAAAGTACCAGACATTTTCTTTAACGAAGAATATGGTTTAACAAACTAGTAAACGTAACGGCAATAAAGGCAGCTAGAATAAAAACAAACTTAAATTTGGCATCACTATTATTTGAGTCCTACAGGAATACTAATAAGTTTGAGATGTTATGATGAAGTAAGCGAATAAGATAGCATTGATTCAGGTTCTGATTATAACTATTTACTTGCATTTTGTATTATGATTACTTACATGATAAAATAGACTATATTGAGGTAGGTAACTTATTAAAAAGTTGGGTAATAGTGCCAAAAAAAATCTGTTATCTTTTGACACCTTTTAGCTGCACCATCTTAACGATGGTGTAGCTAAAATGATGTCCGTAAAATGAACGTAATAGTTTAGATTGAACCTTAGCTACTTTAACCCCGGCTGCAAATTACATTAGATACCAGCATTACGTCGAGGTAAAGGATTTACATGCTCAAGCTCAGTCTTAAAATTACCTACCTAAAATGTCTTTACAATTTCATCGGTTTTAGAGGGTACAAACAAATGAAAAGACAATTATTCATTAGCGAACACAATAATTGGAGTGAACAAAAGGGCACAGAATTGCACTAGAGCTAGTTAGGGTTCAGGGAGATGAACGCCGGCCGGATATACGCACCCGTCGGTCTCGTCTGCCGGTTTGTTTTCCTTGTTTTCTTTCGTTGCACAGCCACCCATTTTCACAACTATACGTATTATTAAAACTAGCCGCTAAAACATGCACTAAATCACAAAAACTACTGCAAATAAATAAAAAGGAATGGAGGATACTAAATGCAATGATGGAATGATATTTTGTCCAAATGAATGTATCAGAGCCGGGAGTGGCGAGGGCGAGGGGTGGCCCGATCGATGCGCGCACGAGCCACGCAGCACGCACGCGGCCTTACGCTTCCCGCCCTTCGGGAACCGCTTCAAAACTTTTCGGAGGGAAACTTCCCTAGTTCCAAACTAATGGTTACCTGCGCGAATTATGTTTGAATACAGCACCAAGTTCTTGAAGCGCGATATGATCTTATCGATGAGATATAAAACACTCAACGTTATCTTTGCACATCTCGAAGTTGTTAAAGTTGTCACACAATCGGCGAAAGATAATCAAAATGATTGAAGCAGATATCACAGCACGACACGGCGGCAGCGATATGCCGGGACTATATAGACGGTAGACTATATTATATTGGCTACCGCTTACCTTGCGCTTGTACAACCGTCAGAGTCGACTGCTTGGTGCAGAATGGTCGGTGCGGGAGCGCGCGGAGAGCGTTAAGCCCGCGGCGACACCCCGCGCCCGCACCGCAGCCCTTCCTCGTCAACCTTGGCCTTGCTGTGCCTGGCCGTCCATAGTTGAGTCTCTCTCAGAGCACTAGCCAGCATCACCGATCAATCCACCCAAATTGTCATTTAGGCTATAATTTTAATGATCATTGTTTCAATCCAAGGGTAATTGCTGATCTGATTTTAAGAGTGAATAAATAACAATACACCCATTCCCGTGATAAAACTGTTTGTAATCTATTAATACATTTTGAGAAATTTTAATCGTGCAATTTAAAGATGAATGCTCTAAACATTTTTACAATATCTATTTCATGAAGCTAAGACATAACTACATTATTCATGATCTTTTCAACATTATTTCTAAAACTTATAATCGATCGATTACGGAAAGATTAATTTCGTAACGCACTATTATATCTAGGTAGCTGTTAAAAGTTTTGGGGGCAATTTTAAATTTAGAACGTTGCTAGTTCTTTTTCGTGCTGGACCAACTCCAACCCGGTGGCTTGCTGTATCGATCGACTCTATGCCAATGTCAAGTTTGTTATTTTTTCACTTTCGTTGCATAACTCGAGTTCATCTTTGCCCCTATATAATACCTCCCTTTTCCCAAAATGAACTATTTCTGATATTATAATCCAACGTCATGGCTTTACGATTTTCAATCATTGTCATCTCAGCATTAGGATGTAAGTACCAAAAACCAAATAAAACCAAAACGTTTTGTTTTGGTTTTTCTTCCTTGAGATTACTACCTACAGATTCCTTACGTAACGGACCGACCGACCTTGGTTCCCGTTCCAGACCGTGTCCTTACGAAGTCCTTGACCTAAAGACTGCCGTTGTTACGTGACGGTATGGCAAGGGGGTAGTAACTTACATTTAAAGTCTGAAGCCATAAAAGCAACCCTTAGTCGGTTAGTGTAATGACCTTTGGTAAACGTTATACGATTCTAATAAGATTCATATTATTTCGCTTCACAAGGTTATTCCAGCGATTAATTGGATCATTATTTGGCTGAAGCCCGCTATAGTTCCAAATTGACTAATCCAGCCAGGAGTGCGATTTTTGAATCCCATTCCCAGTCAAAATTACTATGGAGATAGGTAAACGTCTTTCTACTGCTGATTTGACTCTCAAAAGTCATACTCCAGGAGTGCGATTTTTGAAAGTCAAATCATCAGTAGAAAGATGCGTATCTGCATAGTAATATTAGTAATTTTGACATTTTCAAATGCTGAATTCATCGTATGAGATTCAAAAATCGGTGTCCGGTCCCACAGAGAAAGATGTTCAGTTTGATGGTCTCAAAATGCGCGCTGCATACAAACGTACTATGGTGATATTTTCAATACTAACCAATTAAAGTCAATGAAATTTCACAGATATAATCTGGAAACAAATCTCTATGCTTGTATGGAGTCAGGTTTTCGTTAAAATATACAGTTTCAATGCTAGGATTAATTTAAGTTTTGTATGAAAATCTTTGAGGCACTGCAACTTTAAAACTATACATTTAAACGAAAATCTGACTCCATACAAGCATAGAAATTTGTTTCTAGATTGTTTCTGCACAATTTCATTGACTTTAATTGGTTAGTACTTATTGAAAATATCACCATAGTACGTTTGTATGCAGCGCGCTCCGAATTATATCCTCTTAAGGGGCTACCTCCTGGAGTGCGATTTTTGAATCTCATTCGGTGAGCTCAGCAGTTGAAAATGACAAAATTACTATGGAGATACGCATCTTTCTACTGCTGATTTGACTTTCAAAAATCGCACTCCTGAAGCATGATTTTTGAGAGTCAAATCAGCAGTAGAAAGATGCGTATCTCCGTAGTAATTTTGTCATTTTCAACTGCTGAGCTCACCGAATGAGATTCAAAAATCGCACTCCAGGTTTTACCATGAAATGGGGTAACTTTGTAACCATTTTATTAATTAACTATCATTCAAAATAATCTCATTTTTCATAGAAAAACGGCTAAATTCTGACCGGAGCCACGCGCTCCTTCGCATAGATTAGTATGGAGAGTCGTGGTCCCGGGATGATACCTAGTTTCAGCAAATTTTGTCAGACCTTATACATTTATAACTGAGTATATACTCACACTCGCCTAGTTTTATTTAAGGAAATTAAAGTCAACACTGCATATTGGCACTAGTTGCTACATTTGATGTAAGTATATAGTCGTAGGTATAGTGTCGTTAGTGTAGGTAAGTACTTGGATTAAGAAAAGTCAGATAAATAACGATAAGTCAATCACTTGTTTGTGTTTGATCTACAATGTAATCATGAATTACATACCTACGTTTATCTTATAAAATTCATGATTGTCGCCCAATAGTGTCGTGAACCTATCTATGGTAGGTACAATTATTGTATGTAACCACTGGAATGCGATTTTTAATCTCATTCGGTGAGCTCAGCAGTTGAAAGTGTCAAAATTACTATGGAGATATGCATCTTTCTACTGCTGATTTGACATTCAAAAATCATACTACACTACAGGAGAGAGATTTTTGAAAGTCAAAACAGAAGATGAAAGATGCGTATGTCCATAGTAATTTTGACATTTTCAACTGCTGAGCTCAGCGAATGAGATTCAAAAATCGCACTCCTGGGTGCGATTTTTGAATGTCATCAGTGAGCTTGAACGGTTTTTAAATCTCATACAAAAGCGTTCTCATGCATCTTTCTACTGCTTATTTGACTAAAAAAAATCACACTCCTGAATTATGATTTTTGGAAGTCAAATCAGCAGTAGAAAGATGCATATCTCCATAGAAATTTTGCCATTTTCAACTGCTGAATTCATCGAATGAGATTCAAAAATCGCTCTCCTGGAGAGCAATTTTTGAATCTCATTCGGTGAGCTCGGCATTTGAAAATGTCAAAATTACTATGAAGATGTGAATCTTTCTACTGCTGATTTGACTTTAAAAAATCACACTATATAATTTTTGGAAGTCAAATCAGCAGTAAAAAGATGCGTATCTCCGTAGTTATTTTGACATTTTTAACAGCTGAGCTCACCGAATGAGATTCAGCAGTTGAAAATGTCAAAATTTCTATGGAGATATGCATCTTTCTACTGCTGATTTGACTTCCAAAAATCATAATTCAGGAGTGCGATTTTTTAAAGTCAAATAAGCAGTAGAAAGATGCATGAGAACGCTTTTTTATGAAATTTAAAAACCGTTCAAGCTCACTGATGACATTCAAAAATCGCACCCCAGGAGTGCAGAAGTAGAAAGACGCATATCTCCATAGTATGATCAGTGAATGAGTTTCAAAAATCGCACTCCAGTTAGCTCCCATGGTAAAAGTAAGTTCAGTTTGATGGGTAGAGTCTTAGTTTAAAAAGTATATGCTAATGATATAATTTTCACCTTGTTATCGTTTTACCCCTATTTAATTTTTATGTTACTTTGTTATCAACGAAATCCATGTAGCGGAGTCATAATTATAAAAATTATTATTACCTATTAATTATTAATTGTCGAGTCCTAAATAGGCGAAATCCTTAATAGCACTATCAAAGTTATCAAGAGACTTTACATGGAACTACCATGTACCTACCAACCTACCTACATACGACAACGGACTAAGAACTGTCGGACCACCGCGGTCCCGGGCATTCCAACTAGCCCATGGAAATCTTCCCTTTTCCTCCAAATGCATCTTGAACTTAACCTTCCAAACACCCAACTGGAATTATTCATTCATAAGTGTGTCGTCAAGTCGTGAATAGATAATTGCAAACTAGCGAGAAGTTTAAAAACTCGTGGGAAGTTTCGAGAACCTTGGCAGTGACTCCGGTACTCGGCCTTGGTGTAGCTGTAGCGGTGTGTCTAAGAATCTGTCGCAAGTGACGCGTGCTATGCTGTGATGTGGTCCGGTGCTTCCTACTTTTATTTTTTATCTAAATTCTTACCTAGGTAGGTACCTAGGTAGCCTAGAAAGGTACCTAGGAAGCTAGATAGATACAACCAGGAGTGCGATTTTTGAATCTCATTCGGTGAGCTCAGCAGTGTTAATGTCAAAATTACTATGGAGATATGCATCTTTCTACTGCTGATTTGGCTTTCAAAAATCACACTCCCGTAGTATGATTTTTGAAAGTCAACTCTGAGATGACTTTCAAAAATCATACTACAGGAGAGCGATTTTTTAAAGTTAAATCAGCAGTGGAAAGATGCGTATCTCCATAGTATAATTTTGACATTAACACTGCTGAGCTCACCGAATGAGATTCAAAAATCGCACTCCTGGTTGTATCTGTCTAGCTTTAAAACCTTCGATCAAAATTGGAAGTTTAAAACAAACTAAATTATTGAATAGACCTTAGAGCACGGATCTTAGAATAATACCTATGCCAGCTTCCTGCCTTAGAGGATTCATATTTTTTAATAATTCTGTTGCGTTTTACGTACTTAAACTTTTTACGACGCAAACTGCACGTTGCATTGCACGTTGGCAAGAAGTTTGAAATCCTCTATAGTGGAGCACAGACTGCCTAACAAGCGGTGAAAAATGATAATAATCCTTGGTGGTCGGTAATGATCGTTCTTCTCCGTAGTTGTTTTAGTGACGTTAACTTTGTCCCTTTCTAATGTATGTCTTGGCATGACGTCACTCAACTGTCGTTCATGCCATTGTGACGTCATTGGAATAGAAAGGGACACACGTAAAATTGGAAATATCGACGACGGAGACGAACGTCAAATTTTCTTGTATCAATGCTTGTAAGGAGGAGTGCTATCCTTTATGATTTAAATCCATGCACGTTGGTATCCTTTAACTTTTTTAAATTGTATCCTGGCACTCACAGGTTGTGGGTTGATGCCCGATAAGAAGAAATAATCGCAACGGGGTATTTCCATTAGGTGCCTACTTATAGTCGAAGAAAAAACAACGTTTATTTGTTTTGTTAAGATGCATATTTATATGGAGAGGATTCCACGTGAGAACAAGCTTCCATAAATTACAACTGACATCCAGGAGTGCGATTTTTGAACCTCATTCGGTGAGCTTAGCAGTGTTAAATGTCAAAATTACTATGGAGATACGCATCTTTCTACTGCTGATTTGGCTGTCAAAAATCGCACTCTTGAAGTATGATTTTTGAAAGGCAAATCAGCAGTAGAAAGATGCGTATCTCCATAGTAATTTAGACATTTTAAACTGCTGAGCTCACGGAATGAGATTCAAAAATCGCACTCCAGACTGTTTTGAGATATGTTTACGAGTTCGGCGTTTGTAATTCTGTTTATCATATGACTGGAATCATGTGATTCATACAAGCCTGCATGGAATATTTACAAAGTTTTACCAAGTTGGATGACGTACCTAGGTGACTCTTTTCCTATGGGGATATTTGCATAAAAAAACAACTTTATATAAACTTTCCTTATGCTAAAATTATACTAAACCCAGAAGGTGTCTCTGAGAATAACGTAAGCAAAGTTTTTATTTTTCAATGGAAATAATGCTTGTTTGTAAGTACCTATATCCAGACATTTGTTTTATAGGTAGTAGTTTTACCTGGGTTAGTAGGTAGGTACTTAAAATAGATAATCTATTACCCCACTTATCGTATAGGTCTCCCGTTCCTCAGACTAACGACGGTAAGGACGAGAGAGTGTATCTGTGTTTAGTGTGCCCACTTGCACTTCAAAAAGTTCAAAATATCCTGCGTAAATACCTGACCGCTTTTCTATATCTCTAATATAAAAAGGGGCGTTATCGATATCAACAAGAGGAATTTCAACCCATCATTACTTACCTACCTATTTGATTATATATATCAACACACGACACTTATACCTACAGGTGATCAATAACTCAATGTCACATAAACGAAGGGCGCATCCTCAAATTTTCATGCGGCCTTGCCCTCTTCGTAACGCGGCCAGTGTTCAATGTCAGTGTCGAATGGAGGCCAAACCTTGGCAAAGCTCTTTTCACGGCTAGCTGTTCATTTCGGCGGATGATTATCTAACGTGGACGTGATAGAGCAATGTTTATTTTTGATTGTTTCCGTGTAAAAGTGCGTACGAACGAAGTTTTTCATGTAGATGTGAGCTCAGCAGTTGAAAATGTCAAAATTAGTATGGAGATACGCATCTTTCTACTGCTGATTTGACTTTAAAAAATCACACTCCTGAAGTATGATTTTTGAAAGTCAATAAATCAGCAGTAGAACGATGCGTATCTCCATATCAACTGCTGAGCTCACCGAATGAGTTTCAAAAATCGCACTCAAGTGAACCGAAGTCAGTGGGTGAGATGCTTTCGCATTCTTATAGCTCCGTCGATGGTTTTGAGCTAAGGATGAACCCAGGGTTTACCAGAAAATTAAATGTCCGGCGAAAAGTAGTTGGAAAGCGTTATATAACAAACAATAGCAAACATCCTACATTGCGGTACATTAAAAATCTCATAGAAACTCAGCAGAAGAAATAGAACAACTGTTATTCCTTTCAAGTTATTCCTTTTTTATCGGATTATGATCAGCCACTGAATCGAGCGTCAAACTGATAAGCGTAACCGCTAGGATCAAAAGTGATATCATTTTTATCTATCAACCATCATTGACTCACCTCAAACTGGATATTCTAACAAGTAGAACAACTAAAAGGCAAAGGCATAAAGCCAACTGCACACGTACCCATTTCTTTGTAACCACTCGAAATATTGACAATAACATCGTGGAATATTCGCGAATGTACACTCACTAGGGACCCAGCGATAACTACACTATCTAGTATCAAAGTACCTCAATATGATAAAGATATTCAACATAGATATGAAGCTGACACATTTATCAGTACAAATTTTTTGTAGATTATTGCACTTTCGGCAAGTTTTGGTTTAAAATTAGCAAAATCTTTTTGAAATCCATCTAGTAATGATTATGATTTCGAAGGCAGCGACTACTTACCTATTTAGAAAAACAGTCAGGTAGTTAGGATACCTACTTTTAAGTGCATGAGTATGTGCGCTATACAGATGCTGGTCATCGTCCTCGTGATTCTGATGGGACCATGAACTGCTACGATCAGAGGTTGGGTAGGATGCAGACAAACCGGTAGCATGCCGGTAGCATGATGAGGATGAGTGGGCAGCTGGCAATGGAAATCGAGAAATTCAACTGGTACCTGTAGGTGTCAATCATGTCTAATGATGGTTTGCTTTGGGAGCTACCTAAGACAGTACAATCTTGGACTCTTCACGGCCTGGCTTGCACCAACAACATTGATTTCATGATTGATTCATGATCACTCTGTCTCTCACACTGCTCCTAGGAAAAAGACGTCCGTGCACTGCTGAATATGACTCTATTTAAACAATAAACATGTTTAAGCTTAAATACTTTTTGGTGCAAGCCAGCCTTAATCTAGGTCATTCATTTAATGAAATTGATAAATTAATCTAATTATGACTTTAGCTTTTCTATTATCAACAATAGCAGTAGGTAGCTGCAAAGAGAGTAAGGTACTTTATATTTGGATTGGATATGAATGTTTTTACTGTTGAAAACACCATCGGGCATATTTTAATGCTTTATCGAACTACCCTTATTTTTTATTGACCTTGAATCCTAAAATATCCTCACCAGTTCAATCTAAGTTCTATCCAGTAGGTATTATCCAGTACAATACCTAAGCACATGACCAGCAGACTGTGGCCGGGCTGGGACTGGGATGCGCGCGCGCAGGAGGGGCAACAATTTGCGACACGAGCAATATCCGGCCGCGCCCGGCCGCCGCTCCAGCGCAGCCATTAGAGATGCTTCAATTTGCATGTGATTGCTTTCGTAATGCTTTATTGTACAGGATTATGAGGGAATTTTATCCGACTACGGCAAAGCCAAAGGAAGGGTTATGATTTTAGCAGTCTATGTAGGTGTATGTTTTTTTTAATTGAGTGCCTAAGTATGGTTGATCCTTATTGAGCTCTTCTTGACTTAACAAGTACGGCATGACAGTAGGTAGTCTGTCTTCAAGGGACTAAGGCCAAAATTCAGAGAAGATTTTTTTAGTCTTAGCATAAGAATCTATTTATGGTCTTAGTTCGATTCGAGCTAAGTATGGTCAAAATGTGTATGGATTTTGACTTAAAAAAATCGTCTCTGAATCTCGGCTTCAGTTGTTTAACTTTAAAGTATCTATTATCTATCCTAAACAGATTCATAAAATAACAATCCCTGTCCAATTATTTGTGATATTTTTATTTCTCGTGTTTGTCTATGACTTTTGTTTCATTGTACAATATTTTAGCACAAAAAACTTTTATAAACGTCTATTTATACAATTTTCATTTACACTTTGTGTGTTTGTATGTTTGTATATTAAACTATAGGTATTGTTTTAAATGTTGGTACCTAACCGCATAGGTAACAGTCACGAGTTTCTCGAACATATATTCCTGAAACTAACACAAACGTTTTTATTGACATAATAATCTACCTTATGTACCTAGACATACACATTTTTCTTTTGAAATGTTTTATCAGTTAAGGTACTAACAGACACCCTATAAGCGAAATAGAACTGAAATGTTTTAGAGACTAAGGTCTAAAATGAATTAAAAAGGAATAACAAGGTATAAAAATTACGAAAATGTAAATTTAATCGTATAAAATGTGAAGAAAAGAAAATTGACTTGTTGGTATAGAAATGTCAAAAATTATATGCATAATGTACAAAGACGATTTTTTTTTAAATAATGTACCTAATTTCCTTGCAACCTCGAAATAAATAAAAATACCATCGAATTAATTAAGTATCAAATTTTGTCAGCTATACGGTACCTATTATCCGAGCCCTATACCCCACGTAGGGGTAAGAAGAAGAGATACGGTACCTATACGGTTATTCATTTACTTATGCAAAAATTCATAAGATTATGTCGTTTCATACCTACGTGCTCGATGGCATGTATATTATTTGTTCTTCTCTGAATAAGTAGTTAAGTATATATTCCTATTAATAGGTATTATGTACTGAGATTTCGAGACTAATCGACATTGTAAGTACAAATAATAATAGTAAAATAAATAAGTAAAATAGCGTGAAGTGGATTATAGTTTGGTAAGTTGACGAAGCATGTTGCTGATTACCGTCTGTTATTTATAATACGATTGACGAAGCTTGTTTTATGTTTTATGTAGACATTAACGAATTATTAAGTATTATCAATAAATGCTCTATAGTACAAATGTTATTTGGGTAGATCAACTATTTTTTGTCCATACCTAGTCCCAGTCATCTGCATAAAATTTTCTCAATGTTCAGGCTCAGGCTCAAGCTCAGGTTTTGCTTGCCCCAAAATTTAATGTTTGTTGAATAACTAAGGATTGCATTTATTAAATAACACGGTTTTGCAAAATTACTTGAATTTTACTTGAATTTTGGCGGTTGTCCGATGGACGCTTTATTTCGTTGTCCCCACGCTTTTTGGTCTATCGGACAACCGCTAAAAACTTCTAGTAGTTCAACACAGATGGTGCAATGCGCATGTGTGTAGAAGAATCATATCATTAGATACAATATCTATATTTCAAAATTAATGAATGTCAAGAAAAAAGGAATAAAAACGTTTTTTTAAACAGTACCGTGAGGACAAAAAATAGTTGATCTACCCACTTATGATTAAATGAAAGAACTAGGTATAAAGTCTGATTTTTTTTCTGTTTGCTGTAGGTAACTGATAAGTCTGATAACTGTTCGAGTAGGTAGGTACTGTAGGAGGTTACATATTCATATTCATTTATTCATGCAGAACCATATGGTACAATGTAGGTCTATAGTTGTATATATATCGTGGGGTTCCGTACAGGAGTGCGATTTTTGAATCTCATTCGGTGAGCTCAGCTGTTGAAAATGTCAAAATTACTATGGAGATGTGCATCTTTCTACTGCTGATTTGACGCTCAAAAATCATGCTTCAGGAGTGCGATTTTTTTAAGTAAAATCAGCAGTAGAAAGATGCGTAACTCCATAGTAATTTTGACATTTTAAACTGCTGAGCTCACAGAATGAGATTCAAAAATCGCACTCCTGGCCGCTTTAGTTTAGGAGTTGTATGTTTCTCTACAAATAAAATATATTTAAAATATAATCCATTTTATTATCGTGGTGGCGGCCACTGAGCAAGCCCCGTCACAGTCACGAAAAACTATGAACCGATGATGATGTTATTTATTTTCAATTTTTCACTGCTCGATATGTAGGTAGGTATGTCTGATGGTTATCAAACGGACGCGGTCAAACTTGTGGGAAGCTAGTGTTTTGATACCAGTCAAAATTAATAATTACTTAATTAGGTACGAATAGGAACATAAGCATTGTTCAATTTAATTAAATAATTAGGTATATTACCTATAGGTACACTAAGGAAAAACTAATTTTGTATAAAGAATAATGTCAAATGAGCTGTCGGATAAGCTAACAAGAACTTATTCGGAAGTGTTGAAACAGGCCCTAAACAGTTTATTTCTATTAGTTTTAAACTATTCAGTAATTTTATTAGAAGTTGTTGATTCTATCTAAGTATGTCAAAAAATACCTACAATAGTTGTAACAGCAGTACTAAATTTTTTGGGCGGAGCGGGGTTGTTGTTTACCCATGTTCATCCTATGTTTCCGGAATCCTTGTGACGAGCTCTATATGAAACTTAATTGATCCATATTGTAATAGTTATATCATTCGAAAGAGGTAGAAATGACAAGCAAGAGTGCAGAAAGTATGTATTAATGAGTTATAGGAAATTGCATTTGATTCGCCAAGCAAACGAGGCACACTTGAAAAACCACTCATGCTTCGAAACCGGCGCGATGTGGAAGTAAAAACTAACAGTACATTCAAGGGCACTTCCTCCACGGCTCAATGGCCCGGCATCAGTTAGGAAGGAGGTGATCGGAATGACTCACTCACCAAGCAGTCGTGTCGTGGCTGCAAGCTCGCGCGGCCGTTGACCTGCCCATGAAGATGCCGTGTTTCCATTACGCTGCGGATTTATACAATACATTAATCCATTTTTACCTTCAATAGGTACTATAGACTCCAGGAGTGCGATTTGTGAAACTCCTTCGCTGAGCTCAGCTGTTGAAAATCGTACTCCTGGAGAGCGATTTTTGAATCTCATTCGGTGAGCTCAGCAGTTGAAAATGTCTAAATTACTATGGAGATACGCATCTTTCTACTGCTGATTTGACTTTCAAAAACTTTCAAAGACTTTCTCGAAATCGCTTTTTTTTAATTGTGCCGTTATTGTATTCACCCAGCGAAATCATCAGTCAAAAGATGCATATCTCCAGAGTAATTTTGACATTTGCTACTGCTGAGTTCGACGTATGACATTCAAAAATCGCACTCATGCTCCAACGCTCATCAAATTTCGATATCCAAAGACTCCAAAATTGCAAAAGGGAAATCTCTAGTCAAGGCTGGAGGACTTTTTATGCATTGATATCTTATATACAGGGTGTTAACTTAAATGCGTTACACACTTTAGACCTTAGATCAAAGTAAAATGAAGGGATCGGCCTTACAAGAACATTTCAAACCAGGAGTGCGATTTTTGAATGTCATATTACGTCGAACTCAGCAGTAGCAGGAGTGCGATTTTTGAATCTCATTCCGTGAGCTCAGCAGTTGTAAATGTCGAAATTACTACGGAGATATGCATCTTTCTACTGCTGATTTGGCTTTAAAAAATCGCACTCCTGAATTATGATTTTTGAGAGCCAAATCAGCAGTAGAAAGATGCTTACCTCCATAGTTATTTTGACATTTTCAACTGCTGAGTTCACCGAATGAGATTCAAAAATCGCACTCCTGGACTATACTTAATATAAACCCTACAAACATTTTAAAAGTACATAACATAGGTAGGTACTTATTACATATTATAAAAACGAACGGGAAAATAATTTATTCATTTGATTGATAACAATAAAACCATAAGGAAATTATTTACTCGTGTGTATCATTAATTTGTATACGGGGGGATATACCTACCTACAATCATTCTGTTGAACAATTAATTTAATGAATATTTCGTGAAAATTTTTAGTTTTTCAAAGTTGAAAGTGCAATGCTACGTCAAAATGCAGTATCCAGGTGCAATGGAGACGCAACCGCTGCAATCTCCAAACCGCATTCTATTTAGACAGACTAAGCTGCACCTAGTGAAAGTATAGGTACTTACCTACCTACAATACCTAGATAGCTATCTGTAGTACCTTTCCTATTTTATATTTATTAAAAAGTCAAAAAAGTCAAAATTTTTATTCAAAATAATATCACATAGATAACTTTTTGACGTCATTTTTGATTCTACCACCGCTTCGGAAGGTGTTCCGTTGTAGAGAAGATGCGGCCAGAAACTCTACAACACACTTCTTTTAAACAAAACAAAATATACAAAGTACAAATATTGAATTACATAGTGTAACATTGTCAAGACCAGACATTTTGGTCATTCAAATAATCATCGAGTTTATAGTAACCTTTTTTACAGAGGACTTGTTTAACATGGGATTTAAACTTTTTGTCTGGCAAGTTTAGAATATCCTCTGGTATCTTATTATAATAGCGTATACAGTGCCCCATGAAAGATGTGTTGACCTTACTGAGTCGAAAATGTGGGAACACTAATTTATTTTTATTTCTTGTATTATTATATATATTAACATTTTCAGTATCGATTTTGACTCTTCATTCTATATCAATGTACTATAAAAGGCACTATAAAAAGTGGAAAAGGAAAAAAGCATTGTAATTTTTAAGCATAAGCATAAGCATATGCTCACGACTATATTCCCCGAGGCAGTCAGAGATATTCTGAAACCTCAGAACATCCACGTCGTTGTAATTTGTATTACTTACATACTTAAGAAAAAAGTACCCGAAACCGATGAGTATGTGTGAAATAAATTCTATGGAAGAGGCAAAAGAGGTGTGCCAGGGTCGTAGCCGATGGCGATCAATAATTGCTAGTCTCTGCCTACCCCTATGGGACACAGGCATAGGCGGGAGTATATGTATTAATTACCTACTTGGTTTATTGTAATACTATCATAGTTTTAAGCTCTTACTACCGCTATTATGGATGTTTTGTCTGAAATAAATAATGCTTCAAATGGATTTCAGTTAATTTCTATAACCTTTTGTATTTTCCCCGGAACGAATTAAGTACAACAGTTTTCGTCTATTCGACAAGAATCAAGATATAGGCTATTATACTTAATGCAAAATGTGCAACATAAATAATAAATCGAGTATTGAATAGTTCTGGAGTGCGATTTTTGAATCTCATTCGATGAATTCAGCAGTTGAAAATGTCAAAATATCTATGGAGATATGCATCTTTCTACTGCTGATTTGAGTTTCAAAAATCGCACTCCTGAAGTATGATTTTTGAAAGTCAAATCAGCAGTAGAAAGATGCATATCTTCATAGTAATTTTGACATTTGCTACTGCTGAGTTCGACGTATGACATTCAAAAATCGCACTCCTGGAATGCGATTTTTGAATCTCATTCGGTGAGCTCAGCAGTTAACATAACTATGGAGATACGCATCTTTCTACTGCTGTTTTGACTTTCAAAAATAGCTCTCCTTGAGTATGATTTTTGAAAGGCAAATCAGCAGTAGAAAGGTGCGTATCTCCGTAGTAATTTTGACATTTTCAACTACTGAGCTCACCGAATGAGATTCAAAAATCGCACTCCGGTGGTAGTTTTTTAGAAATTATGAAAATACACTTTCCCTAAGTGCGCATGATTGGCTATTTATCAGGTACAAAACTATTTAAAACGCCAGTCCCAGGCTAAACAAAAAAAAAAGGAAAATGCTTTGTGGAAACTACATTACCTACTACGTTCGTTACATTCACTTTTATTTTTTACTTGATAGGCATTTGGTTTCAGATATTCAATCCGTATTTTTTTGTATCTAAGGCAGCAGGTCATTTTAGAAAGTATTTTGTGATTTTATATTGTTCAAATTCTCAATTAATTGTGGAGATTTTTTTTGTCTTGTACATTAAAGTATTACTTACAAAAGGAAAACTATTTTTTAAGGGGATAAAGCGGATCAAACCATCCAACAGAAATCCATCCAGATTCGGAGTCAAGTAAGATAGACGTTTTTTAAGGAACAGCGATCTTTTTTTCTCGATTTCGACGAAGAGAATGAAAGAATGAGAAGAGATTGTAATTCAGTTAGATGGTTCCACCATTCCATTAAAAACTGTCAGCGTATAATATAAGGAAGGACAATCCACTTAAATGGAATAGGCAGCATTTGACAGTCCCCATATTTTCTAGCTAGCGTTTGAAAAAATATGGAAATGCTTCACTGAATGACAAACAATTTCAGTCATAGATCCATAGATTTGACTGGGCTCATCGACTAAAACCAAGCATATTATATTGTGGGCTATTGCAAAATTCGCGCAGTAGTGACGCACGCGCAGCGCTGCTGGACCGCGACCAAAGAGGCGCGGCGATCAAAACAATCATTACAACATGATTTATTTGAACAATCTTCCCGAAATATATATCACATTGCTTGTTTTACTCTTGCGTTACTTATCGATATTGCGAAATTTTTTATAGATTCCAGAATTGAATCAGAAGATACGAGTAAAAAAACGGCGGAATTCCGAAAGGTAGGCGTAAAGCCCATCACAGACTGAGCTAAGTATAATCTAAGTAGGTATAATTTCAACTATTATTGATTATAAACATGTTATGCTATTTCAGCTTTCAGTTTTTTTTGTTTTTTGTTTTTTTAAGTAGGTATCGCACACCTAGATCTAAAGGGAGCTAACTCAAAAATCTTAAGTTTTGAGTTATGCACACCATCGAATTCTTTGTTTCATAACCTAACGACCAACAAAACAGATTTAAAAATATTTACAAAATCTTTCTTCTAGCCGCATTTAAAAAGCTTGGATCTATACTAAAAACTCCTGCAGTACACAGGGATACGGTAATCAGTTTTTCGCCTTTTCTGAAAAAAGTACTTTTTTGTGTTAATACCTCTTTAGATCTAGGTGTGCGGTATAACTACTTATAAAACAGGTAGGGTAAAATGCCCTAAAACCGGCACCTTAAGCCATTTTGAGATTTCAAACGTTTAACAGTTTTGCTACGTAAAGCCTAGCTTTCAAGATTCTTTTTTAAATGGCAATGTGGTTCATAATCTTCAAAGTTTTAGCCAAAAACAAGCCAAAATACAGTTTATTGCTGAGTTATTAAGGTTTAAATCGAAAGACACCAATTTTCCCTAACGTCGGCAGGTCTAGCCCTAATTCCGGTAAGTATTTTTCCTAAAGCTAAAAATATGTATTTCTAAAGGACTAAGGCCGAGATTCAGAGACGATTTTTGTAGTCTTAGTTCGAGCTAAGTAGGGTCGAAATGTATGGATTTTGACATACGGGAGTTCGAACTATGACTTACAAATCGTCTCTGAATCTCAGCCTAACTACGGGTGGTCTCAAGTATAATTGGTTACAAAATTAAGCAATAGAACGTAAACATTTCAGTACTTAACTCTTTTTTAACTAGAACTTATTTTTAAAGCAAATATTTTTATTTTTGGTGGATTTTCGTCTACAGTGTTGGTATTTTTCTTAATAACAATAAACAGCTTTAATAATCTCAATAATTAATTAAGTACCTACCTTGATATTATAAAATCTTTTCAAATTAACAATCTACAGAATTATGCTGGTAAAGTATAATAATATACTAAAGTAATAGTCAATTTATTACTAATGCCGACCTTAGGATTTGTTCATTTAGATTGATTCCTTAAAGCTGGCCACGTATGCCGACTTAATGTTTTAACGAGAATTTTATACCCTAACTCTGGCCTCTTATTTCAAAAACTAATCATAGTAAGTATAAAATTAGATCTTGATATCATTAAATGGTTTATAAAATTAACTTTAACAAATGTCAGGAACCCATAAAAATGCTAAAATTGATTGAAATCACATTTCCCAAAAATGTATTGCATAGTGATTTTACCCGCAGAAACGCAGTATTGCAGACTATTCCGCACTTGTCGCCATTCCAACCTCGATTGTATTTGTGTGCTGTGACCGATCGACGTAATTTTAAAAACACGTAAAGAGAAGAAAATAAGCTATAGTTAAGAGCAAAAATAATTGTTACATGTCAAATATGAAATAATTTATGGACGATAATAGTTCAGACTGCCGACTTTAGGCGGGGGCCGGGTTTAGGCGCTTTTACCCTACCTATGTGACAAACTGACAGACACCGCACAGCCTAAACCGCTGAAGATAGAAACATGACATTTGTAATACTTACTCGTACTTAGGTACATATTCTACAGAGCATGAAGGGGTGCACTAAGAAATGAATTAAATTAAAGGATAAAGTTCAAGCTATAGAACAAATTGGGATCACTGCCGCTGAAGCAGCTATACAGCCGACTCGTATCGTTATGCTGTTTCGAGCTCGCTTCAACTTTTACTTTAATTTTTGCAGAATAGTGGTTGCAATTAATTCTTAGTGCTGGAATTTTCATTTTAACCTAGCTACCTAACATTTTGTGGGATGAGGAAAGGGCCTCGCTAATCTGAAATGTAGGCGATACCTAGTTACGTTTGGTCTAGGGCCGCCACTGGGAACGGCCAGACCCAGAAATTGATGAAGAAGATTTCGACATCACGACCGATTGGACGTGTTTAGGGAAGACGAACCTTTTATGAATATCCGCAGCAGCAGCGTGTCTTCAGCATGTAGAATACTTTTATAAATATCTTCAGTATGCAGTCATTTCAGATATTTGAAGTAGGTAGGTACCCATTTTCTTCAAATATCTGAAATGACACAGGCCCAGGGCCCTGGTCCCAGGGTCTTTTGTCCTTGAAGCAACTATTTCGGCGGGGGCGGCGGAGGGTTGTCCGCAGGCTCCACCGGCACCGGCAGGATAAATACACCCGGAGCCGTGACGGGCGGCAGCGGCAGCGGTTTTTCTTCCTTTATTGGCAGGTTGCCTCTGATAAAAAAAAAAAAAAAGAGAAATTAAAATACTACGAATAACAAAACTGCTTAGTAGAAATAGCCTTAATCTTTTTAAACCGTTTGTTTTAATATAAATTATAAACAAATATGGGCTATGATGGTCAACATTTTTATCTTCTGACTATTTACCAATGTCACCACATCACCACAGCCTGTATGCGTCCCACTGCAGGGTACAGGCCTACCATCAGGGAGGGGTGTATGGGCATTAGTCTAGAAAGAGTCCACCACACTAATGCAAAAATGCCTTCAAAAATCGCTCTCCAGGACAAAGATGGGGTCGAAGATGTAGCGAGCTTACCCAGAAGTGCACTGGCACTCCTGCACACTGACGGAACGGACGGAGCTGCTTCAATTTTTTGTCGTCTTGTTTCAGCTTAGAATGGAGCACGCCACTTCTATTCGTGGTTGAGGCACTAAGGAATATATGGTTTTTTAAGTGGAAGAAAGGCTGCCTGTCACCTATCACAACTTGACCCCTCATATCACCCTGAAGCCTGAAAAATTCTAACATCTTGCTACAATTACAACTTTGTTATTTGTAGTAAAATATTTGTCCACCCAGAAAAGGGGTATAAGGACGTGAGATTATGTATCTACATGTGTATGTATATAAATCGAGTGTTTCTCCCCAATAATTTCCAGCTGACTTTGATCTTGACTTTGGCAAATGAATATAAATTGCGAAGGTCAGTACGTGGCAGCGGATCTAAGTGAATTATCACCTCTGATAGAGCTCGGCCTTGATGCCAGCGTCTCGTCTCCGAGCCAACGTTATGATAAAATGCATAACTACATATTGACCGTTTTCTATTTCATTGTATGCAATTTGTAAGACGAATGGTGATTTGGTTTTGTCAATTGGCACATCGTATTAACTTATGTCTCTGTAGCTCTGTAGATATTAGTATAACACTGTAAAAGTGTTGCCTTTTACTGTCGAGACGGTAAGTAAAGATATTCCAGAAATCTCTTATCATAGGGTAGGTATAGGCACTGGAGTGCGATTTTTGAATCTCATTCGATGAATTCAGCACTTGAAAATGTCAAAATTTCTATGGAGATATGCATCTTTCTACTGTTGATTTGACTTCCAAAAATCATAATTCAGGAGTGCTATTTTTTAAAGTGAAAAAAGGAGTAGAAAGATGCATGAGAACGCTTTTGTATGAGATTTAAAAACTGTTCAAGCTCACCGATGACATTCAAAAATCGCACCCCTGATAGTGTACCTATAGTTCTACATATAGTTCGGGCGGCCGTGAAGAAATCGCATACCCATCGAGCTTATGAATTATTCAGTTTTCATGCAATAGTTTACTATTAGGAGATGCGAAAAAACTTGGTAGGCCGACCCCTATCCTGGTGGGATTATTCAGTTTTCATGCAATAGTTTACTATTAGGAGATGCGAAAAAACTTGGTAGGCCGACCCCTATCCTGGTGGGTTTTGTGCAGGAGGGTGACTAATTAGTAATTACCCATCGTACCACCCAGTATACACTCATATATTTTTTTGGATTAGAGAGTAAGTTACAAAACCATGCTTCAGCTCACGAGCTCTGTGTACCTAGTTAGACAAGTCTAAAATGTTTATCAAACATGTGCTAACTGGAAACAAACATCGTGCATGCAAAACGAATGCACACCGTGTGTTGTCCAATATTGAAGTCATTTGTGTCTTTCGTGAACCTATCAACATTATAATTAAGGTCATAGGTCAATTCTGTACTTTTGTTTTCTTGGATTTATAGTTCCAAGAAAACTGAAAAATTTTCAGTTACACGACTATTTTAGCTACCTAAAATAGTCGTGTAACTGAAAATACCTGCGTATATCTTTTATTTATCCATACAAACATATATAAAACAGTTACGAAACTGACTGACTGACTAACAGATAACGCACAGCCTATATTCACTGAGGTGATACTGGTGTTACGAGGCACTAAGAAAGGATTTTTCGAAAATAGTCCCCTAATGGGGTTTCCAACACGCGAACGAAGTCTCGGGCAAAAGCTAGTCTATCATATTATTTTGCAAATATAACTATTATAATGTTTAATTTCGTATTGTTAAAACCAATTTTATTTTGACATTGGTTTCAGTACCTACCAACTTAGCTAGTAAAAACAACCTGTGATTTTAACTGTAACAAGCATTTTTTCTGTCAAATCAAATCAATAGGTAGGGCTAGGTACTAATATTATAAAATGCGAATGTCTCTCCGTTTGTCTGTTACGTTTTCACTGCTAAACCGCTGAAAAGATTTTGATGAAAGGTATAGAGATAGCTTAAACCCTGACGAAGGACAGAGGCATAAAAATTCCAAGCACACGAAGTCGCAGGCAACAGCTAGTTAAAAACATATTTAATTTATTCGAAATCATTAAGAAATACACAAATTCATAATGTTAACCAACAATATCACTTCAACAAACAACAAATTCAAAAATCGAATACAATTTTCCAAAAATCATTCGTCGTCAGCTGCCGGTTCTGGTTCTGGTTCTAGTGCTGGTTCGGCGGGAGGTTCGGCAGCCTCGGCTTCTAAAGCGACACTGTACTGGTCCATCGGAGGCACGTCGACTTCTATCTTGATCAACGGGTTGAATTGATCAGAATCCTGTTCATCTTGACTTTTTTTGTCCTGTCCACTATCTTTTTTCTTGTCCTGGGCTTTTCCACTGTCTGCGCTTTGTAAACTGCTTTCACTGCTACCTGATGCGAGGTCACCACTGAAAGAAATTGTATATTTTAAAACACTACCAATCAATAAACATTTTCTTTATTGGATAGGTATCAAAAACAATCATAATAAAAAAAAGGAACAGTTTTTAGTGGAATAACTAGGTAATAATGTTCTGGCGACGGATAAAAAAACATAGGAAAAAAACATACCGTAAATAAATCCATAGTAATCCTGCCAAAGGAACAACACCCTGCCAAGTTGTTTACAATGGGAAGAGAGAGATGTAAAAATATCTTGTTTACGGCGTGAAAAGAGGTATTTTATGATGCCAAATGGCACGGCATTGGCAGCGGAGTGGCAATAGGTAGGTAATACAATAATCCCTGGACTAGCGACCAGTAATCAGCTGATTTGTATTATTATTAGATGAACTGGGATTGTTCCAGAAATAAACAATAAATAAGCAATACGTAATTGTTTATATTTATCTATACAAGGTGTTACAAAACTACAAATAAACATTTAAGGGGGTGGTGTAGACCATCAAACTGAACAACTTCCACTATGGGACCAATATCGAAATCGCGAAAAAAAAAATTATGTTCTATAGGTACTCTACAAATCGACTAGAGCTAAAATATGTATGGGATTTAAAATTATTTTTTTCGCGATTTCGATGTTGGTCCCATAGAGAAAGTTGTTAAGTTTGACGGTCTAAACAACCTCCTTATGAGTTTTAAAAATTTATTGTTACTTATGAAACACACTGTATATTGAGCTGCATCTATAATCTACAGTAAGTGTAGAGGTATGTGCTTTTGCTTGATGACATAGGTACCAAGTCAAGTATGTCAATTATTGAACACTTTTGCTGTTCACGAATACCCTTCTATTACTGAACTGAACTAGCAGACCCGACACACTTTGTCATGCCGAAAAACCTTATTCGGCCTATTTTCGCCAAATCGGTCCAGCCGTTCTCAAGTGATTCGCTTACCAACGAATTTATATAGATAGATGGAAGACAGGTACCTACAATGTAAATCTGGTGAGACGCCAACTAATATTATATCCTCAATTACAATTCGTCTGCCTCATTATAGTGACTGGTATAATACCTAGGTCTCAGTTCAGTTTCCTGGACTACAGCGTGGGCTAGGCATCCTGCCAGTCTGGTCTAGACTCTAGGCTACACCCCCGGTCTTACACCTACGTAAGAAAGTGATTTGTTAAGGCATAACGGAAGATGTAAATTTTCTTAGTAAATCTGTGTTTGAACTAAATAAATAAGAAACCATTGTACCTAATAGTTACCTCGTAGATACCTAATAGTTGCGGAAAGACTGATTGGTAAAAATTTTAAACACGACCACAGCTAGACATCTTTCCTTCCCTTATTCTCAAACTAGCCTGTGAAAAAACAACTCAGCGCATAAAACGGGTAGATTAATCAAAATATCCTTTTAAATAAATCGTGTACGACCAAGGCTTGCGTGAGCATGAAATCGATTGGCGTGGTCCGTCCGTCCGTACGTCCGTCCGAGCCGCAGGGAGCTCGCACACGATGTTTATGGTCTATAAATTATAATTAAACACCTCCGTTTGCCGCGAGCCAGGTATTAAACTTTATTCCTCAGTTAAGTGTTTATTTGAATAACTTTAACGTGGAAGTCGTAGGTAAGTTAAAGCTGCTAAAGAGAAAAATAGAAGGGCCCAGAGTTATCTAGCACAATTGAAAGAAAGTGCCTCCCCGAGTGAGGTACCCTCTGATCCCCCGATACGTCCGGAGCACCTTGAACAATCAATAATCCCAGATTATATACTGGTTTACCACTGATTTCCACCATTATAACTCCTGTAAACAAGGGTCAACTGTGGCGACCAATCGCAACACTCGGACTCTGTAACGAATTTAATAAAGGAAGATAGGAGTGGGCAAACAATTATCCGACTGCTGATTGGAAAATCTCTTCACCAAAATTGCCATCATGGGGCAAGTTGAATTCAATGACATGCCTTCGATAAGGTTGACCACGAGGCGCAAAGCTCTAAAATCAGATGTACAACCTAAACTAAACCTAATACCTAACCTAAACGCGATACCAAGCTGTGCGTCTATTTAATGAACTGTCCGTTGAATATAGGGAAGAAATGAGCCTCAATAATTTTAAAGACAGGTTGAAAGCGCTTCTTTTAGAAAAGTGTTTATATTCGGTAGATGAGTTTGTGGGGACTTGCCACAGATGTCAACACCCACAAGTTACAGCAAAGAAGCTAACAGATGGCGATACCGTCGCGCTCAGAAACCTGCTCCATACAAAGACAACGTTCACCGTAAATACATAACTCGTAACCTACTACAAATAAGGTTCACAATCGAATGCGAGACATAAATCGCGCAAGAGAAATAATCACAGAGATTCGATATATGTATATACAAGGTCCAACTAAGAACTGTTGGACCACGGCCGGTCCCCAGGCTTCACACTAAGCCTGGTGGAAGATCTTCCCTTTTCAATGGAGGAACATTCCCAAGTACCACCTCCATATTGGTGACCCTCGACAAAGAACATCGCAACCTGAACACCGCAGAGCAGCATCAACACAGAGCAGCAACCAGCTTCAACCAACCCCTTCATACCCCTCGACCAGGTCAAACAAGCAGCAGTCACACGCCATCAACCCGGAGCCGCACCAGGTCCATCGCAGCTGTCTTCACACCGCTTCCTGGGCCTGCAGCTTCCTCAACGACAGTCAGCGTCTGCATAGAAGGATCTTCCGCAGCCCACGTGTCTGAGCTCACCTCCACGTGGCAGTTCTGCTCGCCTTCTCCACGCCTGTCACTCACCCGCATCACATCAGGACTAGTCTCCCTGGCAGATGCACACACTCGCAGCACATCGCTCGTCAGACTCACTTGACTGGAGCCCTGCACCTACATGGATACAGACTGCACACTTCGAACAACTCAACGACCTCCGGTCTGAGGGGGGAGTACTGTGGGGACTTGCCACAGATGTCAACTGTGGGTGTTGTTACAGCAAAGAAGCTAACAGATGGCGATACCGTCGCGCTCAGAAACCTGCTCCATACAAAGACAACGTTCACCGTAAATACGTAACTCGTAACCTACTACAAATAAGGTTCACAATCGAATGCGAGACATAAATCGCGCAAGAGAAATAATCACAGAGATTCGATATATATACAAGGTCCAACTAAGAACTGTTGGACCACGGCCGGTCCCCAGGCTTCACACTAAGCCTGGTGGAAGATCTTCCCTTTTCAATGGAGGTACCACCTCCATAAGTTTATTGTAGTATAATTGTAATATAATTAGGTGATATAGTTGAATCATTAATGTATTTGTATTCAAATTTGTATTATGACATTCAATCCAATTCAATTCTGACATAACATGATATTATTATTACGAACACTTATTATTTGTTCGTAGCATTATTATTATTAATTTAAAATCGAATACTTGTTTAATATTGAATACTTGTGTAATACGAAAAACTATGTAAATTATGAATTTTATGTTGAATTATTGTTGTAAATTTATAGGTAGGTAAGTACTAAATATTATTTTATCTTTTATTATGTAATTTATTAGGTTTTTCTTTAGCTTTAATTTCAAACACAATGTTATTTGTTTATGAATAAATAAATACGAAATATATATGAAATATGACTAGGAAGAAGCAGTAGGAAAAAAACGTTGTCATCGTGTCGTACCAGGAAGTCAAGACAGGATTAGGTGGAGCGATCGCCAATCCTGTTCTAAAATAAGATGAACCATAGCAATAGCTCCAGGAAGGCGGCATAAGGCTAAAAGGAGCAGATAGACAGCAAAAAACAAAAAGACATCATTGGGATCATGAGCGATTATCTTTTAATGAACGTCAAGACATGCATTAAGAAGGTGCAGGAAAATTAAAGTCTGCGATAAACAGACTGCGTAGATAGATAGGTATGTAATTAATGAACAGATTTTGGCACATGCCCACGAACGGTCGCAACTCGGGAGAGTCCACGCCTCACACTTGACCGCTTTTTTGTGATAACATATCATTAGTGGTTTATTCTTGTTTCCTTTTAGATATATTTCCAACTGCAACGTAGGTATCAAATGCATCCTTTTCGATTGCCTTATTTTTTGTCTTTTTCACATCGTCGAAGGAAAACATCTGGGATTGGGATGTATGCTGTGCTGTTTCACGCACGATAGCGATTAAAAGCGTAACATAAGCAAGCATATCTCAAAGAAACAGCGTGTTCTTGATCTTCCCTGACAAATAAAATGTTTATCTTCGCTGATGCAGATGACCCGGTCCCAATCGCCAGCATCATCGATTCATCAGCTCGACAAATTAGCAATGCTCTTCTTTCTTGAGCCATCTATAAGGCCTCGGTGCTAATATCATCCACGGTTGCTGGCTTTGTTAAACATTTGTCATCTGACCATCTGGCTAATGAAATTGCTAGATCGCGTTTTCCTTTGGCCGCCATTCAACCACTTTCTTCATCCCAATCAAATTTCCTGAATCTAGTTTAGGCTCGTAATAAAATGAAAAGAATAACCCGACATCAACTGTAACATTGTTTGTCTAGCTATTTGTGCGCCTTGGCACAACTCCAGTCCCCGGCGGCGCTGCGATAGCGTGACGTCCCTTGATGTTGGATCAAAACGCAGCCAATATCTGTTTTTTATAAACATCTTCAGCAGAGTTTATTTCTCTTTTTACCTACAATCCTACAAACATAGTTTTTATGTTGTATTGGAGTTTTACGTCTTATTTTTTGGAAGGTCACGCGGCGCCGATCATTTAGGGGTTTGATTAAAGCTACATGCCGTGTGGTAGATGTGTCCAAACTCCAAACCAATAATTGCATAATATAAAACTTGTTATATTAAGAAAATCTCGGATACCTACTCGGATATCTGTTTTTCGTACCTTTAATTAAATTCCTATCTTTGAATAAATACGTTGCTGATTACCATAGACATATTACTCTAGCGATAGACAAGCTCGTTCAAAGAAACAACATGTCACACAAAACAACACAAAATGACACATTGCGGTCTGTCATTGCCATAGTGACGAAGTGAACTCGGGAACATCAATCTTGTGCGTACACTTCATTCAAGTGGAACATGTTGCTTCTATGGAAGGGCAAGTCTATCGCTAGAGTTTAAGTCTATGCTGATTACCAAATAAAAAGACAGAATATAGAGACATCCCCAGGGCTCGCTAGACTGCATTGCCTAGTTTTGTTTATGGGTGATCCGTTAATCCTGATCGTTAACAGTGGAGGGGACTAAGTGCTTTTTAAAAAAAATTACTCGCTCGCATTAGTTAGCGTCACTAAGCTATTGACGACACATTTAGGTACATCGTAGCTTCAATCGCAGAACTTTAAACTCCTGATTTTTCTCCTTTGAAACAAATTCCATCCCGTAATGACAAACAAGCATACTATGTAGTATAGTATAAAACAAAGTTGCTTCCCGCTTTCTGTCTGTCCCTATGTATGCTTAGATCTTTAAAACTATGCAACGGATTTTGATGCTTTTTTTTTAAAAAGGTAGGAAAGGTTTATAAATGTGCATTGCACCCGTGCGAAGCCGGGGCGGGTCGCTAGTACCTAATAAATAATGTAGGAAGAACATTGTATACCTTCTAGTGGAAAATACTGCAAATGAATCTAGAATTTACAAATAGTTGAAACTGGTAGTTCCAGTTACAAACCCTAAATGGTTTAGATTTGAAACCAAGTGGTTGAAATGGTCGAGGTTTTAATGGAACTGAAACATGATGGTTGTTTTGTGAAGCTGAAGTGTCATCAATTTCTAATTATTCACTGAATGTTTGTTTCTATAGGTTGGTACTTTGATGTTATTCTTCATCCATAGGTACTTATACCTACCTACTTCAGAAGTAAGTAGTAGTTATAAGTTTGGGAAGCTAGACTCTACCTCTAATATTATGAACTATAGGTACATCTTTAGCTTCCCAATCTAAAACTTCAATACGTAGTACACACACACGGCGACACATCAAGCTATAATACAAAACCAAAATAAGCTGACCGCGCGTAGGTCGAGTAACGTATAATGTAGCGCGGCCAGCTTATGTTGGTTTTGTACAGCTTGTGAAAAACAACCATGATATTTGATGATATAATACAAATTATTACGAAAGTACAAAACAATTGAAAGATTGCGTCATTTTCACCGCTATCTCTACACATCAGTACCTAACCCTATCTCAATAATCTCCAACTAAAGATATGCGCCGCCGACTACGACTCGGGCTTCGCCGTCACCCGAGCGGTCGCCTCACACCCGCGAGCCGCGCCTGCCCCCGCGCCGGCCGGTATTTGAGTGCGCACCCAGCAACGAGCTATTTACGTGCGTCTGCGCACTGCGGCTGCGCTGCGCGGTGCATCAACCCCGCATCCGTGACACTTGCTAAACGTTTACTATAACAGAAGCACACTGTCACGTTACTTGATAGGCACCTATAGTCTTGCTCTTGGTGTAATTAACTGCATAGTTTCACGAACAACGACTTCTGAATGCTTCAGTTAATTCTGACTTGATGCATCTTAATTCCCCGGCCATTATGACGTGACTATGTATAACATAATGATTATAACATAATTTACACGCGATGTCAGTAAATATAATACTTATTACTACAGTAACAGTTAGACTTGGGTGATCTTAGGCTGCGTTGCTAAGTCCTTAACCTGCTATCTCGCATTTAGTCGATACCGCTGGATGTTTCATTCAATGTCCCAATCAGAATTCCACTAAAGCCTAACTGTACCTAATTGTGTGCAGTAAGAAGCAGAAGATGGTCCAAGAGCTGTACAAGTCCGTTATAAATAAAAAAATAAAACTGTTGAGGTGAAAACAGGCATCTTCTTACGAATCGGTCGGTGTTGGACCAAAACCTATCGTAAGAAAACTAATAATTTAAAGTTTCTTCGAAAGGTACAGAATATGAAGAGTATTCATGCAAATTACAGTTGCTGATTGGGTGATAGGTAATATGCCAAAAAATATATAGGGTCCAACTTAATATGCTGACACTTTTTTAAGAGAATGATCAGACCGTCATACTAAACAACTTTCTCTATGGGACAAACATCGAAATCGCAAAAAAAAATCAGCTCTTCCATACAAAACTGCAAACCTACTCGAGCGAAATGTATGGGACAGCAGATTTTTTTTTTGGTGATTTCGATGTTGGTCCTATAGAGAAAGTTGTTCAGTTTGATAGTCTGAACATCCCCTTAAAAAAGTGTCAGCATATTAAGAAGGACCCTGTATAGAGTTCTGTAAGTTTGAGAGTAAAAATGCAATAAAACACTTTGTTTTCTGTGCAAATCCTCTCCTACGCGAGGATGTATCTTCGAGCATTTCGTCAGTAAATCAATGCACCGGACGGACGGGCCGACATACTAACTATTGCATTTATGCAGTTGCAGTAACATCCGCCCACAGAGTCCAGTTAGTAAAGGCTTGGGACTATTCTGTATAGACATTAGACAGTATATTGAATCTCAGCTTTTACCACCTTTTACCAACTAGTCGCTAATTTGCAATCGGAAATTTTGACTAGGTTCAAACCCGCCCAATAAAGCTTATGTTGTACCTACCTAATACCATCTAGGTTATTTATCCGTATTTGGGAAGAAGCGGATTGCAGATGCGCATCGATGCTTCGGAAAGGTATAAAATCGAGATGGAATACAGCTTTCACGCATCCAAAGACTAAAATTTCTATAATAGTTTAAAAAACCGAATATCCTCTACCAAGTGCCTGCTCATCATCATCATAGGCCTTTAAATCAGTTTCTTACAGGCGATTTAAATTTCACAACCGCTGCAGAATACGCCAACGGCCATTGTATCCACAAGAAACAAGAAACGGGGCCGGGAAACAGGGAATTTGTCTTAGTTTATCGCGACGTCGCGTCGTATTGTCTGCTTGTAGGTCTAGCAGGAAATGAAGGTAGGTACAGGTACGATATCCCGACTATGAATTTCTTACTTCGGATAAACTATGACGACAAGAAAGCCGTGGTTGTTTTCTGAATCATAACGTAGGTTCCTAAGAATTTGAGCTTTAAAATCTGCATTTATTAAAAAAAAAACTTTCAATAAAGATCAAGACGAGTAGGTATTGTGTTCCAAAATTTTGGAGACATTTGCTTCACACTATCAGCTGCTTGAAATTATCAGTTGGAGTGAGTCGACCTGGTTTCCAGAAACTGCAATCAGATTACTACGTGCGCAAATCGCCAACTCATATCGATTGATAAATTGTGCTTGTAGCAAGCAACCGATATAATTGTCTACGGACGTCATAAATAATACCTCTATGAAACTTCGACGCTAATGCAGATATTGTGATTCTCTATGAAACTTCGACGCTAATGCAGATAATTATTGTGATTTACCTACTTTATACATAGATATAACAGGGTCCTTCTTAAGGCGTATCATCCCGGGACCACGACTCTCCATACTAATCGATGCGAACGTGCGCGTGGCTCCGATCAGCAGTTGAAAATATCAAAATTACTATGGAGATAAGCGTCTTTCTACTGCTGATTTGACTCTCAAAAATCATACTTCAGGAGAGCGATTTTCGAAAGTCAAATCAGCAGTAGAAAGACGCTTATCTCCATAGTAATTTTGTCATTTTCAACTGCTGAGCTCACCGAATGAGATTCAAAAATCGCACTCCAGATAGATAAAAGCCACGGCCTACAAGACGACGGGCTTTACTTTCACCGTAGAAATTGATTGAAGACAAAAATAAATCAGTCCGTTGGTTTCACCTATCACAATCTGAATGTAGCGCTAAGTCCAAGCCCAGACAAAAGATTCTGTTTAAAACATGAGGCTAAACTCAAATTAGTTTCGCTGAAAAACAGCACAATCGCAATGATTATTGTCATTGTCAATCTCGTGCAGACAGCGTGACGAATACTAACGTTGCTACGTCGCTAATTGACGTGACCATTATATTTTTGTGGCTTCTCCATGTCTCCTTACATCATCGATCACGAGACAAGTTTACTTTTTGAAAAGTTATAATGATTTACATTTTCATAAATAATTATTCTATTCTATATTTTAAAAAATGGCTGCCATCTTGGGTATGTGATGATTTTGCCAATGTCGAGTTTTTATAGCAAAAGTGCTTGACGTTGTACGGTTATATTGATATTTTGGTGACTTCAAGGGTTGTTCTTATAAAAGAACAATATCCTGAGCCACCACTGGAGTTCCACTGTGGACCGGGGATGGGGCAACCGACACGACCACCCAATAGCAGAGCCACAGAGCAACTCCCATAAATAATTAAATGTTACCAACATACCGTTCACCGTTTACTCTGAAGGAGAACTTGGTTTTTGTCTATGTACCTACTGTTTTTGTTAGCGATAGGATAGCCACGACTTGACACGTCATTCCATCTTTAAACCACGGTGTATTCAATATGATGAGACCTTCAATATGCTAAAGATGAGCCTTGCTACAACTGCACTCTTAAAATATGGTAAGTGATTGTGGAAAAGCTTTTGACCACCTCGAAATTTTTGTCGTAAGTTTATGAGATGATAAACAGGACGATGTTAGCGAAATCATGGATACGCAGAATCAGTAACTCGGCAACCATGTAGAAGATATTAAGAGAGTAGATATCTAAACATCAATACACTTATTTTTAATTAACATTAATACACAACTTAGAAATTACTATGCCTGACGGTCACGTAACAAAAAACTAATAATAAAATCTTCTACAAATAATTTGAAGACAATTTGGTAGAAGGATATCCATGCTTAAGAACCATGCAGATGATTCGGTATGAACACTCGATTGTAGCCCAAGGGTTGGAAATTTATTTTCTCGGTGAGCGTCCTCAAAAAATCTTTGCAGCAAATTGTGCCCAACTCGCTCGATATCTGTGTTCAATATGCCTACATATAATCCTCCCCGTGTGCCTACAGGGCGGCAGTCTCCAGCACGGCTAGCATGCCACCCACGACAAAGCGTTTAAACGAGAAAAACGTCATACGCGCTCTTTTTGGCGTAATAATAAAGATGGAGGCACGTCTCGATTTTTGTCGTTTTCTCGGCGGTAGCATGCCAGGGCTCGAGTAGACCTAATTACAGCCCAATTCTCGTAGAAGGTGGTACCTACAAGAAGTTGAAACTTATTAATACCTGTGTAATAAACTAGATGAGTCTATTAAAGCTCGTAGCAACCGGTGAAACTATGAGGACAAAGACATCAAGGCTAAATCCGATGTCTCCATGTAAGGCATGGCAGGAGATCGCGTGTCCCGGAATAGTAAGCTGCATGTGCTTAGGGTTGTTCCGAAGAATATTCATATCATAAGAATAGTAAAAGCCATCACCATTAATTCTTTGACTGATGGATAAACATGCTCCAGTTATCTACTATGGTGATAAATGATAATATAATTTTGAAATTCCTACATCTTTCACCCACCACTATTTATATAGGTATACCTAAACCTTAAGGGATATAATTTTGAAATTCTATCCCCATCATACATATTTTCCTATACATGCTCATCTAGAAGCCAAGAGAAATTTATTTTAGCTTTACAGTTTTGGATGTTTCGTGACGAGTCCGTCAGTGAGATGCTGACATCATTAGAGTCGCTTATACAGTTTTAGCAACAAAACATGGAATTTCGTAAAATTTAAAAGCATTTTATTTTGCATAATTATATATAGCTTATTCGTTAGAGAAATTTGTATGAATGGAGGTGTTGATAATCTAAATATATAAAAGAAGAAAGTGACTGACTGACTGAATGACTGAATGAATGACTGACTGACTGACATATCAACGCACAGCCCAAACCGCTGGGTCTAGAGATTCCAAATTTGGCAAGTAGGTTCCTTATGAGGTCAAGGGGTGCACTAAGAAAGGATTTTTCCAAATTCACCCCCTAAGGGGGTGAAACGGGGGTCCAAAGTTTGTATGGGGAAACAAGATTAGTTGGACTATATTATTCGAAACTTCACAGGAGTACTTCTATTGGTAAATGAGTAAACTAATGAGTAAACACGTGTTTCAGGTTTTTTCAGAATTCAACCCCTGAAAGGGGGAAATGGGGTGACAAAGTCTGAAAATCAAGATGGGTATCGTTTGTATGGTTTATCAGGTCGCTGATTACGAAAACAACATTGATTTTAAAATCCAACGTGGTGGACGTGAAATACCATTATCCCCTGTTGGGGTGCGATGGGGTTGAAATGTCTAAATATCATTATGGGTGTGGTTTTTATGGGTTTTTTGGGACGCTAATTACGTAACCCTACCTACGCCCTACTCATTCCCTACTCTGCTACATAGGGGATGAGAAGGGGGTGCGTAAGTGGCAGGTAAGGGATGCGTAGAGGGGGTGAGTAGGGGATACTTAGGGGATGAGTAAGGGTGTGTAGGGGGTACGTGGGGGTGCGTGGGGGTGAGTAGGGGGTGCGTAGGGATGAGTAGGGGATGAGTAAGTGATGAGTAGGGCGTGAGTAGAGGAGGTGAGTAGGGGTGCATAGGGGTGTATAGGGGTACGTAGAGGATGCGTAGAGGTGAGTAGGGGTGAGTTGAGGGTGAGTAGTGGGTACGTTGGGGATGAGTAGGTGTGTGTAGGAGTACGGAGGGGGTGCGTAGTGGTGAGGAGAAGGGGGTGCGAAAGCGGTGAGCAGGGGGTGCATAGAGGGGGTGAAAGGGGGTGTTCTTTCAGAAGTCACAAAAACAAGTCAGAGACACAAAAAAAACATAAACAAGTCCTAAGTCCACGCGTACGAAGTCGCGGGCAACAGCTATATTGTTAAATAACTCGAATTTGTAACCGAGTTTGTGCGAATTGACCACCGAGTGTTAAAGTAATTAAACGACAAGATAAACTGTTATGTTTGTATCATATCAAATACATCCATCTGTTTCAATCATCTTCAAAACTCGTAAAGGCGTCGATGATTGTGTAGAATATCATAATATCTTAAATTACAGATTATATTAATTTTGATGCAAGGGGAAGCAGAGATATTTCAAATATAGTAAAACATATTTAGAATATCCACATTTCCCTAGAGTGCATAAATTGTGTCCAGTAATCTGCATACATACATATGTATTTGCAAGTAAATGACTGTGCCTCCAGGAGTGCGATTTTTGAATCTCATTCGGTGAGCTCAGCAGTTGAAAATGGCAAAATTACTACGGAGATACGCGTATTTTTACTGCTTGTTGACTTACAAAAATCATACTACAACAGGAGAGCGATTTTTGAAAGTCAAATCAGCAGTAAAAAAAAAGATGCGTATCTCCGTAGTAATTTTTACATTTTTAACAGCTGAGCTCACCGAATGAGATTCAAAAATCGCACTCCTGGTATGAGAACATACCGATACGGGAGAGGAAGAGGATGACACGGACAAAGTTATTTAGAGGAAAGCAGAAAAAAATATTATTTCAGATAGTAAAGCTGATGTACCTAACTTCAATAATTTGAAATGGTATGATGCCTTCAATGCCAACCCTGTGCATCTCAAATGCAAATAAAGTTAAAACGCAACGTCCACACGAAGCACACATTTAGAACAAGTCGACGAATGTAAAATTATCTCCGAAACTCCAGCACTCGAGCCGTTGCCATGTGCAACCGCAACCAAACTAGAAAGTGTAAGCAAATAGAACATGAAAGTACTGCCAGAAAATAGAAAACAGAATTAAGGCGACGAGGAGTATAGTACAACGGCCTAGTGTCCGACCGAAGTTTCGTTTTCGGTTTCGGATTCGGCCAGTTTCGGCCCTAATTTGGAGTTTCGGTTCGGTTTCGGCAGAAAAACGGCCGAAACTACGGCCGAAACCGAAACTACCTTAGTGAGTTAGCGCCCGGTCTTCGATGTAGTGGAGAGCGTCGAATTCACTTTTGTGGTGTATAATTACTGTGCATTTAGAGGTTATGTTCAATTTTGTTATATTATTTCCAATCAAGTAATATTTATTAAGGTACCATTTTAATAAAGAATGGATTTCATTTCAATTAGGTATTGTATTTTTATGCAACGTGTTTGAAGTTTTTGCAAAGTTTTGGTAGGTACTTACCTATTGGTCTATCTAGTAAACTCTGTGTGACTTTGTTTTCGATTAAAATAACGTTTTTAGAAACTGATATTTGTCTGACTGGCGTAAAAATTATGTGTTACTACTAATAAACTAAATTACAATCAGTTACTTTTAGGTAAACATTATAAGTATTATTCAAGTGTAGTCTACAGGATGTAAACTGTAATGCGTTACCTACATACTTTTTAGTTTCTTCAGACCATCAAACTGAACAACTTTTACTATGGGACCAACGTTGAAATGGCGAGAAAAATCTGCTGTTCCATACATTTGGGCCGAGTAGCCGTTGGTTGTCGCTTTCTACGGAACAGCTGATTTTTTTTCACGTTTTCTGTGTTGTCCCCATACTAAAAGTTGTTTAGTTTGAAGCACCTCCTTTAATATTGTAATGCATTTAAATTTGCACCCTGTCTTCAGTGTTTTTGTTCAAGTCTAGAAATATGCAGAAATTAATGGCAGTTTTCTTAAATATTCATGCTATAAATAATTTTAAATATCAAAAAGACAGGTCATACAAAATTTTATTACCTACGTGATTTGATGTTCTAAACTGATTTCACTGTTTATTTTTCCGAGTTAAAACATACCTCACCTCATCTCACCCCCATAGATGTGTACACACATACCATGTACCAGGTAGGTACATGTACAGTAGAAATAATTGATTTCAAAACATCAAAACTACTAAGAAATTTATCAAATTAACAGCTTCTCATGCTTCTGTGCACATAAAACACACATTGGAAGAATTATATTATAAGGAAGTTTCGGTTTCGGTTTCGGATTCGGCCGAAACTAGAACTGAAGCCGAAATTCGGTTTCGGTTTCGGTTTCGGTTGTAAAAACTAGTTTCGGTCGGACACTACAACGGCCACTTTGGTACTTTGAGGAATAATGTATGATTGACGTATAATTATTACGGAGCAATTATGAAATTTACGCTAATGGCCGTAATTGATTGTTTATAATTCATAATAAATAAAGTGCAAAAGAGGACTTATCTACTTGATATTTCAGTAAAGTTAAGTATTTCGATACAAACTATTTAGTTACACACTAAAATTATTATTAAAAATTCGTCACTTTTTTTCATTATAATTTCAATATTTATATCTTTAGACAGTAATAATGATTTAAAGACTCTAAAATCATTTTTTTTTCTAATTTAGTTGGCAATAAACCAACAAATAAAATACGGGTTTTTCAGTTGTGACTGCAGATGTCATCGCCTTAACAGACAACGAAGAAAGCGCTAGAATATTGTGAAGTTTTCGTGCATTGTAGTATGTGTGAGACATATCTAGCTATTGTGTTAGTGTCCACTTTATTATACATTGTATAGGTACTACCCTACTTTGCGTATTTTCAAGTATCTATACCTACCTATTCATCACACAGGCAATAAACTAAAGAAGTGAAGGGACCTATTAGTTCGGGCGGCGGTGACGAAGTCATATACCCATCGAGCTCATGAATAATTCAGTTTTCATGCGATAGTTTACTATTAGGAGATGCGAAAAAACTTGGTCGGCCGACCCCTATCCTGGTGGGTTTTGCGCAGGAGGGTGACTAGTAACCTCTCTGAGACGACACTAATTACCCATCGAGCTCATGGACAAAATTATGCTTATCCGATTGGTTTTAGTTAGTGTAACGAAGTACACTCGGTCGTCCGCCGGATACCCTGGCAGGTGGTGCTGGCCAACCAAAAATGGTGGTCAAATTTTGGAGTACTTCTCACCCATCGAGCTCATGGATGAAATGTATGCCAAATCAGAGGTTAGACCTTCACCTTCAATATTTCATCGGTCGTCCTGGCCAAAGCCTGGTGGTTTCTGGCGGCCAACCAGATTTATCTGTCAAAGTAAGATCATGCGTTTCCACGTTCATCCAAATAAATACATTATTAACCTGATATATGCAGTTCTTTTAGCATGAACGTGAACGGTTCTATGGTTTAAAAGAACTTATTACAAAAAAAACTTAAAAATAAAAATAAGTGTTGATACGCGGCGATTTAAAAAAAAAATTTTTTTTTCGTCATAACTCCGTCATTTCTAAACTGGTTTGGTTGATTGCTTTATCGATCAAAAGAGTGTATTGCAGAGTTCATCCTATCAAAATTTGGTGAGGATCTGAAGAAGCGTTTCGAAGATGTACAATGTTTTAAGTGGGTCAGATTTTACTACAAAAAATACCAAACGAATTTTATTCTTTTACGAAAATAACCTTCGAGTTCTATTAATTTTAGTTTCTGAAATAAAATCTGTTCTCTTAAGAGGTGCCTATATAAGAAAATAAACTAGTAATCACCGCGGCGTTGCTTTCGAAAATGGTAATTGTAAAAAAATGTTTTGTCAAGTCAAAGCTAGCTATGTTTATGTGGATGATCTAATTTAGTACATATATCAGTTCTAACATTATTCGCTGAAACTGTATTAAAGGGATGATCACACGACCAAACTGAACAACTCTTATTATGGGTCCAACATCGAAATCGCTAAAAAAAGACAGCTGTCCTATTATACAAAACTGCAAACCTAACTCGACTGGAATCTGAATGTATGAGACAGCTGGTTTTTTAGCGATTTCGATGTGGGTCCATCCGTGGGTGGGATAATAAGAGTTGTTCAGTTTGGTCGTGTGATCATCCCTTTAATACAGTTTCAGCGAATAATGTTAGAACTGATATATGTACTAAATTAGATCATCCACATAAACATAGCTAGCTTTGACTTGACAAAACATTTTTTTACAATTACAATTTTCGAAAGCAACGCCGCGGTGATTACTAGTTTATTTTCTTATATAGGCACCTCTTAAGAGAACAGATTTTATTTCAGAAAGATAAATTAATAGAACTCGAAGGTTATTTTCGTAAAAGAATAAAATTCGTTTGGTATTTTTTGTAGTAAAATCTGACCCACTTAAAACATTGTACATCTTCGAAACGCTTCTTCAGATCCTCACCAAATTTTGATAGGATGAACTCTGCAATACACTCTTTTGATCGATAAAGCAATCAACCAAACCAGTTTAGAAATGACGGAGTTATGACGAAAAAAAAAATTTTTTTTTAAATCGCCGCGTATCAACACATATTTTTATTTTTAAGTTTTTTTTGTAATAAGTTCTTTTAAACCATAGAACCGTTCACGTTCATGCTAAAAGAACTGCATATATCAGGTTAATAATGTATTTATTTGGATGAACGTGGAAACGCATGATCTTACTTTGACAGATAAATCTGGTTGGCCGCCAGAAACCACCAGGCTTTGGCCAGGACGACCGATGAAATATTGAAGGTGAAGGTCTAACCTCTGATTTGGCATACATTTCATCCATGAGCTCGATGGGTGAGAAGTACTCCAAAATTTGACCACCATTTTTGGTTGGCCAGCACCACCTGCCAGGGTATCCGGCGGACGACCGAGTGTACTTCGTTACACTAACTAAAACCAATCGGATAAGCATAATTTTGTCCATGAGCTCGATGGGTAATTAGTGTCGTCTCAGAGAGGTTACTAGTCACCCTCCTGCGCAAAACCCACCAGGATAGGGGTCGGCCGACCAAGTTTTTTCGCATCTCCTAATAGTAAACTATCGCATGAAAACTGAATTATTCATGAGCTCGATGGGTATATGACTTCGTCACCGCCGCCCGATCTATATAATATGTTGAAGGGTTTCCAAGGACATTTTCAACGATATCCAAATTCAACTCGATGCTATTAAGATGTTTTTTATTCCTAATAGTTCAATACATCTGTAATTATGATGCAATCTGCGAAAGTCGAATTGAAATTAGATTATACTTAACTATAAGTTATTCATTAAAACTGAATACTTACTGAAGAACTAGATAAAATAAAACGGTTCGGTTTTTACTCTAAGATAACATGATAGACAAATGAAAGTAGGTAGTACTAACAATATAAACTGTTTTGACAATTATTATTGATACCAAGAAAGCAACTTTCATAACATTTGTTCAGGTTCCCATAAGAACATTAAGAGCTTCCACATGTCAAGAACGATTTGTTAGTATAAAAATAGCTGCATCGTATGACGTAGAAAGAAATGAGGAGCTTCCACTCAAGGCCACTTTGTACGTTAACGTATCATACATAACACATTACGCAATGTAGAAGAGATATATTGCAGGAAACGGACTGACTTTTGATTGAAGGAAATAACTAGACCTAATTATTTAGTAGGTACAAGTGAAGGAGAAAATTTGTGTTAGGTATCTACTTAATATGCTGCATGTACCAGGTAGATGAGATACAAAAAGTTTTATGAGAGGTACCCCATATTAAGTATAATGGGGTGCAGTGCAAGGAAAGATAAGAATAATTATAACTGTAGTTTTTCTACGTCCAGCAGTGCGATTTTTGAAACTCATACGTTGAACTCAGCAGTTGAAAATGTCAAAATTACTATATGGAGATCATACTCCAGGAGATTTTTGAAAGTCAAATCGGCAGTAGAAAGATGTATATCTCCATAGTAATTTTGACATTTTGTACTGCTGGATTCAACGTATGACTTTCAAAAATCGCACCCCTGGTCTCAACCTTAAAGATTTGGCAGCTATCTAGGCAAATCCAAATTGTACGTAATGGAAACCAATATCTAGAGCAAATCCAAACCTTACCGTGAAAGAAATCAATAACTAAGCTATTACGGTTCAAAGGCAAAAGTAGAAACTTGTAGTGAATTCAGCAGAATAATAAAGGCTCGTCACGGCGTCTGCTCATTCCCACGGTCAACTGGGAGCGCCCCACAAAGGGACAAACAGACAAACATGACATTTTCAACATTGTGGAACATGTGACGTCTCATTATAGAGGCAAAAACGTAAACATGTGAGAGTCAGGGACAAATTAGTTATTGCAATTTATAAGGAACATACATTTACGACGAGAACATTGGAAATAAGTTGTAATAAATACCTACCTAGTAATAATTGGCTGTTAAGGCGATCCTAGGGGGAGGCCTATGTCAAGCAGTGGACGTCCGCTGAGATGATGAAATAGTAATTAACACTATATTCCATCATCATCTCGGCATCTTAGACATAGTAGATGACTCTTGAAGTGACGATAGTAGTACTGATAAATTCTTATATCGAAGCGATTGAAAGCATAGAAAAGGAAAAGTCTGACAAAAAAATAACCACCTAAACATAACCAACGTCAAAATTTGAGAGACATTGGACTTTATTTAGCCATAGAGCCGCTGGAAGGATTTCCATACAAAAACATGTATGTATTATTCAAATTTCTTGGTATTCGCATGTTCCTATAGTACTTTATTTAAACAACGCAAACACAACAAACTTCCCAGAATCCTCCAAAAGACCTCCCACAAGTCCCACAACTACATTATCTCAAAGAGCATGTCTGTATTACTGACTCTATCATTAAAGCCGTTATCGACAGCAATTAACCTCTAATTAACTTATCCGAGCACGAGCCGACCTCTGGCCTCTATAACTGTATTGAATTGATAAATTCAATTATTCCATTTCAGATAACAAAATCGAGTGAATTCGTACAATTGCTCTAATTGTTGCTGGTCAATGTGCGGTAAAATTTTGCATTCATCTTATTAATTTGGTGATACGAACATTGTTCATTATTCGTTGAGTAGAGAAGCATGAACTTATTGTACGTAGGTTATCTTTGACGAAGGCAAGACATTTTAATTTTCTGTTTATTTAAAACTGCTTATAAGTTACCTACACGATTGAGATCATCCGTAGATACCATCATTCATTACGCAGTCATATGATAATATGATAAACACAACATTACAAAATTATCACCATTTATGCCATTTACAGAATGTCTGTAGATACAGTATGCAGCATGATAATGCTAGTAACAAACTTGTTACAAAGTGTGGTTAGTCTGAAAATACTTTTTGAAGGACATAAATCTCAAAGTACCTATTAAGGGGACATTGTATTTGGACATAAAAAGGAAAATATGCACAATGATAGAAATAAAATCTTCCATACGAGAACTATGGTGTCGTGAGTCATACATACACAAACAGGTAATGACAGCATTCATAATCACAATGGATGGTTACACAACAAGTTACTAGTTACTTTATAAATACGACGTACTTTGTACCATTCAATCAAGCCTACAGTACAGACCCAGTTGACTCTTAAACACAGCGCTGTTTATATGATGATCATCATTTGATACGCTGCACAAATGTCAAGGATGGGAAGACGACTAAATGGAAGTGGAAAGCGTAACGAGTTATCTTCGTAGGTTATCTTAGAGGAATACAAAGCAGATCTTATCCAGAAAGTGCAAAATAAAAGCGAAATGATACTTCATTAGGAACATAAAGAGTTAGTTAAAGATTTGACCCATTTTAATGATTCAATTTTGAACATACAAGAGGAAATCACTCCGAGAATAGTTGCATCACAATCACGAGTCACGAAATGATTCACGGAATTTAACTAGCTTTAAACACTGTCGGAAAAAACAACATCGTTTTGTTGAATCACATACAAAATCACTCCAGGAGATTTTCGAAAGGATATAAAAATTTGACGACTAGATGGATGGACTTATAAATTCATTTCCCTAATAGGGGTAGTGGAAGCTTAGGTACATGCAAAATTCCATTTTGCGGTGATAAAAACTTTGATAAAAATATAAGTAACATTATAAGTTTAAGAAACTGCCTTTTCAAGCAGTCGTTTCTCATTAGCAAATATAATTTATTTATCAGAAAGATAAATACGAGTACTATTCTACATAAATCTTGAACTTTACTAAAGTTGTTCTTAAAATAAGGGTAGTGGGCGAAGTTCCTATATCAAATCAAAATCAAATATCTGTTTCTGTAATTCAAAAAGCCTTAAATTTTGACCTTTCGTTCCTATTTGGAATGGAGTATAAGTATATGACATAAGGTATTACAAAGTAACATCTCGCTCACAAAAATACTGCAAAAGAAACAGAGTGGCCTCAATTATGACACTTATGAGAGGAAATGACGGACTGGATAAAATTCCAACATAAAAGGCCAATGAATCGCTTCCATTCATGACTTGTGTCTGCTGCCCGTCTGGCGCTCGACCGGCGATCGGCTTCTTAGCCCACGTCCGGTGGCTCGGTGACTCACACAAACATGCCCCGCTTCCTCTGTAGGGTCACTAATGTACCTTATTAGCTTAGCAGCTGTTGGCCCCCCTTGTACAAGCAAATTTAGAGCTAGAATAACTGGTATTTAGGTCTCGTATTGTGGTGAACCGGACAGTTAGATCAGGAGTGTGTCATGTATTCTGAGATATTGACAAGTTCTGGCCCTTCTAAATGAAAGGACACAGTACATATTTATGATCACAGGAATACGTTGCTAATTAGGGTCAAGAATTTTAATGAATCAAGAAAGCAAAGGCTCATAGTTCGATAAATATATTGGAGATATGATCACGAGAGCCACAATATGATACTGCTGATTGATTACGTTGATAAGCCAGAAGAACATAACGTTGCAGTGATGAAACCTTGAGAGAACAACTAGGCAATATCTGTAGAACTATTCATTCGTTCATGCACATGAACGAATGGCCCTTTAGCATGATGCCAGCTCAACTACCTACAATAAATGTAAATGGCATGCCAAAATGAAATCGACACACCGACCGAGTATTTTGGACAATTGGAGTAATAGCGCAGTAGCGGACAATTGGTGTGACCACGGCAAAACTAGGCAAATGAATAACGAAAATGAGGTTAAACGCAAGCCCCATTTCAAATAACAAAAATACTTGTGAAAATTTTGTGAATTCTGATATACCTACGAATACCTCCAGAATCGTTAATCTTTTATGGCTAACAATATAAGTAGCTAGTTACGAAAGAGTTATCGCCATCTTTTAACTAAGTAATAACTTCTGAAACGAATAAGAGAGATCGTAAAAATATTACCTAAAATTTTTGACGTAATCTGCTACAGTTCTAGTGATAACTGATAAAAATTATCAAGACAGTTTTATTTTAATAATAATTCACGATTCGAGTTTTTGGCGGGCTTTGGTAGCTGACGTTTGGAGTCCTTATATTTCATCGAATTTTTATTGTTTATAGTGAGTTTTGGTTCGTAAAATTGGTGTTGTTTTGCGTAACAAAGTGTCGTGCAAGTGAACAATATATAGTTCAGTGAAATATGATGGTGCATGGGTCGTAAACAGGAAAAGTGTTCCGTGATTTTAGCGCGGCAAAGCGGTCGGTTCACCTCTTTCCTGTGGACTTCTCTGCTTTTCCTGCGTCTTTCGATTGCCTCCAAAAACTCCAAAGAACCATCAAAACGTCGAATACCAACGTTTTAATGTGAAAACAGAAGAAAATTAAAAATAAATTAAGATTTAGCCAAAAGGTCTAGTAACCAGGCTAGTAAATATATTAAAAAAAAAAAAAAATTCACGATTTCAAAAATGCGCTGTAAATCTAACTAAAATAATATTTATACTAAAGAAAACCAATTGCTATCTTCTTTAAATTCGAATTCAAATTAAAACAATAATGATAATATGCAAGATTTTACTCATGTCAGTCAGTTACAGTGATATGAAGCAAAATCTTGGTAAAACAAACCTACTTATACCTACTTAATCATGAGTTAATTAAAACAACAAAAAAACATACTTAATTATAATAATAAGCTTTTATAATTCATTGTAGTATGATATAGAGACAAGGCCGTGAATAAATCTCAGTATAGTTGTCGGCATACCGCCCAAACTGATCCAATAGTAAACATTAGTAAGTGCGTTTCCATTGATTTAATAGTCACGACAAGGAAGGAATTTTTAATGACAAGTGAAAGACAAGTGAACCTGCAATCTTACAAGTAGTTTGTAAATAACGCTCACAGGCACATACATTGTAATGATCCCAAACTAAGCACTAAAGGCTTTTATTATGGAAACCATACAACAACGGCACGAACATATAACATCCATGACCGAACCGGGATTCGAACCCAGGACCCTGGTTTGGCAGTCCGGCGTGGTAACCATTACACCAACCGGGTCGTCCAATAAAAGAACCAGTCACCATCAGATATATCGTAGCAAACCAGGTGGTCAAATATTTCTAAGAAGTTCTAATTTTCGTAGCAGCAGTAGAAAGATGCATATCTACATAGTAATTTTGACATGAAAATGTACTGCTGAGCTCAGCGATTGAGATTCAAAAATCGCACTCCAGACCGTCAAACTGAACAAAGTTCTCTATGGGACCAACATCAATCCTGTATAATACAAAACCGATTCGAGTCCGGAAAAACTAATAGGTAAGCATGACTTTTATGGGAAATAATGAATTGAGGTGAAAATTCGTTGGCTCTTTGTACCTCCATGTCTTCTCTCTTTGTATCATGTGTCTGAGTGTACAATAAAGTGTTAAAATAATATTAATAATAAGCCATAACCTGACAAATCCTGACAACCTGACAAAGCATGATGCAGATTTGAAGCTGTTCTTTCATTTTGGACTTTAATAGCCTCCTACATGGCTCTACCCAAATGATGTAACCCTTCTGGACTTGGCGTTGAAGGATATTCTGGAGAGCATCCTGAATGTTACCTTGTCTGAGGAACAGTGGACTCAAGCTTCTCTGCCAATTCGTTTTGGGGGTCTGGGTGTCCGCAGGGTGAAAGATGTTAGTTTGGCAGCCTTTCTGGCGTCTTCGCATGGGGCGGCAAATCTCGTCACTCGTATACTTAACATTAATGGTGACGGGTTTTGTTTGCCCTTTGTTAGTGACGCCTTGAGCGCATGGTCTTCCCTTTTTGCGAACCAGAACATCCCAGATGTGGCACGTAGTCAGAAAAGTTGGGACGAGATAACATCCAAAGCAGTACTCGCTCAGCTAAAAGAAACAGCAACCGGCCCAGACTTAGCGAGGTTACGCGCTGTTTCAGAAAAGGAGTCGGGTGCTTGGTTACATGCGATGCCGTCTCCACACATGGGTACCCTCCTCGACAATGATACTTTGAGGATTGCTGCCGCGTTAAGGCTGGGTTGCGACGTGTGTGTCTCTCACCTGTGCGTCTGTGGCACAATGGTGCAAGCTAATGGTCACCACGGTCTCAGCTGCCGGAAGTGTGCAGGTCGTTTCCCACGCCACCACGCCCTGAACGACATTGTTAGGCGGGCACTAGTAGCAGCCAATATCCCATGCCTCATGGAGCCTCCAGGCTTGAGCCGAAGAGACGGAAAGAGACCAGACGGCCTAACATTGGTACCTTGGGAGAAGGGTAGGTCCTTATTGTGGGATGCGACTTGCGTCTGCACCTACGCACCATCTCACCTGCAGCGTACCACGCGGGCGGCTGGATCAGCGGCAGAAAGTGCCGCCCGCCTCAAGCACACCACGTACCAAGACTTAGAGGGCCCATATATTTTCGTGCCAGTGGCAGTAGAAACCGCAGGGCCTTGGGGAGCTGAGGCCAAGAAGTTTATAAAAGACCTGGGCTTTAGATTACGGGAGAGGGGCAACGACCCCCGCTCTGGGGCGTTTCTTGTCCAACGTATCTCTTTAGCCATCCAACGTGGCAATGCCGCCAGCGTAATGGGTACGTTCGGTACAGACACGACCCGGGGTGGGCTGTTCGAGTAAGGGGGTTTCTATTTAATAGTTGTTTTTCTACAGTATCTGATAATATATAATAAACTTGTTATTTAAAAAAAAAAAAAATAAGTAATTTTTTTAAATTTATAATTATGAACTTCTTGCTTGTGCGTTAGCACCACATTTCTGCCAGTGTCAAGTGGTTTGAGGGAGTATCTATCCAATCTCGAGGATTGTTTTTGAGTAAAAACACAACTGAGAAGGATTACGGAGCCTCGTGGCAGGCTGAAACGCGAACCACGCGAAAGATAAGTGATTGGGGCTAACCCTGCAATCGTGACTCTACTTTTCTTATTTTATAATAAAAAAAATATCGTGACATAATGGAGACGCGTTGTGCGCTAAAACAGATATTCGTAAGGTTTGGCAACGGCCACTGTTGTCTTCAGTTCGAGGGTATTCAGCCGATCAAACTCATTGCTTCAGTCCGAAGTTATTAACTAACATTTGTAAAGAAGAGATAATGTCTTTAGATAATGTTTTTTACAAGCAGAACGTTTTAAAATATAACTTGGCACAAAGAGACTGGGAAACGCATAAATAACTAGAAATGCCCACCATCAGACAGGTCAAGAAGTGAGAAGTTTTGTAAGAGAAACAAATAACGTTCTATTCACAATTTTATTGTTGTGCGATAAAATAGTGTCCATTAACTGGACTCCAGACTTTCTCTTTTGGTTTCACCTAAAGAATCTACAAGATTTAGCAAAGAACCAATGTTTTTACGTAGGTAGGTATAGTTATTGAACTACACTCATTTTTTTCGCACAGTGATTGAAGTACTCATACCATGTAAGTATCAATATCAACTCAAACTCTAAATAATTTATTCAATATTCAATATAATGGTGTTAGAAAAGTAGAAATAAACATTTAAAACGGGGGTTGTTTAGACCACCAAACTGAACAACTTTCACAATGGGACCAACATCAAAATCGCGAAAAAAAAACAGCTATCCCATACATTTAGCTCGAGTAGATTTGTAGTTTAGTTAGTACGGAACATCCGTTTTTTTTTTCGCGTTTTCGATATTGGTCCCATAGTGAAAGTTGTTCAGTTTGATGGTCTACTAAACCACCCCCTTAAAAGTTTATTTGTATTTTGGTAACACCTTGTATAGGAACTTGAAACTCACTTTACAAATCTTTTGTTGATGCGGCCAGAAACTCTACAATACAGTATATCGATGTGGTTTCCACAAATAGGTACACTAGTAGGTACCAACAACGCCCTTGCCCGTATTACCTTACCCTTATCTGAAACCGCACATTCTTACATTGAACGTAATATATGTTATTCATTATTTTACTCCACATAGCTACGTATAGCACTGTATACTCAATACGTAAAGTAAAGGTAAGGTTTGATGCATTTCAATTAAATTATTATCAACAGTTCATAAATTGTTATGAACTTCTTTATCTTTAGGGCATGTTTCAGCATTTCCGAATGAGATATTGATAGCTTATCCGACAGCTTATCCGAATTATGTCAAATGAGCTGTCGGACAAGCTAACAAGAACTTATCAAAAAGTGGTGAAACAGACCATTAGAGTCGCATACGTTCTATTGAAGAATTAGGGGCGCTATTTATGAAATTCACAGGTTCTAATCTAAGGAATAACGAATTAGTATGGCATAAACTCTATCTATCCCGCCCAGATCCCGTCAATATTTGTCAAATGTTACAGCACAAATCGCTCTCCTGTAAAATACCTTTTTTGCTACACCAGTTTACGTAGAAGGAAGGTGGTTATCTAACAAAAACGATGTTAATTATCCACTCAATTGGCTGTACAGCGCAGCGGAACGAAACGAGGACGCATACCTCTTAGTTTTTATGCTAATTCCTCTGTATTACTTCTTCATTCTTTTTCTTATTTTTGTCGGACATCACTGGGAAATGATTTAAAGTCGTTTAGCAAGATGAGCTGCACATTTCAATAGGTATTTTCCAGTCAATCGAATGGTGACAAAGTAACTAACATGAGGGACAAGCTATTTAAAGAAGCCTCGGACTCGTGTGAATTTTGCAAAAATCATTTGTAAGGACCATCCATAGAATACAACGATTACGACACTTTTTGAATATTAAATTAGAAGTCAAATCGACTTAAATGTTAAATTTAAAGCTACATGCAATTGTCAGAATGGGCGACAAGTAGGTATTCTCGCTTCGCAACTTGCATGTTACAGAAATAAACGTAGATTCAGTAAGACGATTATACGAAACTGAAAAAACTTTTAAAACTCAGAATGTAGTCTTCACAAATAATTTGTGGCTGCTAAAATCTAATGAAACTGCACATCGGGTAAATGAGATTTTATTTAGTTTTATTTTCAATCCATTACCTACGCGCTTCGAGAGATCATTTTGTTAGTGTGGTACAAATGGTGAGAGAATAGCTATAATATTGAACAGTTTTTTCTTCTTTTCAGTTTTAGAACGAATTAATGAGAATAGAGAACAATAGGCTTTATAATTATGTAGGTACTTAATTATAAATAAATTCTACCGTGATCCGGTAAAAGGCGGCTAAGTTGTTTGAGACTCATGACATGTCAGTATAATTAGGTATGAAAGTACCTATAGGTAGATTATGCTCGAAACACAATCACATGATTCAGGCCCCCCCACTTAAAGTTTGATGCTCTTATTGGTTTTAATGCTGTTTTAATTGAAATATCACAGAGTAGCAAGACATTTTTTATCAATTTGAGAGTGATCTGATCTCATACTAAAATTCCCGTTTGATATAAGTTTTTTCAAAAAAATTATAATAGATTTAACATTGTACCAACAGTTGTACAGCATAATATTTCGTGCGCGGGCGCATTCTAGAGCTATCCCATTCGCAGTTATCGTAAACATTGGCTGCGGAACGCAGACCGCCTGGATGGAAGCCAGCTATATTCCGCTTAGACTATTAGATATGTCTGTGATAGATAAAACTGAATTGTTTGGACTTGTATCGAGTAATCAATATCTATGATGGTAAATAAAATGTCTAAACATGTTTAATGGTGCGCTTTAGTAGTATTTGAAGATCAAATGGACCTTAGTGTGTTTTTACCTACTGATATAAGTCTGTTAGTTTACATTTTTACAGGATGAATATACTTAGAAATGACGGCCTGCTGGGTGTTATATGATATTATGGTTACTACGTTGGAACGCAAAATGAAATGCAGCCATTACCTACACGGTCAATCCAGCCAGCATGCAACCACTCCACGATCTTGATCCAGATTGATCGTGTAATGGCTGCCGAAGTTCCTGGGATTCTTGGTTTCCAGATAGAGTTATAATCGTTAACCTCTCCTTCGAAAGAGCAGTAACTATTATAATCAGCCTAGATCTAATTATAAAGCCTGATGTTGTTCAAAATGATTGACAAAAGTTCAAAATGATGAGACACCTATAACCCATTTACTACCAACGAAACTTCAAATATACTAAATACGTGGCTTGTCACAATGGTTTTCAATTAAAGAATGGCCAAAAACTATAAACAAGAGTTCCGTAAGGAATCTTACCCCAGAATCAAGACTCTAGATTATGCAAGCACTAGGTTAGGTACATCCCGGTACCTACATACAGCCAACACAAACTAGGTGCACAGTATAGAGGATTGCGGAAGGTCGGCCGGCATCGATCGGTGCGAGCAGCCACCCTGCGTGGGGCGGGTTACGTAACCGGCCGGCACCACACCACTGTAACCCGGGAGGTAACACGGAGCGAGGACGTGAAGGCACCACTCCATTCATGTTTAAACTATTTTCGTTGACACGCACTCGTTTGGGTAAACAAGGGGTAAAATGTCCTTCGAAGGTGAAGGTTAGGTACATTAACGTATGATTATGATGGTTTTGAAGTTGATGGAAAGAATTCCATGGGCAGCAAAAGCAAACCAGTCAGTTTTAAAGGGAATCTTCAATTACGAAACCCACTTGACGCATTAAAATCGTTTTATGGTGTCCATATTACATGGATCATATTGCAAATATTAGGGATATCTTCCGTGCGTTCAGATATTTTTCCTTTGCATACTAGGTCATTGTTTCGGCACTAGGTTTAGGTTGGTTTAGGTTCCACTTTTGTTTTTGTCATGCTATTTATTTGGAGCTTTTGCGGCAGGGTCTTCAACTGTGCCATAAATTATCCCTGTAGTTGGCTTACATAATACCTACCCTTTCTTTTCTTATTGCTGTCTCTCGTTTGCAATGGAGGGAATTCGGAATCAAGAAACCCAGTTTCAGCAATCTTCCTAGAATTATATACCAAGCACACTTCATTATCATCAGCTTTTTTCCACTGCAGGGTATAAGCCTCCTCCCCATTATGCCACTCTATCCTGTCGTATGCCAGTTGCATCCATGGTATTGCACTCTTAACATATAGGTAGTTGGCAGATGTGGCAAAGTTTGTGGCTGCCTCGAAAGAGTCATGAGCTCTTAGCTTGTATACATACATACAAAATTATATACTGTCCGAATTCAAAGCAAGATAGAAAATCAATTCCTTTTAACGGCATATCCAAAATAAACATTCAATTTACGAATTACGCGTTGAGAACTTTCCAAACGAAAATGTCAGAGATTTTATAAACCTCCATCCCCATACCACTTAGGTCTTAGTGTTTGGGAGGGGGGAGCGACTCCCTCAGTTACGTAACTCATGACCTAGATCGGGCTGAGAGCTAGCCCGGGGGAAAATGAGACCTCTGCAATTTTGAAAAGTTTTGTTTTGAATTTGATACTTCATACAGTGAATGGAAGCTTTAGTAAGTTGATTAGAAAGAGACTGTTATGAATAGGATCTTTCTTATATGCTACAGGTTTTTTAAGGGGATGATCAGATCATAAATATGAACAACTTTCTCTATGGGAAATGGGATCAAAATTAAATTCGGGAAACAAATTCCGCGCTCTGGCGCCCTTGCAGTTATATCCTCTTAAAAAGGTAGTTGATAGTAGTAGCAATGTTTCTGGCCACACTTAAACATACGGCTGTGAGCAAATATTAAAGAAAGTAACGTCACGACCCAGTGGCGGCACCTATAATGACGCACGACAACACGAATATCAAAGTACAAACTGAACAACACCAGGAGCAAGGGTCGTGCCATCTTCGGAGCCCTCACCGAGCACTACGCCACCGGCACGATAAAGCTCACCCTAGACCCCAGCAGCCGAGCGTGCGGAGAGGAGGAAACCGTGGAACATATCCTATGCGACTGCGATGTCTTGACGTGCCTCCCTGGAGGTGTTTACCAGAAACTAGAGCGATGATAGTCCATACGGAAGAGAGCTAGCGACTCAATCGTGAGGCGGCGGTTCGATTCCTGGCCTGTACCACAAAGTTAGACGGAATTTATGTACGGATGTATTTATCGTACCTATCACTAGCTCGGCGGTGAAGGAAAACATCGTGAGGAAACCTGCATAGGTACCCGAGAATGGAATGAATGAATAGCTCGGATGTATGTGTAAATATGGGTGAGCTTGGGGCGAACACAATAGACCAGCAATGGTCGCAGTGTTACATAGAGAACCTTGCTTGCATAGCCCAGGCAACAATAATAATAATGTGTCCCCACATGGGCGTACCCAGGGGGGGGCAGGGGGGGGCAGCTGCCCCCCCTGGAATCGGCCTAACCTGCCTTCCGTACGTGAGAATTCTGGTCAAAGCGACGTCATGTCACTGAAAAATTTCGAGCTCGCTTCGCTCGCTCTGATTTCTGTTCATTATGGCACTGTTGTGTCGGCCAAATTCTGGTCCAGTTACGTTGTATTATTCATAAATTTCGAACTCATTTCGCTCGCTCTTTTTTCTATTCTACAGCATTGCTTGCTATAGACATGGTAGTCTGTGATGAGAAATTTTGAGATCTCTTCGCTCACTTTGCTCGCTCCAGAATTGGGTGAAAACTCGCTTCACTCGCTCTAGGTTTTGGATCGTATATCTTTTCATAGTGTAGTTAAATCTTGAGCTTGCTTTTAGGTCGTAAAAAACTCGAGCTCGCTTCGCTCGCTCCAGGATTTAAAACTTATAATACTGATCTCACTATATTGCAGTAAAATCTCGAGCTCGCTTCGCTCGCTTTTGGCTAGACACTCCAGAATTCGTTGAATTGTCGAGCTCGCTTCGCTCGCTCCTGGCTACGATTGTATCACAAAGACCTAGATGCATTGCAGTAAAATCTCGAGCTCACTTAGCTTCGCTCGCTCTAGAATTCAGCGAAATTTCGAACTCGCTTCGCTCGCTCTAGGTTTTGGATCCTATATGTTTTTATGGTGAAGTAAATTCTCGAGTTTGCTTTGCTCGTTCGAGCTTTTAGGTCGTAAAAAACTCGAGCTCGCTTCGCTCGCTCCAGGATTTAAAACTTATTTCACTGATCTCACTATATTGCAGTAAAATTTCGAGCTCGCTTCGCTCGCTCCAGTATTTAAAACTTATTACACTGATCTCACTATATTGCCTTAAAATCTCGAGCTCGCTTCTGGCTAGACACATTGCAGTAAAATCTCGAGCTCACTTTGCTCGCTCCAGAATTTGGTGAATTGTCGAGCTCGCTTCGCTCGCTCCTGGCTACGATTGTACCACAAAGACCTAGATGCATTGCAGTAAAATCTCGAGCTCACTTAGCTTCGCACACTCCAAAATTCAGTGAAATTTCGAGGTCGCTTCGCTCGCTCTAGGTTTTGATTCCTATTTATGTTTTTATGGTGAAGTAAATTCTCGAGTTTGCTTTACTCGTTCCAGATTTTAGGTCGTCAAAAACTGGAGCTCGCCCAGACTTGCCCCCCCCAAGACCAAAAGCTGGGTACGCCCATGTGTCCCCATGCAAGCCATAAAAAGGTCCGGGCTACGGCCCGTGACATACCTTAAGAGATATAATAATAATTAGCAAAACTGGGAGATTACATATTTCCTCTCTTCATTTACCAATGATGGGTGAAGAAAATAAATTTCTAGGGGTTAAAACAAAAATTACTGGTCTGTGGGTCGATGGTTGCTGGCTTGCCAGGCCCCATAATAAGATAGTGACGTAAAACAAGGTAAACTGAAAAGCACTTACACGTAATAGTTATACGCGATGCCGAGGTACCATAGCACGAAGATAAAAATACCTTCTCCCATGGTGCGGTGTCAGTTTGCGACCCTACGAGAAACAATAACAATTTATCATCATCAGCTTATATAGTCACCCGCAAATCGGCCAAGTGCGAGTCGAACTACGGACTCGCTCACGCTCGATACATTGCATTCCTACAAAGGAGACGTTTACAACATGTCGCCCGCCCTGGCCAAGACCTTGAACAGTGTAGGTATACAGTGTGAAATTGATATCATTAGCATCCTTTTAATCTAAGAGTCAATCAAACTGAACCACTTTTACTATGGGAGCAAACCTGAGCAAATAAAATCTGTTGTTGCATTCATTTGAATCGAGTAGGCATTGCAGTTTATTATGGAACATGGGTAGACTATTAGTTTAAAAGGATGCTAATGAATAATGATATCAATTTCACCCTGTAGATAGGTCCATGTGGGCAAAGCCGCGGTAATAAACCTGTAAAATGTTTGGTCAGGAAATTTAACTACAATGTGTGTTTTATTACACATCACAATAATCTAGACTATGTTTAGAGTCTACCCAACCGATTTTGATGAAACTCTTCCAGTTTGAAGCTATAAGCCAATCCAATCCACCTGAATATTGTGGGCATGTCCACCATACCCACAGCGGTGGATGAATCCAAACGCAAACGCATGTTTGCCCACTGCTGGGACACACCTAATAGCACAGTATTACAATACACTCCCTGCGCCCTCCTGCGCCCCACTTATTTTGACCTCAACCCCTCTCAGTAAACAGTGGTGTATTCCTCTCTCACTCGCACTCACTTAGCATCACGTGCAAGCCTCTCGTTAGTGCGAGTCGGTTTGTATCAAGTATCTAGTGGGTCTTCATGGTAAGGGAGTTTGACAGGTAGATTCTGAGTGTAGGCGATGTCGCAACCGCACCCTAGTGAGCGACACTGCAACTGCACAGCCGATATAGCGACGATATCGTTTCGTCAATGCCTACGGTCAAAAATCGCTTGTGATAAATGGCCACCACGCGTAATCTACACTACCCACCCAATGTAGATTGGAACAGACTGACTGACTTTAACATGCATCAGAATTTCATCTTCATTGTAACACTGTAAGTACTTATTCACATAGTTCTTACCTATATAATTCAGAACATTTTGTAGTGGATGCGGTCTGATTTTTAATATTATGGAGAAAATAAAGATTGTTATTTTACATGTTTTTTGTTCATTTGTCCCTGTGACTGCCCACCAAAGAGCATAAAATATTAAATTCACTACATTTTTTGAAATTCTTGGTCAATCGTTTTATTTATCGTTAACCGTACTGACAGTATGCTTGTCATTGTCACTTTGTCACAATCATTGACGTTGACAGGCTGCTAGACAGACGAGAACGAAGAAGAGACGACGAGGTTTTATAACGACTGAGGTTTTATATGGATGGACCCATATATTTGTATGATTTTTATTATATTTTTATGCTATTTTTGAGCGATATCGTAGCGTTATCGCCAGTGATCGGAATGGGCGGTGCAATTTAGGGTAAAGGTGCAAATATTTGTGTGATGAATATGAATATTTGTATTCAATTCATGGATGTTTGTATCTATACAGGGTGTGAACCTCGATTAATATAACGCATACAATTTTACGCCCTGTATAGATACAAACACCCATGAATCGCTCAAACATTAATCAAACATTTGTATCCAACGAATGGTGGACTCGTTAGAAGACCCACGAGCTACTTATTTGTCTTTTATCTAAGAAGCATGCTTCAGAGGACGCTGGTAGCCTCCCCTCATAAATGGGGAAAGGGTTTTTAGTAAAATCGTCCTTTTGGCAGACTCATAGCAAATACATTTGGTCGAAGCATTGCTCAAATTAATGCAGCAGTTAAAAAAAGTGAGCTATAGGGTTGGCTATGCCAAAGAAAGAATTGTAGTACTAATCTAAGAGTACTAACGTAGTAGCTAAATTCCTGTAAGGTATAATAACGTTATGGTAGCCTTGCCACAATCTCTGGCCTGGGGCGGCCATACGGAAATAGTTTGTGATAATTGACATCACGTAAAAATTACTAGACCTATATTGATGAAGCTGTTTGAGTTAAAAAAAATGATAAGACTTCAAAACGGGTATTTTATTTTATCTTGCTACGATGCAAGGAGCCGGTGTGGACGAAGTCGCGGACAAAAGCTCGTAATAGATAGGCGGGCTGAAATGCTAATTTGGAGAATAGGTTACTTTTCCGACTGTATACATACTTATTTGTCCGATGCGCCTAACCCATACACCCCACCGACAAGAGTGTGAAAGAGACAACTGCAGCTCGGACCAATTCTTCTATTCTATTACATCTCATAATCATCATATAATCTCTATTCTATCTACATAAAATCGACGAAAACATAATATCGTATTCCCCTGTTTCCTCCTCCAAAACTAAACATTTTTTAATAATTCTTTCAAGAATAATAAGAGAAGACTTTAACTATGTTTTTTTTTTTTAAATATTCGTCAAGTGATATTCGTCAGTGGTCAAATGTCTGAAAACGGGCGGTAAAATTGGTCATTCTTGAAGGTCACTAGTTCATACAGTAATTAATAAATGCAAAAAAGCAAAACATAGGGACATAGCAGAGGTGACATAGATTGATTGTTAATAAAAAAAATGTTTTGCTCTAGTGCCATTATCCAGGGAGGAAACAGGGGAATACGTTTGTATGGAAAAAACTGTACTCGCCTATCCTCTTAAAGTTTGTGACGATGTTTGAAACTGCTAAACGGAGTTGGATGAAATTTGGCACAGAGTTAGACTATTTTCAGGTTTAACATATACGAGTCTGATACTTTTTAAAGTCAACGCAGACCTTCGTCAAAAACTATAATAAGAATTAGATAAGGGCAGGCGAACTACGAATAAAGAAATAAATCGTAGCAGGCGAATGACGATTTAGTAACAGTGAAAACTGCATAATTTGCTTATAAAATCAGATCAAGTTGTTCTTGTATTAAAACTGTTGAGTAAATAGAGACAGAAGAATGAATGAATATTAAAAAGCTTACCTTATTTATTAAAGCGATTGAAGTAAATGTGAAGTTATTTTTAGCTGACATTCAATAAATCAATACATCTATAGGGCTATGACTACACAGGGTGTATTGAAAAGTATCATTAACCTTTAACCTGTCGTATGCCGGGAAATACCAGACACAATAGAAATCAATTGTTTTCGTCGCGTGTATCCGCGTTCCGGCATACGAGAGGTTAAACCACATGCTCTACCCATCAAACTGAACAACTATTAGTATGGGAGCAAACCTGTCAGCGCAAATAAATCTTGCTGCTGTTCCATACTAAACTGAAATACCGACTCGACTCATCGTATGGAGCAGCTGATTTTTTTGCGCTGACAAATTTGCTCCCATAGCAAAAGTTGTTCAGTTTGATGGGTATAGTATGTGGTTTAAAGGTTAATGATACTTTTCCTTACACCCTGTATACCTATGGTCCTTCTTTAATGCTGGTAGATTTTTAAGGGACTGATCAGATCATAAAACTGAACAAATTTCTCTTTTAGACCAAGATAAAAGTCACGAAAAAAATTTCTGTTTCACACAAAACTTGAATCCTATTTGACCAAAATGTATGGGACAGTTTTTTTCTTGCAATTTCAATATCGGTCCCATAGATAATGTTGTTCAGTGTCATGGTCCTAGTATCCGCTGTTTTCTCGTGGACCCACTAATTTGCCCCACTGACTGATGTGGGTACAATTCACTTAGGGCATTGAATCACTTTAATTTTGTAGGACTAATCATTCTTCATAACATAAGTCATTCATTCTGAAATATAACTTTAAATTAAGTCTAAATTGGCCTATAACTCCCTGGTAAACGTATATAACTGGCCCTCATATTACTCATATTACAAACTTTCCTAGTTTGAGGACCATGAGTAAACTGTAACACTGAATAACATGGAACAACATTTTTACTGTCAACAAGTGTTATTATTAGCAATTAAATTGTACTTACTTTTGTAACAATGTTGAATAAATGTATTTGTATTTGTATTCAGTTCATAGAAAGTTCATGTTCCTCTTATAAAACTGACAGTATATTTAATTAAGTTGGTAATATGTATATAGGATAATAGGATACATATTTCCTAAATGAAAATGTATTTAAATTGTATAGACAAGTTTTATTAACAATATAGGTACTAACAGTAACGATACATAATAATATGTAATATAAACATTATAAAAATATCACAAGCTTGTTACAAATATAAATAGAGAAAATAGAAATGTAATTTTGAATGTTGAGCAAACTACATTTTTTCAAGTGTGTAGAGATTTATAGATAAAGTGTGTTAACTTAAATTCGTTACAAACAGAGTGTAAGTGACAGCCTAGCAAATACTGAACTCAGACCATCAAATTGAACAACTTTCACTATGGAGCCTACCTCAGGAAACGCGAAAAAAAATCAGCTGTCCCATACATTTGAGTCGGGTAGGTACCTACAGCAGTTTTGTATGGGACAGCTGATTTTTCTTTCGCGTTTCCTGAGGTAGTCTACATAGTGAAAGTTGTTCAGTTTGATGGTTTGAGTTCACCGTTTCAGTAGTTGCTAGGCTGTCACTTACACCCTGTATATTAAAGGGGTGCCTCAGACCACTACTCGACCCAAATGTATGGAAAAGCTGTTTTTTTGTTAATGTTTGTCCCATAATAAAAGTAGTTGAGTTTGAAGCACCCCTTTAAGTATGTACCGCATTTATGTTTACTAAGAGCAGTATAATTTTTTACAAATAACTTAAGTATAGATATTTTATCCCACGCAGGGGCGGGTACATACATACATACATAACTCACGACCATAAACCGTTTCGGGGTGGTCAGTCTAACAACTGTATTGCAGGCAGCTGTAGCAAGGCTCACGTTTGGCATATTTAAAGTTTCAAGATGGAATGACAAATAAAGTGGTGATAGGTGGGTAGGCTTTCGCCCACAAATACACTGCATATGAAGACCTTATCTCTTAGTCGCTTCGTCTGAAACCCACGGGAAGAAATGGGGTGGTTCATTCTAAGGGGTATCGCATGTAGAAGGAGACGAGGCGGCGTCGAGGCGCGGGCGCGCGCCTTAATGACCTTGACATACGGTCGGTAAATGTATATCACACCAATCCAAATTCTTGGTATTCTTGGAATTCTTGGTATACAATTGACAACATTTCATTTTAAGAAAGGTACCAAAATAAGAAAACCATTTGGAGATTATGTGATTCAAAGGTTATATCAAAATTATAAGACTTTTCTATCGATTATTTCTCGAGTTATTTGAAAAATACTGAAAAATATAATATAGGTTGAATGAGATTGTATTCCTTTGCCTGCTTGGCTTTTCTATTGTATATGACAGTTTTTATTTTTAATGTCATTGAAGCCAAGGTATCTTGGCCATAAAGCCTACGTTTTTCAGAAAATTCAAAAGTAAATTAAAAATAGAAATATCCGTTAAACTTTAAATCGAAAAAATACGTATCTCTTATTTTTAAACCTATTTTTATATTTTTCATTAAAAACTAGTGGTTAAAAAAATGTAATATTGTCAATTATCGACCGTATGTCAAGGTCGCCAAGGTTCGACCGCGCCTCCACTCCTTCTGTATGCGATAAGCTTTATTTGGAGCGCGCTCCATACAAACGTACTATGGTGATATTTTTAATACTAACCAATTAAAGTCAATGAAATTTTGCAGAAACAATCTAGAAACAAATTTCTATGCTTGTATGGAGTCAGATTTTCGTGTAAGTTGTGGTTGCCTATAAAAGGGTTAGCACCGTGCATGTTAATATTTGTTAAAGAATTGTGTATAACCTGTTGGTAATCCTAATAAACAAATTGAAATTGAACGCTCATTAGAGTTAATCCTCCATTAAATCTCTTGCTGTCACTTTTTGTCTTTTTGACGTAATAAAAGCTAGCAAGAGATTTAATGGAGGATCAACTCTAATGAGCGTTTCTGCAACTGAGCGTAAGGTTCACAAGTGTTCATCAATTTTAGTTGCCAACCGTACTACCAAAATAACAATCTTATGTTGTCTGAAATTAATGAACAGAATATTAAAAAACACAATCGCTATAAGAGCTGCCAAAAAACACCATGTTGATATGATACTGATCAAGTCTGATAGTTACACAATAACCCCTCCTGGTTTCACGATACATATAGATTATAGTATAAAATACATACTTAGATGCATTATTTACTACATATTTAATATACTATTATAACTATTAGGTTATGATACCTATACATCAGAATAAAAAATAGTATCAAAATCCTTAAAAGTCCCTAATATGTTCAAGAGAGACCCACACAAAGACTGTGATTCATGGACTGTTCACGGACATAGCGTCCGAAAACTTATTATGGTGATTTATTATGGTGATTTGTTTTTCTGATCAACAAATAAATAATATAGGTATGTCCAATTAAGTTAAACTAATTTCGATCCGATTTCATTTTCTACATTAGGTCCATGTCCTTTGATGCAGTTAGGATTGGTTGTTTAATAAAAACTGTTTGTCAGGCGCTTTAGAACATAGAAGCGTCATTTACCACTACGGCCAATATCGGGAACTCAAATTATATCAAAACGTGGTAAGAACTCGTTCTTTAGATGACATTTAGCATTTAAAAAAAAAATTGCACTTGATGTAGGATCATATCCTAAATACCTAAAAGACATCGGGCGCTGGTTAGCAGGCCTCGACGAATCCCTTGTGAAGCTTGTCGACGTATTCCTTACGACAGGGCAAGTCGTCCGCGGGCCGGTTGTACGGCAACCACACCGGCTCCCCTATGAAGAACCGCTTCGCTTTTATGTAGTTCTGTAATTCAAGGAAATGTTATATTTAGACTTTTAAATATAGTTCTGGTAATCCAGTGGCTGGTATCCTTTCGTATGGGCGTGCCCAGCTTATGCCCTAAGGCAGGGGGGGTCAGGAGGAGGACCTAGGGGGAGTGGGAGCAACTGCCCCTTCCTGGGCTGGCTGGCTTATATACGGACTTGAAAGTTACACTCGGTTAGTATGAACTGAAATTAAAGCTAAACAATATTGTCGGTTGGTTCCAGCTTGTAATAGACGACCCAGTTTCCTCCCGTTGGGTCCAGAGGTTACTAAGCGATAAGATTTCGAATAGTGTCTTCGTGTACCCTACGATAGTACACACCGATCAAGAATATAATAGTGTATACTTTTTTAGCAGTCCTAAATAAACAAAATTAAATAAAACGCGTTTAATGTAAGGGACAGCATGCAAAGACGATTAAGTTTTACAATAACGTAAGGTATATTTTCGGGTATATTTTTGTAAAAAAATACTCAAATTGGTACGACGTAAGGGACAAAATGTTTGAGTTATGTAAGAGTTAAGGAATAACTAACAGTAACATTGTTTCTTACGTTAACATTTTTGGTAAATAATGTTTTATTTAGACTTTTTTTTTTCAAGATATCGATATTTTGAATATACCAATCGACAGGTCAGAACATTTTGGAATCCGGTCATATAAAAAGTCATTTTCTACGGTTATTGATACTCGCTTTGTCGTGGGTGGCATGCTAGCCGTGCAGAACAGTCGTCGACATCGACGTATACCCAGAAAAAGTCGGCCGAAATTTGCACACAACAGAGATGATTGGAGAAAGCGAAGGGAGACTAGAAGAACTAAGCAAGTTTCAATAGATACTAACATTGACATCAAGTGTGAACCTGTGGTAGATGCCGCTCGGTATGATGATCATGTCGCCGGCGCCGACTGCGATGCGGATCCACTGGTCGGAGCCATCCCGGACATCGAAGTACCCAGACCCGTCCAGGACAAACCTGCAATTTTATTAACAGATTACTCAGACTATGGACGTGTTACGCGTTAATTCTACAACTAAATTTTCTGCCACTGCTTGCGGGGATGAGGTAGCTTGAAATCCGAAACTTTGGATTTGATTCCATTAGGTACTTTAGTTTTCTTGTGAGAACTTGTTATTGTTCTGCAGTTATAGTCGGTCTTATTTAGTGATAGGGTATCAAATTGGTTATGGTCAATTGCCCATGTTACTTGGCAGAGGGGAATGCTAACGCAAGGCTGGTCCCTAGTTATATGGTCTAAGACAAATGATTATAATACATCTGAGAGACCTGTTGAGTCTGACTACAAGGCCCAAGGGCTGTACCTGTAGCTTAGCCTATTAGACACAGGGTGTAGAATTAAATACGTTACATAATAAACATTTCGCTTCAGAATATCAAACTAAACAATTTAACTATGGGGCCAACACCTAAAACTAAACCTAAACCAGAAAAAAAAATCAAATTAAAAAAAAATCTTTTCAAAAATCATTAAATTTTTAATGACTACCTTATTTCCTCATCAGTGTGCAGATGCTCAATGAAGAATGACTTGATCTTATCCTCGTAGTTGGGCAGGCACTCCTTGGAGCAAACTATCTCATCCTCGTATGTGTAGCCTCGCTCCTTCTTCAGCTGATCCAGCACTCCGTCTGTAGTATACGTGTCTATGTTGAGCTGGAAATTAGTTTATTGTTTTTCTGTATTATTGTTTGTTTTACCACATTACATAAACCATATAACTAAGAAGTCAGATAACGAACAACTGCTTGTGTATTTTGTGAATACAACATACATACACACATACACTCAAGCCTAAATCCTACAGGGTAGGCAGAAACTACGGCTCACCACACACTACGATTTTGACATACTTCTCTCGCTTCATCCACTTTCACACATCTCTTTATGCACTTCCGTCGGTTGAGGGTCCTTTTCGGAGAAGACCATTTATTTGGTCGCGATAAGTTCTCCTCGGACACCCTCTCTCGACTGTTTCACTGATATTGGATCGATAAATCTCCCTAGTGAGTGTACTCTCATTCATCCTCTGTATGACAATACAATTACCTCATATTTGCTTGGTAGTAAGGTACATACCCCCTTTATGTCTCATCGACCACACAAGTTTTACCACTGTATTTGATAAATAATCTGAGAAGAACACTGATTATTTAATAGTTTTTTTTTTTAGACTATTATATTATTAACACAGAACAAATAAATTAGGTATAACAGTAAAAATTAATATAAAATATAAGAAATATATATTTAATAGTTACTATCTACTGAAGCAGATACTCCATTCTCCCAATCCTACTGTGACGAACGACAAACTAAAACGTACCTTATGTCAATGAACATAAGTTTAAATTTAATTAGTTGGTGAAACTTAAGAAACGCATTTGGTGTGGTACCGAGTACAATTGCGTGGTAATGACCCCGGTCAATGTCCGCCCGCACCCGCGTACTGTACGCACTGCGCGTAACTTACGCACGATAATAATAATTTTGTTAATCATCAATACCAATTATAAACATTGATAATGCAATCTGTTATCATTAACAAGTATCCTGGTTCAGTTTCACCAACTAATTTGAAATATGAAATTGATATCATTAGCATCCTTTTAAACTAAGAGTCTACCCATCAAACTGAACAACTTTAACTATGGGAGCAAACTGATCAAAGAAAAAATAAAATCTGCTGTTCCATACTAAACTGCAATGCCTACATGACTCAAATGTATGCAACAGCAGATTTTTTTGTTGCTCCGATTGGTTTGCTCCCATAGTAAAAGTTGTTCAGTTTGATGGGTAGACAAGAGTCTACCCTAAGAAGACTAAGAAGTCTTAAAGGATGCTAATGATATTAATTTCACCCTGTATAGCTCCAATAGCCTCCATCTAGATCTAGTAATCACAGCTGTCAAAAGCAACAGACCGAGCAGTTCGAGCACTGCTTCTGTGTTTGTGACGGATCCGTCTCAAAGACAATAACAATTCTATTGTGTCTAGAATGTCAACATATGAGAGATTAAGGGCAATTTTAGCTTTGTGCTTATTTGTTGCTCTCAACTCATAAACATCCCACAGTCAGGGTACTTCCACTGTAGTGGAGAGAAAAAATGAAAAATCAATCAATAAAATAGCTTGATTTCATACATCTCCACTTCACTGGAATCGCACCCTTAGGCATGTGTCTACCCTTGCATGTAAGAGTGAGAGGAGGAAGTATAGAGAAACTTCACCTCAAGTGATGGCCCATCTCACATCGTGCCCTGCGTGCCCTAACACCTGTACGCAGGAGGAGCGACGGTGCAGTATCGGTTGCCCACTTCTGGCAAGGTACTATTTAGCGACTTTGATCAAAATTTGAAGTCGACACAATAAGAAGAAGACCTCAAGTGATCTTTCTGTCTGCTGTATTATATATAGTGTTCTGTGCTTTTACTGACACAACAACCTGCTTAGTGTAATGGTTACCATGCCGGACTGCTAAACCAGGGTCCTAGGTTGGAATCCGTATGTTATGCTTGCTGGTGCCATTGTTGTACAGTTTCCACACCTAATAAAAAGCCTAGTACCTTACATTTGGTATCATATTAAAATTTTTGTCTAATCAGAAATTTAATGCACTCTTGCTTGTATGTTAACAGTGCATTTCCGCCAGTGTCAAGAATTCTCATCATTATAATGTGTGTGCCTGTGAGCGTTGTTTATTTATTTATTTACTATGTTAGGAACTATTGAAAACATAAAGGTATTATACCTTACAGGAATTGAAAATTAAGGTGGCACTGACCAACATTATTATTTCCTGCAAATTATTAACACTAAATAAGTTTTCTATCGTAGTAATTATAATAAATGACTTGCGTATAGTTTATCTACGACTTGAGAGCAAGATAACAGAAGTAGATTAGGTATGAGAGGAATCTACAAACCTTGAAGTATTCTACACCGGTTTTCTGGAACAAATCGTCTAAGGAGAGGTATTCTGGCGGAGTCCTGTGGTGCTCCAGACGTTGGTCACTTGTATCGGTGTCCATGTACCACGCATTTACCATGTTTATTGATTAATTTCTAAATTAAATAAAAACAACAAAAAAAACACCTGCAGTGTAGGATCGATGATGACCATGCGATGACCACAGACTAAATAAAATAACTTTTTTTTTTTTTTTTTTTCAATTTATTTACTAGCCTGGTTACTAGACCTTTTGGCTAAATCTTATTTTATTTTTAATTTTCTTCTGTTTTCACATTAAAACGTTGGTATTCGACGTTTTGATGGTTCTTTGGAGTTTTTGGAGGCAATCGAAAGACGCAGGAAAAGCAGAGAAGTCCACAGGAAAGAGGTGAACCGACCGCTTTGCCGCGCTAAAATCACGGAACACTTTTCCTGTTTACGACCCATGCACCATCATATTTCACTGAACTGTATATTGTTCACTTACACGACACTTTGTTACGCAAAACAACACCAATTTTACGAACCAAAACTCACTATAAACAATAAAAATTCGATGAAATATGAGGACTCCAAACGTCAGCTACCAAAGCCCGCCAAAAACTCAATAAAATAACTCACAAACGTCAGTGTTGCCAACTGCTACCTCAGGGCTGTAGCTAAGTAGTTCACAAAAAGTTGCTAGATTGCTCAATTTTCTATCCCATAAAAGTTGCTAGAAGTAGCTAAACATCAAAATCGATTAAAAAAACGCTAAAACTTTGAAATTTCTTTAATTTCTCAAAATATTAATGGTTAAAAAACATTATTGAAACTATAAACGGTTGTAAAGACAAAATGCTCTGCTGCTTTCATTACAACAAAAAATTTAAGAACCGGATTGAAATATTCTGGGTACCTACTCGAGGGAGTGAAAGTAAAATAATATCTAATATGTAGCTATTTTCATACTTTGGCATTATTTATCGCTCCATATTCGTAATTTTTATGGCTCTGGCTACAAAAATCTCTCAGTCCCAAAAGTTGCTAGAAAAAGTAGCCAAAAAGTTTAGCTACAAGTTTTACAAATTTGTAGCTGCCAGACCTCCGAAAATTGCTAGATCTAGCTACAAAGTTGCTAAGTTGGCATCACTGACAAACGTAGGTTGAGTATTCTCTTTCTACGCTCACAAATTAAGGCCGAGATTCAGAGACGATTTTTTCAGTCTTAGCTCGAGCTAAGTAGGTAGGGTCGAAATCATAGATTAATATGTATATTGGTTATAGATAGGTAAGTCGCCTTGGATTTTAGGACGTTTTAATGAGCGTTTTTTTTTTTTTTTTTTTAATGCCGTTTTCTTATATCTCAATAGATGGCAGTAGTGTCTGTACGACAAACTGTCAAGCAAAAACTTCCTCTGCAATGTCACCTATAGACTAAAAAACGTAGAGATTTCATTCTCTTTGGTTCGGATTTGGAAGACGTCATCAAAAAAAAATTGAAATTATTTTCGATTTGGGTAAAGCCACGTAAAATTGTACATTTTCTTCCTTTCACATGTCCCATAAAAGTTAAAGTTCATAACTTTAAAAATAAAATTCTAAAAGTGGTTGATGTAGTAACATTCGGTTAAGAGAAGTATAATTTATTGTTATACCTATTTATTTTTGGCGAATACGACCAAAATTTATAGTAGTAGCATATTTTCTAATTTATACTTTTTTTTCTCTATACTAAAATACTTGTCCCAAACCTACCATAAGACCTATCAAGTGAATTTTATATTTAAAACAACCTATTGATTCGAACAGTATCATTTTAACTTACTTCATAATTGTATTTTACGTCAGTAATGACTGCTTCTTTGACAATATTACGATATCTTACATATTTTTACCACAATGATACCCATGTCCACAAATATGGTGTCTCGAGAGTTACGTTGCGAGTGTTACCGAATACTTGCTTAATATCCATGTATCCAAACTTTTTAAAGCAGTGTTATTATGGCAACACTGATGCTCGCCCTGACATAATAATAATAATAATAATAATAATAAATAATAAAGCTTTATTCATTCCTTACAAAATTCTATAACAACAAACTATAAATAAATTACATCTTAACATTCCAATTACATAACGCATGCAATATTTAAATTTTATCTATTTAAGTACAAACAATTGGATTGGTAAATTCTTAATTAAATTAGTATCACATTATCTTTCATTCTTCATTTCCATTTTGGTTGTAAGGACCGCCTGTAGCGGTAAAAGCCTCCTCCAGTTTTCTCCATTCAGCTCTATCTCTAGCCAGCCTGCTCCATGTTTTGCCAGCAATGCTCGCTATGTCATCGCTCCATCTTTTACTGGGTCTTCCGCGTTTTCGAGTTCTGTACAGCGGGTACCAGTTGGTTGTAAGTTTAGTCCAGCGATCATCTTTTACCCGTTGTATATGTCCTGCCCATTTCCATTTTGATTTTAAGACTTCTTTTGCGACATCTCTAGATTTTGTCTTTTCTCTCAATTCTGATATTCTTACCCGGTCTTTAAGTCTTATGCCCATGTAGCTTCTTTCCATGCTATTCTGACAAGTTTTTATTGCATCAAGTGATTTCTTTGTAAGTGTCCAAGTCTGACAGGCGTAAGTTAGGCACGGTATTAGGCAGGTTTCCATTGCTTTGGTTTTTGTTTTTATTGGTAAATTACTTTTAAATATTTCTTTTAGACTCCAGTATTTCTTCCAAGTATTCGCTACACGTCTATCAATTTCTTTTTTCATACATTCTTTAAATGAAATTAAATGTCCCAAGTAAATATAATCTTTGACATATTCTAAAGGTGTTGACTCTAGTAGTATTGATATCTCTTCGCTATTTGTCATTATCTTTGTCTTTTCTTGATTAATTTCCAGGCCAACCATTTTACTTTGTTGGTTTAATGTTGTTAGCATAAATTGTAGTTCCTCTGGCTCTTCCGATAGAAGGACAAGGTCGTCTGCGAATCTCAGGTGTGTTAAGTTTTTTCCATAAATGTTCAGTCCTAACTTATCCCAGTGAAGAGATCTGAATATTTCCTCCAAAACGGCAATGAACAGTTTTGGTGACAGTGGGTCGCCTTGCCTTACACCTCTTTCTAGGTTAAACGCTGGTCCTGGGGAGTCTAGTCTCACTCTTGCTTGACTTTTCTTGTATATTTCTTTTATTATATTTATGTAGTGAGCATTAACTCCTTGGTCAACAAGAGCTTTCCAAATCGAAGCATGTGATATTGAATCGAATGCCTTTGAGTAATCAACAAAGCCGACGTACAGAGGTGCTTCATATTCGTTGTATTTTTCGATTATCATTTTTAGTGCATGGATGTGATCTGCAGTGGAGAAGTTCTTCATGAAGCCGGCTTGCTCAAGTGGTTGGTTTTCATCTACAGCTTTAGTGATTCGACTCAAGAGTGTGGATGCGAATACTTTATATAGACAAGACATCAAGCTTATTGGTCTGTAGTTTGATACTAAGTTAGCGTCACCTTTTTTGTACAGTAAAACTATTTCTGAGCAAGCCCATTGAGTCGGGATCTCTTTTTCTTTCATAATGAGGTTGAACAAGTTCATAATTGGTGTGACGAGTGCTTCTTTGCCAGCTTTTAGCATTTCGTTGTTGATGCCGTCAGGTCCAGGGCTTTTTCCCAATTTAAGTTTGTTTATTGCGTGCTCTATTTCACTCTGAATGAAAGGTGGCGCTTCTTCGTTGGCACTGAGTTGGCTCAATGTGTTTCCATCACCAGATCCCTTGTTAGTATATAGTTCTTTGTAAAATTGGGTTGATACTTTTATAAGATCATTTCTGTGAGTGGCGATGATGCCCGAGGGAGTTTTTAATTGGCTCATAAGTTTTTTGGTAGTGTCGAGTTTCTTATATGCTTTTTTGATGGCTCCTGATTTGTTTATATGTTTTTCTAGTGTTTCTAGCCTGTAATTCTCAAGGTTTTGTTTGATTTTGATGTTAATTTCTCTATAAAGTTTGCTGAGTGTTTGCTTCTCTAATTTTGTCTTACTTGTTTTGATAGATAGTTCATGCCTTTGGCTAATGAGCTGTTTAATTTCTTCCGTCATGACGGCTTGATCTCGATAGTTCTTGTTTGGAACAGTTGCTGTTTTAGTGTTTTCCAGAATCAGTTTTTCCACATAGTTGTAATACTCTTGAACTGGTGAATTATGTTCGTCTATGGTGGAGGCAGTAAGACTTTTAGTAAGGTTCTCAAGGTAACACAACGGGTTGATGTTAGATTTGGGTTTGTTGTCATAATTTGATCGAGTATTTTTCTTTTTTCTTATATTAATTGTTGCTCTTACAAGGCGATGGTCGCTTGGGAATTTGAAGTTATTGAGAACAGAAACGTTATCTATCATATCTGGGGAGTTTGTGGCAATAAAATCAATCTCATTGTACGTCCTGCCATTGGGTGATCTCCAGGTCCATCTTAGCTTTGCTGGTTTTTTGAACATTGTGTTCATGATGTTAAGTTTGTATTGGCGACAGAAATTAATGAATGTTTGGCCTCTTTCGTTTCTTAACCCGTATCCATATTTACCAATTACAGGTTGGTCTTGCACGGAGCTCTGACCAATTTTTGCATTCATATCCCCCATTAATATAACGTTTTTCGAACTTTTCTCTATGGCTTCGTGCAGGGCATCATAGAACAGGTTTAGCTCTGGTTCTTTGGCATATTTTGTAGGAGCGTAGACTTGAATAAGTGTGAAAAGTTGGTTTTCTATTTTAATGTGAAGAAGCACAACTCTTTCACTGATCGTTATGAAATCTTCAACAATGACACTTTTTGATTTCTTCACCATAAAACCAACTCCTCGTTCGCCTTTTGATTCTCCGAAGTAATACAGTGTGTAGCTACCTCTGTCTTCTATTATACGTCCCTGACGTCTGACTTCTGAGATTCCTATTATATCCCATTTAATTTGTGACAATGCATGCTCGAGCTGAATTATTCTTACTTGGTCTGCTAGGGATCTCGCGTTGAATGTCGCTATGTAATATTTATTTCCTGATGAGGAACTGTGAGTATTTGATTCTTTATTTATATATTTTTCTTTATTTGTCTGCTGATGATGGTGGAGTGTGTTAACTGGAGGGTGGTGGTCTTTTTCCCCCACGGTGACCAGCCGGCTTGGGAGAGGTTTTTGATATTGTTGTTTTGTAAATTCTTGTTGTGTAAATCCAGTTCTTGGTAATGGTGCATTAATTTCTATAGGTGTTCTTGTCTGAAAGTGAGTATGCTCTCTCGCGCATGAATTGAAATGCATCTTTCTTCAGCACTTTCGGAGAGTTTTGTTTCTGGCTCGTGCTGCCCGGGCTCGGGGTTTCTGACCTTTTCCTTTTTTCATTATCTTTCCTTCTTTTGTCCTTCTTTAGTTGTAGTGCTTCTTTTGATAGATCGTGAGTGATATAGGTTTTTGATTTCAATTTCTTTTTGTTTTTGAGGATTTGTATTTTTTTCTGCAGTGTGGTAGTGACTAGTACAATTGGTCTGATTCTTCCTTCTTCGCTTCCCCTTTTTCCTAATCTCTGCAGTCTGTTGATTTCTCCATATTCGAGGTTGACATCGATCTCACTCAACGTTGATGTTACCAGAGTAGTTAGGTCCTCATGGTCTTCCTCCTCTGTTTCCGGGAGCCCGTGTATTATTATATTGTTTCTTTTACTGTTTGTTTCAAGGTTCTGTATTTTCCTGTTCATTTTTTCCACCTCACTTTTTAGTTTCTCATTTTCCTCAATTAATGGCTGTATTTTTTCGTCTACTTTCTGTAGGACTGCTGTAGTAATTTTCTCTGTTAATTTTTCTGTTTGTATATTTAGCTGCTCCGTCATTTTTGACAAAAGCAGCGACATCTCTGGTGACAGCTGAGTAGACATGTTGTCGTGAAACGGAACGCAAATATTTGTATTTCTGAACGTAACTTTTGATTTCTTGTGTCTATGGTTTCTGTCCTGTCAAATGTATCACTTGACACTTGACAACTATCTTAACCTCAAAATCCAAAATTCACGATGTTTATTCACGGTTATTCACTTTATTTGATTCTCTTCCGGTGATATTCGATTGTTTTTCGATTAATCCACGCACAGAAAAGATTCTAAGCAGCACTTTAGCACCAAATAGTCAGTTTATATCACTTAATTTATTTAACTTGTTAGGAGCGTTGCACAAGGCGTCTGACATTTACGACACCGGAACCGGAACTCGCCCTGACATAGGAAAAAAAAAAGAAATTTCAAACATTCATGCACCAAAAATCGACATTTCATGTGTGACGATCAAGTTGACCTGGTAAGTTCATTGAATTTATTTACTCATTTTGAGGTTGAAATGTGCATATTTTTTGTTTTTGATTAGTGTTACTCAATGCTACATTCGTACTGATGTGAATGAACCACGAATTGTGGTGGTACAGTGGATTCATTTACAGATATCACAATTTTAGGTTAGAACCGCACGTTTTTTCTGTCGCGAGAGTTACCAAGCGTTACTGCGAGCGTAACCAAGCGTTACTGCGAGAGTTACCGAGTGTTACCTTAGTGTTACCTTACTTTATGAGTCTCGAGCGTTACTATTTGTCACGTATGTTACTGTGTTACTGTCTCGAGAGTTACTTGTACAATTTTGCGTGGCCTTACCCATTTCTTTCTTAGCCAAAAATACAGTCCTTTTTCGTTGTTTTTCAGAAAAGCAGTTTGAAGTAAACTATTCTATTCTATTTTTATTTATTGGCGTTTCCTTGTTAGATTTCGCCAGTGTCAAGTAGTTTGAGGGAGTGTCTATCCAATCTCGAGGATTGTTTTTGAGTAAGAACAACTGAGAAGGATTTTGGAGCCTCGTGGCAGGCTGAGACGCGAACCGCGCGAACACCACGCGAGAGACAAGTGTTCAAGGCAAACCCTGCAACGTGACTCTCTGAAGTAAACACGACAAAGTAAATGCTACGATACGAGTTTGATTATCAATGACATTTGACAGCTCAAGTTTTCTTATTGCCAGTTCAATTTCAGATTTTGCCTTATGATCAAAGAGTTTTTATATTTATTTTAGTCAAATTGTAGTCTTGTATCACCTTAAAGAGTAAATTAGCATAAGAAATATAGTTAAATATAATAAAAAAAATATGTTCCAAAAGATTTTTGTTTTTTTTTCACTTCACTTTTACCCTCATTTCGGGGAAAGATAATTTTTCAGTGTTTGACATAGATTCGTATAGACCGTAGCGTCATCTATCGATCTACTATGAAACGAAAAAAAAAACGCTCATTATTGGCGTTGCCTCATATTAGCAGCAGGGGGAGCCCCAGTATGAAATAAATTGAAAAAAGACGGACGGCAGACACAAGGCTCGAACCATATGCACCCGAAACGTGAGCCGGTTGTCTAGACCACTAGACCAACAAGATAGTGGTTGATACGGGCGAAATCTCTCACTATTACAGCGCAGCGGTGAGGTGTAGCGCGCTTTCTCTACACTTTAGATACGAACCCAAATTCAACACTTAGTACTTCGAAACGTAACCGATAGATGGCGGATGCTGTCTATGGAAAATAGCGTTCCACCTAGTTTGTACTGAAGATATCACAGCATGGTCGAAATGTATGGATTTTGACATACGGGAGTTCGAACTAGACTTAGAGAGGACTTACAATACTTTTTTTTTTTTTTTTTTTTTCCTTACGGAAAGGCAAAGGGATCGAGCCCATACAGCCTTGTCATATGTTAGATTTCTTCTGTGTAGGACTTACAATACAAATCGTCTCTGAATCTCGGCCTTAATGTCATTGTCAACGACAGATGCGTTTCGTTTTTGCTAATTTCAAATTATTTCTTTATAGTTCGGGCGGCCGTGAAGAAATCGTATGAATAATTCAGTTTTCATGCAATAGTTTACTATTAGGAGATGCGAAAAAACTTGGTCGGCCGACCCCTATCCTGGTGGTTTTTGTGCAGGAGGTCCATTCTCTTTCTACGGCAGGAGGGTGACTAGGTTGACTAGTAACCTCTCTGAGATGACACTAATTACCCATCGAGCTCATGAACCAAATTATGCTTATCCGATGCTCGCTAGACTTTTTTCCTCAATACGAATCGTTTAGAGCCAGAGCTTTTTACGTACCTACAAAACATGTGTAAAGTACTACTTTACAGGAAGTCTGTGGTAAAGTACGTTACCTAGCTTAAGTAAAAGCTATGGATCGAGCGAAGCAAGCTCAAATTTGTTAGCACCACGTCCTGTGGTCAGAACTCTTTGCCGCTACTTAGTAAAATGCCGCCCGGCCGCCCGGAACATTTGCAACCATTTGCTACGCTACTGGGTAAAAACAGCCTGTTCCCGCGTTTTTCGGAGAGCGAAAAGCCGCGCTTGCCGCGACGCTTAAGAAGAAAAATCATGCTAGACGTGCTGAAACGTTGAAAAGAAGGTTAACTTCGTCCAAATAATAGTTTCTGACCAACCCAAAAAGGAAATACGGTCGTGAGTGTATGTATGTTTTTGTTTGTTAAAAAGTAGCTTAAAATAAACCGGTGAAGTGAAGTCGGGCTACTCGCGCACCGAGGGTTCCGTACCACACCACCACACATTTTAACATAGGTACTTACAGAAAAACCCCCGGTAACTCTGACCTCGGGAAATATAGTCGTGAACATATGCTACAGGAAAAAAAAATAGGTCTAAGTAGCTATTAAACTTCAAAAGTAACAGCATTAATTAGGTAACTAGGACAGACAGACAGACGGACAACGTAGGCTTATGAATAGGGTCGCGTTTTCACCCTTTGGGTGAAAAGGCAGCCGAGAGATAATAATAGGAATTACCTTGGTGTACGTAGCCCATGATAGTACGCACGGCGACAGATCAACCTAACCATAGTTGGACCTTATGACTATGAACATAGAGTTCAACTATGGGTAGGTTGATCTGTCGCCGTGTGTACATACATAGTAACTACTTTTATGATTACCTATCTGAAATCTATTTCGGTTGTTCGAATCCCCACTACAGACTTCTGTTATCCCCACGAATGGCAACGCTTTGTACCACCGAGTTTTTCTAACTGAAGCAGAACTTCTGAATCTTATGTAAATTCACGTAAAGTCTACCAATCTGCATTGAGCACGCTTGTTGGTCTGACGCCCATATACTCTCCTCGAGGGTAGGCCTGTTCCCTACATATCTACATATAGGCTGTGATGATTAGTAGTAGGTAGGTATGATTGATAGTAAGAATAAAATACAAGTTTACAAGTAAAAATAGATTTATTAACGTAATCTACTAAATTATTTGATTACTTTTGTTTCACAAACCACGTCAAGACCTTGACTACAATTTAAATAATCCATTTAGGGGTTTTCTTGTTTCTGTGTTCAATACATAAAATATACTTTATCCTAGCACCTGGGAATCTATTAGACAATCATTAAAAATATTATTATAGTTACGGCGTGCGTTAGTAACTGTTATGGCCGCGAAATCTTAAACTGATAGAACATACCACAGAAAAGAGAACCAATAAAGTTGAAGCTGGGTTCACTGTTCTGTGGAAAATACAATTAAATCAAATTTGAAATAAATGTGGTTTAAGAATACGCGCCGCTGATAAAATAAAGAGCAATAATTTACGAGACTGTGAATGTGGTTTTATATAATTATAGAAATTATCTATTCTACACTCTGATATGACCATTGTATAAAGTTATACACACGTGTAATAGTGATAAAACACACAGAAAGAATACTACTTCTATTCTACCTACCTATTTTTATTTTGGTAACAATTTTGAAGGATGCCGTATTTTAGATAAGTAAGTACCTATATACGCCATTCCAAATGACATACTTCTAGGGAAATTGGCTAGAGACGAAACAAATCTGTATCAGGTCAATAAGTTGCGATTAGTTTTCTCCCTGGTAGTATTACAGCAAAATTCTGTAGGTACCTACTAATCTTGTTTTAAATTAGAAATATTTCTGGTAAAACAATATGATTCAACAAACCAATCAATAAGAATTTAACATTCATTGAAACAATAGCGCATTAAATAACCAATCAATAAATGCGGATAAACCAATAAAAATTAATTTATGGACGGACGACAAATCACATAGAAATAATGAAACAATAAAATTAATGTCTTAAAATGCTCTCCTGAAGATTGAAATCTTGCATGACATCATGCATTTTTATTTAGCTGAAAGTTTAAAGCTAACATTTTTAACTTTTCACGCCTATTCACATTTAAAAATGATATATTGAGATCACATCCTTATTCTAAACACTATCGTATCGATATTAAATCAGAAGTACATTGGCGTAGCTTTACCTGTGGTGAACCTAGGAGAAACTCAATCGTTTAAAAAAAGGCTGTTTTTATTCTCACCTATCAATTTCCTTATAATATCAAAGAATTTGGTGAACGTAAAGCAGGCACTACATTGTGGCCGAGAACAGACGAGAAATGCTCTTTATTGTTCTAGTGGCTTTGTGAGTGAGAAGAAGTAATTTTCCTACGGCCTACGGAAGTTCTTACCGAGAAGTTCTCGCTACAGTGTAGGTTCGACCACAAATCTATTATTAGACCATGATCTGATCTGCGTTTTCCGAATTGTAGTTAAGCCCACTTCTGTTAGCAGGAGCTACGCTAAGCGCATAGTAACGTTTAATCACGGAAATTTAAGTATCATCCCAAACTAAGTACGATTCAACTTACAATGACTAGCAAGTCAAATAGGAATATAATATCATGTAAACAGAAATATTAATTAGTTTCAAGCATTCAGAATCGTACATTTATTTACTAACTAATCTAGACTATCAACTGGAAAGTCGGCAGAAAACATTTTGACTTCTTTTCTTAACTCAGAAAGAATAAGACAAAACGGTCGGTCGATTTTTGTTCATTGTAAGCTAGATTCGTTAGTACAAAAATGTGGTTTTATGTCCAATGTCTCATGCTGTTGCTATTAAAATGAAATCTGCTCAAAAGTTGATTATAAAAATATGTCAATTATTCTAAATCAACTGGGAAACACATAGTGCAAGTGCGTATTGTAAAAATAAAACTAAAAATAATATTATCACAACAATACATTAAGTATCACTATTTACAAAGAAGACGTAACATTGATACAATCCTACTATAAATTAAATTAGTTCAAAATTTCACATCGATCGTTAAAAATATCAATCTATAATTAATTACATTAATTAATATTTAAGTTCTAATTAAGTAACGTCAAACCCTTACTTAATATCTTAATACACGTCACCTCCAAGGTAAAAGACTAAAGCGCCATTTAGTGAAATGGCGCTTTAGTCTTTTACCTTGGAGGTGACAAATGACAATTTAAATTGAGCATTGAGCCCTGATAATAGAGTCGCCTTATGGATCTAGACTAGCAAAAAATCGAATGCTCTGCTCAATTCAAACCATGTCACTAATATGACAGACTTCTGAATAAATGGTTATCCCAAAAAAAAATTAAATTCCTTTGACGAATAACTATGTCGATTATTAAGTAATTAATCCATTGGTTTAGAAATTGAATCTCATTTTGTTTCAATATTCAGATAAAGAAAGTTCGCTTTGCATTCTCTAAAAAAATACGAGTGTTCAATCATTCGGAAATCATCTTCAGATTATAAATAAGTACATAAGAGTAATAAACCGTATTAGTTTCATAGCAAGTCCAAATTTAAACGGCAAAATAAGTGATTTATAGAGAACACTTGATTGCCTCCTAAGGATTTCTTAAATTTATGTCAATTTTCGCTCACAATATCAGAATTTAGAAACTTTGTTACAATTAGTTACAGTTTAGTATGTTTCACTGTATCCGTCCAGTAGTTCTGGATAGTCATGGCTTCTAGAGAGTTGAGGAACGAATCGTTGTCCAAACTGTACATCTCTTCCGAGTTGTCCTGAAATTTAGAAATAAGACACGGTTAGTAAATATTTAGTCCTGTCTGGCCGCATCTTCTCTACAACAACGCTCTGATGAGCTAAAAGATTGTAACTAAATCACAACTCAGAATTCATCAAATAATTTATCGCATAGATTGCTTTTTGCGCCCTTTTTGACTCGTTATTTGATTGGTTGCCTATTTCAAACATCACAGGTACATTATGCATTTTATCAAATCGATCGCTTCAACAGAAAAGTAAGTACTACAGCAAATTACTTTGAAAAGACCTTTAATATTAAATGAAATGATTGAACTTAAGAGGGGCAATCTAGTTGGCAGTGGACCTTATATAAAACATAAACCGAGGGTTCGAATCCTGAGACCAATATTGAAATCTCGATAAAAACATCAGCTGTTCCATACATTTGGGTCGAGCAGCCGTTGAAATTCGTAATGGAACAACCAAAAAAAATTTCGCGTTTTCAATTTTGGTCTCATAGTGAATGTTTCAGTTTGTTTTATGCAATATGCACCCCCTCAAGTAAGTAACGCATTAAAGTTTAGTCATTATAATAAATGTCTGGATCCCGGAACCTCGCTTGTAACTATAAAATCGGTACATCCAACCTTTAATTAAGTAATTTAAAAATCCTTATGCATAAAAATTATACATACCCTGATAGTACTATCATCAAGATATCCACTCGAGTCCGGATTGGAGCACTTATCGTTCAAAGTCTGCGGCTTATTCAGGTACCTCCTGCGGTACAACACGAAGGCGGTGCTGCCGGCTAATGCTGCCAGCACCAGCGCAGCAAACGATATACCAGCTATCGCACCCGTGTCCAGCCCACCCTCGTCCACCACTCGCCTGTACGACTCTATATTAGGTGGTATCCTCGTCTGCAAAAACGTCTGCGTCTCCAGCGACAGGGGTTTCTCAGTCACAATCTTACTTTCCGATACTCCTTCTATGGTCGTGTCATCTTTGACGAAATCCGGTCTTGTTAGGTTTCGCTTCTTAGACGCAAATGTCGTATTAGGCGCAGTTAGATTAGTATTAACAGTGACTGTTACATTTCTAACGTTTGGTTCTGTAGTAACGTTTATGCTTGATTCTGTTGCGTTTACTGCTGTCCATGTTATGGGATTGATATCTGTGAAGTTAGTAGGTGCTACGTTTGTAACGAGTTCTGTATTTGTTAGGTTTTCGGTGATATTGGTTACTGGTTTGGTGGTGGTGGCTTGTGGTTTGGAGAAGTACATGGCTCGAGCTTGTCTGTCTGTTTGTTTTTCGACTCCTATGTCTGTAGTAATGTGTTGGAGCTCTTCCGACTGGGGCGCGGCCTGGGTTCCGCTGCTAGCTGGAATTAAGAAAAAAATAAAATTTGTTAAAAGTTCATCGTCATTAATCTTCGGATAGAAAAAGATAATAAACAACAAGAAAAAATTCTGGCAACATTTTAGATGAATAGAGTTTAATAATGTTGAAACCTTAGTATCCTACCCTACCTATTGAAATTTTGATTGAAGGAAAATTTTCAGATTAAATTGGAAACTCCTTGTTAATCCTAAATTGAATACCCTTTCAAACGATGGTAATTTAAAATTATTAGGGAGTAGAAACTTGGAAGATTCCGTTATACCTTACATAATGGATAAATTATGACTTAAACGTAGATGATCAATTGATCACATTTGAGATGTGCATGGAACTTTATCACTCTAATCTAATAATTATGAAGTAAGGTACAACAACTCTGAAATTTTGTACGTTTGGCTCTATAATTTTTATCTGCAAATATATGCAAATTTTAATGTCGTATGCGGTTGACCTTATGCATTCGTACGTAACTATTATTTAATCGGATGCTTATGCTGCTGTAAGCTTCGTTTAACAATATTAATTCTCTTTAAGTAAAGTAATATTTCTGGGCTCCTATGGAGATTGTTCTGTATCTCACTAACTGAATAAAACGTCTCTAATCTTCTCAATATAACATAACGCAGACTCAAAACAACTGCACCTCTACTTACTTATCATTAAAAACAATTAAGTAAGTACTAAAAATTTAATATTACACAAGACCTGTTCAACAACAAAAACAAATCTATCAAAAGATTTGATCAAACAGAATGAAAATGAAGCACTAATGTGAACTGTTTTTTTTTTCTCTTCATTTTCTCTACGTAAAATGTCCGTAGAGCGCGAGACGCCGAGAAACAATAATAGGATTTATTTTACGTCGGTTGAGATGAAACGTCGCGCCGTGCACCCTCACGAATACGAAAAAGAAAACTGTAACAACGTCAAAGTGGATTTGTTATAGGTTTTTTGCTCGTCGACTCTTGGTCTACAAGTTAGTGTCGATCGAGTGAATTTTCAGGTCTTTTATTTTGGAATGGCTTTAGACTTTAGATACGTACGAGTATTCCATGCATTGGCCGGTATTGTAGAAAAGACACGCATATCCCTGACCTTTATTTGATGTGGCATTTTGTAAACAGTCACACATTTTTCTATTTTATTCTATAACGTAGGTAATTATGTAAGGCTATACGATTTTAAATTAACCATACAATGAAGCAATATCTATGATGTGTTTAAGCCACTATCCGATCGATAAACTGATCCGATGAACGCTCCATGAATAGATACGGACTAGCGCACGGAAGAAATGGGAGCTTGAACCATTCTGAACAAGCTTGAACCAGGGGAGTGTAACAATTTTTAAATCATTTTACTACCAGCACTTTTGCCCACACCACAACGCGAAAAAGTCCTTAAAATAAAAGGACGTAAAGGTCAACTACTAAGAAGGACTTTTCCAAATCCAACCACTTAAAAGGGAAAAAGGCGTAGGAAAAAGGGCACTGACAAGCGTTTCTGTATAAATATATTTAGAAGCAAAGTTGCAATAACTTTAACGCCTTCTGATTTCGGCCTCGAAACAACAAAAAAGGAAGAAGAAAGAAAACTGGACACCTATTGACACTAACTCTGTTACTTGTTCACAAAGTTTCGACAAATCACAGCCGAATGGGAATACTGGGTCAATTGTGGGCCGAGAATACAAACAATGGTTTTATTGACACTTGGGTAAAACGTGAGAAATAACTTAAATACGAAAGCGATACACTTATGAACAATGACACGCAAGTAATTTTAATCTTTTCTATGGTTCGCTTTGATTAGGCCAGACGTATAGCAGCAGCGCCGTTTTAATGAAGGATTCCAACTATTCTACGCAGACGAGACTGTGAATCTAGGAGAAGCAAAAGAAATATCAGTAAGGACTGTTGTAACAAGTAGTGGTCGCCCTAGATGACACGATTGTGTCGAGACCTCCGCCGTTGACACCGAGACGGTGTCGGACGCTCGGCGGGGGTAACAACTCTGTTTCGAACGTTCGTCGGTCTAACTCCTGAGGATGCTTCTTGGTGGAGCAAAACACGTGTAGAGTAGAAATTATTTGGTTGGCAGGTTGTATTGCATAACGTAATACAACTTTGTCTACTAGGTATTTAAAAGCGGAGGTCTCGACACAATCGTGTCATCTACCTGTTAATCATGGATTTCCGCAGAGTAACGCCTGTTTCAATAAATTAAAAGTAAATATGACAATTGTTTATTTTAGTAGAAATTTTTTAGTTATAAAATTAATTCTGGTTTTCTAGACCACTATATCAGTTGGTATCTCTAAGTAATCTCATAAGAAAGACCTAGATTGTTACGAGCTTTCTATCAACGTTAGAATGAAATGGAAGAAAGCTGGGAGGAAAGCAGACTGCCAACACCAGGCTGTCTACTCTAATGAATGACTAAAAACTAACATGAGAGTTTAGAAAACTATTAACTAACCATAGATTAAGACATCGCATCGCTTGCAGATAATTAGGCCACTGCTTATCTTAGCTGTTGCTAAATATATTTAAATTACGAAAATATTAATAAAATAAACATTTTAGAGATACCGAACTATAAAGTTCCTACTGAACGTTATAAATTTTCCAAAGAATATTAATTTACCAAAAAAAATTTTTTTTCTGTTTTTACTACCTATATTAAACTAAACATATACAGGGTGTAAGAGACAGCCCTCCGCAGACTGAAACGGTGAACTCAGACCATCAAAATGAACAACTTTCACTATGGAGCCTAACTCAGGAAACTCGAAAAAAAATCAGCTGTCCCATACAAAACTGCCGTACCTACCCGACTCAAATGTATGCTTTACAGCCCAAATAAGCAAGCAGTAGGGTATCTTCATACGAAAATTGTTTTACATAGGTAAGACAATTTAACTGTCTCTACGTACTTATAGCACAATTCGCTATAAATACGTAGAGACGTTATCGCATAACGCCTCTTCGCCTACACCACAGTGAATTACAAGTTTTGTACTAAAATTATATAGCAACGTATTTACATTTTCTTAGTAAGTTCTTGTTATATTTCATACAACATTTACTATGCGTTTGTTTCTTTCCGGTCGGCAGATGAAAACGGTCCGCACCTGGTTCGAAGTTATTTATTTCCGTTTCATTCATACTTGTCGGTCGGTTGTATTGTTGCTATGAGAATCTGAGTGCTAACAATGACCGGAATCCAGGATAACATTAATTTCTACAAAATATCTATTGTTGCCCCGTGACTACTGTCTTGAAACATCTCCTGAGACCGAGCCGTAATTAGGAGGGAGGAGAATTAAGACCGAAGGTACTCTGAAACGAACCAATTTGTGTACTCATAAAGGCCGAGCAATTCAAATAAGGATTTTATACTTTAAAAGGAACCTTCGGTGTTAATTCAAACTTACCTGTCCAAATGTCTCAGCCATTAAGAGAATATTATTCCGAGAGCGAAAATGCGCGCTGCATACAGACGTACTATGGTGATATTTTCAATACTAACCAATTAAAGTCAATTAAATTTTGCAGGAACGATCTAGAAACAAATCTCTATGCTTCTATAGAGTCAGATTTTCGTTAAAATATACAGTTTCAATGCTAGGATTAATTTAAGATTAGTATGGAAATCTTTGAGGCACTATAACTTGAAAACTATACATTTTAACGAAAATCTGACTCCATACAAGCATAGAAATTTGTTTCTAGACTGTTTCTGCATAATTTCATTGACTTTAATTGGTTTGTATTGAAAATATCACCATAGTACGTTTGTATAGAGCGCGCTCCGAATAATATACCCTTAAGACTGCAAGAATTTGGTCCCTTTAAAGGGACCAGCGGGCTCACGAGGTACACTTTAGTTACTAAAGTGTTACTGTACAAAGTAAACCAAACCGCTTTGCTCGCGCTCGCCGTTCGCATACGCAATTATAGTTAGTGTTTGACTTGTACTTGATTAACTGCGCTCCTGTAGAAACTGGGTACTTCATCGAACGTCTAGCTAGATATTGGGTTTGAAATGCGATATCCGAGAGGCGTGCTTAAAAGTAAGTACTTGAAGAATTATTCAAATAACAATTTCATGCTATTAGGGCATATATAGGTACCGTCATAAGTTACTTAAAGTTACTGAAAAACTGATTAACATCCAATCACTATTACAGATTTTACGGTCTAAATTACGGGAGCGGAATACACGGGGCATTGACCACTAACAATACATAGTGATTTATCGTCCAGGACTCTATTGTTCTTCGCATTTGAATGGAAAACGGAACTTTAATGGGCTCGGCTTGTATGAGATCAAGCCGTCGAAGCGAACAACTTATTTGGATTACAGTACAGAGTGGACTTAACGTTGCATGAACCAGATCGATTCTAATTCTAACATGTTCGGAATTTCTGGTATATATAGGGTCCTTCTTAATATGCTGACACTTTTTTAAGGGGATGATCAGACCATCAAACTGAACAACTTTCTCTATGGCACCAACATCGAAATCGCGAAAAAAAAAAAATCCCCTACGAAACTGAAAACCTACTCGAGCAAAATGTATGGGATAGCAGATTTTTTTTTCGCGATTTCGATGTTGGTCCCATAGATAAAGTTGTTCAGTTTGACGGTCTTAACAACCCCCTTAACAGTTTTAAATATTTATTTTTACAATATGAAACACCTTGTATTTCGGAATCCGGAATAATATCGAATTGAATTTAGAGCAAATAGTTCTAATACACAAGGCATAAATAGGCTGATAGTCACCCCCGAAGGGCAATAAAAAAAGATTCGGTTTATTTTTAGTTTCTTTTTTATTTACTCCTTGATTAGGACGGGATGAGGCTAGCTGAACCTCGATTATATTCGCATGCTGGTCCTTCTATCAAACAAGCATCTAAAATTCTAAACTTTTAAAGTGTGGTGTCTCCTAGAACAACTATGTACTATACTTTTTGGTGGCTGGTGTGAAAAAAATCTAAATAATGCTTCATTGAGAAGATTTCTTCAGTAAAATTTTCCTGAACCTTCAAAATTTACATTTCTATTACTGACGGTGAATTATTAAACGGGGTTTAGTCCGTCGCTAGAGAATTTGAATGATCCAATTGTAAATTCATACACATACCTAAGCACATAACCCTTATCGTGAATACTAGTAAGATATTAAACCTAATCTCTTTCGAGGGTTCGGATATACAATTATAATCAGTTTGTCTACCTACCTACCTTCCAACTATGACGTCATATCGAGAGATTTTAAAACATCTCAAATAATAACCTTCAGCATATTCACTAAGCATGTTTTCATATATCTATTTAAGGAATATCTGTGAAGTTTAATTAGATTTTGTATAGAAAATTATGTGTGAATAATAAAGAGCAATTTACAGAAGTTTAGAACAAAATATAGTACATATTAGCCTACCTAATACCTATGTCGTTGTGAACACTTAATAACTATTATGGATATTGCATTATACCCAACTGATTTGCTACTTGCATTATGACTCATTTAGTAATAGACATACTTCAGGATCGTAGACTACAAAATTTTCTTAAAGACACTAATCACCCCCTTAAATAAGGTGTAAAAACAATTGTAGAGTTACATGGCCGACAGCGGAGGTGTTGAAGCGACTTTGTAGTCGTTCCAAACAGCCGACCTTGAAAGAGCGAAAAGCCGCATTTGTATATTTCTTATAATATGTTACATCCCACCTGCGACACTGTTAGAAAATTAACCCAAACAACCTTGAAACAGAAACCCTACGTATACAAATAGGGTAAAAGGCACAAATGAGGGCACATGAAGCCATTCACAGTAATCTGCTGTACACAGAAGTGACTAACGTAATTCTGAACAAGTCAACCGTAGTGCTGGCTGATTATATGGACCAAGGTTGATACCATTAAGTGAGTGTCAGCGAAGGATACATTATTCTACTTCACACAATAATTAGATTGTGACATACTCTTTTAGAATTAACTCCTACTGTAACTCCTATAAAACCAGGATCAACAGCGGTGACCACTAACAACGCTAGCAGTTCAGCGAGTCCAGCAGTTTGCTCTAATCTGTCTAGGAACATTGAATACCTCAAAGATAATTGAAGAGTAGAACCGACGAGCACCTTCAAATGGAACATAACATGAAAAGTTTCTTTTTCAAATATTACTTATTATTACTATTATTACAGTTGAGACCGGAAGTTTTTATACGGATCCAAAAATTTGCGCGTTGGTAGAGGGAGTAAATATAAAAAGACAAACCGGTAAGCACTTTATGTTGATAGATTATGAATTACTGAACTTAACGAGTAGGTACAAGATAAATTGCGGAAAGAGAACAACTTTCACCTTGGAACTAAATTCGAAATCGCGAATAAATTTCTGTTGGACGAGCCCACACTAATAATTTATCCTGTTTACAGATTTTCAACTTTGGAGAAAAGTCCTGAAATGTTGCCTTTTAGATAATTTCACAATAAAATTCCGAGCAAGTCAACTATGACTTCGTATATAAGCCAAGGTTCATATCATTAGTGGGACGACAGAGAACACTTTTATTTTATTTAACATTAATGAGGTCGTGGCAGATGGTTTCCAAACAGGTGCTCTTTCCAGTTAGTTTGTGTTTATTATTACTACTTTATAGTTTAAACACATAGGCATAAAACGAAAACTTCTGGTAGTGTATTAAAAATAGAATTTTCATGAGAGAATAACTCGATTGATCTTTTTATGATATACGATATGATGTTCATATGCCCATCTTGTATCCTGCCCTTCCTGTTCGGACACCTGCACGTGAACGGAGCTTATTTATAATAGCAGTATATTCCTTACCAGACACCACACGGCAAAAGCATGCTATAAATCGATGAGCAGTTGCAGCCCTTATCATTTCTATTATGATAAACCCGCAGTGCAGCTTGTGGGCGAGCTGTTGGTGAGTGGCGACACCACGGATCTGATTCTACAAAGGGCCCGGATTGATTTGGCCCTCACCTTCTGTGGAGTGGAGTTGCAAGAGCAGAACCTACTATCCAGGTTGGAAGTGTGAAAAAACTGACATGGTCTGGCTGTAGCTTTGTAAACACTCAGATAAATTAACAGGAATGGATTGGAAATGATCTCTCATTTCTACGCAAAAAAGTCTGTCAATTTTGCGGGGGTGAGGGGGAGGTTTATATACTGGCGCGGGACGCGCGTCAACTTGTTTTATATAACGGGCATGCTCACTGAGCGCATGCCTTTGGCAGAGGGGTACGCGCGTAATATCGCATCCATTCCTGTTAATTTATCTGAGTGTAAACAGAACAAAAACAGACATTTTCTGTCAGTCGGTTTAGGAGAAACAGCCGTTCAATGGTCCGACCTTTGAACGGCTGTATCTCCTAAACTATATCTATATGTATTATTGTAATATGAACTGTAGCTAGTACAATACCTGTATAATTATTCATGCATATTAATTTTATGCAACTGTAAAATAATAGGCATGTAAAGCTAACCCCAAGAAGAAAATATTTATCCAAAAATAAAACCTAATACATATTAGTTTGGAAACTTCGCATAAAGAACAAACATAATTTTCTTTACAGCCTAAACACATTTATTGTTTTTAGGCATATTCTAGGCAATAGAAAAACTAATCCTCCTCTGAATTCATGAGTTATGGGTTAAGTTATTGTGCCGCAAGAAATATACAAATAATCCTACTTTCAAGGTTCCATCCACAGCACAGACAAATAAAACGATTGGAGTCGAAAGTTAGCTTTTATTTTCTAACTAGTGATTTATTTTTATTGGTAGCCTGCCTATAGCCTAATTTGTAAACAGAACGTAGAAATGAGGGGGGAAAAGGTTGGTTTTAAAAATAAACAGCACATTACGCTGATACGGAGCGCTGAAACACTCCCAATTCACAAACATTCAAATTACTTATGTAAGCTGGATGGAGTACACATTTCGTATGTAAATATCTCTCACTCAGGTCTGTTCGTAAGTGCTACTGCTACATATCACGTTGCTACCTACATCTGCATGTGATAGAGAGGTATATGTCACAACTGAACAACCCAGAGATGTATTCAGGTTTCTTAGAAAATACTGAGGCACCTCAACGGCCGGCCCTTAGATGGATGTGGTCAGTTTCTACATGTTTACCAAAACTGTTGGTTAGCCTGGCCACAATTACTACGTACGTAAAAAATATCATACGTCACTTCCTTAGAAAATGATAAATTGTCACGCTTTTCGTGTAGACTATTGCGTGCTCAATTCTGGGAATAGACCTTATCTCTCTTTCTACGATGCTCCTTGCTATGTTGGAATCTTGGAATGTCGAGCCAACGCTTCAGAAAGTTATCCATGTAACTATTAAATAATCTGTGTCTATGTTGTTTAAAAGTGGCGACGGGCTCACTTATACAACCCCTCCCTTTCCCACTGGACAGAGTTTCGGCGTGGATGTTCTGAGCTTTCAGATTATCTCTTTCCCTCGGGGAATATAGTGAGCATATGCTTATGCTATGCTATGTTACTCTATTCTCCATTTTCTCTACACTTTAGTACCTAGTCCAGTTTTCGAGTAGAAGGGTATTTTTGTTGTGGTTTGGTCTGAAGCGATTTATTAAAGTCGGCATTAACAATGACGTCAGTCTAGTGGTACCGACAGTTACATTTTAAAAATAGCATTTTTAACAATAATACATATATATATACATACATATAACATTCCGAATGCCTTCCTAGATACATCTCTGTCCCAAGTCGTGCTGAACCAAACCGTTTGTCATCATTAATCCCGACTATGTGACATTAGTTTATGTTACTAACTTCAGGTAAAGGTGAACATACACTCGTGAAATACCATTTTGAAGACATTTTAGATGCTGCATTCTTAGAAGTAAAGGTTGTATAAATGTTACTGTTCCATTCCTAAGTGATTGCAACACCGCATGAACACGACATTGTAATTATCACCATGTTGATAATTTTTCCTAATGATTCTTATTACCTTTTTCCATACTTCAAGCGGCTCATAATATTTTACGTTGACACCTAGAGACCCTTAAGTTTGGTCATCACTTTATTGTCTAGGGTCTAATAACATTTGGTTTTCAGTCAAGTTCAGTACACTGAACTATTTCTAAATAGGAAATGTACGCTTACCATGAATTTACACTGTAGTATACACTAAAAAAGTTAACTACAGTTTTGTATTGAATTAGTACAGTGAAAATTCATGGTAGATCTACTGTTCATATTATTTGCTCATTCAGTGTTGACTGTATGTAGCATACATGTGTGAAATGGTGTTAATGATGTTAAACGATACAGTGGAGTGACAAAATAAAGTTAACAAATAAACTAGGTTAATTTACAGCTTATCTATAACTTTGTACCTAATCAAAATAACATTTTTATGGATACAAAAAAGGAATGTATAAAGAATTGGGAAAAATGTTTATATAACAAAAAATGAATTTCTTAAGATTTCATTATATTTTCGTTTTCAATGTTTTAATATCTTAACAAAGGAAATTCCTGTAGAACAATATTCGTTCTTATAAGAAAATCGAAGAAAACAATAATAAGAATAATAAGACGAATATCTGAGGCAGCGAAAATTTTCTTGAAAGGCACATAAGATATCTCAAGAATACTTGAATATCTTTGGAAAAAAAAGGGGAATATTAAGAGAAAAATCATCTAAAACCAAAATTTCTTTACATTCAGGAATGCTCTAAGAGTCCTTCACAAATTGCTCAGCATCCACTTATACCGACAAAAGGATCCTTTTAGGGTTCCACCTCCGAAAGGTCCGATGGACCCCAGTAAGCGTTTGCCTTTTTTTTACTGACATAAATACAGGATTGACTCGCAAACAGGGATTGGAACCGGTACCAAAAGTACAAGTTCTTTATCGGTACTTAACGGGTACCGGTACTTCGAATTCAACTCATTATACGAATAATGCACAAATTCCGTAAAGTTTAGATGTAATTTTCGAATGTTATTGGGATGTATGATTTTAATAAGAGTAACATAAAGATGATTTTCAAATACCTATTCCCGTCTGGTAGTCGCCATATTGAATTTTGATTGCGGCCATATCTTTAGTGACACTCGCAACGCAAGATTAAGACAAATCGATTGACGTAAGAATCGTTAAAATCGGCCCCACGCGTTTGGTCTCTAGTGTGCCACAAAGGTACAAACTTACATTACATACATACATACTTACATAGGCTGTTAAACACATTACCATTCCTTTGCGTCGCGCAGTCGGGTAAAAATAGCACCTCTGCTCTAATCTAAAAATCCTTCCGCCGTGCGAAAGACCCAATTCAACAATTTCAAAAACAGCCCTTGGGCGATTTGCGCCGCGGTCCGAACCGAGCGCGGTGCGAAACGCTGACTTCCCAGTTCTAAATCCTATTCTCAAATAAATCTTGAAAAGGTTCTAATAAAGATATTATACCTGGCATGGCGCCCTGAGTGCGTGGAACCGACTCGCACTTGGCCTGAGGTTTTTTAATCAACGCTGCAAAGGTTAAGCGGCAATTTGCGTTTGGATCGAGTTTATTTAGTTAATCTATTTTTAGATCTCGAATTTTTTCCAGTATAACGACTACCTCTAATATTAAAATTACAATACAAACGGCGTAGACTTCATTATATTTGCCTTTCGCTTACGAATTTTATAGGTTTGCTACATTAAACTTAGTTCTAGAAATCCTCATAATTTCTGAGAACATGATTCAGCTCACCGAACAAGAAAAGGCTTTTTAAAACAGTCCGATTAGTTAATTTTAAATTTAAATGCACTTTTTAAACTGGATAATTTAATTACAAATATTTTTTTCAGATTTTTCCTTACGGGTCCAAAGATGGCAATCTAAAAAAATTTACTCTGGTTTGGACCACCATGTGTATGAGACATAGAAGGAAGATTCGATGTCCCAACAATCAATGACGGATAAGTTATTTACATTCTATATTTGTAATGAGTACATATTTGCGAATCTGTCATTCTTTCAGACGAATTATGGTAAGTCTTCAGTCGTCGTTTATTGCCGCCGTTCGTTCATAGGTATTTAAGAGTAATTAAGTTTAAATAGGTTTCTTAGGTTACAATGGAAACACGCGAGTTGCGTGCAAGAAGATTTATCGTTTCAAATATGAGCTGCTTTGTTAGTTTTCACATAATTTGTTCGGCCATTTGTTTCCGAGATGGTGTTGAGGAAAATTATTTGAATAGGTAATGTATGCCAACTAATTTCATTTAACATTTTCCGCTTACATTTTATTATTATATTCTATATTTTGTGTCGGTTAACCTACATTATAATATTGACATTGTTTCCCAGCAATCACAGTTAGGTACCTATTGCTGTTTAATTCCAGGAATTGTTTGTACGAATAAGGTTGGTTGGTAAGGATAAATTGGAATTCAAACTAAAATAAGAATGGGCTGACAATACTACTTATATTTAGCGTATACGTTGTTATATATTGTTACCTTTATGTTACCCATTTATGGTTAATTAAACCATGTTTGCCGATTGCAATGGTTTTGTTTTTTAGGACTAGCGGCCGTAGCATGATGATGCGCGCGATAAGGCTATATCCCGTCTTAAATCTCGTTCATTCGCGAGCAAATAGAAAGAGAGCGAAGGCGCGATAGCGTTATTTCCCGCTGCCATGCTACGGCTGCTGTTCGGTTTAGGACACACATTAAAATTGCGAAAAAAAATCTGCTTTCCCATACATTTAGGTAGAGAAGGATTTCAGTTTTATTTTCTCGTTTTCGACATTATATTATTGAATTATAGTATAGATAAGTTGTTCAGTTTGATCGTCTATCGATAATCCTCTTAAAAAACCGTCAGCGTATTAAGAATTAAAGACCCTATAGACTCGTCCCACTGCAGGGCACAGGGTGATGATGATGATGAAGACACTCACCTATAGTGATAAGCAGCGTCGTAACCCAGAACCAGTGCATCCACCAGTGCAGCGTCATGACGGCAGCGTGTCGGCTACTCCACCGGCTACCGACCTGCGAACAAACAAACACATTGTTTATATAGCTTCGTTGGCTAGGTTAGATGCTCACAACTATTTCCCAAGGACTCCCTTTAGTCAGACATAAGAATAAACAAAACTTAGTCGAAGCGTACGTAATATAACCACCGAGTTAGATATAACAGCACCTAACCTTCGGAAAGAAATTCCCTAAATGACACATCAAAATCTGTTGCTGTTGTGGTTTAGAAGTAAACGGAGAAACAAACAAACATAAAGAGATTCGAATAAGTAATTAAGGGGATATTATTCGGAGCGCGCTCCATACAAACGTATATGGTGATATTTTCAATACTAACCAATTAAAGTCAATAAAATTTTGCAAAAACAATCTAGAAACAAATCTCTATGCTTGTATGGAGTCAGATTTTCGTTAAAATATACAGTTTCAATGCGGGTTAGTGCCAACCCCCTCTGAACCCGATTTTAATGCCCTACTATAAATGTAATTAAATACCATAACAACAACAAATTCCCAACTGCACCCGACTTTAAATGTTTTAATAATAAACTGGTACACTGAAAAAGTGCTAGGATTAATTTAAGATTTGTATGGAAATCTTTGAGGCACTGTAACTTTAAAACTATACATTTTAACGAAAATCTGACTCTATACAAGCATAGAAATTTGTTTCTAGATTGATTCTGAAAAATTTCATTAAGTTTAATTGGTTAGTATTGAAAATATCAACATAGTACGTTTGTATGGAGCGCGCTCCGAATAATATCCTCTTAAAATCTGAACTATTATAAAACTAACTGAAGTGTGTCTGTACATTGAAGATATTTACAAAAAAAAGATTACGATATGGTTTCTGGTGTCCCAGAGTCGAAATCAACCTTTTTTAGAAATGTTGTCTGTCTGTTTGTTTGTTTGTTTGTTTGTTTGTTCGCGCATCACGCAAAAAGTACTGAACCGATTTTGATGAAACTTTTTTTTGTTTCATAGTTTCTTATATGATATGACTTGAAATCTGGTATATAATTTGTGCGGACAAAAGTCGCGGGTAAACACTAGTATATTATAAATACATATCCCATTGTCAGAATTTAGGTACCCAAAATCTGTCTAATGTACCCGGTAGTGAGTGAGTCATAAACCAACTGTGTAATAGATATTGGACACAAGCATGTTGCGTGACAAGAGACAACGTAGAATTTCAAACACAACCATAAAGATACTAAATGGCAATATAAATTGAAAAGCTTCCTTTCTCTTCCTTTTGGTTCACTGTTTTTCTAGTTAATTACATTTCAATTATAACCAAGGATACTGCTGTTCCATTTTTAGTTCCAACTGAACTACCCACGCGAAAAAACCCCTTTCCTGATACCTGTGAAAAGCAAAACTGGAAACAGCCCACGCAGAATCCTCGTCTGTTTTGCTAACGTAATAACTTTTAAAACGCGGTACCTTGTTTTTTTATTTTCAGAACTTAGTGGGCCTAGCATGCCCACCCCCGTGAAAACGACAAAAATTGAGACGTGAAAAATTGATCTTTGCTACTTTGCGTATTCAAAGGCGAGGACGCATTACGGTATTCTCGTTTTGTCGCTTTGTCGTGCGTGGCATGCTACACTGAAAAAAAGTTTTTGATGTGAAACGTCTACTAGCGCGCCTTGGCTGTAAAACCGACTCGTACTGACGGAAATACGCCATTTGACAGATATGGAAGTTCTAGAAAAAAGTGCGCGAAATCGCGGTGTGCGACATTGACAGCTCCGATAAAAAAGCGCGCGAAATCGAGGGAAACTTCGGTATTTCGTTGTTTCACATCTGCCGGGAGGCGCCGGCGTCACACAACTGACACTTTTTTCACCCTACTGGCCTAATTATTCTTAATGCTCATTTCTTTTTGTCAAACTTCCATGATTCCCGTATAGTGTATAGTACCTATATACCCTTACGTTGGAAACACCCACGCAGACCCACCCACAGAGAATTTCATTTTGTAATGGATTACGCAGGCTAGTGAGTTAATAAGTTTAAATTCTCGGCAGCTTTATTTAGAACGAGGCAGTGAGCTGCAAAAGCTTTACCAGTAAAACCCTTTTTAGGGTTGGCATTTTTGGTAACCAAGTTCTTAGTTGACCCTACATAGAAGGGAAGAAGGAGGGTTAAGTACCATCGACCATTAATAGGAGGTACTTCTAACAAGAGAAGTTAATTGGAAAAAAATGGTCCAGATTAAAAGGATTTAGGTATAAGTGGTATGTTGGAATCAGCAACCTCAAGATCCAGTAATCCTAAACACATAATAGAAATGAGTACTTCTTATTGTATGGCTACTGCCTGCTGTGCAGCTTTTATGCAGAATTGCAGATTAGATTCGACTTGATTAGCATATTGGACTATACGATCAAATTGTTTATTGGGTTATATTTTCACACAAACATCTTATTTCTTATACACTACCCGTTACACTGGACAGAGTTTCGGAGAGAATATCTCTGATCACCCCCTCGAGGAATATATTCTTGAACATATGTTTATCTTATACGCTCTATCTGACAGCAAGTTGACCACTAACTTGCTTCCACCAATTCGCATTGGGCCCGCGTGGTGAAGCATGGCCCACTCACTCACCCTTATTCGTGAGAGGAGCTGCCTTTGCCCCGCAGTGGGAATTTACAGGCTAAACCATACTTATACTTCTTTCTGTTTATTTTTCAGGGTGACTGAGCCCTCAGTAAGCCTTGCCCAGAAAATTACCTATTTAAGAATTTTCATTCAGATGTGAGGAGAAGGGGACACCCTTATTCGAGTAGGAGGCCGTTGCCCTGCAATAAGATTCTACATGCTTTATTCCAATGAATGTTGCGAGCTGAATTGCTATAAATAAGTATGGATCTCTTTGGAAAGCAACAAACCAACATTATTGTGAACTTTGTAGCATTTTCAGTAAACAAGCTGAACAAATAATGGACGCGTGGGTCTATCCAATTCAAAGCAGAAACAACAATAGATTGTAAATAGAATAAAAGGTCAGGTCTCGGTTTGTTTGTGTTTTATTATGGAGAATAATCGAACTGTTAATATATTGCCTGCCGCCATCCTGCAAAGGCGGTTCGATCATATTTGTGCAGATTTAAATCAAATTCAGTATTCTTACCGAATACTCCTCAATTAATGATTAAGTTGAAATAAGTGATTGTATTGATTAATTGTGTGTACTTTTAAATATCTTTTTGCGTAGACTATGGGGAAGGCAGCCCAAAGCTATGGCCCCCACTGAAAATTCACGACTGCTTGCAGTTGGCAGAATTGCAGTGCAAAGCATAAGCAACCGGCCATTATTGTAAAAAGAAGAAGAAGAAGAGCAAGCAACTCGCCTGTTTTGATTCCATTTCAATAATTTCTGGTGGGAATGGCACTTACAATTCCCCAAGAATGGGATTAGAAGGGCTGTTATATTAATCTTCAAACGAATGTTAAGTCTTTAGATTTTTGTCTTTTTGAGTTAATGGCCAAGATACTCTGCACCTACTGAATGTACCTAAGCGATATCAACCCAGCTATCATTATTTATTAGCTGCTGAGACTGCAGTTGACACGCTCCTCCCATGCCGACTAATGCTCTATCTATAATAGCCTGTCAGACACAGACAATTTTATAGTCTCTTGGTTCCTGAGAATTTTTTTTTCTTTTTTGTGTTTCGTACGAAAATTGACGAAATGGAATACTTATGCTATCACCTCGGTGTCTTTCAAACGCGTTTTCCCCCAATTCTAAAATATTAGTAAAGAAACAACCATAATCTCATTGTTCTCGTATCTTGAAGCAATGGTTAAATTTCAGGATACTGAACATTTTAACGATGGAATGGCTGGTAAAATTAGCAATAGGTGTTTCAGTTAATTTGGTTAGCCTTCGACAAAACTAGCAAGAGAAAGCTGCGAGATATCATGCCCTCTTTGTTCAGCCAAAGTTAATTAACATCGGGAGTTGTTATTTAAATAATTTAGGACTATCTCTAGTTTGATGGGCTTGTAATGTCATAAAACCACCCACGCACCTCTGTGTGTAACGTCTGTTTAATTATCCCAAGGCTTTATTTTCGATCGCAAGACAAAAGGTTTTTGTATTTTATTATAGTTAGGCAACAAAATTGTGCCTATATCTACTATCTATACTTACAAAACAGTTCCGTGACTGACTGATTGGCTCAGGCCTGAATGTCAGTTTACCTAAAACGTATTTTTTTCAATTATGTCTGCTTTTCTATAATGTCTGCACGTCACGTCAAGCTGACATTATGCAAAAGACGTGCAGACATTATGGAAAAGCAGACATTTTGGGAAAATTACATTTTAGGAAAACTGGCATTTCAGGCCTGAGCCGACTGATTGATAGACAACGTAAGGCATAAACCGCTGAAGATAGTAACATGATATTTAAAATATTCTACAGAGGATCCGATGTAGGGCTGTAGAAGTATTCCGAAATCAACGCGGACGAAGTCGCGTGAAAGAGCTTTAGTTTACGAACTTAGTAGTACCTACCTGTTCTATGAGATGTAGCTGCTTATAAAGATACTGTACGTAGAATATAGAGAACCTATGAAAACGTACGTAAAGAAATGAGCTCATATCGTCAAGAAGTTCAATTTCATCCCAACACGGATGATGCTGAAATGAGACAGTTATATGAGGTATCAAAATTCCGAGAGCTGTTCAACTCGGCGTCTCGGTCCGACTCATTAGCGCGAGGCTTTTGTTGAGATGCAAGGTATGAGAGACAGCGGGAGTGGGCAAGTTAAAAGTTTGGACGAGTTTCTAGAATGTCTTTAAGAAGCAAACATTTTTGCAACTATAAATGTTACAGTATAAAGGTTCATCATCATCATCAGCCTATCATCGTCCACTGCTGAACATATGCCTCTCCCAAGACGCGCCACAAAACTCTGTCCTCGGCCTATTCCTCGTCCAGTCGCTCCCCGCTACTTTTCTTTAGGTCGTCTGTCCAGCGGGCAGTATAAAGGTTACAATGCAGTAAAGAACTGGGTTTTAAATACATAAGTTCTTAGCGGCTCGCAAACTTTGGCAGCAATTTGATCACTAACTTGCCTCCGATACGGTCTGCTTTGGCGTCGTGATGTAGCTACGTCTCCTCAACTTCATCATTGAAAGGAATCTTGTCTTTGTATTCGAATTAAAATAATTCTTCAATTTTTTTAAGATTTCGACAAAGATTTGCCAGGTTAGAAGCAGCCGAAATCGACGGGAATGTATGAGAAGATGTACGGACTTAGAGGAAGCAAGAGAGGTGTGTCAGAACCGCCCAAAATGGAGATCCAGTCTCTGCTTAAAAAGGTGTGAGTTTATGTATGTACAATAAAGATTATTTACCAATCGCTTGTGACTTGTACTTGTACCACACAATAGGAGTTCTAAAACTGGATAAGTTATAACACCTGAGTTCTATGGAAGCGCTAATATGCGAGTAATGTTTGAGATTCAGCTTAATGAGATTATCGCTAATTGAATTAATCTCATCTAGGCTACTGATTCATTGTTATTCGAAACTACTTAAACTTTTTACATAGGTTAACTGTTTAGTTTTAAATTATTTAATCCCACTAACATAGTAGGTAAAGTGGATGCTCTGAGTTTTCAGAATATCTCTGACCTCAGGTCCGGGACCTCGGGGAATATAGTCGAGAGCAATATGCTATGCTAACATAAAATCAATGGTGTTTCTTTTCATTAGGTCGTGAGTATTTACACGAATATGTTTTTTACTACCTCCTCCAAATAATTTGGATTCCGATACTAGGTACATTGTATAGGAGGTTTTAGAAATACTTTTTGAAAAGTGGCTTACGGTCCAACTAAATTCGCTGAAACTATTTAAGGAGATGACCAGACTCTCGAACTGAACTACTTTTTCAATGTGACATAAAATTGAAAAAAAGCCGCTGTTGCATTTCCATGCAAAACTGCAAACCTACTTGACCCGAATGTAATGGTATAGCTGAATATTTTTACGCGATTTGATGTTTGTCCGTGTGGTGTCGGCTAAGAGTAGCACCATCCCATTTCCTCCTGTGGGTGTCGTAAAAGGCGACTAAGGGATCTACCGGAGGATGGGCAGCAGCATCCTCTGAGTACACACATTCAATCCAACTGCGATCGCCAACCCGCCTGCCAAGTGTGGCGATTATGGCAAATCCCCCCATTTTTGGGGAGGCCTATGTCCAGCAGTGGACGTTTATCGGCTGATATGATGATGATGTTTGTCCCATAGAAAATGTTGTTTAGTTTGATGGCCTGATAATCCCCAGAAAATAGTTTCAGCTAATATTGTTTCACCTTAATTCAGGTTTTAAAAAGGCAATTGGTAGTTGGAGCAAAGTTGCTCACCACTCCGAAAGGGGATAAGGTCATGTTCCTATGTGTAAGATTGTTATTGAGCCCGAGTAATATAGACGGGATAAAACAAGGACAGAACCTTACGACTTTCATTACACGCTCGCTTGCTCAAACTACTCGTGAATCAACCGACTACAGTAAATTTGAGGGGAAAATTACAAGGCATTACCCTCCACTCGACTCGAATATTGCAAAAATTACCACTCCCTTTGACTACATACACTAATCAGACAGAACAGACATAAGTACCATGATTCAAGTTACTATAACGGGCTACGCTGTATAAGAGCAATTATACTGATGATATTGGATGGGATACAGATTTCGAAATAAGAATACTTGAAAATTTTGTGTTGCTATGGCGTGTGTGTATACTATTAGGTGGAATACGGATGTTAGTCGGCTGGACAGATTTTGTCCGCCGTGTACTAAAGTCTAGACTAGACTAAAGTACAGGGTTTTAAAGTCAAGTCAAATCAAGTCAAAAGGATGTTTTTAAGCTTCCCCAGCAGCGTCGTAACGTGTCGTCGCTGCAGAGAAGATGCGGCCAGAAACTTCCAGACTATCTATTTTCAAGGATACATAATGGTGAGGTGTCCGAATTGCATCAGTTGGCTGCCTGTCCACAGTTGATGTGCGGAGGAAAAACGAATGTAAATAAATAAGTACCTAGGATTGCATTATGAAAATGTAGCGGTTCTAACGATTAGTTTTTTCCTAGGTACCTAATTATTTTTGGTAAACACAGAGAAGTTACCAGAAAAGATAACAAAATCTCGGGCTCACAGAACCATAGGAATATTTGTAACTTATCTTGTAAAAAATTACCAAAAATGTGAAAAAGTTTTCTATTAAGTAATTAAAATCTGACACACTCTCATACACAAAGACTTTCCATATAAATATGCATAATGTTTATGTGAGGAAAGTGTGTAGTGTACTTGTGATTATGTACTTACAGTACCGTGACGCTATAACTACACGATGATCAAGGCTCGAGTCTGTGCTGTAGGGATGCGATGGAATATTCTTAGTAAATGACTCATTTGATTTAATGTCACAGAAAATTGGATAACGTCCTTAGAAATAACGTCACAGCACAGGCATGTCCTTTAAAATTAGTGTAATTGTAAAATGTTTTAAGACGATGAACTACTGACCATCAAACTGAACAACTTTAACCAAGTAACATGTATAAAATTCAGCTTTTGTACGTATAGTTAGAATTTATTAAAGTTTAAGGGTGTCTGACGTTGTAACTATACTTACTTACGTTAGAGTATAAAAGCTGAATTTTATACATGTTACTTGGGTAACTATATTAGTTAGAAGATGTTTCCTCAGTAGCTCGACAGTTTTGATACTTCCAACCCCTGGCCAGACTATTTTAACCTCTTACTTGTCAAAGCCGCCGTGATGCAAACTTCATAGTTGCCCATCATTTCTACCTGTGTTGGGAGAATGCGCTTAAAAATTTTCGGCTTTTATATAATAACTAAGGTCTGATCGTCACGGGCTCTTGGACTATTTTGATTTTTTCTCCAATTTTGATGTCGGCCACATAGAAAAAGTTGTTCAGTTTGATGGTCTGTTCATCGTCTTAAAATTTTTACACTGTTATTAAGGGCCCTATACTTAGTGTAAATGAAAAGTCTTCAAATTATATTTGTTTTAGTTAGAACACTTTTTTATTTCACAGAAAAATCGAATGTTTTTCACTTGTAAGAAACACAGTAACAACATAATATGAAAATAGGAACCAATTATGACAGTAATGGCATTTTCTCCCCTCCGGACGGAAAGCGTCAATTGTCGTCCCGCTGCGCTAAACGAAGTTGTCGCTTTCCACCTCGGTCGAGGAGAAAACCCCAGAGACAGCCCCAGTTAACTGCACCTTTTGTACCGCGACCTTATACACGCGGGTCGTCAGATCACAAAGCACGTCACTAGCTCTGACTCGCCGACCCACCTAGAAGCGTCAAGGTTTGGCACAAGTGAGTGACTGGTCGTTTCACGCATCATGGTGCGTGCCATGCAGACAGCTACAGTTAACTGCACCTTTTGTACCGCGACCTTATACACGCGGGTCGTCAGATCACAAAGCACGTCACTAGCTCTGACTCGTCGACCCACCTAGAAGCGTCAAGGTTTGGCACAAGTGAGTGACTGGTCGTTTCACGCATCATGGTGCGTGCCATGCAGACAGCTACAGTTAACTGCACCTTTTGTACCGCGACCTTATACACGCGGGTCGTCAGATCACAAAGCACGTCACTAGCTCTGACTCGTCGACCCACCTAGAAGCGTCAAGGTTTGGCACAAGTGAGTGACTGGTCGTTTCACGCATCATGGTGCGTGCTATGCAGACAGCCCCAGTTAACTGCACCTTTTGTAACGCGACCTTACACGCGGTTCGTAAAGCTAGCGAGTCTGATGGGCACCTATGTTTTGATTTATTATTTCAATGTCAGTCTTTATTTTTGAAATGATTTATCTAAATTGTATGGAGCCTTGGCCATGACTTTGTATGGCATATCGTAGGAGATACAATAAAAATTAAACAATATTTCGCCTTATAGATTCTTAGAGTCTCCAATTCTTCTTAATCAGCTTTCAGTTTGATGGTTATTTTTAACGTGATGTGCATATTTTTTTACTCGATTTTTCTAGATACCGGAGGTACACAGTGTTGGCCCGGATTGAAATAACTCCTTAACAACTTCGGAGTTTATAATGGGATGCGGATAAAATGCGTGAAAAACGTATGTGAATGTTCTGACCACATAACGGTCGTGAGTTTATATATTATGTATTGTAAACGGTTGTTACTGTGACCGAAGCGACGGACGGTAAATGATGTATAAAGAGTGCATTCATCTGCGTCGCACTGTAAATCGCTATCGATATATAATGGTATGGACATAGTACGTTCGCTTCAAATCCTTTTCATATATTCGAAGGGCACATTTTTGGACTGTTTTTTTTTGTGTAAAAATTTCGCAATTTCTTTATCTGCAACTCTACCGTTCATGGACACAGAGTTCCACTCATTCATTCTTTCCATTCATTCTGAGTTCATTCTTTCCTTGAAATAAAATTTACACATACAAAAGTACGGGAGTGACTGCTGAACAAGACATAGCTATAAGAAAAATGTTAATATTGATAAAAGAGCGAAGAAGAACACAGGCTTTTAGAAATGACAACGGATAGCCATATGAGTTGAATCATTACATTACGTGACCTATACAGTCAACGACTGAAATTACCTTAAAAGGCTTCTGACAATAAGCCATTGTTAGGACATCTAGGTCTTTTGTATGATGACTTAACACTGACTATGCTATGGCGGTGTGTCCACCTTTCCATTCTATGTGACGTTAAGAGAATATTATTCCGATAGCGAAAATGCGCGCTGCATACAAACGTACTATGGTGATATTTTCAATACTAACCAATTAAAGTCAATGAAATTTTGCAGGAACGATCTAGAAACAAATATCTATGCTTCTATAGAGTCAGATTTTCGTTAAAATATACAGTTTCAATGCTAGGATTAATTTAAGATTTGTATGGAAATCTTTGAGGCACTATAACTTGAAAACTATACATTTTAACGAAAATCTGACTCCATACAAGCATAGAAATTGGTTTCTAGACTGTTTCTGCAAAATTTCATTGACTTTAATTGGTTAGTATTGAAAATATCACCATAGTACGTTTGTATGGAGCGCGCTCCGAATAATATACCCTTAAGGCCCTGCGCAAACGGCGCGGCGGATATTCATCACACAATGAGTCTACATTATCAAGATAACATTTATCTAAGGTGAGGTTTTCTTAGGTTTAAGTAAAACATTCTAAAATTGCTGTTACTGTGTTAGGCTGGCTTGCACCAAAATGTATTTAGGCTTAAACATGTTTAAATATGATGCTGTCACTATAATTTGTATGCGCAGTATGAGTGACAGAACTATCACTCAATACGTTTAAGCCTAAAAACTTGTTGGTTCAAGCCGGGCTTAATATATTTATAATATACTTGTATCCAGACCAAACAGTGTCTAGTCATCGGCAATTTCGTTTCGTATCACAAATAATAGAAAAAAACAACAGAAAACACTGAGAGAAATTATTTCGTGTTTGTGAGCTTCCTTTTTCGCAAATTATGTCGGATACACATGACGTGACATTGCTTGCGCAAGCTTTTTGTTTGTCCAATTATTTAACTATCAAAGTATATTTATCAAGATAAATATTAATGATAATTTATTGTTTCAAACCATGCAATAAGTATACAGTAGATTGAAAGAAACTCTACAACGTGTAGGTAAACAAAAGAACACAAATTTAATCGTTCTTGTGCACAAGCTGAACATTGTATTTGCAAAAAGTTAATTATAATTATGATTTTGATACAAATACCCCGTACATGTTCAAGTTAAAGTGAAAATTAAACAAACAATGATTTGGTTAAAAAAAAACAAATACAGACACGTATGTAAACTGCAATATAGCTAGAACGAGAACTGCCATATATACAAAGATATACGAAGTACACAGGCACTACTATTGTATTCTTGGTCTACTTTTCACGTTACGCCTTTGCTTTCCAAGACAGAAATGAGCGAAAAATTAGTGAGTTTCATGATAACAACGTCGTCGCGTCCACATTTAAGTTGGCCGATACTGCAGATAGAAAATCTAAAGCGCATTGAAGAGTAGGATTTCAGGGTGGGTAGGTATGAAATGATCGTATTTCATGGGCTAACCTTTCGCCCACAAGAACAATACAAAGGAAACATCTCATGCAGTCAATCGTTGGCATTAAAATTTGTTACGGATGTGACATAACATAAGGCATTCAAACACGCCAATCATGATAATTTTGCAAGTGTTTCAGAAGATTATACAACGACTTTTTCATAAACCGTTTTAGGTACTAGAAATAATTCAAGTAATTCGCGGGTGTCCGGGAATCTTCTTGTACCGAATTGGCCGTCTAGTGCCTACGACCAGTTTCTGTAGTCTTTTTTTTCAAATTTATTGAATTTTTCCGGGAATTAGCAAACCCTAATGAGTACCAGAAACGTGAAAACCAAATCTCGCGTCTATTCAAACGGTATAAGAACTAACTATAGAGTTTAAAAACAGATGGTAATGTAAAGTATTGTTTGTGTAAGCACACTGTGGTCTCTCCACTGAGATGTCTCGTGTGTTTGAAGTCTGCGATGAAAGGAAGCTAGGGAAAATGACTGTAGACGTTCGCAAGAGATGTATTTTAGCATGTCTTGAAATACAGTGTCTGAGAGTTACACGTTTATTATTTTACATCGAGACCTGAAATTTAAAGACTGAGAGAATAACCTGTTCAAATGTTGAATTATATGCCTCTAGATAAATACATATTTAAATATTAAGATAGGTAATTTTGTTTCTTCCTTGCAGCTCTATCTGTAAGAATCTTTTTATTTATAGTAGAAATAGAAACTTTATTTGCTTTAAGAATGTTTAGCAGTAGTATGTATGGCTGGTAGTGATAGTAGTGTTTAGTTTGATTTTAGTTAGGAAGTTTTAGGTTTTCATTGTTATGTACCTATAGAGTGTAAAGGTTAAGACACGACGGGGCTGACACAGGGATAAATACCCCGATATAAATAAATAAAGAACATAAAAAACAAAAAGTCTATCTCTTGCTTGATATCGTCGTGAACGTCTCTTAACGGAAGTTAACGCGCGCTGAAAGGAAACGAGAGAATTAATGTTTTATGTTGTTATTTTAGAGTAAGTAGTGCGATGTAAGAGGAAGCCAGCAGGCTGTTTTGTGAACAGGGCCTACGTTTCTAAAGCCAACGAAATTGTAAAGATTTCATTTAGTAAAGACACTTTATTGTTGAACTTGAACTAATGGTACAGCCATTGCTCCACTGACAAGATTTTTTTTTAAATACGATGACAGGTAAATTAAAATGTAGTGAGACTTGGGACATAACGAAAAGTCACGTCCGAACTGTACAAACAGCCGAAATGTAGAGGATGTGCGGAGTCAAAGGCACGATAGAATCCGCAACGAGCATGTGCGAGGTTAGCCTGGGTGTACGTGACATTGCAGATAAGCTTCAGGTGCATAGGCTTTTAGGTGGTTTGGACACGTCAGTCGAAAGCTACCTGACTATACAAGGTGTTACAAAACTACAAATAAACATTTAAGGGGGTGGTGTAGACCATCAAACTGAACAACTTTCACTATGGGACCAATATCGAAATCGCGAAAAAAAAAATTATGTTCTATACTCTACAAATCGACTAGAGCTAAAATATGTATGGGATATAAATTTTTTTTTTTCGCGATTTCGATGTTGGTCCCATAGAGAAAGTTGTTCAGTTTGACGGTCTAAACAACCCCCTTACGAGTTTTAAAAATTTATTGTTACTTATGAAACACCTTGTATAGGTAATATAGCACTGCAACTGATGATTCCAGGACATAGACCAAGAGGACATCCGAAGATGGACACAGTTCGCTGTGATATGACAGAGTGCAATTTCTCCGAAGACTACATCAGGAATAGGGTAAGGTGGAAAGCACAGATAGACGCAACGGATGACAAATATGGGATTAAAAAACCAGGAAAATAAAGAAATAAGATGACAGTGATTACTAAACATTTCCTGTTTAAGATTCAATTTCTAGAGTAGACATAAGTATCATAGTCCAATATCCGCGACTATTCTACCAAGATAAGACCTATAAATATTAATAACAATAATTGAACCCCATCTCTACGCAAACGTCATAAACTTTAGGCAAAACCACGGCCAGTCCCCATTAGGATGTAACAAAGCCGGCTAACGACAGGCCAAATTAAATCAGCGGTTGGCTGCCGTCCAAAGGCAACGAACTATCAGTTTCCATGTATCTGCACACTCCTAATGAACACAATATGTATCCTGAGTTCCTGATGAACAACGATGTAGAAGTTATAAGTTAAACACAACCTGGATAGTGCAATATTCTTCAAACTTAGGCGAAAAATCATCTACTGATAAATAACAAAAAAGGTTTTTTTTTTTAAGTGCTTTAGGTCTTGCTATACCGGTTGATTTTTTACCGTTCCGAAACCTTCAGGGGTTCAGGGGTTCCGACCATCAAACTGAACATCTTTTATTACTGGACCAAATATGAAATCGCAAAAAAAAAATTGCAGCGCTCATACATTTGAGAGAGTGGGTGTTGCAGTTTGCAGTTTAGTATGGAAGAGCTGAATTTTTTTTTCGATTTCAGGTTTGGTCCCATACTAAAAGTTGTTCAGTTTGATGGTCTGAACCACCCTTGAAAGTTTCAGAACGGTAAAAAAAATCTTCCGATATACTAGAATGATCCATTTATGTCGAAAGTAAACGTGGAACAAAGAAGTGATGTCGATGGATTGAAATTACACTTAGCTAAAAGAGATGATGGCAGATGGATGAAGGAATTGACTAAATGGTAGCTGAGGAAGGCTTATATAGCGATCTGTAAATAAATTATACCAGCCAGATTTTAGCTCTATTTCTACTTGCGCGAACGAACGGCAACTACGGCAAGGCGCGATATAGACACATGATAATGCGAACACGATATTGAATCTCACGATTCAAAAATAGCACTGCAGAATCATTGCAAAAACTACCTATTGGATGCAATTGTTAGAAAGGTTCTCGAATATAATACCTACGGCTAAATTAAACTATCGATTCTGAAGTTTACAGGCAACGAACTATCAGTTTCCGAGTAACTGCTCGCTACTAATGAACACATCGACACTGGCTGTGTTTAGTCACACGTGAACCGAGATAACTGGCTGGCACAGTCGTCTGCTGCTTAAATTACATTCATTACATTTCTCATTTCTTCTTCTTATCATGTGGACAAGCCCTGTTGTCAGAGTTTATTCGAACCGCCTTACGGCCTCTGACGTGGTATTTATGTAACAACTACTACCACCAGAGATAGTAGCCGGGACCAACGGCTTGAAGTGCCATCCGAAGCACGGAATCATATTTATTTTCAGACAATCAGGTGATTCAGTTCTGTTACAGTTTAATAATATCGTTTAGTCAGTAATAAATAAACAAAAAAAATGCATATATTTTACATTGTTTAAACATTGGACACTGTACTTACCGAAAACGATCGGCCGGGGGACTCACCGTCCAATCATGGACCTTGTTTCTTCACACCTCACCCCTGGAAACAAAAGAGAATACGATTCAATTATGACGTCACTCAGTCATGAACAATTATAGTCTAGCTAGACGATGTACGGCATTTTCTTTCTAGGCACTTTCATACTTTCTAGGCCATACAAAAACAATTTGTGCCCTTCTGGCAGAGACATCCGAGACTCGACTATAGATCACTTGTTTTGTGGTTTATGTGCGACAATTATTATGTTGGAGATCGAGCTATATTTTTCCGACATTAATATTCCAATATCTGGCAAGCTAGAATGATAATAAATTAAAAGGATTTACTTTTGTAAAATGTAACATTTTTAAGATATACTCTTGGCGCGTTATAAGAAACATACACACTATGAAGTTTTTATTCACGAAGTGTAACTACATACGTGCATACATAAGACACACTTTTTTTTATTAGGACGCTTAGTCTGATCTGAACACTGTATAGCCGGTAACCAGCCTACGAATCCGAAACGTGCATGTCCAATTTTCGAAAAAGAACCTACCTCATGAATTATATTTGACCTAATGAATTAAATTTTTTCCCCGGTACTGTATGTTTTAAATTTACGCGTATGAAGCGTCTGGCAGAGTCATCCTAGCCAGAGGATAACTAAGCAAAAGCAAAGGCCTTACAACCAGGGGATGGGACTTTGGCGTTGGCTTAGGTTTCGATATGTACAAAGTCATAGAGAGTTGATGTGAAGAGAAGATAGTCTGGTTTTTATAGGATAACGATTAGACCTCTAGACTAGACCTAGCCTAAGAAGTAATTAATCCAACTTACAAGAATTTTAGCCAAATCTTTAAAATACTTCGTCAGTCACCGCGGCCGTGTCCTGAACAATGAAAGTTATAACTCCATTTGTCTATTTACATCAAGTTGGAATGGTTAATTAAGAAACTTTGGTAGCTGAAAAGCTCAGATAGGTAGATACGATAATTTCCTTAGTGAGGAGAACAAAAGTTCCAGGTAACGAGGTATTGGATTGGAACCTGTTTTCTTCAAAAGTATTAAATTCTGATTATAACTTCTATCGTAAAGATAATAAGGTACGAGTTGTACCTATGTAAGTTAAGCCTCTAGAATCCCACTGCAGGGCAAAGGCCTCCTCTCACGAATAAGGGTGAGAGGGAGTGGGCCATACTCCACCACGCAGTACCTATTAATAACTAAATTTAATGTGACAATTGTAAAATCCGACAATCGCCATTAATGTGCAATCTAAAAATCTAAAAATCTCTGGTTTGTTTTTGACATTGTTCTGCGGTCTCTATCGGACTTGTATTTGTAAATGACGATCTTCCAGCTCGTAGACTGCTCGTATGATCGTTCATCTATTATGTATGGTAATATCTATCATACAGACGAGATGACGGTTAATTATTACTAACATCAATTGTTTAACGTTGACGTAATGTTGTATAAAAAAAAAAAAATCATCAAACACCCACCCACATCACTAAACAATAAATCCTCTGTAATTCTAGTGCCTACGTCAATTAGCCATGAAATGGCTACGTAAGGATCTTCACCCCGATTAGATATCTTACACCTATCTTTGGTAACTAATCTCTATGTGTAGACTCAACAGTTGTCACTTAAATGTTGGTTTGTAGTTAATATAAGATAAATGTTTATTAGAAAAAAATTACCTTTGAAAAAGGAAGAACTGAGAAACACTGAATATGAGATTATTGTAAGAAACATAAGTATAGTGATAAAGTAGATATGGAAGTTGGAAGAAAAATGTTTTTATACCGCTTTTGGCACATTGGCACACTCGTATCGATTTAATTGTTCAAAATAAAAAAAACTCGGTAAATACATAACATCAACTACGGAATAACCTGCCAAAAAAATATTAAGACTGCACTGCAAGGCAACCTAAAACAAACATTAGCGAACAAACTCGGCCATCATGTCTTTACATACAATATATACAGTGTTAGTCAAAGATAAACATTCAATTAAGAGCCGACTGCCCTTGTAATAGAGGTCAATACAAATGTGACAATCTGACAGTTGCGTAAATGAGAGAATCTTCACTTATTGAATCAACACGGTCAACATTGTCTTATTAATATCGATCAACAGAAGGCGACATTGACTCAACGACAGAGGCGGGATGATGTGATCTTTTTCGAATTGAGTACTTCGAATGCTTTAGCGTATCAAGTATCGGTAGTACTATTATTTACGTTATGATCGAGTTAGGTCTCGACTCACGGTGCCTCGATTCTATTAGTACCACTTGAAGTAAATCACGAAGTAAAAATCACGAAGTCTTCAAAATGGCGAGACATCTGTGCTATGGCCTTTGAATATATACCTAGTTCATCTTTTCTAGTAATCAGCGAGCGTATATGAATGGTAGGTATTGGAAACTTGAATTTTACAGCCACATCCGAGCTCACGCCAGGAACCAATGAGGGTCGACGTCGACGGATACGTGTCGTGGAGGTCATCATAATAATATTGGAAAATCCGTGCGGTAGAGTGCTGCCTCTCTCTCTGAGAGGAGACTGGTGCCCTGCAGAAGGACGTTTATAACCTGATGACGATTTACTGATGAACAATCTTCCTGTTTCGGGTCCACTTTAGTGATAGACTGGACCCGAGTCAATAAGATATTGAATAAAGGAATTAAGTAGCTGTCGGAATTTTATAAACAGTATAATTAAAAAACTGCCGGAATCGAGTTAGACATCGAGTCAGTGTGAATCGTCGCATCACTAATAAATGATGGTTTAAAAAACATCCTTGTGCCAAGTGTGGATAAAAGCCATCGACAAAATGAGATCCGAACGTTCAAGAACGAAGGGACCGTGGAGTATAACAAAGTCGTAGCCTTGATAGCGGTCTCTGCGTAATATTGTGTACTTAGGTGGCTGCCCTACTAAACAAGGTATAATAATAGGACAGATGCCAGGATACGTGAGGAAAAAGGGGAATCAACGAAAATTAATATAAAGATGGAATAGACCTGTATGCTACGGAACATAAGACTACTTTTGTAGGTACAAAATTAGGATTGAATGAGTGGCTAGACGTGCCAACACATACACTGTAAGAAACAAGATAGACAGATAGATAGATAACTCATTTATTTCATCTGAACAATACAGGATAGACAGTGACAGACAAAGGCAGTATGTATCATTATGGAGTCCGCATAAGGATAGGCGTTGTAGCAAAGTTTGTCAAGAGAATTTTATTCCGAGAGCGAAAATGCGCGCTGCATACAAACGTACTATGGTGATATTTTCAATATTAACCAATTAATGTCAATGAAGTTTTGCAGAAACAATCTAGAAACAAATCTCTATGCTTGTATAGAGTTCTATTTTCGTTAAAATGTACAGTTTCAATGCTAGGATTAATTTAAGATTTGTATGAAAATCTTTGAGGCACTGTAACTTTAAAACTATACATTTTAACGAAAATCTGACTCTATACAAGCATAGAAATTTGTTTTTAGATTTTTTCTGCAAAATTTCATTGACTTTAATTGCTTAGTATTGAAAATATCACCATAGTACGTTTGTATGGAGCGCGCTCCGAATTATATCCTCTTAACACCCTGAAAGCCGGCAGCGCTGTTTATACTGTCTAATATGAACGCACACATAATACGTTGCGAGTTCCAAAACAGACGTCATAATTATTATAGCCTAGCACCTGTATTCTTAGTCGTTTTCTTGACATTTCCTCACTCGAGTGTAGGACGTTTTTGACATAACTTGTATGACAAACATGTCAAAAACGTCTTCGACTTTTTTGATCGATGTTTTCGACTTTTTTGATGAAATTCTCGCAACATTCACCAGGTCGTCGGTCAAGGTGGACCGACGACCTGGTGAAGGTGACGAGAATTTCTTGGATGAGGGCAGGGCAGGACCCGATGTTGTGGCGTTTCTCGGGGGAGGCATACGTCCAGCAGTAGACAGGCTGTGATGTGATGATGATATTGTAGCCTTAAAACATTATATTGCTGAAAAGGCGAGCCCAAATCTTAAAATTCAAATGAAATGAATGAACTGTTTATCTGACCCTTTCCTCATATAGGGCTTAAGGGATTACCAAAACAAAGCCTGAAGAGAATATCCTTTGATTTCTCAATTACTCTCAACGATGAGATGGTACTTAAAACACTCTACACTGTGGTTGCCAGATTAATTTCAAAGGTTTTATAAAATAAACGACCTACTCCCATGCTTGAATTATTTTGAATTAACTGGAGGGCTTACATAACCCGTTCCTTTGATTTGAATAATTGGAGTCACTTCTAGAAAAGGTCGGCTTTATAATTACTACATAGGTGAAACGTCGGTAATGGGTTGTGTTCTATACGAACATACTCGTAAGTGGTAGTGGCAAACATTTTTCTTTTTTGCACAAAAGTCATCATCTCATAGTAAATACGCCCCACTGCAGGACAATCATGTAAACAATCTTGTTTGCACAAACGAAAATGATTTTTAAAAATTATTTAGTGAAACTTTCAAAAGGGAAACGTTTCACCTCAAGTAGATTTTTATATAAAAACGGAGAAGAACGGTTCATCGAAGAAGTTACAACAATAACTTAATACCTTTATAATTGTATATAGAATTAAACGTTTTAACGGGTTTATGATTTAACCTTTAAATACGAACATAGAATTTAAACCGAAAAGAAAACCGAATAGAAAGTAAAATGTTCAAAAACTTGGCGTGTGAAGGGGCCATAGTATAGGGCTAGAGCATGTATAGCTAGCCTAGCGTGACAACAAACACTTTTGTTAGAATCACTTTCGTGAACGAGAGGACTCGAAGTGGAATCCGTCCGAATCGCCTGATAGTCGTTCCGTTGGGATTGGTAGGGTTATAGCTAGCTGGGAGGTATAAACTTTGGTTCAGATGGTATCTTGTAACGAAATAGTAGGCTGCCTACTTCTACACCATAACACCTGCTTGTTTCTTCGTAATTCGGTTTTTAAGACCAATTAACATTCTTTACTTCAATAAAATTATGGTTTCTGTTGTAAGTATTCATTAAATGTATCCCACATCCTTGTTAATATCCAAAAGTATATGTGTTTGTTAATTTCGTATTTACATCTCGAATACCAAAATCGATTTCAAGGAAACGGCGCGGTAAACTTTTGTGAAAATGGATAGGTAGGTACTACTTTTTGGGTATGTCGCAAACGAAATAAATTCTAAGCTGGCGAAGCAGTAGTTAAATTCTAGTCAATAGAAATGTCTCATGGAACAACACGATGAAGTAGCTTGGCATGAACACTTTGGTCAAACGCAATCCAGTGTGGTGTCTATGGTGGTGACGTCCACGTCCCCGACTGCCATGACGTCCGTAGGTTTGGATGTCCTGTAAACCGTAACTACTTAAACAATATGATAAATTATCTCAAAAACATTTCAGAAAATCTGAGTTTCCCCGAAATTAATCACGTCACAAAATTTTACGTTCAATTTTCTAAATCACCAACCAGAGGCCACCAGAGAATAATGTTATAAGTTATAACGCAACATATGCGTGACATAAACATTTTATCATACCTATCCCACGCGAATATAAAACACGAAATTTCGTTCCGGAGGCCATTTCGCTTAAACTTTTGTGTTTTCTGATACATGGAATGGAAGTGAGATGGGATTCGCCGAATGACGCATGATCGTGAAGCGATCGAAGTCTGAGTCATTTTGGGATTTCTAATTGAGGTAACTCGAAAATCTGTTTTGAACACAGTGGACTTTTTCATTTAATACCTACAGGTATAAAATTGAATAAGCATTAATGGATATGAGTTGACAATAACACATTGTATTCAAAATGTGAGAGACGAAAATAGATGACAAAATAATACCTTAAAAGCTGCGACCTACGCTCGCAGTTATATCACTTTTGTTTTATAAAGTATTACTTACACATAAGTAAGTTATAGCCTATAGAATCCCACTGCAGGGCAAAGGCCTCCTCTCACGAATAAGGGTGAGAGGGAGTGGGCCATACTCCACCACGCGGGCCCAGTGCGTGTTGGTGGAGGCAAGGTAGTGGTCAACTTGCTGTCAGAGAATTTTCACATACATGTTTATTACTTACACATACATGTTTGAATTTGCAGAACATCTACGTAATCGTTTTATCAGAGGAAACGGGAGTAACGTCCTCAAAATCCACAAGCCGCCTCCTCAAAATTTAATGTACCTTAGACATTCATTGCATGATCACAATAACGCTCAGAATAATTTACGTAAATCATAAAAAAAGTCATTTTCATAAAACTCATTTTCATTTCAGAGAAGCATTATTTATTCTTACTTTACCGACTCGATTCCAAAGTGGCATTAACATTATTTACGATGTCACTAATGTTACGCTATGGCGTGTTAAAACAACCTGTCTCTTGGCAAGGGTTTTTTTAACTACGCAACAAAATATTTAATAACTTCATCATTATTTACCTTCTGTATAATCACGTTTCAGAAAGTACTTTCATACAGGGCTTGGAACCAAAAATTTGTTTGGTATTTGTTTGGTGTTTATACTGGTACCAGTAAACCGATACCAGACTTAGTACCCAAGTCTGGTATCGGTTCCCAAAAATACGAGTATTTCAAGCCCTGCTTTCATGCAAGAAAACATAAATAAACGAAGATTTGAAAGGACATTTCCCAGCTGATCAACATGAACCTTATCAAAACGAATTGGACGTCGGGACAGACCTCGATGAAGATGGCGGGACGAGATTGATAGGTCCACGAAGCTTTACCCGATTACAGGGCAGAGAGAGATGGAGACAGAACGAAGGTAGGCTTATACACAGGCATAGACTTATCCTTAGATTTATCCTTCCTATCCTTTTGCTTAACAAACGTGCCACAGGGAGACTGTTGCAAAAAGACAGGCAGATATAGGCGTCAAACAACATAACATCCCTGTTTTTGCGGTGGGGGCTACGAATAAGAGAATGTATAGAAGTATAATTGAAGCTCAAAAAGTGGCACCAAAAAAATTGTAACGCGTTCTAAATTTGTTCTTTAAAAATTGTAACTCGCCGCCAAAACTCATACAAAATGTCATTTTTCATGGGGTGCCAAAAATGATTACGATTTTGTTTGGAGTTACTCTTCCATATTTATTCTTATTCGTAGGGTGGGGGTAACATTACCTTTTATGAAAACTTGAAAAAAATACTATTTATGTGTATGCTTGGAGATGGCCGGCGGCTCTTTATATGAAGACAGGTGAAATTACTTCTTGCTAACGATCGACCTTTTACTGGCTTTTACAACAGATGAATCAACTTTCTTCAATCAAATATGGGAATTCGCAAACGACGGTTATTTAAAAAAAATGTAAATTATTAAGAATACACTGGAATACAATCGCGTTACAATAGGTTACAAGTGAGTAACGCGGATGTAGATATCTTATAAAAGTATTTTCTCAAGCTATTAATTGGTTAACCTTTGAAAAAAACGCGTGACTGCGTGACGCACTCATGTTGTAGATATTAATCATCGCTTTAACTTTAAAATACATCCTCATTTACTATGACAGTATTAGTATTTCAAAGTGTCTTCTGCTCCTGTTATACCTGTCAAAATCTTGCATGTTTATGTTCTGATACGGCTCTTTCAAAGTCTCCAAATTCACTTTTTCAAAGTCTCCAATCTCCTGTTAAGTTTTAATTCCTGTATTATTATTGTAGTTTATTATGTATCTTGTTAAAGTACCTGAAGCAGAGTTCATTACCTATTACTATTGGCTGTAGAGGCGTTGCAATTGACATCTTTGAAACTGTTATGCCATCTGGCATTACCATTCATTGCAAAATTATGATAAGATCTTTGTAAACTTATTAGGAGGAAAGCCACAAGTATAATACGTTTAAGAAGACCACATACAAGCAAGAATTTAACTACTGACTCATGGCAAACGTGACGCGAGCGTTACACAAATAAAACGAGCTGCACGCTTTTCTGCCCGTTTCTAAAGACAGTCATCGATTCGAAGGCCAAGGCTCTAGAGTTTACTTACACAATGCAGCATGGGATCCGCAGGTCCGAAATGATACTATTCTGTATTCAACTTTATAAGTTACAACTAAAAGTTGAAAGTTGTGTGCAAGCATGACGCGACCGGCCGTTGAATAGGAGGATAGGAGAGACGCAAGCTTTAAAACGATAACAATAATATAGAAAATCTGTTTTTCCCTTAGCGCGAGATCGACTCACACTTGGTCGGGTTTTATTATTTGTTGTTATACTGTAGAGTTTTCGATATAATCAAAAAAAGTTTGACGCTTTTATGTATACCGTTTTTACGATAGAGCAAGAACAAAACACGTCGAAAAATACTAGTTTTTTGTATGGGGTCCTCCTTAATTTTTTAATTTTTTTATTATTCGTCATCAGCTTCAATTTAATTAAGGATATTCTGTGAAAAATTTCAACTGACTACCTATGTACCTATAAAAGTAACCATGTGGCAGTAACACTGAATAATATTTTAATTAAATTTTCAATAAGTTTCTGAAGGAAAGGGGTCAACGACTGAAAATAACACAGTACTTTTAAAAGGATTTCAGAATAAAGTAGAATTTACACAGACAATAGAAGCTCTTCAAACAAAAGATGGATAGAAAACTTTTATTGTTACGAAAGTTTGTGTAAAGTCCAGTGTTCTATCTAGACAGACTATAGTTAAAGAAATTTCAGAGTTGAGTTTTGAGAGAAGTTACGAAGTTGGTCTGGCCTAGCTGAGCTACGCTGAGTAGCTTAATTTCATACACATTTACCTACGTAAACATGTTTTCATAGAAATTGAGATACTTTGCGGGGAGAGAAATAATAGAGATTTTTTTTCAGCCATGCTTGATGAAATCGGTATTAGAGCCTTTTCAAAAATATTCAACTTGCAGATGAGAATACTTATGTCATTGGACATTTCGAAATTAACATTTAGATTAAGTAATAAACCGAGTTCCGATTTTGTATAAAAAAGAAAGTTGGATCATATTTCATATTCACAAATTTGAATTAAAGCTTAGGTACGTATCTACAAATCCAATGAACAACATAAATATGTTCAAGTATAAATGACAACTTTCTGGATCGTCTTTTAAATTGAGAATAAATTAATTTACCCGTCCCCAGAGTAATATCACAATACGACAAGGTTTCTTCAGAAACGAATAATCTCAAAATCTTACATTCCTAACACTCAGACCTGCAAACCGCTACAATTTTCAGATAAAAATATAACGCTGCTTCTATCTACCCCATTCACGCTATATTTCCGAATGGTTGAATTTCGGCATTTCTCGACGTAATTCTTTCACAAAAAGCTCTTTTGTGCAATCGTTCTTAATGGCTTTCCGTTGACTCTTCACATTGAATGGTTGTAACACAATGGAAGAGATTTTGCCATCATTTTATTCAGGATAAACGAGTGCCTTTCAGACACAGGTTACTAAGCAAGATAAAGCTTTATTTAAAACTTGGGATGAACAATTTTTCAATAAATATTTTAATCAATAAGGTTTCTTCAAAGTACCCTTTCTTTTAGAGATTAAATTAAAAAACAATGAGTTTGAGGTTGATTGGATTTCGTTGACTAAATTGGCGTTGATAAAATAGGCGACAGTGCCAAACTAATTTAAATTTTACACCTTCAATGTTAAGGCTTTCCTACATAAAAAGTTAAATTTGATCGTTTTCCCAAACAGGGCTTTCGTGTTCAATCTTGGGACTACACACCAACCAAATTGGTTTGCTCCCTAAAGTGCCGAATAGTAACGACATGAGTCTTCAGTCTTAATGAAGTTTCTCTCACAAGTACGTAGCCATTGTACATGTAACTGATACATCGGGGACAATGTATGCGGTCTAGATCTACTGTCCTACGAACTATCGCATGACCGTACTAACAAAACCAAATGAAAACAACACGACTATACATTTACGAAACTACACATTACCTAATTTCGAACCTTATTGTGAGGCAGTAAACGTTAAGATGTAACAATTGATGGTAAAGTTGATGTGGTAAGGGAGTGCTGTGACAGAAATAGAATGAAGACAATTGTGTCATATGCATGGATAGAATTGCGAGATGGTTTGCATGGGTGACTGTGTTTTAACAATGGCCCGCAATGACCACGAACAGATTGACGACCACTTTACATGTTTTAGTGATTTATTCGCGATGAAAGATTATAGAATAGTGCACATAAGCAAGCTAGCCCAGAAAATGCCCATTTACTCTTCCTTTGACGATTATTTGACCCTTATGGTAAATCTATATTTAGTTTAGGGGTCAGAGTTTCAAATAAAACCACTAGCCTTAAATAAGTCAAAAAGTATGTATTTGCCTCTGGTATTATTATGATAATAATATGTGTTAGGTTTACACATATTATTATCATTAAGGAAAATGTTAATAAATTATTATTATTTGCGCTACATTAACTATGTTTTAGATATACAGGTAAGTATATATGAAAGTGTTAACCAAATGTGGTAAAAAAAATTGTTCTTATATAAAAAATGGTCATACAATTGGTTTACAGGATTTGCATATACATTCTTTTCATTTTGTCCGGTTTGTTATAAAGACAGGAGACCGTGAACACTAATATAAAGTGTCCTTCTTAATATGGTGTCCGTCTTAACAGTGTCAGCATATTAAGAAGGACCCTGTATATATCATCAAACAATAGTTAAGTCAGTTTTGTGCATTCTCAAAGCCTGTAACACCCCCGCAGCAGATCGATCGATAAAAGTTCGACAGGTATAACGGTGTTGCACTGACTACTTTTACGTTTATTTGATATCGGTATTAGATAATAATTGGAATTTTAAGGTCGATAAAAAAAGAAATGAAAAACCGCGTTGCGATCGACTTGTGACGATGTTTGTAAATCAATTCTCGCTATAAAAAACACGCTAGTTGGTTACTGTGACGATCAAATCTCAGTCATGGTTCACATTCTTCTTTGAGTGTCAATATAAACATCCTATCTATGGTATATATATGGTCCAAAACCTTGTCGCCCCTATGAAAAGCTAGAGGCGTTATTAATTCCTTGCTACCTACCTATAACACTTCGACTGAAAAAATATGTTTATCAGCATGTATGTATGTAAGTATAAGTATGTTTGCTTAATGAAGTGGTTAGCTATCTAATCTATACACGTGTTGGAGAGAAAATATTGTTATGTAGCTAGTTAAAGCTTATCATAATCGTTAAACAGCACATCTGCCCACTGAGCCAAGCATGCCAACCCCGAAAAAACGACAAAAATCGAGACGTGCCCATATCTTTGTTACTTTGCGTATGCTACAGCGAGCACGCATTGCTGTTTTTACGTTTTGTCGCTGTGCGTGGCATGCTAGCCCTATTTAATATGTGGCCCTACTGCTGAACGTAGACCACACCATTTCTAACCGTGGCTGGGTGTAGGACGAGACGACTATAGTAGATTACACACCGAGGACAGGAAAGTAAGAAAGGTCTCAGATCTCATGCAATCGCCTCGTCTTCGCCTCGGTCAACAAACATGTGATCTGAGGCTTTCTTATTTACTGTCCGAGGTTAGTAGAAAAGTAGGAAAGCGGCAACTCTGTTTAGCGCAGCGGGACGACAATTGACGCTTTCCGTCCGGAGGGGAGAAAAGTGACTAACCTTCAATAAACGTTGATTGATAATATGCTAAAAGTAAGCCTTTCTACAACCAGCGCGATTAAAAAGGTAATTGAAGGTTGTAGCAGTTTCTTCTTGAAAAGGGACTACGTCAGTGAGTATGTAGGTATATTTGTATGCTAAAAACTTTAAAGAGAAAAATCATATTTACCAAAAACAAAACTTATATAAGTTTCCATAAAGTTTTGGGCCCGAACCGAGTAAACGCCTAAAATATTCAGGGCAACAAAACAAAAGAAAAACATTGTGCTACGCCCACCTGAAAACATTCTACTGAAAACAAAACATTTTATAATTAAAAACCTGAAGGCGCTTTGCCATTAATTAATTATACCTTGGTGGAATGAGCCCACTTCTGCTTCGTCGTATGAAAATAAGTTTTAAAAAGTTTATTAATGAACGTTGTCAATAGGAGACCAACGATTTCCAAAGGAGTAATAAATAAATTTTAGGACCAAAAACTTCTAAAGTTTCAACGTTTAAGAGTTATTATGCTAAAGAAATTAAGTTATACAAAAGACATTGAAATGATTTAATGTACCAATTTCGTCTCATTTAATGACAAGCTATAGTTTAGATGTACCCCCGGACATAGCGTAGAAGTAGAAGAGAGCACAGAATTGCCCTATAAGCGTAGATCGCACAAGAATCTCGTCCTCGATACTTACGTTTCCTCTCCATCCATCTCTGCTTTAGTGGAATAGTTACCAGTGCCTTTTCTTAACGGAGATTGCTTATAATTTTCCTAACTTTTCCTACGTTCGCTCTAAAAAGGCCTATACCTCATTGGGTACCAGTAGCAATATCGAAGATTTAAGACGCAAGATGTTCTACGCCTGCCTGGTTTTCGTCCTTGGATCCGTAGTCGGAAGTCTGATAGTCTGAAGGAGACTATGATAATAGCCAGCCCTTATAATATCATGTACCTAATTTTCTAAAGGTTCGCGACGAAATTGCTTCGCGAAACAAAAGCAAAAGACGGCGGAGACAAACAAAACGTGTTAATTAGTTGTCTGTCCTGTATTTGTTTATATTAATTAAGTATACGCTAGAAAGATTTAAATACGTAATAAAAAGTTTATGATTTATACCAAAAGAGACATGTCTAAATGAGAGGCGGCAATGAACACTAAATTATAGATTGTCTTTCTTATTTAAGGATTGGAAAAGCTTTTTCTCAGCCCACAAATTAATAATTTAAAGTGTCATATAGGTACGAAGATGAACCGGAAGGAATTTGTGCTTTTGTTTAGATCAGACCATCAAACTGAACAACTTTCACTATCCAACATCGAGAAAAAATCAGCTGTTGCTGGAGTTCTGCTGATTGATGATAACACACATTTTCAAGCCAGTAAATGCATAGATCTTTGTCATCTTCGTTGAGGTAGGTCTCTCGACTTCTTCCTGTACCTACTTTTAAAGAGCACGTGGGCTCTTATTTCTTGTATATTTCTGTATCGGCTTATTATATCGGCATACATATCGGCCAAACAGTTATATTGTCAAACGGCTCGCCGACATATCGGTATCGTATCGGTTGCAACCCTAGTTGCATTGCAATGTCTTTCAAATTGCAACCATAGGACGAGCATCACTCGGACGGACGGACGGTCATTATAAGTGCCTTCTGCTGGGGCACAGGCACATATGCCTACCACCATCATGGTGAGGCGTTAGTCCACTACGCATAAGTGGCCATATCTACCTGATGTGTTTATTGCAGAGCTTTATTGATGGATCTTCCAGACCTTTTATTTATTTTTATTTATTTATTTATTCATTTATTGCCATAAATTGTATGTACATAGATATAGGTGGTAACATTGCTTTTAGTTCAATTACAATTTTACCCTTACGGGTGTAGCAATCATGAAGACAACACAGAATAGGATATTTTACAATGATTTTTAAAATTATAGACAATCAATAAGTATTTCATTCAATAGTAATAGATTAGACTCAAAAGACACAACACAAAATAAGATATTAATAATAATTTTACAGTAAAGTTATAGGCAAATAATTAATGAGTCACTATGTCATTCAATTCAATAGTAATCGATTAAATAACAATAAGATAATAATACTAAACATGTCATTGATAAGGAGATAATAGTTACAAATTTACATTATGATTACATTAGGATTTATTTGATAGTCCAAGGATAGATCTATAGAATGTTAGTTTATGTCACATGATTAAATTAATTGTCATTATAAGTAATCTTAAACGTTTCAGAAAATTCATCTAAATTGTATGGACAGTTTTTGACTAGACTTAATTTTAACATTCCAAAGAATTGCTTATCTGGCAAGGATCTCAACTCCCCAGGTAAACTGTTGTACACTCGAGCTGCATTATAAGAGGTAGTTCTCTGGTAGGATGCAGTCCTGTGACTGGGTAGTTGTATACCCTTTTCGCGTTGCATATTTAATCGCTTGCTTCTGAAATCGCGTTGTAAAGGAAAGTCGTCAGGATACCGTCTTACAATTTTGCACAATTCGATTACATACAATGCAGTTATTGTATGCAATTTTAGGTTTACAAATGCGTCTCGACAAGATTCTCTATTTGACTTTATACCACTCAGTATGCGCACACATCGCTTTTGAAGTATGAATACTTTGGGAACGTCTACTGATCCGCCCCATATAGCGATGCCGTAGAGCACTCTGGACTGGAAGAACGCGTAGTAAGCTTGTAGGGCTGCACTTAATGTTGTTATTTGAATCAAGTTTTTCAGGGCATAGCAAAAGCTACTCAATTTTGACTCAAGGCTCTCAACGTGCTTCTTCCAATTCAGATACTCATCCACATGTAATCCGAGCAATTTTGCATCGCCAACAAGCTCAATTGAGTTTCCCTTCAAATCAATGTTTATGTCGGCTGCCGTTGATCCATAATTTCTGAAATGCAGTAGTTTCGTTTTACTTATATTAGTACTTAGGTTAAGTGATTGCAACCAGTTAACTATATTAATTAAGGATTCCTCGATAGCTTCCTTTACGTTTAAGACATCGTTTCTTTTAAAAGGAAAGAAAATCGATATGTCATCTGCGAACATTACAATTTTGTTGGAGATGAGTCTAGGCAAATGATTTACATAAAGCAGAAAAAGTAATGGGCCGAGGATGCTTCCCTGGGGAACACCGTGTAGCGCATTTACAGTCTCTGACTCTAGGTCTGTCAGAGTTTTGGTTTCTTTGTTGAGTGAAGTTATGACTACGGTTTGTTTACGGTTCTGGAGGTAGGATCTAAACCAGTCGTTTACTGTACCCCGTATGCCGTAGCGATATAATATATCCAACAGAACATCCCAGTCGACATGGTCGAACGCCTTGGATAGGTCGAGTAGCACCGCCATAACATTTTCATCTCCATCAGTTGCCTCCGAGACATACTTCGACATGTTGTAGATTGCATCAGCAGTTGAGACTCCTTTTTGAAAACCATATTGTTCTTTTGTTATAATTTTATTTAATGTTAGAAACGAAAGAAGTTGATTTGCCATTGTCTTTTCGAAAACCTTTGAGATAACAGGCAACAAAGAGATTGGCCGATAATTGTTTACATCGAGTTTATCCCCTTTTTTACCCGACTGCGCGACGCAAAGGAAGGGTAATGTGTTTAACAGCCTATGTATGTAAGTTTGTACCTTTTTATATAGAGGTTTTATATTTGCTCTCTTCAGTCTGGTTGGGAAAAATCCTTCACTAAGAGATCTATTTAAAATATATGTCAATGGGTCGACGATCGTATTTATTATGAATTTGATAACCTTTACCGGCATATAGTCATATCCACAAGATTTTTTGTTTTTTTAGATATTTTACTACTTTTGCAGTGTCTTCTTTATCTACTGGTCTGGCGAACATCGATCTTGTGTGAAATTGAGGCAATGTGGTAGCTTGCGGGGCTACATCGTTCGTTATTGCTACGGTTTTATAAAAGTTGTTAAATATATTAGTAGCCTCTATAGTCGAAGTTGCTATATGGACTCCGTCAGTGAGGCCCGTGAAGTCATTTCCCGTTTCTAGCTGAGTTGGTCCATTAACATTATCATTTATAAGATTCCAGGTAGTTCGTATTTTGTTTGATGATCTGTTTATAATTTTTTCAAAGTGGCTACTTTTGGCATAATCTATCTGTTTTTTTACTTCATAACAGTAACTTTTATACTGGGTTCGAAGAGTATTATCCTTCGACTGTTTAAATTTTATAAAACATTCTCTTTTTTCTGCACAAAGGTTTTTGATCTCTGGTGTGATCCATCCCTTACTGTTACCTTACCTTACCTATTATACCACAATATATACAAGGTATTACAAAACTACAAATAAACATTTAAGGGGGTGGTGTAGACCATCAAACTGAACAACTTTCACTATGGGACCAATATCGAAATCGCGAAAAAAAAAATTTATGTTCTATACTCTACAAATCGACTAGAGCTAAAATATGTATGGGATATAAAATTTTTTTTTTCGCGATTTCGATGTTGGTCCCATTGAGAAAGTTGTTCAGTTTGACGGTCTAAACCACCCCCTTATGAGTTTAAAAAATTTATTGTTACTTATGAAACACCCTGTATAACAACCATTTAATGACGTGTCACAATCTAACATAGCAACAACATACTAATAACACTGGATGGTAACGAGCATGTTATGGATTTAGTTAGCGATTAGCTCGGAGTTTCGGTTACATGTTACCATAATGTTACTTTATTTCAGTAATTTAAGTATCTTGTTTAAGTAACACGATATTTTGATGAGCTGTAGATAGAAACACGAGTGGTTATCTTTAACAGTTTGATAAATTGGCTCAATGAAAAATATGTAAGCAGGAAACAGGCATAAGCATATGCTCACGACTATATTCCCCGAGGAGGTAGTCAGAGGTATTTTGAAAACTCAGAACATCCACGTTTCACTAGTACCGAAACTCTGTCCAGTGAGACAGGGAGTGAGCCCGTCGCACAGTGGTCCCGTTTTAAAAAAATATGGACATCGGTGCTAGAGTCACAACATATTTTTTTTATGGTGAACAATGTGAAGACAAAAAAAATTATTATCCTACCACGTCTATAACTTAGTGAAAAAAAAATTCATTTTTTTTTGTATGGGAGAAATCACATTATTGCTTATTTCTCAAAAACCTTTAAAAATGGCAAGATGGCAATCACATATATTACAAAAGAAGTGATCCTGAGTGTTTCACTCATAGACACTTTTAACTTATCTCTGCGTACTTTGGAGAAAAACGCATCTAAAAATTTGTGATTTTTTTTTATTCCATATTATTGCTCAATATGAGTAGAACCTCGCGAGGAGGACCGTGTTTAAGATAAACCTAATAAACTCTGTAAATTTGGACTTGGCGTTTCACTCCAATCCCGGAACCCGTTGCTCGTAACAATAATATGCTGCGCGTGTTTCTATTTTTAGCTGAAAACCATTTTTTATATATATTGTCAAGGTTCTTCTCATATTGAGCAATAATTATGAATAAAAAAATCAAAAATTTTTAGATGCATTTTTCTCCAAAGTACGCAAGGATAAGTTAAAAGTGTCTATCAGTGAAACACTCAGGATCACTTCTTTTGTAACATATGTGATTGCCATCTTGCCATTTTTAAAGGTTTTTGAGAAATAAGCAATAATGTGATTTCTCCCATACAAAAAAAAATGATTTTTTTTTTTCACTAAGTTATAGACGTGGTAGGATAATAATTTTTTTTGTCTTCACATTGTTCACCATAAAAAAAATATGTTGTGACTCTAGCACCGATGTCCATATTTTTTTAAAACGGGACCACTGTGCGTCGCCACAGGCAACAGCTATTTCTAAAAAAAAACTACAAAATTGAAGTCCGAATGGTGACAGTTACAGCACAGAGGATTTGTACAGAGTAACAGCTACTAAGGAGCGTCAATTTTATTAGCCTAGTCTTGTAGGGCTGCCTTAAAGGAAATAAATTTAATTGGAGTAGGTATGAAAGTAGGTAAATATTTTATGACTCAATTGTAAATTGTTTTTGTTTATTTTGTTAGTTATTATTTGTTATTAATTCATTTTAGGCATGAAAATATTAAAACAATTTACTTATCTTTTGTAGTTCTTCGACATATTTAGTTGTAGTTAAAACAATGTATTTCATTAAAATAAAAATAATGAAAACATTGTTAAAATGATGCCAAGTTTTATTTAAATGTAGTATTTCTTTATAAATGTTAACATTACTCTTCCAATAGTTCATGCACACAGTGCAAAATAATTTACCATTTTTTTATTCGACTTCTACTACCTATAAACTAATAAAATAAAAATAACGAGCGTACAACACGGAGCGGTGACGGGCGCGCGGGTAAAATCAACGATGTGTCACCCCTCACAGTCACACCTTCGTTTCGCCCGAATTCACCCTCGGTCTCGTTGGTGAACATCGTAGGTGAATGCGCGCACACAAACGCGCTGCGCATGTAGTGATGCGCCGCTTTTGCGAGCTTGTATGAAGCTGTCACTCTGTACAATATAATGTTACTGTGTGGTTACAGGGTGCAAACAGTTGTGTAATAAACCTGGTTCTGATCTTTATCACAGTGATGCTCAGAGATCTAAGCAGTGATGAGACTGATGAGGCTGTAATAAGAGAAATTGGGTACTCAGATCACGCCCACTTTTTTGTACCCGAGTAGACATAACAAAGAACCATTTAGTCAAAACAAAATTAGTTGGACCATACAAATTGTCAAGCTATAGTTGACTACAACAGGGTTCTATGTACGGTCAACGTTTGCGTAGCCAAAATACTAGCATGAAACTCATGAAAGGAAGTAAATCCACTCATTGCAAATATCGAATAAAGAAACTGACATTTATAATACAAGTAATTAAAAGCTTCAATTAAGTGGCGGACGTAGCAACAAAGTTAATTAAATACTTCGGGTATTTGAGTCAAGACAAGATGATAAGGAAATCATGATTGGACAAAGTTAATTAGAGAGTCATCTCTCAAATGAGCCTCGAGAGAAACAATGACAATTTTACTAAAACGTGTCTATAAAATAGGAGGGTTTTCTTTGAATTTTCCTTTATTAAACGAGCAAAAGCGCGATTCTCGAAACTTAAACGAATAATAATTCTATCCAAGAACTGGGCCCCTAGAGTATCTTTCGATTAGCGTTAACGACAGAGAAAACATAAAATTGTATGGACTTGACGTATGGTGACGAAAGCAAACGTGTAAAATGTTTCGATCGCCAATGTCAAATCCATACATTCCGTCGTTAGCGTCAACGCCAATAGAATGTCACTTTGTCTAGAGTGGAGCCTGAGCCCGACGGAAGACCTTCTCTATTCGATTGACGGGTTTCAGACCTCGCTTCACTATACATACATAATATACCTACAGCGACTATGTTGTAATAATTTAATACTACCAAATAAGCAATTTTACATCCCTTTGTTAGTTTTACGATTACACCAAAAATGTGCTTAAAATGACTATAACTACACAAGGCCACACAAGTTACATACAAATAAAGGACAGTCATCGACAAACCTACCTCAAAGCGATACTCGTACAGTTTAACTTGGCACCTGAGCTAAAGGGATTCCCTACTTCTATAGGTACCAAGTTAAACTGGGTGGCCTTTTGTTCACTCATAGTACCTAAAACGTCTTCAACGTTAACGACTGACGAATAACTTTAGTGTGTTTCTAACGATCCACTTTGCAATGCAAAACTAAACAAGGACTGTCATTAAGACGACACGACTATGCAATTTTATTTACATCAATGTTTTTACAAACTCGTCTGAAGTAATTGAGGAACGGGAGAAGAGACTTATCGCGCAACTTGTCGTGCTTAAGATTGAATGAGATACAATTTAAAAGAACATTTTTATTCTACTTATCTCATAAGACAACAAATTAACAGAAGCTGGAGTACGATTTTTGAATCTCACACGTTGTAAATCACGATCGAATGATGCTTTATCTCCATTGTAATTTTCTACTGTTGATTTCAACGAGCGACTTTCAAAAATCGCACTGCTGGTGTCAATCACAAAGCAGCGGAAAAGCAACATGCATAGTTTGCCAAAATCGGGAAATGGAGACGTTTAAATACAGGTCACTTTTTGAAGGCTTTGAAAGTACCTAGCGATTAGTAAGTTTCGTTTGGATTTGGCTCCAGTCTCATTTGATGGTAAGTTATGTGATGCCGAGGATGGAACAAGCTTACCCATGCAATCCAAATTCAATACGAACGCTGAAGACATATCTATTTCAGATAGTCAAGATAATAATGTTTTAATTTTACAAATAATTTTTTATACCAAAAGCTACATTTGGTAGCTTTTGGTATACACCTGAGCCTTTGTTCTCCATTCGCCATTGTGAGTTTGATGACATGGAAGTAAAAATAGAAATGGGTAAGGCTGCGTTTCCAACTAGATATGTGCGAGGTGGCGAGGCGGTGAGCGAGGAAACAATCCGCCAATAGCGTGCTCGCTCGATCACGTCATTGGGAAATTGAAGCACTCTCATTGGCCGATTTATTCCACGCTCATACCGCCTCGCTACCTCGCACATCTCTGGTGGAAACGCAGCCTTACAACAAGTAAATAATCACGGCAGGCAATAAAAGGCAAAGACATGCTCCACATAGTAACGACAAAAACATTGTTCGAAACTAATTAGTGTAGCGCGAACTTCATTAAGAACTTGGACTCGTTCTAATTCCCTCTGTTCTGTATTGTGAAAGAGAACTAATCTAGAAGTAGGTAATTAGGTGGCTATTCTAATAGAAATGGGACGTGATTCATAGGGGCAGACGTTTTATTTCATAGGAAGTATTTCTTAAATCCTTAGTCCTAACACATTATAATGAAGAAAAAAACCGGCCCAGAGCGTGTCGGACTCGGCCAAATATAGTACTATAATGTCGATTCTCTTACTTCTTTCGTTGTATGGAAGGTCGAAAAAAATTTGTTTCTTCATATAACTATTACATTTCTGTTTTTAGGTTAATGTTAGGTATCTGACTTCATACCAAAAGATCATGCCCAAAATTCTATGAAAGTTAGGCTGAACTTGCGTCTGCTCAAATTGTCACCTAAAGTAGGACATGTAATAAGCCTTATTTTAACAAGAAAATGGCTAAATAATTGATGGGTAATATTTAAAAAATAGATACGTTATTAAAACAAAAGCATTAATTCCATACAAAAAAATACTATAAAAATTTCATTTTATTTTTAAACCCCCATTTTAATCCCCATAGGGCCAAATATAAATTTAATGGGATTCATAACTCAGACCAAATATTTTTTTAAATAAATGATGATGAAGCATTGATGACGCATCTTTAGCCATGTTTCGGGCATAATTCTTTCGATTCAATTAGGTGTACAAATGAGAGAGTTATTGAGGTGGAGTATCCAGACAGACAGACAGAATGGACGAAAGTATAAGGGTTCCTGTTTGACTACGGAACCTTAAAAATCAGGGCTGCTTTGAAGCAGAAGGTTAAAGTATTCGTCTCCATTTTTTAAATATTTATTCCGAATATTAAGAAAACATTTACCCAAAAACACATTAGGGGGACAAAATGTCCCTAGCATATTATGTAGGTACTTTGCTTCAGCATTATACTAGTGTGTATAGAATCTATTCTAATTGAGAACAGGCTTCGAGTAAAGAAAAGACATAAAGTTAAACTTTAGGGCTACATAAGCATACAAAAGCCGTAATAACGTATTCTATGGACTTAAGCCGTAGTCCGTAGGTACTTTATCTTAGTTATCTATCTACTTTATTACTACAGGCTGCAAATGAAGTCGTTGGCACCTATATAAACTAAGACTCTACACATAAATCTGAACAACTTTTACTATGGGAGCAAAATGACAACGATTTTAATTTCACACGGACATCTAGATCTCCCTAGAAATATAGTACCTATTTCGTAGTATTTAATTAAAGTCTTCAAATATGCACAAGACGTATTAGCTTAGTGTGGTAGGTGCTTACCTATCAACATTTGATAATATATTGTAGGATTTATACAGGGTGATTTTACTCGACATTGAACAACTTTCCCCAAGGAACCTATAGGCAATGATCTAACTAAATCAACTGATCGAACGTTTATAATGAAAATATGTATTTTTTTTGCGAATCTCCCTTTTTTTCTTCAGGGAAAGTTGTTCCATATCATGAAACACAATCACAACAAATCACAATCATTCAAAATAATGCAACTGTCTACACTTACACCCTGTAAACATGTTGATGTTTGGCTTCGTTGGGGTAGAAAGACAGAGACAAAGGGTCATAGGCGTCCCTCCGTAGCAACTGGACAGATTCTTAGCTGGACAGATTCTCAGCTGGACAGATTAGCAATTGGACAGATTAGCAACTGGATAGGATTTGTACGGTCGATGACATAACGATAAACTCTTGTACCTTCCCGGACAGTTCAAACAATTCTTAGTTTGTAAAGCTGAAATGTATGTAAGTGATGTAAGCTCATTACTTCAAAACGCCTGAATCGAAACGGATTATACAAAAGATAGAGACCTACATACAACAACACTCGTAAAAGACACTCGCGTCTAATTCCAAGGGTTCCAACATACAATTTGCGTCGATAACTAATAAACCCGCCATTTGGTCAATGCCAGCCATTGTCTGGCAGTAAAAGTTACGACCTTGGTCTTGTTTATTCATTTTCGTTAAAAAAAACATTCGATTTGGTCTCAATACCGTAGACGATAGACGGATAAACCTACTTATATCCGTTCCTAAAGAACTGGCATAAGATGTAGGTAAACAAGACATGAATTGTGAAACACATAAACGACTTAAAATGGAATGGCTCTAGCTAACTGCACTAGATCATAAGGGAAGCTAAAATACAGAAGTTCCTATTGTATGAAATGGTTATTTACAATTTTGGGATTATTTTCACGCAAGGGACAGCCGGGCAAATACTGAAACCGTATATTCAGACCATCAAACTGAATAACTTTCACCATGGGGCCATCCTTCGGAATTGCGAAAAATATGTCTATGTTTCATACATTTGGGTTGGTTAGGTAGGTACTGCAGTTTAGCATGGAACAGCTGATTCATTTCGCGATTTCGCAATGTTGGCTCCAAAGTGAAAGTTGTTCAGTTTAATAGTCTGAATTCACCGTTTCAGTATTTGCCAGGCTAAGTATCATTAACCTTTAAACCACATACTCTACCCACCAAACTGAACAACTTTTACTATGGGAGCAAACCTGACAGCGCAAAAAAAAGTCAGCTGTACGCATTGAGGTAATATGTTAACTAGAGAAGCTACCGAGAAGTAATGTTTTGTAACACGAGTTAGGGTGCACGCGCTCTAACCCACTTAGCCTGTGCCAGGCGCTCGTCGCCCAGCACGCGCCCCGCACTGCTGATCATGGTGCACAGATTTTGTTCGCGCTGTCTGCTCTATACATAATTACTCAATATCAAATAATATAACGCAAATTTATGGAACGGGTGATTTTTTTTTGCTCTGATCTTTTTGCTCCCATAGAAAAAGTTGTTCATTTTGATGGGTAGAGTCTGTGGTTTAAAGGTTAATAATACTTTTCCTTACACCCTGTATAGCTACATACATTAAAAGAAAAAGCGAATTAAAAGGCAATCACGAACGTATTTACTAAACAAAAATACTATTCTTTTCACAAAACATGTACATATAATATTAGGTAACACTAATAGATGCCGCCCACTTGTGATTGTGAGCCATCAACATAACTTAGTTCAATGTACTTTTACACTTTTCATTCACACATCGCTGTGTCGATGACATTGCCAAACAAACATAAACATTTGTTATAATAATAACTTTTTAGGTCTAAGCTACATTCATGAGTAAGTCTTCTGGTTAATAAGACTAAAAGCCTTACAACTGCGCTCTTAAAAGGTTGGTTATAGCAGAGTTTCCGTCCACTCCGATGCGGACATGAGTTAATGTACTACTTCCTTACTAGCCCTGTCATTTTACGGTTTGAGCCGAGACTAATTAAAAATTGATTTTTTTCCGTGTACCATTTAAGAGCCAATTTGGGCCTAGAAATAAGTATACCAAAATAAAATAAAAAATCATGTCCGCAACAGCCCCAAATTAAAAAATTTTGCTTTTATCTCTTAAAAATCTCAAATTATAGACATTGATAAATAATGCAATCTGTTATCATTAACAAGTGCCCTGGTTCAGTTTCGCCAACTAATTAAAAATGACCCTATATAAGGTCTAAAAAAATTAGGTGAAACTATTTTAAGGGGATGATCAGACCATCAAACTGAACAACTTTCTCCATGGGACCAATATCGAAATCGCGAAAAAAAAAACAGCCGTTCTCCATACAAACCTACTCGACCTAAATGTATGGGACCGCCGATTTTTTAGTAATATATCATATTATACAGGGTTGATGTTTAATCAGCCCAGATCGGATAACGTCACCATATTGTAATCTCTTCACTTTCACTATGCAAATAAAGATTTTTATTATTTAGGTATTTAATTATTTTATTTATGGTGTCAACTTTGAAATCACGAAAAAAGAAATCAGCTGTCCAATACATTTGAGTCGAGTCGGTCGGTACTGCAGTTTTGTATGAAACAGCTGATTTTGTTTTCACGATTTCGTTGTTGGCTCAATAGTGAAAGTTGTTCAGTTTGATTAGGGGAATGAATGGTGAAGTTATCCGGACTGATTAAAACTTAACCCTGTATGAAATAACGAAGAGGGTACCGAAACTCCCAACAGTGTGGGAAAATCAAAATCGTATTTACTTGTAACACTGATGGCAAAAACAATGCGTGAAAAATTTATTTAGTTTTTTAATGTTATTTTGACAAAATATAGTAATCTTACTTGTGAAAAGTAACACCACTTCCTTTATTATTCTTTTCCGACTGTGATTTACAAATTTTTACGGCGCATTTCCCCATTTTGGTAGCTTAATTTAAACGTCACGGATATGTCCGCTCACCATAGATAAACGCCTGAACTGAAGTCAAAGAAGCCTGCAGACATCTTCGAAGTGGCAACGCTTTGGTGCCCTAACTACTAATCTAGTTACTTAATATCATTGTTTAATAACGGTCAACATATTTACCTAAGTGCGGTACATGGCAAAGGTACCAGGCGGCGTGTTTCAAAGTCGCGGCCTCTAGTATGCGCTGCTAATACTCTTGATTTAAAAAAACGTCTCTTGACATCTAAATAGGTAATCCCAATAAATCCCGTGAAACTTTTATCCATATTTATTAAATCCGGATATTTCCGGGAAATCAAGGCGTATCCAAACTTGTATGCTCAAAAAATGCCCCGAGATTCCGATCACTGGTTATTATATTAGCTAATGCGTATTGCCATCTGGCGAATGCTAATGTATCTATCTATCTATCTACAGGCTCCTTCGTAATATGCTGACGGTTTTTTTAAGATGTCAGACCATCAAACTGAACAACTTTCTCTACGAGACCAATATCGAAAACGCGAAAAAAAAATTGGATGTTCCGTAGTTGGACAGCAGTTTTGTATGGAACAGCAAACTTTTTTCCCGATTTCAACCTTGGTCTCATAAAGAAAGTTGTTCAGTTTGATGGTCTAATCATAATCATACCCTTAAAAACCGACAGCATATTAAAGACTACATTTTAGTCGAATTATGTCAACGTAAACCTGAAATAGAATTTGCTCATAAACAACCACTCTACATAAATAACAAAACATAAAATTTTCTTTTCAAGGTTTATTATGAAGGCAATTTTTTTCCTTTTTGCAAAGATAATTTTAGATTAGTTTATATATGGACTTCATTATGTACTTCCGACACATAATTAGAGACCAAAAATCACGCAAGATTCGCGCATAAAAAAAATAAATTTGACTAGAAAGAATCGCACTCGAATTATTCGATAGTTAGAACAAGAGTTTACCCGCGACTTCGTCCGCACAAATTATATACCAGATTTTAAGTAAGATCATAAGCTATCAAACAAAAAAAGTGTCAGCAAATCGGTTCAGTAGTTTTTGCGTGATGCGCGAACAAATAAACAGACAGACAACATTTCTAAAAAAAAGGTTGATTTCGAGTCAGGGATACCTCAAAACTATATAGTAATCTTTTTTTTTTAATATCTTCAATGTACAGACACACTTCAGTTACAGTTTTATAATAGTTTAGATTACCTATATTCACACAATACTTTCTTTATAAATCAATCATAGACAACAATCTCTATGGAGGAGAAAAGAATGGAATTACTTTCCAAAACGAAATAAAATACGGTAATTAACCGACATAAAAAGAGGGATTGTTTCGCATCGCTCTACCCGAACGTTAGGTTACCAATGTCGTGACTCATGGTAAAAAAATAAAGTAGGTACATAGTATTACAGTATTTTCAAACGAGAAAAATAAGACTTAAACAATTGCTAGACTAAGGGCCGGTTTCACCACTTTTGAATAAGTTCTTGTTTCGATAGCTCATTTGGCAAATTTCGTATGAAGAATATGTCAAATGAGCTGTCGGATAAGCTAATAAGAATTTATTCAGAAGTGGTGAAATAGGCCCTAAACATCTTTGTGCTAGACAATATTGCTTTTTCATTGACGAATTTTTATCGTCAAATCACAGACCAAGAGCGCGCCGGAGCCTACTTTCTGTGCTTCAAATAAAGTTTACTTTGATCTACGTTTAGTCTGCCTTTTAAGACTGCTGTAACAGTATAATAGTTGTATGTTTGAATTAAATATTGCAACGGACCTTGTAGGTAGGCAACTATTTGATTTCCTGATTATTATTCGATTACGAGGTGACTCATGGCGGTGTAAATACTGCCGTATCCAAAGAGTATCAAACAGTCTTCGAATAAAAACTGAAAAAAGAATTAGCAGAAGTAAAGGTATTGGTTATCTATTAAGCTCAGGCCAGACAGAGGCGGTCCTGCGGGAAAGCGGGCCGGCGGCGGTTCTGCGGGAAGCGAAAGCGTTCCGGGGCCTGCCACACAGGGTCCGCGCGGCGCGATGGCGACGCGGTAGCGGGGCGGAGGCGGCCTGTGTGACATCGAAAGCGGCCAATGGCGGCTGGCGGCCATGTTTGTTTCATTTTCTGTACAGATTGCAAGGAAGCACAATGTCGCCAATTGATAGTGATTTTGTAATCTCTATCACTCGTGTTGTAGAGACAAGAGTGAGGTTGGACTAAAATTATAAGTTTTTCGGTAGGATTCATAATTCACGTCGAACAGCCGATTTTTTTTAAATAATTTATCCTTGCGGAAAGGCAAAGGGAACATAGCCCATGCAGCCAAGTCAGATTTTGTTTTTTTTATAAATTAATTATAAAAGGCACTATGTGCCTGATCTGTGTTAAAATTATAATTTTTCCAAGTCTTCATATTCCGAGTTAATTTTCGTTATTCCGTAATAACGTCATTTCTGTGGTTTTCGCCATTTCCTTGTGTCATTTCCGAGATCAAGTTTCTATTTCATTTGCCGATGTCTTCAATAAGTTTTCAATATTGACAGGAATCCATTGAAATGCGAGGGTGGTTCACACATTGTAATGTTTAAGGAAGTTTTACGCGGGGATATCAATCCGAATCGAACGGTCCCGCCGTACTTTATTTCTCACTTTTACTATATTGTTCTCGATTAAAGGCACATTCTCGAGTTATTTGAAAAATACTGAAAAATATAATATAGGTTGAATGACATTTTATTCCTTTGCCTGCTTTTACAGTTTTTATTTTTAATGTCATTGAGGCCAAGGTATCTTAGCCATAAAGCCTACTTTTTTCAGAAAATTCAAAAGTAAATAAAAATAGAAATATCAGTCAAAAATTAAATCGAAAAAATACGTATCTCTTATTTTTTTACCTATTTTTATATTTTTCATTAAAAACTGATGATTAAAAAATTAAATGTTGTCAATTGCTCAATTTACGTGAATATTTTAATGGCACGTCAGTTTTTATTTTTAATGTCATTGAGGCCAAGGTATCTTAGCCATAAAGCCTACGTTTTTCAGAAAATTCAAAAGTAAATAAAAATAGAAATATCAGTCAAAAATTAAATCGAAAAAATACGTATCTCTTATGTTTTTACCTATTTTTATATTTAACATTAAAAACTGATGATTAAAAAATGAAATGTTGTCAATTGCTCAATTTACGTGAATATTTTAATGGCACAAAATTAATGGGGAGTTTTCTGACAGCTAGTAAAACTTAGTTCTAACAGAATCTGATACTGAACCCAGGAATGTCTCCGTACGAGAGATCTTTTCAACGGCTAAAAGCATTGACTTTTGTGTGTAAAAAAATAACGAATGGCTCAAAAGGACTAGTATCCAGAGCCGTTATTGACATTATTAAAAAAAAGCTTTTGCCCTAGCAAGTAGCAGCAATCGAAAATCCATAGAAGAAAACTCACATATGACCAGGCTGTATGGGCTCGTTCCCCTTGCCTTTCCGTAAGGAAAAATAAAAAAAAAAAAGCAGTCGAAAATCGTGAAAAAATACAAAATGACAGTGCGGTAAAAACCGCCTCCGGACCGCGACGCGCCCGCCACCGCTCTGTGTGACACCTCGCATTGACTACAATAGAATACAGCGGCCGCCGCCGCTTTCGCGACGCCCCCGGCACGCCACCGCGCCGCCTCCGGCCCGCGTCGCCGCCGCCTGGTTGTCATAGCGTTTTGACCGGTACCGCGCCGCGCCGCGCCGCTACCGGCCCGGATTTCTGTGTGGCAGGGTCCATATAAACTCGTACATTACAAAAAATCCCGCCTCCGGACCGCCTCCGGAGGCGGCTGTGTGTGAATTGAGCTTTAGAGTTAAAAACAAACAGACAGTCACTTCCGTGTCACTGTCCTATTAGATACGTCCTTTACACTTCTCGTCTCATGACGTGCTTAAACTACTAAGCAAGAAAAACATCTCAGTAAGCCTTATGTTCATGGAAATAAAGATCAAAATTATTCAACTCCTTACACACAGGAGGACATATTATTTGGACAACTGAACAAATATGAATTTGTATGGCCGAGTTGTAATCCATACAAAATATGCTAATAATAACGGTAAAATTGTAGCTTTTGTGAATTTTTGAATATTTCATAAATAACCAATTCATCATCATCATCATCATCAGCCCGGTAAACCCCACTGCTGGGTATAGGCCTCTTCATTTTCACGCCAACTAGAACGGTCCCTCGCTAGTCTCATCCACTGTTTGCCGGCTACTTTACAAATGTCATCCGACCACCTGGCTGCTGGTCTGCCCACTGACCGTTCCCCCTCCCACGGCCGCCACTCTGTCACTGCCCTCGTCCATCTGCCATCATTCCGCCTGGCCAAGTGTCCCGCCCACCTCCACTTCAGAGTCGAAATCCGCTTGCCGATATCAACCACCTTTGTTCGTCGTCTGATCTCGACATTCGGAATCCGGTCCAGAAGTGTGATATAATAACCAATTACTTGCGTGAAATTATAAAATTAGCGTATCACTTAAAATAATACTGATTTAAGAATCTGGAGTGGTTATTGATTTAATATTTATATTGACGGACAGAATTATAACAACGAGGTGGTCCTGCAGAGGATGAACAAGAGAGTAGAAATCCTAAAAACTATAAAAACTCGGAAATTACAGCACCTCGGTCACATTATGAGAGTGATAAATACCAACTTCTCCAGATTATTCTGCTGAGATTTCACAAAACTAAAATCCATAGGGTTGTTCATAATTATAATAATGTTGACGGTTTTTTAAGAGACCATAACCCAACAATATTCTCTGCAGGACCAATGTCGAAATAGCAAAGAAAAAAAATAGCTGTTCCATTCCATACAAAACTGGAATCGTACTTGATACATAATTATATGTATGGAATGGGTGTATTTTTTTTGCGGTTTCGATATTGGTCCCATTGAGAAAGTTGTTAAATTTGATGGACTGACTATCCTCTTACAAAGCCATCAGCATATTAAGTTGGACCCTGTAAATACATCTTTCCCAACAAAGCTAAACCTAACATAGCGCTTTAAGATTAAGACAAAGAGTATCAAACAAAGCGATGTGTAAGACAGACATACAAATATTTTACTATTGTATATATTACACGTGACGTGTGACACGCTCCACATACTGGAATAGTTTGAGAGGTAACGTAATTAGCGTTTCTTTTTCTTTCATCCGAGAATAGGTCACAAGTCGACTTTACATCAGAAGTGGGTTAGACAACTGCTATTTATTTTCATGGTTTTGTTACGATGCCAATTAGACTGTGCACGAAATGTTCCGTACATCTGATTGATTCTTTATAGGCTGAGGATTGTCAATGTTGTTGTAAGTCATTGACATAAACTCTACATAGATATCGTTGAAAGTATTCTTAATACAGCAAAGGCGATTAAAGTAATTCAAGATGACTCAAGATCAGCATTCGATTGTTAAATGCCAAATGTTTTCTTTTTTGCGATTTCAATGTTGGTCCAATAGTGGAAGTTGTTCAGTTTGATGAACTTTGATTGTATGATGCACACCCTACAGTGTGTAACGCATTTAATTTTACACCCTGTATATTATCTTCATTCGATACGTGCGGGGACCTTCTCTAAAAAGATTGGCTATGTTTAGCCACATAAGAGATCATCAACGCCAACAACGGAAATGAAACCGTGGACGAAATCGGTCGGGAGGGGAAAACACATACCTACTATTGGTAAAAACTAGTAACATTAAGCATAAGCATATGCTCACGACTATATTCCCCGAGGGGGTAGTCAGAGATATTCTGAAACCTCAGAACATCCACGTTTCACCAGTAGTACCGAAACGCTGTCCAGTGTGAGGGTGAGCCCGTCGCCACTTGTAATGGACAGTGGGTACAAATGTACAATACATGCCACTAGTAACAGTAGCAAATAAAAAACCAACTTTGAAATGTGGATACAAACATCCCTTTACGTCAAAACATAGTTCTTGTGTCGAGGTTGCGAAGCCTTATTTGTAGACAAAATATTTATTTTTGTTTCGTGCGTAAAAAGCCGTGTTGTATACGTGGATACACTCATGATATTCCCTAGTGGTTACAAGGTTAATCACTAATTGAAAACACACAAGCTGACCTTCACACGAGGACCTTAAAGCATACAAAACACTTTCACAAGGCCAGGACTATCTACGCTTTTCACATGACAATACGACAATTACAGAAAATTCCCACGTAAAAGGTCGTAAATGCAAAATTTTATAAAAAATATATTTTGGAGGACTCACTAGGATCTTAGTGTCATTCTTAGCGTGGGAAGGAATTTAAAAACTAATCTTGAACAATATCTATTCTAGGTAATTTACCCATAGTGACATAAATAGTTCTTTATTACAATAGCAATCGCAAAAACGATAGAACGATAGCGGTCACAAAAATATTTTTGTTTAGGTACGTACAAATTCAAAATCAGTTATAAGACAATTAAGGTGCATAACAAAATAATAATACCTACTAGTCTTTTTACAGATATTTCCCGACATTCACTTGACCGTTTTTTGTTTGTTTATAAACCTTCCCTAACATGAGCTGAGCACAAAAACCCACCAGTTTCATCGCTATCGGTCCAGAGTCCAGCCGTTCTCGGTTGATGGCGTGAATAAGGGAAACAGGGATTAATTTTCATATAGGTATAGAAAGTTTGATTGTGAGCCTGTGAGTTTAAAGGCCTAACCACAGTTCGCGTAACTACTGCCAAACTACAGTACCGAATAGAGAGGTACCTTAATAGACGTCTAGAGAGCTCGGGGTATCTGTCCCAGAATCCAGAATTACTACTAACTTATTAATGGAATTCACAATGAGTTTCTAATTTTCTATCCATTGCAAACGGAAGACTGTTATCAGAAAAACCAATGGTCGCCGCTATTTTATTTATCATAGGTCCGGGTTCGAACCCGCACGGACAGCATGCCACGTACCAATGAGTTGTTCTAACTTATGCACGTATTACCGACTGCTCTCAAACGGTGAAGGAAAACATTGTGAGGAAACCTGAATTATGCAGAAGAAGAAATTCTGATACATATGTGAAGTCTACCATCCGCATTGGGCACGCGTGGTGGACTAACGCCCAAACACTCTCCTAGAGGGTAGGCATGTGCCCTGCGGTGGGACGTATATAGGCTGATGATGATGACAGTTGTCCATAAGATGAGATACAGCAGTGAAGAATTGCCCGTGAATGTCGATTCTCAAACACTTTAATGAACCTACAACACCACAGCAACCGATATAATAAGTTATACGTATGCTGTAGTAATCTCATACTAGTCGTTAAGAAAACCTTTCTATTCGAGTTCTATCGAGAAAAGACCTAGTTTACTTGTTTTCTATTTCTACATCGATTAACGGTCATATGAACCTATCAAGTTTCATTTCGCTTCATTTGTTATTGCAGGAAATAAAACGGCTAAATATCATTAACCTATTATTTATAGGTCCAACGAAAAGGCAACAACCTACAAACTGCTGCCGAAATCAGTAATTCACGAGGTTTTTGCGGCAATCTGTATTCATTGACCAGAATATTTTAGCGCTTTATATCTTTGGCTATTCAAGTTTATACGATCAGATCGTATCGATTTAGTAATCAAGCTTATGTGCGAAAACATTGTATGTATACAAAAGAGTCAGTGCTGCGGTTTTAAATAACGCTGTGTAATATTTTTTCTTTATTGTAGCACCGCAAAGGAAAACCTATCAAACCAAGATAGGATTAAGGGCTACGAGCGTAAATTTGGCAAACCTCATTCATAATTATCTTAAAATAACGGCACATCTGGACTGGAATCGTTGTCCACAGCTTCCCTGAATAATTTAGGATAATTTATTGAAGTAGGCTAAACATTAACTACATCAAACGCTGGACGTAAAGTGTGAGCACTTTCTTGGAGATATTTATTTTATTTATAAATATACTTGAATAAAACCAAAAGGGGAAGTTGATCATAATCATGACTACAAAGATCTAAGCATACATAGGGACAGACAGACAGCGGGAAGCGACTTTGTTTTATACTATGTATGTTGTATGATGCAATGATACCAATGATAGCCCGTATTTTTTTTTTAATGTAAGATGGACTTGTGTTTATTCTCAGCTATGACAAGTTCCACCTCTGACAAGTTCGAGTGTGGAGCACAGTTATTCAAAAGATGCCTATATTGTCTCTTGCCTCGAAGGCACTGAGATGGTATTGTATTTTATATGGGATTGGATTATTACAACAAGGAGACTGTACCTGTACGAAGCAAGTTCGCACATTGCCATCTCAGCACTAAAGCTTAACCTTATTAGTAAGTGGCATAAGACATTCAGTTCTCCACATCTACACATCAATCTCCAGCATACAAAGGTGTACATAACCTGTACAGTACTACTAGTCACTAGATTTAACCAGCGAAGGGAAGAACGTGCAAGTGAGCTGCTGTTGTGGTGCAACTTCATGCAACAAAAGAATGTAAGTCCACTGGACTCAGTTTAACAGGCACGGTAAGTACCACGTCTTTTTTTTGGTTTCATCTAAGAGTTAATTTCAAAACCGTTTTCAATTTAGACGAAGTCTTCAATGTTTTTTATTTATTTTCGTGCTGTATTGAGGTCACGAGTTCTGCGAGTGGTCTATTATATAAACATCGCGGAATACATTATAGGATTATTGTGTTCTACCGGTGCAGTTCGCATCCTAAAATTTTAAGATTATGACATAATAATTTTGATTATTACAAAGAAAGCTGTAACAATGGATGTGGGATTTGAATTTTGTCAACAGGTTGGCAACACACTGTCGATTTTAACAAATCTCGTGACTAATTTGAGTTTGAGAGAAAAACCTTCGTTTTGACATCTTATTTGCGTTCAGGATCTATAATCGGAGATTCGATTTTCGATTTATCATGATTCATGACCGTTTCTGTCCGAACGTCATTGGAAATGAACAAAAACGTTCACGCATTTGTGAAAATCGAATTTTGTGGTAGACCCTCTGGTTACAGTTACATTTGTCGTGACACAGTGGATATGTTTTGTCTCGCTCAAAAATTACAATGACTAACAAAGAAAATCGTGACTTTGGTTTAGGAGTCAGTTTCGATGGTAAACGGAGTGTTTTACAGGTTTGGTCTTCACTTAAAAATGCTGCAGTATTAATCCATGAACCTGACAAGGCCTGGCAGTTGTAACACTGCCAAATAATGGAGAAATCCAATAATTTATCCATAACAATGGCCATAAGAAGCCGCTGAAACGCTATATTTATGATTTAGTTTATACAAAGACAGCGCGCGATAGCAAATATAGAAAAAAATATATCTGTTTTTTATTTTGCATTTCTTTATTTTGTAGAAACGTTCTAACTTTATCTTGGCATTATGTTTCTATTACCTCTCTCTTGCTCTGGCTCTTCGTATAGCCATTTTTTTTGTTTTAGCCTGAAAGAAATTATTCGTAGGTTTTAGCTACTGTTATTCTAGATCGGCGCACCTCATGCAGCAACATTCCTACCTACAATATCCATGCAATTATTAACTTCAAATAGTGTAAAATCATTTGAAGTTTTTTGGAATATACTTATTACATACACATCTATTTACATTACCTATTGATATTGAAGAACACAATCATGTTTTACCCTTCAATCATTTAATAAAGGACTAAAACAGATCCTTAGATTTCTAAGACCTTACATTTCCTGTTTGTTTTTCTCCTAGTAAGTATTTTATTTCCCAAACGTAACTCGAGTTACCTCCCAAAGGAACCAATTAAGAGCGGCCTCAGTAACCCGGCTTTTCAGAAAAGCCGGTTATTTCTTACTTCGACTCTACCGCCCAGGAAGTTACTTACATATAGATAAGTATATAATGCTCTAGGAGTCTAGGAGATCCCTTTACCCAAGGGATTTATATTAAACGAACACATAAAGTTAACCCATGAGTCATAGAGCGTAGGTCAATAAAGGCTTTCAACTCTATTTATACGTAATACATAGATAACACTCCTGTAACTTAAACTTGAAAAGGTTGACCTGTGCTAGTAGTTTCAGTTTATTTAGTCTTTACCCAAATAATTACTAAGAAAACTAAAATTGTAATTTACCTTTTAGAAACCTCTTTATCACCAAATAACACAAAGAACATCAAATTCAATCCAAATCACAATCACCACTCACAAGCACGTATAAAAAAAGGATATTTTATGTTTTAAAAATTAATATATCGCGTAAGTGAAGTACCAGGGTAACATGAAATATGGTAGGCTGCGTGCGACACAATTGCGCGCCAATTCGCGACTGATAGTCAGCCACCACACCAGACAGGTTTGCCTGCCGGTTACCTTCACTACCACTAATCCAAACATAGCGAGAATTTAAACTATTACGAATACATTGCTTGGTTTATACTGAGTAACGTTAGTTTATGTTATATAAGAAACAGTGGATAGATAATGTAGGAATATTGGTTCAAAAGACACCTAAAAGCGAAACTAAATCTAATTAGGTGTTGATTGGCAAATATCGTATTATTTTAATTGTTGCGTGCAATTGCGTTACTTTATGATCAATTTTAAATAGATTAATAACCTGTTTATTGACACCGATACGTTAACAGGCATTCCAGAAAACACTTTTATAAAAAATACGTTATGCAATAAAAAACCAATAAGAATTCATCCACGTTTTTTGAACTTTACAATCACAATCTCTGAGAGACTTGCATAAGCGCCGAACAGAAAGACGTAGGTAATTAAAACAAAGACACTTAACATTCACCGAGAAATAACATTTTGAAGGCAAAAAAGGAGAAAGACCACAAAAAGCAAGGATTACTAAAAGTTTTTTGGCGCTAACTCTATTGCGGTGTCCCTGACCTGAATGTAGTAGCTTTAGCTTTCGACGTGTCATGCCAGCCTAGTAATTCGATGCGGCATAACACACAGGTAAACGTGATAGCATTCTGAACAATGTTACAAAATTATCAAATTGCATCAAACTATAACAAAGACATTAATGAATAAAAGAGAAAGAACAAACAATGGCATGTTATGCCAGTCAAAAACATTTCACAGAAATAATTAAATATCTTGGACATTGTCACACAAATTATCTATGCATTGACGTTTTTTTTACCATTTTTATAGGAACCTATTAATATTAAAAACTTTGTAGTTTGGAGTTGCACAAGACGACATATGAATTATAACTTGTATTATGATGACTAGACAACGTTAGGATTAGGATACATACTTACATAATACATGGTGTAAAATTAACTGCGTTACATATTGAACGTGTTTCAGACTATTAAACGGAATCGAAATCTGAAAAAAATCTGCTGTTTCATACATTTGGGCAGAATAGCCGTTGACGTTTTCTATGGAACAACAGAAACATTCATGACTCGCGGGTACAAAATTTCATATTCATCAAAGAAATATTTGCCCGTACCTAACGGGATTCGAACCCTCGACCCTCGGCACAGCATGCAGTTTTACTACCAAACTGAGCTCTCGGGCCGTCACGTTAAATCAGAAGTAAATGATGTGGTAAATCGATGAGAACAGACTTTTTGGTATACCGTGCTGAGCCATTGACCTTTTGCTACAGTTGCCCTTACTTGGCGTTGGCTCTTTGAACACAATAAAACCCATTGGCAGCAGATCAACATCCTAATAATACAAGCAAGCATGACGACAATACAAACTGCTTACTCACCACTCAAATGGGACAGAAGCGAGCAGCGGGGTGTTTCTACTCGTAGGACCAGTCCACTGTCTTTTTGAACTAATTACAAGACGTCTGTATCAGTGTGATAAAGCACCCTAGTAATAATTATGGGGAGGTTTCGTTAGACCATCAAACTGAAAATTTTTCACTATGGAGAGAATGTCGAAAAGGTTTCAAGATTTTTAGTTTTTGCTCTATCGTAAAAGCAACAATACATAAAAGCGTCAAACTTGGTGTGATCGATTATAGTGCATACTCTACAAATAATGAAATAATAACAAACGGCCAAGTGTGTGTCGGGCTCGCGCTAAGGATAACAGAGATTTTTTTTGTTATATAGGGACCTTCTTAATATGCTGACACATTTTTAATGGGATGATCAGAACTTCAAATTCAAACTGAACAACTCTCTCTATGGCACCAAAATCGAAATCGCGAAAAGAAAACAGCTGTTCACAGGACAGTTGACTATTTTCGCGATTTTGATGTTGGTTCCATCGAGAAAGTTGTTCAGTTTGATGGTCTGATCATCCACTTAAAAAAGTGTCAGTATATTAGGAAGGACGTATTGTTGTTGTAGCTCTCCGCGCGCGAGTTCGACTCGAACCTGGCGGGTTTCATTTTTATTTTTTCTCGATGTTGGAAATTTGATTTATACCACCTCTAGATACCACCCCTTTCAATATTGTTAAGGTGTTTTGTTACATCCTGTATAAAGTGGGCTTAGCTTTGCTTGATTATTGGTGCAAGGGTTACCAACGGTTTTAAGCTAATCAGTAAAGGAAATATATATATAATAGGATAATAGTATATTTTGGTTCGATTCGATAACCTTTCCACTTTTAGAACTAACAAAGATAAACAGAAATGTTTACACAATAAAGAAGAAAATAAAACACATGGCCCGTAAAAACAAGTTGGCTTCCATAGTCAATTATTCGGCAGCGCTTCAGTTACTGTCGATAACTGCCTGGTTAGTGGACCGAGCGAAAGTTATGCCCGTTTTTTTCAGCTTCCTACTTAACTGAAATTCCGTAATCAATGTTTTTCAATAAATCGAAGTTACAGTTTCATGTATGTTTACCACAGTAACGGTTATTAAACTTGATTGAATAATAATAATAAATATCGTGGTCGTTGTCACACAGTCTAGTCCAGGCACACTGAAAGTACCAAAATCCAACCAGGACTTGTATAATCATGAAATTAATTTGTAACATTGAACGCAAATAATTGCTGTACAATGATAAATACATAAATATGTCTGGATACAAACATCCATAATTCGGGTACAAATATTCATATCCATCATACAAATATTTGTTCCTTACGTGATATGAACCCGCGTATCTCGGCAAGCAGGCAAGGTCACTTCCAATGAGCTACCGAGCCGTATTTAGTCAGCAAGTTTTAAAACCGATAAAAATAAGTTCTGACGAATTTTGGAGAAAACTTCGAGACCGCTGTTCAAACTTCAATGATTCATTCCAGTTTTAAAGTAACTAACATTACGATGAAATCCCAAAAAGCAAGAGCCTCAGCTAAAACCCTTCACGAAGTTATAAATGTTTCAAATTTGTTCTCAATAGAGCTAGAGGTACAATCGGCCTATGAAAAACAAAGTGACACATCTGCCCAATTCACGCGACGTATAATACGCGTGCAATGCTTTTCCCTACCAGCGACACGCTATTACGCTACATTTTTACGCGTAAATTACATCGCGTAAATTCGAAAAACTTGTCATAAAAAAATCACACTACTAAAGTGATAACCAAAAATAAACAAAGTGATGATGAATGACCAATACAACAAGATAATCGATTCTGCTGGACGCGAACAAGATAATCGATTTCTGAGTAAGTAATCTATATTCACGTGCTCACACACGCATTTAAGTTAATCTGATTGATGTGGGAATTGTTTCTTTTCGATATGAAACGCAACACTTTTGCAATTGTTGAAAAAATTTATCGTTTGAAAAGTGAAATATTGCGCAGTGTGGCAATTTGGAAGGTAGGTTTATTTATTGCTTATTGCGAATGTGAGGCTACAGGTTCTATGAATAAAATCCTTAGAATTTATAGATATTTATGGAGGAGATATAGGAAAACATAAAATATAATAGAAATACTTAGTTTTAAAAAGACACATCTACGAGTATCTAGTCGGATCCCGTCGGTGGCGCGTTGCGAAGAGGTATGGGCAGTCAATCATGAGGTCCGGGTTCAAATCTCTGAATATTTTGTTACTTTAACTTGCAAGGTTTACTACATAGATATCATCATCATCAGCCTATATACGTCCCACTGCAGGACATAGGCCTACCCTACACCACGCGTAACCATTGCGGATTAGTAGACCTAGTCTTCACTGACTCATCAGAATTTCTTCTTCAGCGTATATGCAGGTTTCCTCGAGATGTTTTCCTTCACCGTTTCAGAGCATAAGGTATTACGTACGGAAAATAACAATGTCATCAAATATATTTAAACACACCATATCCATCAAAGTCTAGCCCCAAGAGAAACGTAATACGACACAAATGTTTACACAACAAAGGGTAACAATTGTATTCAATGAAAAACATACTGCTAGCACATAACGACCAAGATCATTCCAATATAAACTGTATCACAAAAGCAATAAGGTCTCGTTATATATTAGATTTAAACAACTACAATAGGAAACAAAGTGCACACAAAAGTGAAAGACGGACAGAATGGCAAATAAAGCAATCAGAGCACAATTGCAAACGGTATTAAGTTCCGAGACTTCCTTTAAGGTTCATAAATAAACATGTGTTTAATGTGGGCGTTACTTGAAAACTATTTGGGTTTCGAACATTTATCTGGCACAGCTTTTTCGCTTGGTAGGAGATAAAAAAGAAGTATACAACCTTTTGTATAAATAAAAACAAGAGTCCGGAACGGCTGGCTCATAAAATAAATGTTCCAAGACCTAGTTATATATTTGGTAATAGTTTCGTTTTGTGATGCAGACACATAGATAAATATATCTTGGACAGTGTCAAACAAATCATCTAGTCACATTTAAAGTACCAGAATCTAGCCTGGACTTGTATTATGATGACTAGACAACGATATAGAAATTTATATAATACATATATAGATACAAACATCCATGACTCGGGTACAAATATTCATATTCATCATACAAATATTTGTCCCTTACGGGATTCGAACCCGCGACCCTCGGCACAGCAGGCAGGTTCACTACAGACTGTGCTATCTGGCCGTCATACATACATAAGCTCACGCCTGTCTCGTGGGTTTAGGCAGAGACCACCACAGACGGACCGCCACACGCTACGACTTTGACACACTTCTTTAGCCTTATACACATTCATACATCTTTTCATGCACTGCCGTCGATTGAACAGCACTTTGTACTTTTCGGGAAAGATCATTAATTTGATCATGGTATGTTTTTGCGGACGACCTCTCTTGAAATATTTCATTTGTAAGTATTTTTTCATTCATTCTCTTTACATGACCGAACCATCTAAGCATACCCCTCGCAATCCTATTTACTACATAATCCTTCAACTTACACCAATCCATTATCACACTGTTCTTGATTCGGTCAAAAGACACCTGCTACAAATTAGGTGTTTAGAGAGTAGGTACGGATCAGATAGTCTATAAAAGGAATTATTATATTATTATTGTATCTCTTACGGTATTTCACGGGCCGTAGCCCGGACCTTTGGAAGGCTTGCATGGGGACACAGGTCCAACACGTAGAGGCCCCTTTGAGACACTTTTATCTAAATGCAATGGGATGCACCAACCGTGGTCTATCTCTGAATGCATTATGCAAATGCACCAGAAGACATACCACGTTCGGTGCAGAGACTATTGTAGAAAGGACAAAAACTACTCGGGTTATGGGGGTGAACTGGGTGGACTGGGAATTCTGGGTTATTGCGGAGAGACTCGGGACGCCTGCCGTAACAAATGTCTCTAAGTTTGTCAAAAATGGCAGACGGTGACTTGCCAACTCATTTGATGGGCCCCCCAAAACGACCGCTCGCAAGGAGCGACAAGGCAGCAACATCTAGTGAGCGGCTAAGGTTGTAGAGAGGTGAGTCTGCGGGCGCCGGTTCCCGGTGCTAAGCGCACCAGTCAGCAGGTCCCGGCGTTATGACATTTTACACTTCCAACCTGGAGCATAGGTTCCGCTCTTGCGACTCCACTCCTGGCCGGCCGATTAAGGCAAGACAGGAGGTGAGGGCCAAATCAATCCGGGCCCTCTGGAGAATCGGGTCCGTGGTGTCGCCAATCACCAACAGCTCGCCACAAGCTGCCCTATTATTATTATATCAGCCGTCGGTGTCCCATTGTTGGGCAAAGGCCTCCCTCCCTCAAAAGGAATTAATCTTTGCAAAATTTAGAGCCTTCATTTCACCGTTTGGCCTCAAGTAAATAGCATCTGTCAACCAACAGAATTGAATTAATAATGCCGTCAAAACACCAACAAGCAAAGGATATTTCAGTTCGCAAATATTTGACAGATAATCAATATTGAATTACCGATAGAGGTCGGGCATTAAATAAGTAATGAACTCGGGTAATGAATGACAACATCCAAAATTATCAACAATGAAGCGAATGAGCCGAAGCTGAGAGCTGTCAGCTCTGTCAGAACTTTAGGCACTTTAGCTGTCAACTGAACTTGAAATGAGTAATTGCGCAATGTTGTGCTGATTGTAGTCTGCACAAATGAAGTAATGTATAGTATGGTATGAGTATGACGCTTGTTTTTTGTCTAGCTTACACTGAGAGAACTACAGGGCCGCAGTCTTAAAATAGGCTGGGGCCCTTGGGCACACAAAAATTTGGGGCCCTTTTGGAAAGTAAAAAAAGCGAATTGTATTAACTTTTTTTTACCAAGTATGATCATTTATTATAGGTACCTAATCAAATACAATATGATATAATATGTCATTAATGATATTAGAATGCTACTGGTTTTTTGGTTACGATTACGATGACGGTTTCTTTCGGGATTCCTGTTGAGCAAAATCTTCTATTATATCCTTAAAGTAATTTTTTTGAAGGATATGCCTTGTAACTGATAAGATTACTGATTTGTGAAAAAAGTATAATGTGCCCGACAAAAATGTTTTGACAGTAAATGTGTGAGAGAAATTGTCGGTCCTTCGGGGCCCCCTGAGAATGGGGGCCCTGGGCACGGGCCCCGTGTGCCCTTATGGTGAAGACGGTATTGGAGAACTAAATAGTTAAATGACCCTATAATTTGATTACAATTTATATATATTGAACAACGACCGTTCTTGGGTGTATGTATATTTAAGAGCATTTGAACGCCCAATTCATCTGGCCGATCATTTTCATCTCGTTTGTAAGAAAAGGACCTATATAATTTAGTAGCATTGTTATTAACGTCCTGGGGCTTTGAAACGCTTTAAAATTGAATGCCTTTTCTTATAAATAAAATAATACGAAAAGAAACTCTGAACTGTCCACGCCTTATTTACATCAGACGATCAGATTTTTGAGTTTTAGCTGCTTACGCCACGTTGTATGCCACGTTGCTGGTAGGCGTAGCCGTAGTGTGGGACGCCCTGCTGCCCGCTGGACAGACGACCTAAAAAAAGTAGCGGGGAGCGACTGGACGAGGAAGGCCGAGGACAGAGTTTTGTGGCTCGCCTTGGGAGAGGCCTATGTTCAGCAGTGGACGATGATAGGCTGATGATGATGATGATGCTGACGCCGCTTTGACCAGGGTACAGCCATTATTAAAGGTATCATTCTGAAATTACAGTACGTTAGCTTATAATTATAACGGACGGACGATATCATACGCTAACGCTATTACTGTGTATTAAAACTACCCAGTACAACACGTCTAGTATACACTTAGGTAATTGACAATGTCTGTCACGGCACGATACAGGTGTCCTAGTATTCCTATTCTCAAAGTGTCAACCGCAATCTGAAAGTTGTTTGTAAGACCGACCGCCCATAGTTACGCAAACTACGCAATCTTACAATTACAATACTTACATGCTTTTTTGTTACTGTATCCGTTTCCGTTTTATATAACATAAGTGTGACCGTTTGATTCTCAATTATCTTTAATTTTTAATTACATAAATAAATGTATTTATCACACACAAAGAAAAACATTAACAAGTTAGGAGGGCATTAACGTAAATATGGGCATTTATTGTCTTTGTGAGAGATTGGCGCGGCATCTGAATTACCTAATAGTACGATTATATTTAGTTATGATTCAACATGCAACGTCCTAACTACTCCTAAACAACTGGGGAAAAGAGCACAAAGTGACATTTCACTAGGTGTCCCCCGTAAGAATCTAACCTTTTCCGTGTCAATATCCCAATGCAATGTGTTCACTAGGAGTATATCAATGTAGTTGTAGGTTTTGCACACACGTAATCAAAGTAAACTTTTAAAAGTAAGTTTTAAAAAAAAAAAAAAAAAGTAAGTTTGTTAGTACACCTCTCACGCCTCGACCGTTTAGCTGACAGCCTACTAAATTTCAGGGCGATAAGCATAAGGCCTGGGAATCCTGGGATACGTTTTATTTCGAAAGTAAAACGAATTCTGTTTCCAATCCCAGGTAAAAATTTATAAGCCTATTTCATCCCACTGCTGGGCAAAGGCCTCCCCTTTCATCCTCCAACCATCTCTGTTCTGGGCATGATTCGGTGATGTAGCTTCGGCCACCATATCATTTACCAATAGTAATAAAAAGAGAACAACTTTATCTCATTGCTTACAGGAGAGCGTGTAATTTCTCTATATTACTATATTTGCATTCTAAGTTAGGCACCTTATCTGACTTTCATCAAAACATATGCAGTCCATTACTCTCTCTAATGCATTTTTAATTGCTTCTTTTAACAAAAAGCCCGAAATGGAAAGTGTACTGTGTGAATTGGGTCGAATCGAACTATTGTGTCAATGAACGTTGTACGAGCCTTATGACGTCACGCTATTATGCTATTATTGCGATGAGTCGGTGATGAGGAAAACATAATGTAATCTATTATGTTACCCATTACACTTCCCTTTTAATTATATCATGTTCAAATACAGTGCTGAATTTACTGCGTACTATTGTCGGAACAATGAGGCGTTTGAAGATGGCAACATTAAAAGTTTTGAAAAACCCAAGAAGTTTGGAATCCTCTTAACAAGCGGTGAAACATGATAAATACTCCTTGGTGGTCGGTCGGTAATGATCGTTCTTCTCCGTAGTTGTTTTTAGTGACGTTAACTTTGTCCCTTTCTAATTTATGTCTTACCATGACGTCACTCAATTGTCGTTCATGTCGTTGTGACGTCACTGGAATAGAAAGGGACACACGTAAAATTGGAAATATCGACGACGGAGACGAACGTCAAATTTTCTTGTATCAATGCTTGTAAGGAGAAGTGCTTATCCTTATTATTTTGATCCATGGAAAAACCTGTCACGTTGAGAGTAAAAAGTGCTGTTTGTCTATGGACTGCATTATGTCTGACAGGTGGTGTTGCCAATGAATAAATTGTTCACTGCCAACAAATACGCAATAGTCCCCAAATTATTCGTTTTTAAAGAATATTGACTACATAAAAAGTTGATCAATTCAAAGTATCAAAACGTCTTTCATATTAAAACCATCATTTTATTATTGAATCAACAAATTTCTCCCTAAAATTTGGGAATCGAGATAAACACGGCACACTTTCGATCTGACAGCTAAGTTTTTACAATTGGACGCAGTTCTGCAAAAAAGATCCAACCCACTATGGGCTCTATAGCCTGTTTCACCACTTCTGGGTAATTTCTTGTTAGCTTATCCAACAGATAGTTTGACATATTTTGTATGAAATTATGACAAAATATCTGTCAGATAAGCTAACAAGAACGGTTACCTATCGTACTTTCGAAAAATAGTTTTCCGAATTTTAGTTCTCCGAAATCGTTATACTTTTTATTGTTTCCCTTTTTTTTTGTTTCCCCGAAATATTATTCGCCATATTTTAAAAAGCCAGATTTTTTATTGTCCTTTTTTTCTTTTAACCAATGGATCAAAATTCTGTAACACAGTTTTCCGAAGTAATGTAAGTCAGATAATTTACTTTTTCGAATATTTGTTTTTCCGTACAGTCACATTTCCGCAGAAATATTTAACCTAACCTGTCCTAGAATTTTAAAAACACCAGATGGTTTTTTTCAGGCAGGGGGCGTCCACCTCTCGCACCTTCAACATACATTATAAGCAAACAAGCAAGCATGCAGCAAGCAAGCAAGCATGCAGCAAGCAAGCAAACATGCAGCAAGCAAGCAAGCATGCAGCAAGCATTTTGATGCTCCGCTCGCTTCGCTCGCTCCGCTAAGTGTTTTACATGTTCTAACCTAACCTACAATTTTAAAACCACCAGGTTGTTTTTCTCAGGCAGGGGGCTTACGCCCCCCGCACCCCCCTAGCGGGGGGCGCAGCCCCCCTGCACCCCCCAACATGCATACAAGCAAGCAAGCAACATGCAAGCAAACATGCAGCAAGCATGCAGCATGCATGCAGCAAGCAAGCAAGCATGCAGCAAGCATTTTGATGCTCTGCTCGCTTCGCTCGCTCCGCTCGCTCCGCTAAGTGTTTTACATGTTCTAACCTAACCTAACCTACATTTTTAAAACCACCGGTTTGTTTTTCTCAGGCAGGGGGCTTCTCCCCGCACCGGCCCCCCTAACATGCATTACAAGCAAGCAACAAGCAAGCAAGCAAGCAAGCAGCATGCTAGCAAGCATGTTGGTGCTATAATCCTGGTATCATGACTGTATCTACTAGGTAATTATTACAGAAAACTTTACTGTGTTGTGTCAGTGTCCTAGTCATACTTTGGAAGAAGTTGCTTCTACATTTTAAAACTTCGAACCCAGAAGACCGTTGTCAAAAGAAAAAAAATGATTATGAAATTCTGATTTTAAATTTTCTGGAAAATAATACTTCTGTCAAGTCTTTATAAGGAGTAACAAATGTATGAGTAACAAAATATCTGTCACTAGAAAATTCTATAAACCGTTTTCGAACAACTGAAATTCGGTCAGTGAAATTTCGAAAGTAAGATAGGTTACCAACAAGAACTGATTCAGAAGTGGTGAAACAGGCCCTAAGTATCTCTGAACAATTTATTTTATTATGAAAACGCCTCATTTCATGCAAGAGTTTATAAAATAAAACACTAAAAGGCTTTTTCTCCCTTCCGGACGGAAAGCGTCAATTCTCGTCCCGCTGCGTTAAACGAAGTTGTCGCTTTCCACCGCCGTCGAGGAGAAAAATAGTATACTAACCTCGGACAGTGAACAAGAAAGCCTCAGATATTATTGTCACGTGTCAAACTGATCTTTATTACTATTCGGCTACGGCTTTATCGTTAAAAATTGTAATGGAATTTCGAGCTCGGAATTTCGCTAAAACGTGGCGAGTTAAAATATACTGTAAGTACCATATCTGAAAGTACAAAACGCTGACATGAAACGTTTAAAACAATTTCGAGCGTGAAATTCCTCTGCGATATTTCCGCTAGAGTTGTCCCATTACTTTCCTATGGAAAGAACTCTCTAACAATCATGCTATGCTTTAGGTTTCTATAAAGGGTTGTATTGTTGTATGTATTACCGATTTTACGATGGAGAGAGAAGAAAAAGCGTTGACAACAATTAGCGCCAAATCTAGCCCATTATTTTCGACACACAAAAATTTCAGAATCTAGCGCTTTTTTCACAGTTTTAGCGCCCAATCGATTTTTTGAGGTGGCAATCCTGGAGAGAACACAATTTTTTTTGGTAATATCGTATGGTGATACGGAGCGGAGCCCTCCGTGCGCGAGTCCGACTCGCACTTGGCCAGTTTTCGATATTCAACTAAACACGAGAGATGTTTATAACCTAAAACCGTAAACTAGACCGCTGCCCTAATTGAAATGAAAAATTCAAAGAAAATCGTAACCGAGCTTGCCTCACCTTCTCGTACTTCTATACTAAATTATTAATCATTGGTAAGTTCGGACTTTGACCTTTCTATAACCTTAAAGGTAGCTTTATGTTCAGATTGTCAGTATAAGAATAAGACAAAATAAATGTAAAATAATTCGAGGACTTACAATGATCAAGTCGTCGCGTCGATGTTTTCCTGTAACAGAAAAGGTAAGGTTAGAAGATCAGATACATAAGGTCATAAAGTATTACAATATGGAGGAAACACATTCCTCCTCGCCGATACATAATGACAGTTAGTTCGAATAACATTGATTGAAACAAGTTAGTTATCATCTCGCTAACAGAGATATTTTAAGGTGCCTATACAAACTGTCAAACGGTCATCTACAAAACTGCATCGTCAACGAGCTTTCCGAAAGGCCATGGCAAGCAAGACAAGGGATGAAATACACTAACAGTCACCCAATTATAAATACGTGCACTAGTCGTAGATGTTTAGTCGTGGGTGTATGGGCATTACTCAACTGCATGCGCCTAATGCGTATTGGTGGACTACACAAACTAATCAGAATTTCTTCCTCAGCGTATGCAGGTTTCCTCACGATGTTTTCCTTCACCGTTTGAGAGCAGTCGGTATTACGTACACAAATTATAAAAACTCATTGGTACATGGCATTCGTCCATGCGGATTCGAACCCGGAGTCAATATTGAGTGTCCACAACTACCTCTCCTTAACGCGCCACCGTCTCGCTTACCTATTTTGATCACTATTAAGTATTTGGTCCAAGTCCCCAGCTAATAACTAGGATTAGCTTAATAACTTAGGCTATAGTTACCTAGGTGGTAGGTTACGATATAAAGCTAATCTAGTGCCGAACTAAATTAGGTTCTGCACTGCCTAGTAATTACGATGTGAAAATGAGTAGCCGGTGGATCGCCACGCCAATACAAACACAATTTTGAACGCTGGCGTATGTACGTGGTTGATGAACCGTGCGATCAAATATTTGGAGTTCCAGTTCATGTCAACTACGCATCTAATTACATGGATCAAATTGTTTCTGATCGACTTCAAAAGAAAAACCTTTAAGAGAATTTTATTCCGAGAGCGAAAATGCGCGCTGCATACAAACGTACTATGGTGATATTTTCAATACTAACCAATTAAAGTCAATGAAATTTTGCAGAAACACTTTAGAAACAAATCTCTACTTATGCTTCTATGGAGTCAGATTTTCGTTAAAATATACAGTTTCAATGCTAGGATTAATTTAAGATTTGTATGGAAATCTTTGAGGCACTGTAACTTGAAAACTATACATTTTAACGAAAATCTGACTCCATACAAGCATAGACATTTGTTTTTAGATTGTTTCTGCAAAATTTCATTGACTTTAATTGGTTAGTATTGAAAATATCACCATAGTACGTTTGTATGGAGCGCTCCGAATTATATCCCCTTAATAGTTTCAGATTCATTCTGTGGCGCCTCAAAACAGAATCTATTCATACTTTTTACATTTACTATTTTAATGTTTTTTTTGGAGAGCGCGTTACATCCTCGGCTTCATCTACACTTTCCATCCGGTGAGCTGGCTGGAGTCAGGATCAGGAGTAAACACAAATTAGAATAGAAAAAAAAATTTATTCCGTCCGTATTCGACCTAGAAAGTTCATGATTTTACAGTTTAGATACCGACGACTACCACGATTTTAGTATATTAAGTGAATAATAAACATGCGATGATGAAATCTGAAATATGATCGTAATTTTCAAGAACCTAAAACAACTTGCCAAAAAAATGAGAGTCCAATTTGTCATTGGAGTTCCAATTTATCAGCACCTTGCTGTCAACGTCCCATAAATTCAATTAGCTAATGAACAGAGTTTTTCAAAGGGTTTCAGTGAATTCCTGTAACATGCTTAAGTAATTGCATACCTTTTAGGAAGATTCTCATTTACCGCGCCTAATTAAAACAGTGCCATAGATTTACTTTGTTTCATTCAATGAAAGGAAGCCCGCTAGCGAGACGTGTCTTATCCGTAGATCAAAGTAAAATGAATGAATAGGCCCAAAGCGCATTTAGTTAAAGCACACAATGTAGGGCACTTGGTCTATCATCTCAATACGTATTTGAAGTAATAAGAGAAGGAACTATTTCGGTCAATCAACTATTTTTTGTCCAATACCTAGTCCCAGTCATCTGCATAAAATTTACTCAATGTTCAGGCTCAGGCTCAAGTTCAGGATTTGCTTACCCCAAAAATTTATGTTTGTTGAATAACTAAGGATAACATTTATTAAATACATAGGTACACGGTTTTGCAAAATTACTTGAATTTTACTTTAATTTTGGCGGTTGTCCGATGGACGCTTTATTTCGTTGTCCCCACGCTTTTCGGTCTATCGGACAACCGCTAAAAACTTCTAGTAGTTCAACACAGATGGTGCAATGTGCATATGTGTAGAAGAATCATATCATTAGATACAATATCTATCTTTCAAAATTAATGAATGTCAAGAAAAAAGGAAGAAAAACTTTTTTTTTTAACAGTAGGTACCGTGAGGACAAAAAATAGTTGATCTAGCCATTTGTTGTAGCGATCCTTCGGGAGGCCTATGTCCGGCAGTCCACGTCAATCAGCTGAGATTATGAATGGCAATATTGACTATAGCAGTTGTTTTAACTTATTTTTCTCGTTTGAAAATGCTCGCGTAAGGCAAATCCTCAAAGAGGAAAGAGTATTTTCTTGCTCACACGTCTCAAACGTACTACTATCCTTCTTAATATCCAAGCTCAAGAAACATCCATCCTTGTACATTTTCAATTAGGTAGGTACGTGAATTTAGTGCGGTAAAGAATACACTATTCGTTTGTCCAATCTATTGAACACACCGCATCTTCTACTATGTGGTTTTATCTTTTTTGCACTCTAACCTTTTTTACATTAAGTCCTTTTCAGACTAATGACAATTTACAAATTCCTGTTCGTTCTCTCTTCAGTTCACTTCCTGTACACTTGTTCTTACGTCTTGTATGTACTAATGTACGTGTATCAGTTTAGCTTGTGGAATTATCTATCCTATCAAAATGAAGACAAACACTATATACATAAGCCTTTTTTTAGTTTAGTGCTCAGAATAAAAACCAAAAGGTTCAGGATTCGAATCTAAATCCGTAATGGATTGTTAGGTATTATATTGTGCCCTGCCAGTTTTCCACACGGCCTAAGTTGTCTCAGTTTGAAGACTGAACAATGTATGTGGCTGCAAAGAGGGTCTTCCTGTTGCAGGTAGCAGTAGCACGAACATACATTGCATTGTCGCAGTTTTACAATATTGTATGGCATTCTTAGACTAGGCGAGCACGAGCAACTTTTGTCACCGCAACTAATTTGTCTCTCATAGGGTTTGTATGAAAAGTCACGTCATACAAGCCCATTAACTTGATATGATAGACAAATGATTTGCGGAGACAAAAGTTGCTCGTGCCGCGCCTAGTCTTAATGTAAAATAAAACACCTTATATTATTTGGGGTTCGGGGCCTTGACAGGCTTCCACCTGTGCCATGCGAACATATCGCTGATCTTTTGTGAACACCCCATTTATAGTTCCCTACTGCAGTCAAGAATCGTAGTAGGATTTTTATACACCGTAATTAAAGGTCTTACAAAGTCTAATATCATAATGGAGTAGAAGAATAATAGGTTGGTATCATCACGGTTTTGTACAGAGAGGCACGACGACACGATCACTCCTCGTCCACGACTTTGCAGGCATGCCTCAACGCGCGTGATTTGCTCTGAATAGCTTCAGAAATATTACGAAATAGATTGACAAAACTGAATTCACGAATCAGACGGCACAATTAGAAATTATGTCACGAAAGAAGTTTTGATCACGAATCACGATACCGCCTTATTTGTACCATAATCAGTTTATTTCTAGGTTTATTTCCTTTTGTGCATTTTAATATATTTTTGGTGGAAATAATAAATATTTCATTCATTCATTCATTCACGATTTTTAAAGAACTTAATAGCAAAGCAAAGGCAGATATAATTTAAAGAACAAATATCCTGAACGAACTATATCTCACGCTTCCATCAATATGAAATTTGTACAGAATAGGTATTCTTTTTGTAACAACCACTGAAAGGAGATTTCCTGAACGTCAATATCTAAAGGACAACCTGGGTGCAGTGAGTGAAGTCACTAGAGACCAACTTATTATAGAAAAATCCTAATAATTTAATCATAATCACCTCAGGCGATGGACGTCCAAAGCTTTTGAACGAGAAAAACTTCATGCGCGCTCTTTCTGGCATACCTACGTAAAATAATCTAAATTTTTATCGTTTTCTCGGGGGTGGCATGCCAGGCCTGCCCTGTAGGGAATAGAGAAATTACACGCTCCTCTTGGTAGAGATGGTGTATCAAAGTTACCACTGAAACCACCAACTGGGCATGACGTCATCTAGTTTGTACTGCGGTTGTTGTATACCATAGAGAAATTAAACGCTCCCCTAATACTTTTTGTCTCCTCTCACCCGTCCCTCACCCCCTTTGTCGGCGACATAATTTCCTATAGAAACAAGCCGATATGCCATCTCCTCTTACTCCATGTACAGGGCTCTGTTTAATAGAAAGAAAGAAAGAAAGCAAGTTGCAGTGCTTCATGTGTCCTAGCATTATCAGCAATGTACTCTGAATTGTCATTGTCATTTGCCACTTGTCGCGTTTATTAAACAGGGCCCTGGACATAAAACATAATATAAAATGATTATCTCCCAATTCCAATAAAATGGATCTGATATAATCATATTATGTTTTACGATTTGAAAGGTTATCGTTTTAAAAAAATCTAATAACAGTAAAAAAAGAATTAAATGTTCAATGGACATAATAAAATTCGAAAGCACAGAAACCTAATAAGAAATCCAATTTCAAAATTGATTTCTATTACAACTGCCAACAAATTCAATAGAAACTCGACGACGACAGTAGTAAATAAAATACCGTTCAACGTTCAAAGAGGGACGAAAATAAATAAAATAGAAAACCCCAAAGTGTCCGATATAAAGGATATTGCACTTTTAGTTATTCACCAGACCAGCAACCAATATTTGAAGACCTACGTGATGTGGTGATAGTAACGCTGATGGGAGATCTAATAGGTCTGGTGACTATAAAACGGCTTAAAATTCCAGTCAATGTCAAGGCAAAAGAAAGAAATGATTAAATTTTCAGCATTTAAGAGAAGTTTATTCCGAGAGCGCAAATGCGCGCTGCATACAAACGTACTATGGTGATATTTTCAATATTAACCAATTAAAGTAAATGAAATTTCTCAGAAACAATCTAGAAATGAATCTCTATGCTTGTATGAAGTCAGATTTTCGTTAAAATGTATAGTGAGTGTATGAGTTTTTCGGAATTTATGTAGGTACGATTTGTTACACCACTGGCTTTTCGGTGAAGGAAAACATCGTGAGGAAACCTGCATGCTTCCATTTCGAGGCGTGTATTGTACCCACTGTCTATTATAAGTGGCGACGGGCTCACCCCCCGTCACACTGGACAGCGTTTCGGTACTTCTGGTGAAACGTGGATGTTCTGAGGTTTCAGAATATCTCTGACTACCCCCTCGGGGAATATAGTCGTGAGCATATGCGTATGTGAAGTCTACCGATTCGCATTGGGCTCGCATGGTGTTATAACGCCCATACACCCTTCCCTTTAGGAGAAGCCTGTGCCCTGGGAGTGGGACGTACATATACTGGGTGAAATTGATATCATTAGCTTTTAAACTAAGAGTCTACCCATCAAATTGGACGACTTTTACTGAGGGAACAAACCGATCGAAGCAAAAAAAAATTTGCCTTTCCATACTAAACTGCAGTGCCTACCTACCCGACTCAAATGATATATTTTTATTCCGATCGGTTCGCACCCATAGTAAAAGTTTCTTAGTTTGATTGGGTAGACTCCTAGTTTAAAAGGATGCTAATGATATCAATTTCACCCAGTATAGGCTGATGATGATGTTCAGAGTAATCAGATTTGCCCAGGAATATTAAAATCAACTACCTATATGACCATAGTACAAGAAATAGTATCTAGTACATACAGTACGGACAGTCCCTGCCAATTTTTACCTCACCCCCTCTGGTAGGAAGCGGGACGTCGCACATACCACTACACCCTCATAAGTTTTTCCTCAAGGCAAGTACTAAACGTCGGAATTGCGGTCTGATTCTAGCAATCTCAAACGTAAAGAATCAGAGGGCCTACCATGAGTTTTCACCGTACTTTACTACTGTCGTTACGTCACCAATTCGTATGACAGAAATTAGTTCTCAACGTAACCACTAGGAGCGCTGTACGAAATTCAATACATAATTGGTGACGTAACTACAGTAGTAAAGTACGGTGAAAACTCATGGTAGGCCCCCAGAATTCAAAACGAAAATAAAAAACAAAAGAACCTACAAGTTTAATGTAAAGTCAAGGTGACAGATGATATCGTAAATGTCTTTCCTGCAACTACAATTTGTGAAACAAAACAGGATACACTTCTTGTCGCCAGCAAAGATAAGAGTTACAAACAAGTCTGCAAGGCAACTTGACATTATTAAATTGTAGATCAAAAGTATCTCGAAATGTAACTTCCGTATCGCTTATATAAAAACTTTAACATTTAAGTATTCTTTTTGCATTTATAAGAAACATTTTAGAGACAAATCTGTACCACTGGAGTGATATCGACAGTTTACAGGCCATTTACTTTAATCGACTGCTCTTAAAAGGTGAAACAAAACAGAAAGGCAAAGGCGAAACATCAAAGCATAATTGCATCTTAATTATAGTCATCTACCGATAAGAGTGTTGAGTCTTAAATGCTTGGTTAATGAAAATTTGTAATTAAGGTGGTTGCAGAGTTGTCAATTTCATACAAAAGTTTCGTAGAATACGCGTAGACTATATTAATAAAAGTAATATTTTACCTAATAAATTATTATATGAAAAAATCTAGATGCCACGTCACAAACCACATTTTCAATTTAGAATAATAATTACGAAGTTTTGAAGCGTAAAAGTACGAAGCTTTGAAGTTATTCATATAAATTTTACATTGACAAAGATTGACAACACTGCAACCATCTAAAGATATTTTCTAAGACCCTCGATTTCGTAAGGACTAAAGAAGTCAAATATTGTTGGTCCCTAAGAAAAACTATTGGGTACCTATGCTTCAGTCGTCTCGTCATCTGCTTTGTAATATGAAACTGAATATTAGAAAAACAGGGTAACCGAGCCCAATACAATAACCAGGTCAACCAACTACATCAAACATGACGTGTCATGAATAATGTAAAAAGTTAAAATTGGGATTTAATTGCATTATTGAAAACGAATTTGTACGCGGCAGAGCGTTGTAAATTAACCAGGTAGAGATTACAAAATGTACTGCCGTGTCCGATTGATTTTTTTGCTTAATACGAGCTTGTTGGCGTAATACTCATTTAATCAGTCTTTTGGACATAATATGCCTTGTGTTGTCGGTAGCACCGGCGGCAGTAGAGATCTAATTGGGTACTATTAACACTCATCCTGAGGCAGGGAAGGGAAATATAACCTATGGAAGGATTTAGCTAACTGGTCGTCCTCCCGCAATACTATTGTGAAACAGCATAAGTAGTTTTGACATTATTCAGTTCGGAATTTGGGATGGTGTACTAATTTTTTCAAGGTCCAATACCTCAGTCAGTGCTAAGGGTAACGGTTTCGAATCCAGCAATCAAGTAATGGATGTTGCTATCTGTAATATTAATTATGCACTTACTGTATATCATTGCCTTATCATCAAACAAGTCTGGACTATGTTCTGGTACTTTATATGAGACATAGATACTTATGCTTATTTTTATGCTTCCACAAAACTGCAAAATTACAATAACTGTTACACGATAACCGGTAGCAGTGTAGCGGACCAAAAACAATGCAACTGAAATGCATCGCTGCAACTGAAATGATTCGCTCGGGTCAGTTACCCGTACGTCGACATTGATTTCCTGCTGATAATCTGAAAGTGTATCTTTTTATATCTTTCTGACCTTACTGTAATCCAGATACCGTTTCTTTCTTCATCCGATCCCAAAGTAATCAAAATTAAGCGATTCGACGAATTTCCCAAACACTTTTTGTTCTAAATGTGGCAAGCCGTGACTAATATGACATTAATTAGTTATTGAAGTTGCAAGTTTCTTCCGCGCACGGCTGCTTGGCTTGGTCACAGATTTGATTTCAGCTCTTCAAAATATTTTTAATTTGAAAGCTTTTTATAAGCGATGTTAAGTAAGTTTGATGTCGTATAATGTTCGCTTCTGTAATTTCAAAAGTATACTATAATCATAAGATATAATCTTTTGTTCTCTGCAGAACTAAATAATGAATCTCTATTAGTTTGTGTTTTGAGCTCTTGGATAATATTACCACATGACGTTTTCTTTTCAGGAAAGCTGGGACATTTTGGGACGTGGTCATTGGTGTACCTAAATGTTTTTTTTCTATTTCAACTATATTATAAGGAAAGGAACTGACTATTTCATATTTACAACAAATTAAGACTGTAAAACTAAATTTTCTTATTTTAAGTAGACAGTGCATGTATGACGGATTTCAGTTTAAAATTCGCGAATACGGAATGGCGCTGCGCATCTCTCTCCCATCGGTCTTACACATTCTTTACATCTAAAACCTTGGTTTCTAGCCCGACAAGAATCTATAAATCCTCGTATAGTACGGCATTCTAGGCAGCTGTAAGCAGAACTTAGCTTCCACAATGTTTGCTGCTTGTCTGGGGAATACCAGAACAGTTCCGTTTGTTAAGGTCAAAGAGAATCTACTGGTGTTCACAGGTTTGCATATGGCGCCGGCATTGTATGACCGATTTTCTTATAGGCGATTGTATAAATAAATAATTATAAATAAAAAATTAATAAAAAATTGAAATTAATCAGCCGATAGAACAAGCAGGTTTCAGAAAAGGTGATTGTGTACAAATGTAAAATTAAATACGTTACTTATTAAATGCTGTGCTTTAGTTAAATCGTTCTAGGCTTCAGGCCATCAAACTACCAAAACATCAAAGTACTGAACTGTTGTTTTGCGTATACCTAGATAATAATAATTTCACTTACTTAGCTAATTTCACTTACTTAGCCATCATCATCAACAACCTATATACGTCCCACTGAGAAGGGCACAGACCTTCCCCTTAAGGAGGGTGTAGTCAATGAGCGTTATTCCACTACACGTGCCCAATGCCGATTGGTAGACTTCACATTGCTTCAGAATTTCTTCTTCAGCGTATGCAGGTTTCCTCGCAATGTTATCTTTCAACGCGTCATATTTAGCCATAATAAACAAAGTACAAATTGAAGGGAAATACAAACAAACAACACTTCCCTAATGGCAGAAACATTTTCAAGGCCAAGGGATGTACAAATATTGATGTTCAGAGTTTGCTTCCGTTAACTTTGGCTAAATTAGTTCCACGGCACTGCCTTAATTTGTCCCTGGAGGTTGTGTTTTTGTTTTAATCAAATTAAATATTATTGTTCATGAATATTTAGTAGGCACTATAAACGGACCTGGCTAAATGATGTTTCAAAAACTATTCAGAGTCGATCAGAATTTTAAATCCAGTTTTAACAATGACTGGCCATTATGTAAAATAATACTTTGCCATTAATACCTACTTGTTTATGCCATTCGACATTGCTTTCGTAACAAGTTAGAAATATCGTTCTAAAAGATCCCACTAAATATTTAGGGGAATCGTAAATTGTTATCCCGCAGTTCAGAAAAGGCCTGAAACAATTTTCCGAGTTCCAAGTAATTTAAGTTATTTACAATTTTAGCATTCATAGTTCCTTTTTATGTCTGTAACATTAATGGAAAAACTTTTTTAAGGTCTTGTTATAACGTTCCTTTTGTAAACTCCCAAACAAAAGTTACCAGAATTCTTTTGAAGTGTAAATTAGTAATGGAGGAGGATTTTCCACGAATTTCTGGGCAAATAATACAAAGAGAAAATGTTCAGGCGATCTTTTCTCTAATTACGCAATTTAAGATAAAAAGAGGACACGTTTGTTGTCGGCTGTCTTATTTTAATACGTCACTTGAGTTAGAGAGTCGAATTTGTTTTTATTCGGAGACATAAGAAGACAATTTGAGCTTCTTTGCTCGAAATAATGGATGACAGGAAACACAATGAAGCTTGTAATCAAATTCTGAACCTTCTATAAATCAAGAACCCGACAAGACACTGTAAACATTCCTACAAACAAACCATCTGCAGTAACGACTACATTCTAGAAGCACTGTAAGGTTTGAAAGTTTTTTCAATATTTGTTATAATAATTGAATATAAATTCCTTTATTAACCTGGAAAGACGGATCTGATAAACATTCATAAAAGGAATCGATAGACTACAAAAAATCTGTTATCGTCACAAAAATGCAATGATATTAATGTAAGCTCACTGCAAAATTTATAAAAATAAACCCAATTATGTCAGTCGAATCAATTCATGTGCAATACGTAAGTAAATACCCCAAGCTAATACAGTAATTAATAGTGCTAGCGGTACGCCAAACAATACTGCACTTTTTGTTAAAGGCAAGCCGCTTTTCACAGTGGTAGATAGGACCATTTGGAATGATTTGACCCGTAGTGATTTTTGATTCACCCCTTAGGGGGGGATTTTTGGGGGGTGGGGGGTGAACTACTCCTTAAATTCTTAAAATTGCTAACCTTAACCGATATTGACAATCAGGGACTCATTTTCCCATAATTTGAGGTCACTGAATTTGAATTTGGAGTAATTTTGATCATCCGAACTTCAATTTTGGATATTTTGGACCGTAAGGACGTTTTTTGGTACGAAATTTAAAAAATGATAAAAAGTCATACAGTAGCCATATTAGAGTCAATTTCTGGAAAGTCAATAGCGCTAAATTGAAATAAGTCGTCAAAAATATATTTAGGAAAAAATTTGAGGGGGTACAAAATGACTAAAAAAAATTTTTTTTTTTTAAATCAGATTGAGTATTGTTTTTAGGGTTCCGAACCAAAAAGGCGCCACACAGGACCCTATTACTAAGCCTACGTTGTCCATCCGTCCGTCTGTCCGTCCGTCCTGTCTACCTGTACTGCCTGTCCTACCTATAAAGGGCTGTATCTTTTGAACCGTAACAGCTAGATTAGAGAAATTTTCAGAGAATATGCGTTATTATAGCGAATTTGTTAAAAAATAATAAGAAAAGCAAAAAGTAAAAAATTAAGGGAGGTCTCCATACAAAAAACTTTTTTTTTAACGTTTATAGTTTTTGCTCTATCGTAAAAACGGTAATACATACAAGCGTCAAACTTGGTACGGTTATAGTGCAAACTCTACAGTATAACAAGAAATAATAGAAATTGGCCAAGTGTGTGTCGGGTTTGCGCTAAGGGTCCCGGAAATAACACATTTTTTTGGTGTTTTTTTTTTAGCCGTGTCGAAATTTCCAGTGGTTGTTCAGACCATCAAACTGAACAACTTTTACTATGGGAGGAAATCTGAAATCACAAAAAAAAAATCTACTGCTCCATACTAAACTGCTATGCCTGCTCGACTCAAATGTATGAGACAGCTGTTTTTGTTTTTTCGATTTCCGATTTCCTCCCATAGTAAAAGTTGTTCAGTTTGATGGTCTGAACCACCACTGGAAATTTCGACAGGGTTAAAAAAAAAACACCAAAAAAATGTGTTATTTCCGGGACCCTTAGCGCAAACCCGACACACACTTGGCCAATTTCTATTATTTCTTGTTATACTATAGAGTTTGCACTATAACCGTACCAAGTTTGACGCTTGTATGTATTACCGTTTTTACGATAGAGCAAAAACTATAAACGTTAAAAAAAAAGTTTTTTGTATGGAGACTCCCCTTAATTTTTTACTTTTTGCTTTTCTTATTGTTTTTTAACAAATTCGCTATAATAACGCATATTCTCTGAAAATTTCTCTAATCTAGCTATTACGGTTCAAAAGATACAGCCCTTTATAGGTAGGACAGGCAGTACAGGTAGACAGGACGGACGGACAGACGGACGGATGGACAACGTAGGCTTAGTAATAGGGTCCTGTGTGGCGCCTTTTTGGTTCGGAACCCTAAAAACAATACTCAATCTGATTTAAAAAAAAAAAATTTTTTTTAGTCATTTTGTACCCCCTCAAATTTTTTCCTAAATATATTTTTGACGACTTATTTCAATTTAGCGCTATTGACTTTCCATAAATTGACTCTAATATGGCTACTGTATGACTTTTTATCATTTTTTAAATTTCGTACCAAAAAACGTCCTTACGGTCCAAAATATCCAAAATTGAAGTTCGGATGATCAAAATTACTCCAAATTCAAATTCAGTGACCTCAAATTACGCGAAAATGAGTCCCTGATTGTCAATATCGGTTAAGGTTAGCAATTTTAAGAATTTAAGGAGTAGTTCACCCCCCACCCCCCAAAAATCCCCCCCTAAGGGGTGAATCAAAAATCACTACGGGTCAAATCACTTCAAATGGTCCTAACTACCACTGTGCAAAGCGGCTTGCCTTTAACAAAAAGTGCAGTATTCTTATGAAATTTCCGATGAACCGCTAGCACTATAAACGTGTAATTACAATTACGTAAAGCCAAGTAGCATAAAAGTACGAATAATTACTGATAATTCAACTATAATTATAATGATAATAAGCGACACGACAGTTGCTGTTGCATAGATATATATGTTTGTGAGAATCAGTTGAGAGCTAAAACAAAGGTTGTATTACTTGTATTGCATCATGTAATCCAATTGCATGGGACAGAAGTTGAGCGGCGAAGGGTCGAGCAACGAAAAGCAGAGAAACTAATAAAAATATGACAGTTTTTTATCAGCTATAAAAATACTTGCTAAAACCTTAGGCAAAAAATTCACGTGGAGAAACGTAATATCTCCGATACAAAAATAGAACACGTTTTCTTTCAACGTATCCCCAGGAAATTGCGTAAAAATTATTATCTACTTTACTCTGACATCCTGCAATTTCCCGCTTTTAAATTACGACAAGCCTTCTAAACATGGGCCGGTTAATGATTAGGTTCCGCCATCGCTGCTGAGAAAGGTTTAAGACCTAGCCTAGTTCCTGATAGTTTAGGTGTTTAGAATATATTAATAATTTATCAGATTCTCATGTGGTTAATCCTAGAACATCCAGAATTTTAAGGACCCATACTTATGGAACGGAATTGTTGATGTAGGAGTAGGTACAGTCGTTTCATGATAGATAGAATGAAACTAATTTAAATCCATTTTACGTGTGTATCATTAAAATTCCTAATTATAGATGATACACATAAAATCACGATTCTCTGAAACGAGGGATGCGACTGGAGACATATTAGTAGAGGATTTACTTTCTACTCAATCCGATGGGAGCAGCAATACGAATTTAAGTAAATAGACTTGCACGACGAAAAACTCGAGACGTACCTATTCTAGAATTCCGAGATAGCAGTTTCTAATCTCTCTAGAGCAGCCGAATCCAAATATCAAAATATTGAAACAAATCATTGGATCGGATAGACAAAGGCTACGGATATAAGAGGCGAGATAATTCAAATGACGAGCGATCAATCATCCATCAACTGAATCGCGTGCATAAATGTGCGTGTTTTATTACCCAGTAATCTCACGTACTGCAGTCACAGACAGATCAACAAACTTATCTGCGAAGATTTGACGGTCACTGGTTTTACATGTCTGTTTGGTATTTTATTACGACGATTTTATTTAGACGTTCTATCGAGTGGATCTTCTGAGTAGAAACTGAAAAATTGTAATTGGCATATAGAAGCCGGACTGAACCATCGATTGCCAGACGATTTGAATTTCCATCTTTCTGTACAAAATGTTTTCATATTTGATAGAACATTTTGCTTTAAACTAGTTTAAACATCCTAAAATCTGCGTTCAACTAATGACCACATTTCAAGTTATCGGCTACAAGGGCAAATGCAAAAACAGTTTTGATTTCCCAAACGGACAGCGAACAAAAAATTTTTTGGTGGTCAAAGCAATATTTCTAAAGACCTCAATACGCTGCAAAATTTGCTCGAATAAAAGGGTTTAACCTTGATAATGGAGTACTGCAGTTCATTCAACATCGTACGTCTCAGAACGGAACTCTTATAGCTATGTCTTGTGTATGAAAATGGCTTGATTCACAGGACTTCGTATGTGGAATGTTCAGTCTTGTCATTCTGACGTACAGGCCGTGACGGTCACGTATCGTGAATAATAATAATCGTAACACAGACGTGACCAGACTACTTCCTTTCAAAGTCCCGAACACTTAAGAATTAACTTAACTTTTGGGCAGGTACCTGTACCTACTGGATCTAAATAGGTATACATACCTTAATACCTGCTACTACCTTTTTCTAGAGACGTTGTTTTATAGAATGTATCGTATCTACTATCTATCTTCTGAAACATCCTAGATCTTGAACGCTATCTTTGCTAAGATTAATTGAAATCGTAAAAATTATGAGGTGTCGACTCCATGTAAGAAGGGTATTGTGAGGTATTGTGTGACCAATTAAATAATCTTTTTAGGCTAAATTAATACCAACATATTTAAGATTAAATCCAAGTCAATCAATAATATCGAGAAAAATATGAAATGACATTGATCTAGAACGTTGATTCGGGTGGTGTCATTGTAAAGAGCGAAGCAAATGTTTTTTATTAGTACGGAGCATAATACGTGAAAATCATCATCATCGTCACAGCCTACAATATACGTCCCACTGCAGGGCACAGGCCTACCCTCAGGGAGGGTGTATGGGCGTTAGTCCACCACGCGTTCCCAATGCGGATTGGTAGACTTCACATCATCGGAATTTCTTCTTCAGCGTATGCAGGTTTCCTCACGATGTTTCCTTCACCTTTTGAGTACGTGAAAAACTCATTGGTATATTATATGGCATGTCATCCGTGCGGATTCGAACCTGGACTTCAAGATTGAGTTTCGTGAAAATAGTACCATCAATTGAAAATTACAAATTAATTACAGATGTTTTCTCATTATGAATCGTAAATATGGTCGGAATTATAGAAAATGCACCCGCGTTGAAAGGAATGCAAAGTGCCGAGTGAATGCGAGACCAACGGCATGGCAGCGGCAGCGTCGAAAAGGAAACGAAAAAAACAGTGCATAGCGATTACGTAGCAGGGGTGCGATTTTTGAAAGTCACACGTTTGAATCAGCAGTAGAAAATGGCCAAATTGGATTAGAGATAATGCATCATTTGACCATGAGGATACGACTTCGAAGAAGAAGAAGACTAAGGTCAGTAGTAAAACACATGCCAATGACTGATGGTAATTATTCTACTAAGGATGTCATGAAGAGTCAGCTGGCAGTAACTTTTGGGTAGAGTTCCCACTCAAGTGAGTGTCGGAAAAGTGTCAGGGAAGGGACAGCAAACTTCATGACTGCTTTAGCTTCCAGACCTTGACGCCAAACGTCTAGACCGCAATATCCGACCCAAACCAACAGCAAACTGTATTGTGCTGCATGTAACAGATTATTTAAAACCAAACTAGGATTCTCCCATATACGAGCTCACACCAATAACCATAGAACATTATAAGAGGGGTTAGAAATGCTAAGTAGCGCTTTTGCTTCGGAGACGGCTGTCGCCACTTGTCTTCCCGCTCACGCTGCTGCAATTACTCATGCCCTCTCGCTCGCACCGCGCCGCGCGCCTTATGGTGTTATGCAAATCATTGCATAACCTGTGGCGACACGTTCCACGTCTACTTTGCACTTCTAACCCCTCTTATAATGTCCCAATGAGGATATCGCCGTCAACGGATACGTCGCGGAGAACATCATCATTATCATCATTCTACTCAACAAATCCAAATTAAATAAGACAAATATATTTGAGGAAAATACTAATTACCGTACCTATAATATTAAGTTAAAAACAACAACATTTTCTAAGAAGTTGAGCGGTTTAGGTCTAAAAGATAAAGAGATAATGCGATAAAACGTGGGTTTTTTTTTGTTTAGAAGAATTATTTGTATACAATATCTACATGGTGAATACAAATCAGTAGGATAATCATCTGATTATCTTATTAGGACAGTATTATTAGAGGTATTTTAAGGCAACGACCTAATTTTTTTTACGGTACTCTTATTACTAGGTAAAACCTCAAAATCTAGCTTGTTGGGCGTTTTGTATAGCGATCGCATTATCTTTATCATCATCAATATTATCAGTCCCTATCCGTATCAGTACAGTCCCAACTGGCAAAATTTACTTTTATAGATATCCCAAGAGCATATTTTTTCAGTCTTATATCACACTTACAGCCTGCTATAAGTGTGGATTTGGGCGCACTTTATAAGTCTATTCACCCTTTGTGTTGCCTTATAATATAATGGTCTTGTGAAGTGTATTTCCAATCTTACAAAACTCTTACGGATGCGTATGTCTATAGGAAAGTTGTCATAAGAAGCTGCGGAAGCAAACATATTATTTCAGTTAACATAATACCAGAAGGAACTCAAGGATTCATCATCATCATCAGCCTATATACGTCCCACTGCAGGGCACAGGCCTACTCTCAGGGAGGGTGTTTGGGCGTTAGTCCACCAAGCTTGCCCAATGCGGATTGGTAGACTTCTCATACGCATCAGAATTTCTTCTTCTGCATATTCAGGTTTCCTCACGATGTTTTCCTTCACCGTTTGAGAGCAGTCGGTACATAAGTTAATAACTCATTGGTACGTGGCATGTTGTCCGTGCCATATCTCTCCACAACGCGGAGAACTACCACTCAAGGAACCACCACCATATTAAATATAATAGCAACTTACTAAATCGATTTCTACTAACCAAATTCCTACATCACCAGTCTCCAAAGTTTGCCTCAAAAACAGAAGGGTTCACTGCCAAAAGAGTCTTACGTCATTGATTTTAGATACTTATGCAAGTTTTTTGTAATTATAAAACGTATTTAAACATCTATTTAATTATTTTTTCAATTTTTATATTTTCGACCGCTGCTGTAGTACCGATGTTGTATGAACGCGAGATCACTGTGCATTGTGCAGTGTACACACATTAACTATTACCACAGCCTGTACCAAAATAATCTTATCTGTTATTGAAAAAAATTATCAACAATATTGTAGATAGACGTAAATGATATAAATAGTTCTTTAATTGGAAGATAAAAACAACAATCGCAGTAAGTTTTACAAAGCGGATCAAGATGCATGTCTTCGCCCTGTTGCTGTTGGCCGTAGCCGCCGTTGCGGGTACGTTCCTCGTAATGTATTTTGCTTCACAGGCATGGCACATTTTAGGTACTTCGCTCAAAAGGGGTTATATATACAGTACTTCAAGGAAAATAATGGGCATCGGAAATAATCGCAAAAGCAGCTCTATGTCATTACAATACTGCCTAGTTTCGGTCGGTCATCTTCGGGAACACGAAGTTAGTCGATGCCCATTATTTTCCTTGAAGTACTGTAAGTAGCTTCCTCGTAGGGCCTTTAGAGAGCCCTGCTTGGTACCACCTCTTCCTAAACCAAAGTGGGCCATGGTAGGAGCCTGCCTATCGTAGGTCACAGTAAGCCTGGCTCAGATACCTAATCAAAAAAACAATCTAAAAACCTAATTTGTTTTGTTCTAGCTGCACCTTCTACCGAACTGCGTGCTCCAAACAGGATCGTTGGTGGTTCAGTGACCACTATTAACGTTTACCCCTTCGGAGCAGCACTGTTGTACTCCAGATTCGACGGTACCTTCTGGCAATGGTGCGGTGGTACCATTATTAACAACAGATCCATCTTGTCTGCAGCTCACTGTTTCTTGTAAGTTGGCTGTTTATAATAAATAGACCGGTGGCCCGAAGTAACCAACCTATTTTTTATATAACTAATGATCAAATCCATTTTGTAGCGAAAGTCGACTAAAAATAACGTATAAAAACGTGGTTTTTCTCCCCTCTGGACGGAAAGCGTCAATTTTCGTCCCATTGCGCTAAACGAAGTTGCCACTTTCCACCTTCGTCGAGGAGAAAAATAGTATACTAACCCCGGGCAGTAAAGAAAGCCTCAGATCACATGTTTGTGATGAGATCTGAGACCTTTCCTACTTTCCTGCCCTCGGTATGTAATCTACTATACCGTGGCGCAGCGTGGAACGTTTTCCAGTGTGTTACGGCACGAACACACAATACTTACATTTTACACCCCATAAGTGTCAATTGTCCTACGATACAGTTTTGAACAAAAAGTAAATGGGATACATAGCTTTATTTACTAAAAATGTGACTAAACAGTGTCTTGACCGATTTTTTCGATACCTAGCTGTTATAGAACTCAGAATAAAAAACTGTTTCGAATCATTTCTTGGAGAGATCAATGTTTTACGAGGTAGAAAGCAACTTAATGATTGTATATTTCAGCACCGGTAACCGTGCTAGTCAATGGCGCATCCGTGTGGGTTCCACGTGGGCCAACAGCGGTGGCGTCGTCCACAACACCAACTCAATCATCATGCACCCCAACTACAACGGCCGCACCGAGGACAACGACTTCGCAATCCTGCGCAGCTCCGGCACCTTCAGTTTCAACAACAACGTTCGAGCTGGCTCCATCGCTGGCGCTAATTACTAAAGCGCTAATTAGTGGGCGTGTGCTCATGGGGTGCCGGATGTGCCGACCCTTGGTACCCAGGTGTCAACGCACGTGTCTCCGCTGCCTCCAACTGGATCGTTAACAATGCTTAAGCACGCGGTTGGCCCGCGTGCGGGTCTGTTTCAAGAAGGATTCTCGCTTACTTGGAGTCAACACACCATGTCAGTCGTCTTGCGAACTGGATCGCAAGTAATGCTTAATAAATGTTATGAGACAATACGCCGTTTTATGATAAAATAAATGCTTACTAAGCAAACTCTCCGAGTTCGTTTTTTATTAGTAGTTTTGTTCATATCTGTAGGGGCTTTCCTTCCGTGGTTCACGTAGGCCTCGTAGTTGAGTTGTAGGTATGATCTAGAAGTTGTAAGTATACCGTAACTAGTTGACGTAAGTTTATTGTCAAAAGTAAGTGAGTTCGGTTGCCTGAGCCGCTTAGTTAAATGTTGTAAAACGACTGACTTTACTAGGTCACGAGTGTATTATTTAAGCGCCTCATTATGAATATCATTACTCATCGATATGGACTAAATGTATGGAATTTGTTTCGTACAATATCTATTAATTAACTATCATGTATGGCTTTTTGACTATTGCAAACGATTCGAGGTGTAATGAGAAAATTTTTTAGGTGTTCTTCATTCTCACTGTAGATTTAGATTCGAAAAAAAAAGATTAAGCATAATTTTTAATTTATTGAATACCTATTTGATATCCATATTGCTCAATAACCTTATTTGTTGTTGTAGGTAAGATTAGGATAAAGACTGATTAGTATACTTACCTACCAGTTTTATTGGAAACAAGATCTAGGTGGCACATCACATATGAAAAATTCAATGAAGAAAGGTAGGTACCTACACGACGATACAGAAAATTTTAAGTTTTTATAAATTTCTAGTAACGTACTTTTTTTCTAGTGTTGGGACCCTTTGTCAATCATTTTTTAGAGAGGTTCAGAATTTATTTCTCATTGTGAATGAGCGTCACCAAATTCTACCTCATGACTAAAGGATTAATTGTCACAAAATATTTTGATACCCAAGTTCAATGACAAAATTATTATGCTTAAGATATAAATCATTTTTAAGACAAAATCTCGTAAAAAGATCAGTTTTTAAACCAAGAAAAAGATTGGTTAGCACGTTTCCCCGGTTTGGAAGAGTGTGGGTTCAAATCCCGCCCGAAACAAATTTTTCAATCTTTAATTTGATTCGAAATAGCACAACATGGTGTAGTGGTCATATTCGGTCATGAGTCATTGTCAATAGATGGCGCTAGGCGTCCTAAATATATAAGGTTTACCGCAATTCAATCTGAATCGTAGGTCGGTACTTGAATAAAAAGACATGGGGGTAGCGAGAGCTGTCATGGTGCGCGTGAAAGTTTAGTCTCGTGAACAATCTTCGTTTGCGTTATTAAATATTAGTAACAGTCTAAATAACAAGTTATAATGTTGTGCAGTCATAAGCAACTTGGCGATTCGTCAATGCATGCTGATCTAGTTAACTAGTGATTGTTTCTACGGACATGGGGTGAGTTTGCGCAATCTATGGTCATAGTGAATATTTCGGTACGTAATTAACGTTCCCGCTGATATTGGCGTGTTTCTTTCGCAGCCTACGGAAATGCCCTTAATTTGAGGGATTACGGTCATCAATTAGAAGTCCCTTTATCGCAATTGGTGGACCTACCGCACCGGCGGAAAGCATATGAGGTTTTCGTCCACTCTGATATACGACGCGTTGGTCCAACGGTCGGGAAGACACATTCAGTTCAGATATTCTCGGGTTCGAGCCTCAGCTCGGCAATCTCATTTAAGTTTTACCTTTTCCTTTTTGTTTATGTTACTGTTGCATGATTGTACAACGGATCCGTTTAGTTTTAACAAGGGAAATAATATATATTTCACTGTGTAATTGATGCGTATTTATTTCCAACCCTTGTTACGGAACCCCTAGGCATGACATTGGCGCCCACTGGGTATTGGAAATAAGTAGGTAATCATTGATTAAATTGCCTAATTTTATGGGTCAAGAATCCTTTTGTTTACATGTAGGTACGCTAAGCTTACATAACGTTCTATAATTGTATAGTGTTAAGCGTCCCTCGTTGCAATTTACAACTATTATTTACATATTATTATCGTCTCAATTTTGTCAGTACAGATTTACTGATCACCGAAATTTAAGTAGGTAAGGTAGGTACTTACCGAAATTATGGTTTTGCCAAGATTGTGAGTTGCAACGAGTCTTATTGTTTAGAGATTTGTTTATTTGTCATACTCGTTACTGATAAAGATTTGATGTTTTTTATACATTATGTATGTAATATTTTTCTTTGTTTACAGATTTACTTTTCATAAATTCATTAAGTACTGATAAAGTTTTGTTGTTTTGATACATCAGGTATGTAATATTTTTTCTTTGGTTAGAGATTTATTTGTCATAATTTGTTACTGATAAAGTTTTGTTGTTTTTGATAAATTAGGTAGTAGTTAATGCTTTTTGCTTTAACTATGGATGTTATTTCGTTGTTAGAAGATGAGCTCGAATTCGAGTTAGCTTGCTGGGGTGTCACTGATGGTAAAATCATGACCTCAATGCGGAAAAATCTAAGGGAAATATTGCGTCACGAATCTCGTGGGGACACATATGGGTCTAGGGACACATCCATTGATTTATAGGTACCTAAAAGTTGCATTGATAATCCACATTCCGGGATTCCCGTGTGCGGTAACAATGTAGTAATAGGACCGTTGAATGAAATCGTGGGTAAACCTGATCTTTCAGACTAAATAGAATCTTGGTCAGATTCTTTTGAGGAGGGGGGATAATGTAGTGTGGTCATATTCGGTCATGAGTCATTGTCAATAGATGGCGCTAGGCGTCCTAAATATATAAGTTTTACCGCAATTCAATCTGAATCGTAGGTCGGTACTTGAATAAAAAGACATGGGGGTAGCGAGAGCTGTCATGGTGCGCGTGAAAGTTTAGTCTCGTGAACAATCTTCGTTTGCGTTATTAAATATTAGTAACAGTCTAAATAACAAGTTATAATGTTGTGCAGTCATAAGCAACTTGGCGATTCGTCAATGCATGCTGATCTAGTTAACTAGTGATTGTTTCTACGGACATGGGGTGAGTTTGCGCAATCTATGGTCATAGTGAATATTTCGGTACGTAATTAACGTTCCCGCTGATATTGGCGTGTTTCTTTCGCAGCCTACGGAAATGCCCTTAATTTGAGGGATTACGGTCATCAATTAGAAGTCCCTTTATCGCAATTGGTGGACCTACCGCACCGGCGGAAAGCATATGAGGTTTTCGTCCACTCTGATATACGACGCGTTGGTCCAACGGTCGGGAAGACACATTCAGTTCAGATATTCTCGGGTTCGAGCCTCAGCTCGGCAATCTCATTTAAGTTTTACCTTTTCCTTTTTGTTTATGTTACTGTTGCATGATTGTACAACGGATCCGTTTAGTTTTAACAAGGGAAATAATATATATTTCACTGTGTAATTGATGCGTATTTATTTCCAACCCTTGTTACGGAACCCCTAGGCATTACAATGGCTGTAACATGTTTATAATCAAAAATAGTTGAAACAAGAAAAAGATGATAAAGAAACGGTTTTCTTTCGGCTTATCTTACGTAGTAACTATCCCGTTAACGCCTAGAATCTGAATCTATTCTATAACAGAGCTGGTAGGGTTCTCACACTTTACGGCCTCGGCCGTGCGAGCTATGCTATCTCTATGGATGAATCTAGTGATGGCCTTAGATATCCCTTTGCGAACTGAATGTAACTGCTATTTAACTGTTTCTGTGTGTCCATTAGGATTAAGATTATCTGGGGCTCAGTGATATACGATGGGATTAAGTCAGTGGCAAGTTAACTTCACATGGGACAAATGCGACTAATTTTGGGGACGTGTGGGTCTCTTGCTCACCAGTATGGTGGAAAATATTCTTGTTTTTCATTATTTACATGGTACTTAAATGCGTTACATACTTCAGACCATCGAACTGAAAAACGTTCGCTAAGGGACCAACATTGAAGTCGCGAAATAAAATGCGTTGCGCATTTAAGTTTACACCCTGTATAAGTAGTTTATATGTGCTTACAGAGAGCTTTTAAACCAGAACCTTTCAGGGGTATTAGGAAGGTATTGTTTTCTTTAATTACCAATTACTTAATAAAAAATAAAAATAAATAATTGGTAAATATTGTAATGAAACAAATAATGGTATAATATTCAACGGCCTTATGGACGTCAAAATCTCAATTTCGGTAAGACGATTTCAAATGTATCCATTACTATTCCCAACTCATGCACAATTCATTCAGAATCTTAACTCTAACTTCCTCCTAAGTTCCAAGTTGCTTTTACCGAGAATTTTCATTAGGCACGAGAACAGAATATTAAAGTATGTAGGTATTGGCTAAAGAACAACTCGAAATACCTGATTTTGAATGCAAATTTGACAGAAAATATCAGACTGACTGGAAACTACAGAATTCCCTTATTTACTAGTTTCCTTTTGTTAAGAGGATAGTTCGAGCGCGCTGCATACGAACGATGTTAGATGCGAATTTCAATACTAGCCAATTAAAGACAACAACATTTTTTAAACACGATCTAGATAACTAATCTCTGCGCTGTGTGCCAGATTTTCGTTGAAATTATATAGTTTCAATGCTAGGATTATTTTAAGATTTGTATGGAAATCTATGAGCCACTGCAACTACTACTGCAAGGCCACTGCCACTGTAAGGCTGCGTTTCCACCAGAAATGTGCGGTAGCGAGGCGGTGAGCGAGGAAAAAATCGGCCAATGAGAGTGCTTCAATTTCCCAATGACGTGATCAAGCGAGCACGCTATTGGCGGATTGTTTCCTCGCTCACAGCCTCGCTACCTCGCACATCTCTGGTGGAAAGGCAGCCTAACTTTGAGACTATACATAATATCGAAAATCTGACCAACAACGGGCACAGAGATTAGTTTCTAGACGGTGTTTAACTAATTTAATTATATTTAATTGGTTAATATCCAGAATATAATAAAACTTCGATTGTATGGAGCGCGCTAGAGGTCATATTCTCTTAAGGCTGCACCGAGCCTATTGTGCTGTCCCCAATCGTATTTTTTTTTATTTCCAAAAAACAAGAATGTCACATTGTAGTCCTTGCTTATTTTCAATTTATCGGGACACTGCTGATTTGTTTTTATAATGCTTGTAGTTATTATCTTTAAAACAGCCAAAAATGGCCACTTTTGGCGGTTTTAACGATAATAGCTACAAGGATAAAACATAATATTCCGTAATGTTTCGATAAACTGAAAACCAATCAGGACTACAATGTGACATTCTTGTTTTTTGGAAATATTGTTTCATTGTTAAGAAATAAAAAACATACGATTGAGGGCAGCACATAGGCTCGGTAGGCTCTTAAGGATAGTTGCGTAATTCGGAAATAAGACAATTTACCTAAGTACCGTTACATACACTTGTTGGACTAGTAACATTTTAATGATTGTAATTACACAAGCGCCTTAAGTAGACCGATATACTTATCGTATGAACCGACCAATTAAAACATGCGTAAGCTACAATTATAGGAAAATAGGGAAATGAGTTGGAAGCCAGTAATTCAGCAACGTTCCAATCAGGATCACGCGATAAAGCTATTGTACGATATTAACTGCGTTATGTTTAAATGGTTATTTAACGTGCCGTGTCTGACTTAAATTTTAACAGGCTTTTGTGTTTAAAAATATAATGATTAAGTAATAAAAAAAAATGTTTTTTTTTAATTATTCACATGTTTACTAATCGAAATCCTATACTAATATCGGGTCATATCTTACTATAATTATTATAAATGTAAAGTTTGGATGTTTGTGACTCAATCATGCATAAACGGCTGATCAGATTTGGATGACATTTGGCAACTGTAATAGAAGTTTTTCTGTACATTGAAGATATTTACAACAAAATTACGCTATATTATTTAGGTGTCCCCGAGTCTAAATCACCGATTTCAAAAACAACTGGACCGATTTTGATTTAACTTTTTATGTTCAAAATCTGATATCAGTCATACAAAACAGCTTGAATAATCATATAAGTTAGATAGTAACATAGTAACAATGAAACTTGAAAAAATTTTCAGGTTTTGTAGGTATATTTAGGTATATTATGTAGGTATATTTAGGTTTATAGGTATATTTCTCCGATTTTTAATTAAATCTAGAAGTAGTACCGCACTTTAATAAGCTTTAAAACAACGTTTTTTATTTAAGGCACTTCACAATATAACCTCCTCCTTTATTAAAGTCGGTTAAACAAATTCATATAGCACTGATTCCCTGGCAACAGAGGCGAACATTATGAAATGCAAGTCATGTGCTTACTAAACTGAAGGCAACCCACTACGGTCTTCGTTTTTTTTCCAAATTACACCTATTTTTGTAACAATTGCTGTAATGAGCCATTGTTTGGCGTTACGTACTCAGCGCTAATGCTACGCTTTACTATTTGTTAGTTTTTCTAGGTAACAATTAATTAAGTCGATTGAAACTCGTATTTTGTAGTTTTCGTTCGTGGAAAGATTGTTTGTTATTTGTAATTTGTTTATTTCAATTTCAATTTATTTATTTGTGAATCACAGGTTATAAAGATGTTACACAATTTTTGGTTCCTTTGTGTTCCGCCAGAAGGCATACAAAAGTTTTACAAGTAGAGACATTTACAATTACAAGTATATTTATTTGATTACATTTTTAAAATACCAACTAACTACAACTACTTGTGCCATAATTATTGAAAGTATAATAAATAATTTTCATTTTGACTGTTGAGGTTCTAAGGGGTTGTTCCTACTATGCGGTTTCAATTTTTAAACAAAGCAGAAAAGGAAAAATTTTACAATAATTTGACACAACAGTTTTATGAGTGGAAACTTGAAAAGATAACACGTCATATCCTCTCCTCTTTAACCTACAACATGCGTCTATTTTATCTCCGAAAATAACTATGGTAAACAGGCATTACCAGCATGTCTATGATAAGCAGACATTCAAAGCCTGATTCGATAATATTTCCTCACTTTAATCGCTGCCCTTTAAAAAAAAGGACGTTTCTGGACCATTAGTAGGGGCTTAATTCACTACAACCTCGTACATATAGTTTATCTGATCAAAAACTTTACTGGAATAGCGACTTGAATGAAAGAGATGGATATATACAAACAACTATTTAACAGAGAGGGACGTAAAAGTGTGGTTAGACGTAACAGCGGATGCTGTAAGTAATTGGACTTGTTTTTTGTTTCAGGATCCACCTGCTGATTTTAAAAGTTTAACCAACAAAAAGTAGCGTGGATAATGTTGCTTTGATCGTCTTGACGAGTTTTGTATTTTAGTATTTTTTTAGGATGGCAAAGAGGTGTTTATGTGTAGAGGTAATTGTTTTTACTCATAAACGAATGGCGTTTTGCTTGCTTCATCTTGTAAACGAATTTACAATTTCTAATTATTACATTATGTTATGTTATATAAAAGTAACACAAATAAAATAAATACCTATATTTTTCAAACCAACAACGAAAGTAATAGTGCTTAAGGTGGTTTCCGTCCATACAAAACTTTATCGTAGAAAACTCGTAGACGGTGTTAATAAAAGTAATGTTTTATATTTATTTATAAAACATTACTTTTATTAACACCGTCTACGAATGTTCTACGACAGAGTTTTGTATGAAATTGACAGCTCTCCAACCACCAAAATGGACATTTCTGATTGATAAACTACATAAAAATCGTTAAATATCGAAGAGTGATGTAACCTTGACCCTATTGCACGAATGCAGGCGGCCTGTCGAAGCACTGTTGGCTTGGAAACTAGGTCGAATGCACATTATTAATGCACTTAGATCTGCGAGCGAACTTGAGTGTGTGCCAACCTGAGCGTGAGCCGTCAAGAATTGTGTTGTTAACGATTATCTCATACGTAGCGTAGGTATTGCTTTATGTTGTTCAATTCAAATAAGAAAATTGAAATCATTGATCTGTTTCTGACCATCCCGAAATAGATTATGGTAGTTACTCGTGAGTGTAGGAAGGTTACCTATGTTATTTATCTCTGAATGTCTTTGACCAATATTAAACTAGCAGGCTGCTGACATAGTGAACAGTTAGAGCCCGGCTACATCATCATGGCGCCGGCGCCGTCGCTGTTAAGCTCAGGCCACACAGAGGCGGTCCTGCGGGAAAGCGGGCCGGCGGCGGTTCTGCGGGAAAAAAAAGCGTTCCGGGGCCTGCCACACAGGGTCCGCACGGTGCGGTGGCGGCGCGGTAGCGGCGCGGAGGCGGCCGGTGTGACATCGAAAGCGGCCATCAATAAAATACAAAATGACAGCGCGGTAAATACCGCCTCCGGACCCCGACGCACCGCCACCGCTCTGTGTGACACCTCGCATTGACTACAATGGAATACAGCGGCCGCCTGTTTATCATAGCGTTCCGCCCGGTACCGCACCACGCCGCGCCGCCCCCGGCCCGGATTTCTGTGTGGCAGGGTCCATATAAACTCGAACATTACAAAAAATCCCGCCTCCGGTACCGCCTGTGTGTGGCCTGAGCTTTATACCTACGTGAGAAATTTGCCCTAAACGAACGCCCTTCACTCCTCAAAGGAAGGACGAAGTTAGTTGAAGTCTGAACAGAACACGATCGCACCAGAACATTTGACGACACGGCGCCGCGCCACAAATTTTCACGGCTCGGCGCCGGCGCCGTAAATTCCCGAGGTACGGCGCCGCGGCGCGCCGTGGTGATGTGAGCGGGCTCTAAGGCTACGTTTCCACCAGAGATGTGCGATGAGAGTGCTTCATTTTCGCAATGATGTGATCGAGCGAGCGCGCTATAGGCGGATTGTTTCCTCGCTTACCGCCTCGCTACCTCGCACAACTCTGGTGGAAACGCAGCCTTCTACTTCTTCTATCGATGGCACGTTAAGCCGTTGATCCCGGCTACTATCTCTGGTGGTAGTAGTCGTTACATGAAAACCACGGCAGAGGCCGTAAGGAGGTCTGAAAAAGCTCTGACACCAGGGGGTCTACCCAGACATTGGAACTTCGCAATTGCGAGAACGTTTTCGGTCCAATGTCAACTCTATTACAATGAAGTTCGGACCGAAACGGTCGCGATATAACGAAAATCGGAAGTCGGGTACAGGGCCAGGATACTTTCTCACGATCCATTCTATGTCAAAATAACAGCCCGAATAATATACAAAAAAGGTATTTTATATCTTAATTTCTACCTGCAGTTTGGGCACGGAAGGGTCGAATTCACGTAGACAAGTTTTACCGACGCAGGAATAAAAAGTTTATTTAAACTCAGAAGCTCGAGTAAATCAAAGTAATACAAAGCTTGAGCTAATGCAAACCCCGGCTAGGGTTCAGGGACCGTTAGTGACCTACACCGGTCTATCCAGTCTAGTACCTACTCGGGATAAACCACCCGACGGCCAGCCACTTACCAGGGTTGCACTTGGTAGTTCGAAACTGTAAGAAACTTGCGGTAGGTAATTAAATTTGGCCTTAGAAGTTATATTGGACGAAACGCCTATGGGACCAACTGCACTGCGTAATTGACAAACTGCATACTGAAACAACTGCATAGTTTAAATGGGAAACAAAACGAACTACTTAATATTGCTTACGTATATCATACATCGATCAGCTGTTACATAGGTTAGGGAAGTTAATAGATAGCTATAGGTTGGTTGAATAAACGTCTTTTATTATTATTATGTGTCTTACGATCCGTAATCACGGGCAATTAAGTCCCGGACCTTTGGAAGGCGTGCATGGAGCCGAAGCCAACATGTAGAGGCCCGTTCAAGAGACAAGTTAATCTATGTAAGGGATACACATGGCGGATACCATCTCCGAGCGCACAACATGATACACACGGGGATGGTCCCCGCCAGGTGCAAAGACTATTGGAGTGCGGCTCTATGGCCGCGATGGAAAAAATAAGGTCTTGGGCTATAGAGGTGAAAGTCGGATGGATGGATACTGGGCTATGGGAGGAGACTAACGGACGCCTGCCATGACAACTAGTCTCAAAATTGTAAATAAGGCAGGCGGTGACTCGCCGACTCGTCGAGTGGGTCCCATAAAACGGCCGCACGCACAAAGTGCGACAATGGGGCAACATCCCATTGAGCGGCTAAAGGTTGACGAGAGGTGCGGCACCGGTTTCACCATCGCGGGGTTTACCCCCGTGAGCGGGTTTCCCCGTTATTACGCCATTACGTGCAATACACTTCCAACCTGGAGCATAGGTTCTGCTCTTGCGATTCCACTCTGGACGGCCAATGAAGGCAAGCCAGAGGTAGGGGGGTGTGTTACTGTCTGTATGTGTGTGTGTGAGCGCATGTCTGTATGGTCCCCCTGGATAGGGGTCCGCGGTGTCGCCAATCACCGTCAGCTCGCCACAAGCTGCCCCCGCGGGGTTATTATTATTATTATGTGTCTTACGATCCGTAATCACGGGCAATTAAGTCCCGGACCTTTGGAAGGCGTGCATGGAGCCGAAGCCAACATGTAGAGGCCCGTTCAGAAGACAAGTTAATCTAAATGTAAGGGATACACATGGCGGATACCATCTCCGAGCGCACAACATGATACACACGGGGATGGTCCCCGCCAGGTGTAAAGACTATTGGAGTCCGGCGCTATGGCCGTGATGGAAAAATAAGGTCTTGGGCTATAGAGGTGAAAGTTGGATGGATGGATACTGGGCTATGGGAGGAGACTAACGGACGCCTGCCATGACAACTAGTCTCAAAATTGTAAATAGGGCAGGCGGTGACTCGCCGACTCGTCGAGTGGGCCCCATAAAACGGCCGCACGCACAAAGTGCGACAATGGGGCAACATCCCATTGAGCGGCTAAAGGTTGTCGAGAGGTGCGGCACCGGTTTCACCATCGCGGGGTTTACCCCCGTGAGCGGGTTTCCCCGTTATTACGCCATTACGTGCAATACACTTCCAACCTGGAGCATAGGTTCTTTGCTCTTGCGATTCCACTCTGGCCGGCCAATGAAGGCAAGCCAGAGGTAGGGGGGTGTGTTACTGTCTGTGGGGGTGTGTGTGTAAGCGCATGTCTGTATGGTCCCCCTGGATAGGGGTTCGCGGTGTCGCCACTCACCGTCAGCTCGCCACAAGCTGCCCCCGCGGGGTTATTATTATTATTATTATAATTATTGTGGCGACGGGCTCACCCCCCGTCACACTGGACAGAGTTTCGGTACTCTGGTGAAACGTGGATGTTCTGAGGTTTCAGAATATCTCTGACTACCCCCTCGGGGAATATAGTCGTGAGCATATGCTTATGCTTATAATTACAGGGCAGAGGCCATTGAACTAACCACTTAAAGGACGAACTGCGATTTGGCCGAAACGCGTATTGGGCCAACCAACGATAGGAAATCATTCTTGGGATGCATTTAGTGTCTTTCTGTTTTTGATATGTGATGCCGTTTCTCGTACCGGCCCACTCTGACTTAAAGCGTTGATAGTTACTAACTTACGGGAAAATCTAAACTTACTACAGCCAGCAGCTATTTTTATATGCTACCTATTAAATAAAAGTTTGTTTGCAATTACTAAGTATTTTCCATATCAGTGTCAATGCAAAAGCGGCACAAATGATACCTATTACTTCTATAACATTAGACACATAAATAGGAATCTGTAATAAACTAAACTTACTTCCATAATCCCTTTCGGAGGGGTCAGAAAGGTCGTCCACTACCTTTTTACCCGACTGCGACAGAAGGGGCGTTATGTTTTTTAGCTACTACATTATAATATTTAAGGTTTCAGGAGGGAATGACGTGATAGTCTTTTATCCAGAGAAACAACAGCATTTACTTCCTAATCTTCCTACATTCCAAGTTTCCTGCCGTCCTTTGTCAAGGACCTTAGTCCAGTCCTGTTTATAATACTAGGCTCCAGCTTCATATTCACCACAGTAGAGTACATTTAGCTATTAACTCGTACTTAGCAATGCAATCTATGTACCTAGTTTGCAATATTAAAAAATGTACTGAAGGTATTAGTGAGAGATCGGAAATTTACTTTTACTTTACAAAGAACGCTTGAACTTGGGCAAATTAACATAAGTATATTGAAACTCTTTGAATAACAAGAGTTTCATTGATTCAAATATTAAATACGTAAATACCTGGCGCTGTTTTCCTTTATGAGGTAGACAGTGCCTAAGACCTCTACCTTGGGTTGTACCTTACATATTTTTCTTGCTTCCTCCTAGATTCATAGACCTTGTCATGTATTTTCGCCAAATCATTTCGTTTCGTTTCGATTCTGAAACTGTATTTATGCAAATAAAACATTTCATTTTATTTTTTTTGTTTTTTTGAACATTTTTTGAAGATCATTCTCTATTTGTCTAGATAACTACTTCCTCTGAATGAAAATATTTTGCAAATATAATTCTTAATGCAAGGTTTTGGATTTTACAGACAGATCTTTTGGAATTATTGGAATGTAGATGGTAGTTAAAAAGCATGTGCTGACTGTTTGTTTTAAAGACATTTTCGAATTATAAATTAAATAAAGAATTTCTCTTGTTCTGAGGTTTAAAAAAAATATAAATAAAAAAAATAGAGTGGCATTTATAATAACATACACCTACAATGTATTTACGCATTAGGTTTTAGAACACGTAAATACCATATTAGTCATCAAACACCTATAGATAGGTTGGTACTTTACCTAACAAATACAAAACATAAAGATAAAAATTAATAACAACATTTCCATTTAATTTAATTAACGGTGACTGATTGTTTCTCCCCCGTTTACATTTTGCTTTGTTTAGTATTAAAGTACAATTTTTTTTCTATCATTAAAAGTAACAAACATAATCTCACTACCATAAATTAATCACATTACAGAGTGGGCAGAAACCTTGCTTCAACTACCAACCATCTATTGAAGCATGCCATGCTGTTGTACCAAGGCATAGATGTTAATCTGTTTGTGTCATTTGTTTCCATAATAAAAAGCTTATTAGCAGTTACTTACATTTGGGATCATTACAATAACAATCAGTGTTGCCACCTTAGTTTTAGTAATGGGGGCAGTTGAAGAAGCTAAAAAGGGCTAGATATGGCTAGATGGAGCACAAATTACCAAGAAAAGACTTGCTGTAAAAAAAAAAGACCAAAAAAACACCTACGAAATATTTCAATTTTATATTTTTTTTTTTTAGTTTGAATCATTATAAATTTTTTCAAAATTAAACTGAAGAAAAATTTTACCAATTTAATAAGCTTCATGGAGGAGCTAGGATGGCAGGAGTAGTCATTCCCACCACACGCAAAATAGGCGCCTAAGTCGTCGAGTTGCGGAAAATGAGCCCGCTCAACCAATACCAATACCATCAAAATCGGTTTAGTTTTTTGTGATGCTGTTAAAAACAAACAAACCGCCAGAAAAAAATTCTATAAAATTCTTTCTTGTAAATATTTTCAATGTAAGTACAAGAAACACTTATATTAAAAAAAAAAACACTTCTACATTTTTATTATAGTTCTGATAACATTAATTATGTCATTCTGGGCTGCATTCATGACTTTTGGGTGCGGTTGTTTTTCAACTCGCTCTTATGGATAGAACGCTTTTCACCGTGGCTTGGAACAACGGTTTTAGTGTGAAAAGATGCACTTGTGGTTCACCTAGGGCTACTCCCTACTCCTTTGGAACGCAGCTTTATAGCTTAGATAAGTCTTAAAAATATACTAGTACCACAGCATAACTATATTAGTCCTCACAGTACGGCAACGGATGTAATTGCGCAGAGCAACAGTGGGGGGCTTGCGGGGAAGCGGGCGGCGTGGATTTTCCCAAGATCTGTATGACGATTTTGGGATCGAATGCGCATGAATAAGAACTAACATAGTTATGCTGTGCTAGTACTAACTAACTACTGAAATCTTTTAGGACATAATAACCCTGCTTTTGTGTATTCTAATGCATTCATGTTAATTGTTTTTTAATAGATTTGTTTCTAAAATTGATATACTTGAGTGACACTGGAAGGACCATGTTTATAAACATACCTACCTATTATAATTAATAACTTTAGGACCGTTTCCTTTATAATTTTAATACATATTTCGTTTCATATTATATTGTTTTAGGGCTCTGGCAATGAATGTAATGTTTCCACAATCATGTCAGAATTGAAGCTTTTGTTAACCCTGGAAATCAAAGTTTGGTATCTTACTTTGTTGCATGTTTCGCATCAATACGGAAACACAGGAATCAAATTATATCCTTACCTATCTTACGCGTTACACTATTGTTCTTGCATAAATCAAATACAATGGATAAATACAATTGATTCAAATTATAAATAATGCTTACCCTTAGACGATGCTCGGACACTTTGTTACACAAAACAAGGGAATATAACTATGAAAAACTTCACAGATTGTTGACAACACTCACTTATAATGTATTCGTATTGTTTTAACTGTATTTCACACAAAGAAACGACGAAAATTAAACAAAAACAGATGATTTACCGAGCTGTTTTCCTTCCTTTCCGTTGTTACAATTTGTTGACATCAAATCAAACGTCATTATTTTATTTTGACAGCGAACGGACTTGTGGCTGACTTCACGATGTTTCTCAATCGGTAAAACAGTTTTAAGCTCTTGTTATTCGACAACAGATGGCGTTGTGCTAACCTCTAAGTTTTTGCTACTCGACAACAGATGGCGTCGTTTGCCATCTTTGAGCGCCATCTGTTATTTATTAATGATTACTGTCTGAGACGGGCAGCACGCAGTTCTAGTAATTTTTCTACTTGCCAGAAGATGGCGATGTTTTAAAAGTGCTTTTTTTAAACGTTTTCACTTGCAATTTTACTTTTTTTTTGTCGATATTTTATATTATTACTCGGTAAATCTCTATCAGTAGGTCGGATTATTTTTGGCCTTGACATCCTTTCATTCTTAAAATTACGGCTATACTACGTAGGTACTGAGAGGGACATACGCGTGATCATCCGACTTTCCTTAATTTTATCATCATCATCATCAGCCTATCATCGTCCACTGCTGAACATAGTAGGTGTACTTACCTAACTTTATTCTAAATTAAAGTGTTTGCTTAAATCTATGTAGGTATTAATTTGGTGTGTTAACTTTGAGCAACATATCTACTGTAATTTCTAAGTGGAAACTGTTTTGACTAATGATTATGTTTTGTAATCCAAGAGGAAATATTAACGCTGTATGTTTCTCTAATCCAATAAAAAAAAATAGGCATCTCCCAAGGCGCGCCACAAAACTCATTCAGGGCTTTCCTCATCCAGTCGCTCCCCGCAACCATTTTTAGGTTGTCTGTCCAGCGGGCAGCAGGGCGGCGTCCCACACTACGTGGTCTCCACTAGAACTCTGAGACTACATCGGTTATCGGTTTTTTGGCAGTGCCAATTTGCTGTTTTTCTGGAGTGCGATTTTTGAATCTCATTCTGTGAGCTCAGCAGTTGAAAATGTCAAAATTACTATGGAGATACGCATCTTTCCTTTCTACTGCTGATTTGACTCTCAAAAATCATACTAACTACAGGAGAGCGATTTTTGAAAGTTAAATCAGCAGTAAAAAGATACGTATCTTCGTAGTAATTTTGACATTTTCAACAGCTGAGCTCACCGAATGAGATTCAAAAATCGCACTCATGAACTGTATCCACCACTTTTATTTCATTTCATGTTATTGAGATATGGATAATACAATATATAATGTAGGTACCTATCCAGTCTGTGTCACTATACGTATACAGGGTGTTAGGGTGGACAGTTGCATTACCATAATGGTTGATTGTAGGTAAGTAAGTAGTTAGGTAATAAGTATTTTATATTGTGTAAAGCGTGGGAATTTATCGTTTTCTAAGAGAGGGATGTATCTTTTACGTGCTAGGTACCTACCATACCTCTTTAGTAATCTGTGACCCAAGTAACTATTTCTTCAGAATCAGAAATTGCTTAGAGTAATATAGTCACTATGACGTCATCAAAGCGTATTGCAAAGCTCATGTGGCAATGGGCTGGTCATATCGCCAGAAAAGCGGGCTCATAGGGATTGGGGACCACTGTTTGGGTTCTCAGACCGTGGGGAGAAAAACGCCCAAGAAGAAGACCTCAAATGTAACGTATGGTATGACGATATGGTATAAGAATAGCTGGAGTGAAATGGATAGAGAAGGCACAAGATCGAGAGGATGGCATAGATAGACTGTGAGAGGACATACACTAGCTAAGAAGATGATATAAATTAGTAAATAAAAATAATAAGCTATCTCAACCGATTAATCAGATCCTTTTTCCGAATTTAAAAAGTTTCATGTCTTAGAATCAACATTAAATTATCGTTTAAAAACGGTTTTTAGGTTTTGCATTTTACTACCTATTGTAGAATTTGATTATCGTTCTTAAGGCGTATCATCCCTGGACCACGACTCTCTAATCGATGCGAACGAGCGCGTGGCTCCGGTCAGAATTTAGCTGTTTTCTTTGAAAAAAGTGATGATTTTTTATTAAGTAATTTCTAAAAAGTACGAAAACCACATCATTCTGAATTGTGTTGTGAACAATATTGTAAATTTTCATTTTCTTCCGAATAAAAATGTAAGAGTAAAAAAAATAAAGGGACTCTAAAGTCACCCCTTTTTTCCAGTTGTAGAACTGGAAAAAAAGGGGTGACTTTAGAGTCCCTTTTCTTCGGTTCTCTTCATTAAAATCGATTTCTAGAAAAACCACAACACTTCTCAAATCGTGTAGATGATTCAGTTTATTTTTCAGCTCAAATATGAATAAAATGGTTACAAAGTTACCCAAAACCAGGAGGTAACCCCTTAACGCAGTGAAGGCACTACAAACCTATCTTAGGTCCCTAGCTTTCTTTCCCATGTAAAAGTCGAAGGTAGGTAAAAGTAGGTATTCCATGCCTTCCTATTCTCACCCACGAGGGTGTCATCGGAAAAAATTCAATAACCCAAATACCGGTAGCTTAGCAACGAAGTTATTCGTCCCAATTTATAGTTGTACAGTACCTACCCACGCGTCTTTACGCATATAACGTTATAAATCAAAGTTAAACGCATTTACGTGTTGTATGTGCCGTGTACGAGCCCAGTAACGAAGAGGTAAGTAGGATATTGTCGTTTCTCTCTAATTTCTATAGAATAGCTTCATATATTGGCAGTTTCTGCAGACATTGTTAAAGTAGCTATAGCGCAGGTTGGGGTAGATTGAATCGGACGGTGGGAAAGCACGACTGGAGCTCATTTGTTTCTTTTGTAAGGATTTTGGTAAAGAATGTCGGGGATTCATATAAACGTGCCTGGTACACTGATAATAGTACATGCAACTGCTAGATATGTATAGAGAGTTAGTGATAGGTTAGGGCCCGTTCGTACCTGACATCATCTTTGGTATTGTAGTTATTGTAATTATAAAAGAAACACCGGGGTAAGGCAAACACACTAACATAACTCTAGTAATATACTGGCTCAAACTCTATGGTTTGATCAAAAACAGGAAGAATTGACTAAATCAGACTCATATTAAATTAAACAAATTGTTTCTTTTATAAGTCCCCATAACACTCCTATATGTAGGGTATTTACAGAGATAGTAAAAGTGTTTGTCTTACCCAGAGTTATGGCGTTATATTCAATATAAAATAAAGTATGTTTGTCTTACCCCATCTGACCTAATTAATAAAAAAAAGCAATTGATAACGTCTTGAGAAAAAGCATCTTAACCTGACGCCTGGAGTGCGATTTTTGAATCTCATTTGGTGAGCTCAGCAGTTGAAAATGTCAAAATTACTATGGAGATGTGCATCTTTCTACTGCTTATTTGACTTTCAAAAATCGCTCCCCTGTAGTATGTTTTTTGAAAGTCAACTCAGCAGTAGAAAGATGCATATCTCCATAGTAATTTTGACATTTTCAACTGCTGAGCTCACAAAATGAGATTCAAAAATCGCACTCCTGAATTATATAAGACATCCCTAATAAGAAAGTGCATTGCACCAACCTAATTAGGACACTCCTAAACACGCTACATTATACCAAATCTAAGTGGTAAAGTGGTAACTATAGGTTCTCCTAAGTTGGGTTTAGTGCAAACGGGCATAGCGCCGACCGCTTCTCACGCGTCTACATGTCATCATAGCTTCTCTAGACAACTGCCTCCGTGGTCCAATAGTTAAGAGCATTGGGCTCTTGACACGTAGGTCGTGGGCTCGATTCCCACGGGGGACACCTAGTGATATGATATGTCACTTTGTGCGTTTTTCCCTCGTTGGGTAGGACATTGCAGGCTGAATCACCTGATTGTCCGAAAAGAAAGACGATTCCGTGCTTCGGATGGCACGTTAAGCTGCTGGTCCCGGCTATTACTCTCTCTGATTGATGGTAGTAGTTGTTATATAAAAACCACGTCAGAGGCCGTAAGGCGGTCTGAATAAACTCTGACACCAGGGCTTGCCCACACGATAAGAAGACACATAGGTTTCACAACAACAATATTCCCACATCATATATTATCTCTCCACGAATTGTCGTGGAGTTTATTGGGACATAACCAGTAGACTCAAACATCCACGTAGGGTAATTTTATTAAATTAGGTACTTACAGCGAAAAAAAAATATATCTAAGAACGTTCTAAACCAGACCTAGGTATGTATATGAGCATGTGATATCGCGTGCTTTAAGGCTAATTTAGATGCCGATGCAAATAAGCATGCATGCGACCGCATGCGAGCGGGCATAGATATCTATCTAATGGGGCTATAGACGTTCGACGTATGGGTTTGATGGCATGGAATTTGCAAATGGGATTACAGACAAAGTTACCATTGGAACAATACATTGAACTAAAAGTATTTGTACCTAACCTACCTATGTTTTGTAGGTAGGTATATTTCTTTTTATTTATTATTGCAAATCGAACAGAAAGAGGCCAAACAAACAATTATTAGATTTTGGACCATTTTCGGGTTTTTACGTTGCAGCTTCATATTTCATATACTTTTTACATGTGCAGAATATATTCAACCTTTATTTTGATACTTACTGCATCTAATATACGCCGAGAAACTCGCGTTTGTATATTCTTTTTTCATGTTCTATTCGTTATGTATAATATAGAATAGAATAGATTTTCTTTATTTGTCTTAAGAAAAACACATTACAAAATCAATATATTACACAGTCAGTAGGTACTTACAAAAACATAAAAAACACACAAAAAAAAATACATTATTAAGACAAAATAGGTTAGTTGGTTAGGACATTGCAGGCTGAGTCACCTGATTGTCTGAAAAGAAAGATGATTCCGTGCATCGGATGGCACGTTAAGCTGTTGGTCCCGGCGGCTACTATCACTGGTGGTAGTAGTCGTTACATAAAAACCCGTCTGCGCAAAAAGTTAATTTTAAATAAAAACTGAAAAGAAAAAAACAAGTCCAGTAGTCTAGAATTCTGTTATGTAATATAGAAGCGACTTTCACAGTCGGGACCCATTATTCGGAAAATTTTATCCGGTCTAGAATTTTTAATGGATCCCGACTGTTAAAGTCGCTTCTATATTACATAACAGAATTCTAGACTACTGGACTTGTTTTTTTCTTTTCAGTTTTTATTTAAAATTAACTTTTTGCGCAGACGGGTTTTTTGATTTCTTAATTTATTTTTTTATTTTACACTTTTTAGTTTTTTCAACTTTAAATCGCTATAGATCCTAAATGGTCCCTCAGAATGAAAAACTATAAAAGAAACCTAAAGATGATTTTCAAATACCTATTCAATAATACCCCACTCGATATAGTTCGTCAACTTTATTTTTTTTATTTGTTACAATATGGCGTCTGGTAGTCGCCATATTAAATTTTGATTACTGTCATGTTGATTAGTGACACTCGCAAGATTAAGACGAATCGATTGACGTAAGAATCATCAAAATCGGCCTACGCGTTTGGTCTCTAGTGTGCCACAAAGGTACAAACTTACATACATAGGCTGTTAAACACATTACCCTTCCTTTGCGTCGCGCAGTCGGGTAAAAACCACGTCAGAGGCCGTAAGGCGGTTTGAATAAACTCTGACACCAGTGCTTGCAGCCCACTCGATAAGAAGAAGACAAAATGGTCTGTGACATCAGTATACGGTAGTTGGTCAGACCAACAACCACTGTTATTATTGTCCGTAATAAACGTAATAATAATAAACTGTTTCTCAACTAGGGACATTGTGAATATTTGTAGCACAGGAAAAAAATTTACTCTACCTAATTGCTAAGCAAAAATCTACCTGCAGTAATTTAAAAATATAATAATAGACGAAAAAAACAATCTCCATTCAATTTCCTGTTCCCCACAAAGTTTTGCTTCAACAAAATGTACGAAATTAACTATTTTTAGTTGTAGGTACCTAGGTACAACAAAACTTTGTAAATTATTGATGTGCCTGCAGCTAAACTAAACTAACGGAACGGAACTCTGTTGTTCCAAAAACTCTACAATTAAGGAAAGTTAGTTAGCAAACATTAACGGTACGAGGCACCAACACGTACTGACTTCAAATTATCATGTCGATAATCTTACAACATTAACAGGAGGTAGAAAAGCTAAAGTAACTGTGCTATGGAAGTTTTAAATAGAAGAAGTGTTACATATTAAAGATTTAGCTATCGAGACAACATCGAAATCGCGAAAAAAATCTGCCTTTCCATAGAAAACGTCTGCTAAGTAATTTAATATTGGCTCCATATTAAAAGTTGTTCAGTTTGGTGGTCTGAAGCACCCTATTTAAGAGCAGTCACACACGATAACGCATTGACGTGACGGTTGATAACAATAAAAGTAACATTTCTCATTGCAAATCTTCATTTAGGCGAGCTAGGTATTTTTCTATGGACGTCATTTTAGAGTCTAATTCGGTCCTACAAGACCATTTATTTACAGACCTCGTCTTTAGCGTCCTCTAACTTCTGCTCGGTGATGTATGGGTGTTAGTCCAACACGCCCAATGAAGAGTGGCGAACTTCACTTGCCCCGACAGGTATCAGAATTTCATCTTTATCGTCATACTGGTTTTTTCCTATAACGAAGAGCCTACTGTGGTTACAAATCCTACGAAATAAAACATGTATACCTATGAAATAAATGTCATTAGTAAGCAAAAATTTACAAAAAGACTGTAGTAACAAAGACATTAGAATTTACAACTTTACGAAGCAAATTATGAGTAACAAAAAAGGCAATAAAAATTTTTCCAGTTGTAAGCACGACAGTAGCTCGCAGAACTCGTTACAAAAAAGCTTTACCAAGATTGCGCGAATTTTGTGAAGGTTATGCCCATTATAAATGCTTACGAAATGTTAACTGCAGGCTGCTTGGCTTTACATGAGATCTCATAACTTTTTAATGTTATGGGGACGGTGAGTCTTGGCTTAATTTTTTACATTAATGTTTTTGATGGGACTATTATTACCTAATTCATCATCATCATCATCGTCCACTGCTGGACATAGGCCTCTCCCAAGGCGCGCCACAAAACTCTGTCCTCGGCCTTCCTCATCCAGTCGCTCCCCGCTACCTTTTTTAGGTCGTCTGTCCAGCACATTATTACCTAATTATTATGTTGTATTAGGTCCTAATACAACAACTGCACAGTTCACCTTTGTATTGAAAAAAAAAACCGGCCAAGTGCGAGTCTGAAATGCGAACGGAGGGTTCCGACTTCAGTGCCACCATACAACATTACCAAAAAAATAGTTTTCTCCGGGATCTTCAGCGCATGCCCGACACATACTTGACCGGTTTGGAACCATAAAAACGACCTGAAAATGTAATCTATCAGTGCAGTCAAGAAAAGCTGCTGATTTCCTAGGTAGGTAGCTACCCACCTGCACCACAACCTATGTACTTAAATATTTCTTTATACAGCATGTCAGGAAACAAGCAGATCAGCATGGCCGCCAGCGCCATAGCAATGCGAGGAGTGCGTCTCTTCCTGAGTGCCAGTAAGGCAGCCGCCGAGCGCAAGACGGAGGCTCCGCCGGCGCCCAAGCCCCGACCGAAGCCCAAGGTAGTGGTGCCCACCAACAAACTGACGCAGAAGCAGCTGGACACCCTGCTGAAGACCACCAAGTTTAACAAGTTAGTGTTTTAGATGCAATTTAGAGATTTGTCGATGCAATAAGAGCGGAATAGTCGAGAGAAGGCTTTATTATCTTCTCCGAAAAGGACGAGTGCTTAGCAACTTCAACCGATGGAAGTACCTACATAAAGAGATGTTTAAAGTGTATGAGGTGAGAGAAGTAGGTAAGTCAGAATCGTAGCATGTAGCGGCAGTAGCGGGCCGTAATTTCGACTACCTTACCCCGTATAATGGTGCAAATACAATTATTATGGTATCTATCTAATCCAATCTAATAGTACATTATGGTACAAGTGTGTAATGTTGGTGATTACCGCTGAGGCGCTATTGAGACCCGAGCCGTAGGCGAGGGTCTTAAGAGAGCCGAGTGCGGTAATCATCAATACACACGTGTATCATACGACGTTTTTCAACACACTTGTGAATAAAAAAATACTAAAATAGATACCTATTTCTCCTTGGAGTTTTCAGGTAGGTAGTAAACTTTCCATAACACACATCACATCACACACACTACGGGCTTCACATCTTATATCGGGTGGTGTACAACATAAATCGTTTTCTTCATAACTAGTACTTGTAGACATTTTAATTAATAAATAACTTTAAGTAGGTAATTAATTTTAACAGTGAAAACGGGTTGTGAAAAAAAATCGCAATGGCGGGAAAAAATAATAAGTTTTTCTATGCGCGCGCATCAAGCAATGGCGATCGTCCATAGACTAAAAGAATGAGGTTTCTTTTTTTTTGGCTTTTCGCGGATAGCGTTTTAGCCACGTACAAAATGGGGAATTTAAAGTTTTCTTTATTACAGAGAAAACAAAAGTTATATTTGAGTGAAAGTTTTATTTATTAAAAACGTACAAGTTGAAATTATCTATTTAAATACGAAGTTGCATGAAATGAGGAAGCAATAGGTAGGTACATTATTTTATTTCTATTGAACACGATCTTTTTTGTATCGCAACTTTTTTCAGAACAAAGCAACTCAACCAATAAAAAAAAAACCTATAACTCACTAGTGAATAATAGTAATGAAAAAGTCACAGTTTGATTATAGGGGTCATTATGTGCCTTATTGCGGTGAAATTAGAGCCACTTTATGAGCAAGTGTGTTGAAAACTATTATAAACTGTAACCACGCTGCTGTAACTGAAGTGTGTCTGTACATTGAAGATATTTACAAAAAAAAGATTACGATATTGTTTTTAGGTATCCCTGACTCGAAATCAACCTTTTTTCGTAGAAAGAGCAAGAAGCGAAATACTTGGCCTATGCCTTTTTTAGAAATTTTGTTTGTCTGTTTGTTTGTGTGTTCGTTTGTTTGTTTGTTCGCGCATAACGCAAGAACTATTTTGAAGAAACTTTTTTGTTTGACAGCTTATGATCTGGTACACCTACTAAATAATTTGTGCTGACGAATTCGCGTAAACTCCAGTATATTATAAATGTGTAGTCTTTCTTCAAATGCTGATTTTTAATGGGATGATCAAATCAAATTGAAGCTTGACAGCTGATTTCTTTTCGCGATGTCGATGTTGGTCTCATTAGAGAAAGTTGTTCAGTTTGATGGTCTGGTCAGAGGGACACTGCTGTGTGTAAGTTAACTTTGCAAGGCAAAGGTCTTCTTTCACTACAGATTGTTAGTGGCATTGGACTTTTATTCTACTATATACGCTAGTCCTATGTGGGTTGGAAGAGGAACAGAAATGATTGAGCCAATCAAGAGCTGAATGATTCATGTTTGCTAAGCTTTAAAACAAGGCCTGAAATAGTGTTATGGTATGGTTGGTTATTAAGGTGTTATATGAGTCTACGAAAGATATTTATATCAACAAGAAATAGTGTGCCGGCCGGAGTTAAGCCATAAGGTGCTATCGGTGATAAATAATAAGGTCGGAAATACACAGAATACAAAACTTGCGAAAGAAAAATACCGAGAAAATGGTGCGAAATAAACTCACTTTTTATGATACTTAAATATATTGTAGTTTCCAAACCGAAGAGCACGCTGGCCTTAATTATGCAGATCCAAAATAATAAGTGTACATTTTTGTTATTGATAACAACATAGGTATTCTTTTTAAAACATATAATTTAGGTAAGTATAGTTTTCACAAAAAATCTTCTGGAGTGCGATTTTTGAATCTCATTCGTTGAGCTCAGCAGTTGAAAATGTCAAAATTACTATGGAGATACGCATCTTTCTACTGCTGATATGACTTTCAAAAATCATACGTCAGGAGTGGGATTTTTTAAAGTCAAATCAATAGTAGAAACATGCGTATCTCCAGAGTAATTTAGACATTTTCAACTGCTGAGCTCACCGCATGAGATTCAAAAATCGCATTCCTGTTGTTCCTTTTTACCCGACTGCGACAGAAGGAGGGTTATGTTTTTCAAGCGTATGTATGTATGTATGTATGTATGTATGTATGTTTGTATGTCTATTTCTTTGGCACGCCCTACAGCCTAAACGGCTTGATGGATTTTAACGTATGAGGTGTCGTTAGATTCGTAAAAATCGTGAGAGTGTCATAGGGTACATTATTTTAATACGGCGTATGCGAATTAAAAAAGAGAGGGGGGAGAATCAAATTTATTTCGTAAAAAAATACAATATGGGTATCAAATGAAAGCTGGTGAAGAGCAGATTCCAAATATATATAAATTATAGTATTTTTATGCTACCATTTTGACACAAGACTAAAAAGTATGAAATAAACAAAATTATTTAGAAAAACAAAAAACCCGACTGCATAAAAAACTATTAACTGAAAAGATAAAAACAAGCTCCTTAAATCAGCTAAAATAACTTTGTTTGAGCAAATTAATACAATTTGAATGTTATTACTTATTAGGTAGGTATTGCAGGCGGGGACAAACCAATAACCAACAAATAGGTAATTTTTCTTTGTCCCCGTTTGCGATACCTACCTAATAAGTAATAACATTCAAATTGTATTAATTTGCTCAAACAAAGTTATTATAGCTGATTTAAGGAGCTTGTTTTTATCTTTTCAGTTAATAGTTTTTTATGCAGTCGGGTTTTTTGTTTTTCTAAATAATTTTGTTTTTTTGTTGAACTTTCCCAGCTCACAAATATAACGGCTTATTTTCTCGTCAGTGAAGTCTCACCCTAACATGCATAGATACTAAGCCTCAAAAGAGCAACCCTCTCGGCCCAGCACAACAGTGAGCGTGTAACCTTCAGCCCGGGCGGCAGACTGGGCGGCCGGGCGGGCGCGGCCGGTAGCGACATGCCTAATAAAAAGCTCAAGGAAAAGGCGCTCGAAGCTTTGTTCAAAAGTACACACTTCAGCAAGTGAGTTTAGGGAATTCTTTAGATTACTTACAGTATTGGAAGCGGCTTTTTAGTAACTAAAATAAAACCTTTTAGCGGGTTCTCAGACGATTAGAGAACACATTGTTTATTTCAAGTTTTTCTTTAGAATTTCAGGAAATTCCATTCGACTAAATTGAAATCAGTGGTTGCAAAAGTACAAAACGTCTCGCCAATTTTACTGAAACCATTTTACTTTTGGATGTTACTATTCTGTAGTTTAGGTAAAAATACTTAGATAAAATATAAAACAGCAAGTATTAAGCATTATTTTTCGATTTAAAAAGATCTTCCTGTTTTCCTTTATAAAAGTCCAGCATTATAGGGAAGCATGAAACTAGTTTTATGATCAATACTAAATACCTACGCACATTTCAGGACATAAATATACAGCATACACGGACATACAAGAGCATTTTTATCTAATAGCCTCTGCGTATGGTTAAATATCAAGTGATTACTAAAAAAACCTTGCTCTTGGTATTTATCATTCGTTTCCTGAATCTGTAAAAAATGTTAAAAGCGTTCATTGACCTGGCAGTTTTACGACTTCGTTTTGGAGTCTCCAGTTCCTATATTAAACAGTTTTGTTTTCGTATAGTTAATCAGACATCAGGAGTGCGATCAATGAATCTCATTCGGTGAGCTCAGCAGTTGAAAATGTCAAAATTACTATGGAGATACGCATCTTTCTACTGCTGTTTTGACTTTCAAAAATAGCTCTGAATGTCAAATCAGCAGTAGAAAGATGCGTATCTCCATAGTAATTTTGACATTTTCAACTGCTGAATTCAGCAAATGAGATTCAAAAATCGCACTCCAGGTGAAGTTAGCATAATCTATTTTGTACCTTCCTATGTATTATTGTATCCAGAGATATTGTACTAACTAGTGTTAAAAAAAGTTTAATATTATATTCAGTAGTTTTCGATTTGAAGATGTACAACCAGACAGACAAAGTGGTCTTATTGATTTTATTAATGAAAAGTAAAACAAGGATAATAAGACAGAATTATTTAGCACGAACGATGAAACAAATTGAGATTCGTGTCAATATAAGGAAGTGAAGGCATTTGCAGAAAGAAGGCAGTATTGGTATCACTGACAAGATGACGTTGAAGATTACTGGTTTTTAGTGGAAGCGATCGTTGGCGTAGTGGAGCTTCGGTATTGGAAACGATCACCGAAGTTAAGCCACGTCAGGCCCGATCAGTCTTTGGATGGGTGACCGTTTAGTTGATCTGCAGTGGGATTCTACAGCTATAACTTACTGGTTTTTAGTAGCGTCTCAGACATGGATCTCTTTACAGGAATGAGTTGGAAGCTCTGTTTACGATGTACCGGAAGCTGGTGATAGCTGCCCAGGCCGCGGCGCCGACGTCAGCCATCGGTCAACCACCCGCTAAGATCGACGTAAGATTATTATCTACATACCTATTACTATCTATCTATACTTATAAAACAGTTCCGTGACTGACGGGCTGACTGACAGATAGCGTAGGTACAGCCTAAATCGCTGAAGACAGAAACATGAAATTTGGAATTTAGGGTACCTACACGTTGCGGGCAAAAGCTAACTTAGTACAATATAAAGAATTCCGTGACTGACTGACTGACAGACAACGCACTGCCTAAATCACTGAAGATAGAAACATGAAATTTGGAAGGCATCATTGAACACGAATTTTCGCATGAATTCTACAGAGGATGCAGGTAGGGCTGATATACTGTAGGTCATTTTCTACTGCTTATTTCAACCGTGTGACTTGCAAAAATCGCCGCAGGTAGGTATCTGAGTGCGCTCACCCTAAAGTAATACAACTGTCTACATTAACATCCTGTAGGTACACAGGATACTATGTATACACGATTTTCACAAGCCACGTATGACATTCGAAAACAAAACTTTTGGCTTCTTTTTTCAGCCTCATAAACATCATTGTATGGAGGTAATAGACTAGAGGTTCCTTAGTGACAAAGCAACGCTTGCTGTTTTGAATTATTTGTAACCTGCTATCAGGAGTGCGATTTTTCAATCTCATTCGTTGAACTCATCAGTTGAAAATTTCAATATGCATTTTCTACTGCCGATTTTATTTTCAAAAATCGCTCTCCCGGAGTATGACTTTCAAAAATACCACTCTAGATTCTAGATTTTGAATTATATAGGCATAGCCATATAATATTGCTACAGCCGTGCCGTAGCTCACGATAAATTACCAATACTTAAAAATAACATCCTATAATAATAAAAAAACAAAAACAAAATTATTTAGAAAAACAAAAAACCCGACTGCATAAAAAACTATTAACTGAAAAGATAAAAACAAGCTCCTTAAATCAGCTATAATAACTTTTGTTTGAGCAAATTAATACAATTTGAATGTTAATTACTTATTAGGTAGGTATCGCAAACGGGGACAAAGAAAAATTACCTATTTGTTGGTTATTGGTTTGTCCCCGCCTGCAATACCTACCTAATAAGTAATAACATTCAAATTGTATTAATTTGCTCAAACAAAGTTATTTTAGCTGATTTAAGGAGCTTGTTTTTATCTTTTCAGTTAATAGTTTTTTATGCAGTCGGGTTTTTTGTTTTTCTAAATAATTTTGTTTATTTCATACTTTTTAGTCTTGTGTCAAAATGGTAGCATAAAAATACTATAATTTATATATATTTGGAATCTGCTCTTCACCAGCTTTCATTTGATACCCATATTGTATTTTTTTACGAAATAAATTTGATTCTCCCCCCTCTCTTTTTTAATTCGCATACGCCGTATTAAAATAATGTACCCTATGACACTCTCACGATTTTTACGAATCTAACGACACCTCATACGTTAAAATCCATCAAGCCGTTTAGGCTGTAGGGCGTGCCAAAGAAATAGACATACAAACATACATACATACATACATACATACATACATACATACGCTTGAAAAACATAACTCTCCTTCTGTCGCAGTCGGGTAAAAAGTATAAAATATAACTTGTTATTTTTTTAAGTTTTTGGGGTCTCTCCTCGGCACGCGGTTCCGACTCGCACTTGACCGGTTTTTGTTTATTATCTGGTGTCTTGTGAAAAACAGTGATCGAATCGACGAATTATCTGAACGAATAGCTTCATCCCACCTCTACCAACCTAGATGTCGAAGGCTCGAAGCACGCAATTCTCGAATCGTTCTAAAAAATTGTTTTTCGTTTTCTTGATATCACGTAGTGGTGTATTTTATCGTTACGATATTACCAATAAGTTCGTAATAAGGTAGTTTATTTGTATGGAGATTGGATAAAGTTGGCTAAGTCGTTCCAGGCTATCATTATTTATAGTAACTTGTATAGTTTCCGCTGTTTTCAAATTGTCGGAGGGTCGTAAAATTACCTCGCCTGCATAGTTAGAGTAAACTAGGTTTTGCGGGTGATTTATTTGATATGAAAGCTTAATTTAGGAGTTCGAAACAAAACATCCTATGCTGCCGAGTTATAACTACAAAATTCAGTAAACTGTCGTTCATTTCAAAACAGACGATGAATTCCTTTTCGACGGGACAATCTAATAAATTATACCAACTATTTGTGAGGGAGATTTCCTGTTGTTTCTGTAATTTTACGTCTATTTTTGGAAAATTTGGTTGTTCGAAGGTATTCCATACTTACATCTTTATAATAATAATGACATAGTAATAGGTGATTCACAAAATGTTTGGCTGGCCTGAGCACAACATCCTTTGTCCTATACAGGGTGTAATGAAAAGTATCATTAAGCTTTAAACCACATACTCTACCCATCAAACTGAACAACTTTTACTATGGGAGCGAAACGAAAAATTCTGCTGTCCCATACGATAGCGTCTAGTAGGCGGGACAGGACAGCTGACTTTTTTTTGCGCTGACAGTTTTACTCCCATAGTAAAAGTTGTTCAGTTTGATGGGTAGAGTATGTGGTTTAAAGGTTAATGATACTTTTCCTAACACCCTGTAGATAGATATTTGATCGTATTAAACTACACCTCGTATTATTGCAGGGCATAGACCAGAACACATTCCGTGACGTCATGCACAACACGTTCGACCTGGTCACCGAGGAGGCGATCCTGGAGCGTGTGTGGGTGACATGGGAGAGGGGGCCGGCGGGGGGCGAGGGGGCGCTGAAGTTCGAGGCTTGGGTCAAGGGCCTGAGCTCGCTTCTACGAGGTACCGACGAGGAGAGGAGAAAACACTGCTTCGCTGTCTACGACCTGAACAGTGACGGCTTTATTACGAGGGACGAGATGTTTTTGTTGCTTAAGTGAGTATCATCTACAAGCCATCTGGACATGCCATCCCCATCATAAGACCGGGTGGGCTATAATCACCAAGCTTGGTAGACGGATTGGCGATCGTGGCACAGAATGCCTAATTAATATCGTGGTCTCCTTCTTCGTTATCTCTCCAGAAGCCCCTGACTATATATATGTAGTATGTGTATAGTATGTTGGTGGTAGGTAAATAATAAAGACAGCATACCTATTTTTAAATTAAAGCAAATATATATATTTTCAGGAACTCATTACTGAAGCAACCTGGTGACGAAGACCCAGATGAAGGAGTGAGAGACTTGGTGGAGCTGGTGCTTAGGAAACTGGATCTAGACAAGGACGGGAGAGTGTCCCCTGAAGATTACAGGTTTGTCCCTTTCTTTTTAGGGTTGAGAACCAAAGTTGGCAAAACTGGCCAGTTGTAACAATGCGTAGGTTCTAGTACGTGATATACTGACGGTTAAGTACCAAACACATCTACAAAACTTTAACTTTACAGGAGACCAAAAAAATCGGCAATGTGTATTTCCTTCTGCACCATAATTTAGCAGTAAATGGTATACTTTTAATTATCTTCATAATTTATTACTGCTAGTGACTAACTAACTTGGCTGGTGTCGAACTTTGGGAAAAACATAAATTTCTAATTACTTCCTTGTTTATCCCAAAGTATTAAATTAGTATTAAATTTGCTGTTTTATACATTTTTGTCGAGAAGGTATATACATTTTTTATTAACTGGCAGATTTTTTTTGCCATTTCTATCTTGGCTCCATAGTGAAATTTGTTTAGTTTGAATATATGGTCTGAAGCACGCTTTTCCCTTTAGAACGACCCCGATTGCACGGTGTCCCATCCCGACATTCCCTTATAGAGCTCCTCATTAAATTAAATCAATCCCGTCAAGTGCGTCAATCCGTCCGTGTGTGCTTCTACGTGCCGTTTCATACAACTCCTTGCTTCACAAATGACGGATTGACGTCTGCCGCTCCGTCGATGCGTCCGTTATCTCCGTCATCCTGTGTCAAAGCCTTAACTCTATACTATCTCAATCTGGGGGGTTATTGTGTAACTATACCCGATTCAATCGGTATCAAACGGACACGGTGTTTTCTTGGCGATTTTGCTTCTTAATATTTAGTTAATTTATCTCAAATAATGAACACGATGATCACAGAAACAAAATATTATTTAAAAATTGGCTAGGACAGTCATAAAACGTTATCGATTTCGTAAACGATATAATCGGAAGCTTACACAATAGCCCTACTGGTCTGGTTTATACACGGGTATCGGTTTACCCAGGGGGCGACGCTCAGAAAGTGGCTCCAAAATACGTTATTTATCTTATCAGAGCTTCTTGGATTGCAGAGAGGCAGTGGAACAGGAGCCATTGCTGCTCGAGGCGTTTGGGCAATGTATGCCGTCCAAACGACACGCCGCTGCGTTCTTGAAGACCTTGAGCATCAAGTGATCGACACAGGACGTTGCGTCTTTCTCCAAGCTGTGAACATACTGAGATGACCTTTAGTTTGTTAAGTGTTAAGTTTCATAATCAACATTGTTAGCCTGTCCTGGACATATCTAATTACCCCTCTCTTATTTCATGACTTCAATGGCAATCCGTGGACTTTTTTGACTGCGTGTTTAGAAATTTTAAACATTCTAATTCAGGAACTCAGGGTCATACAGGGTGAAATTGATATCAAGAATCCACCCATCAAAGTAAGCAACTTTTGCTATGGGAGCAAACCGATGATCGGAGCAAAAAAAATTTGCTGTTTCATACATTTGAGTCGAGTAGTCATTGCAGTTTAATATTTTTTGCTCCGATCGGTTTGCTCCCATAGTAAAACCTGTTCTGTTTGATGAGTAGTTTAATAAAAGGATGCTAATGATATCAATTTCACTCTGTATAATAATCATTGATTTTGACTTTTGTTTACTTTATAGGAATCAGAGGTTTGTACACCAGCTAAGTTCCTAGATTTAGTTAGAAAGAATTAATTTTAATTGTAAAATAAGTACAAATGTTGAAAATAATCTGAGCAATAAACCGTAAAGTCGCCTTAGAGTCGCCTGTATTGATTCATTTGCAATTCATCTCGAATTCGCATTCACTCACTCAGCATACCTGTGCTAGCCGCTTCTTGTCAATGCGAGCCCATTTGATCATTCAAATGGGCTCGCATTGTCAAGGACTGAAGGGTCCAGGATGGGGATATAGTGTATCTACGCGCAAGTCCTACCCATAGATTCCCAGTCACCTTAATATCCATGTCCATACTATGGACAGGAGGATCAGGACGTAACTCGGAAGTACTTGCGCGTAGATACACTATAACCCTGCTATAACCCCATCCTGCAATGAGTATGACACCGTGATAGGGCGCTATCACACCTTCGCTCTCTTTCTATTTGCACGTGAACGAACGAGATAAAAGGCGTGATAAAGCCGTATCACGTGTGACATGCTACGAGTGCTGGACACCATATACAAGGGAGGCAGGATGGGAAATAATTATGCGAGTAAGTACTACGTGTATCGTCGATTTGGAGTAATCTATGTGGATATCTCCGAACACTAATATGGTTGTGACAACATGAGACACGGGAGCGGATCTGTGAAGATTCGATCCCAGCCTAGGTCTCAGGCGGTGACTAGTTGCGTGCCGACTGTAATATTCACTGACATATACTCTAGCGATAGACAAGCTCGTTCAAACAAACATGTCACACAAAACAACACAAAATGACACATTGCGGTCTGTCATTGCCATAGTGACGAAGTGAACTCTGGAACACCAATCAGGTGCGGGCACCGCATTCAAGTGGAACATGTTGCTTCTGTAAAAGGGCCTGTCTATCGCTAGAGAGTAAGTCAATGGTAATATTTTACAAGGTGACCCGAAAACTAAATAGTGTCAAGCGAAAGTCTAGCTAGAGTTAGAGCACCAATGAACCTGTTTTTATTCTAGTTAGTTAGTTTTAATAACGCTTTGAAATTATTAAGTTTATGATACCTACTTAATAAAAAAAGCGTTTATTTAATTTATTCAATAAAAATCGGTGAATAAGAAAATTAAATGTTGCCCATTACCTACCTACCTTATTGAATTCGATACGCAACGATGATACGCAAAAATAAACTCACGCAGATAAAAATAATTGGACTGTAAATGATACTGAAAATATATTTTAATACATGACAGAATTAAAAGATTATTTTGATAAAATCTGCCATAGGTGTAGGTATCAAGTTGAATGCGCAATTACTTAGCCTCAGTTGACACCATCCAATAAAAACTGTGGCAATTGTACAATGTAAACAGCCATACTAGGTGTTGCCATACACTTGAGTCTCGATCACCTTGTGCCCGAGACACGCTGATCCCAATTGTCATTTTGTAATCATATCCCCGAACATGAGTTTAATAGTGAAATCAAAACATGCTCGGGCGGCGGGAACGTAGATTTATAAGCTAGAAATTAGAAGAAGATCCTGGTAGTCAGAAACATTCTGAAACCTCAGAACATCCACGGTTCACTAGTATTACCGAAACTCTGTCCAGTGTGACGAGGAGTGAGCCCGTCGCCACTTGTAATGGACGGTGGGTACAATACATGCCACGGAATTGTTGCAAGCAGGTTTACTCACCGTGTTTTCGTTCACCGAAAAGCCAGTGCTTATAAATCGTACATAAATTCCAAAAAACTCATTGGTCGAGTCGGCCTGGAGTGCGATTTTTGAATCTCATTCGGTGAGCTCAGCAATTGAAAATGTCAAAATTACTATTGGAGATACGCATCTTTCTACTGCTGATTTGACATTCAAAAATCGCACTCCTGAAGTATGATTTTGGAGAGTCAAATCAGCAGTAGAAAGATGCGTATCTCCATAGTAATTTTGACATTTTCAACAGCAGAGCTCACCGAATGAGATTCAAAAATCGCAATCCTGGACGGGGATCGAGTCATCGCCTCCTGCACTCGCCATTGGACCACCACAGCCTAAATGTGCAATCCCTGCATCTCCACCACAGCCTAAATGTGCAATCCCTGCATCTCCACCACAGCCTAAATGTGCAATCCCTGCATCTCCACCACAGCCTAAATGTGCAATCCCTGCATCTCCACCACAGCCTAAATGTGCAATCCCTGCATCTCCACCACAGCCTAAAATGTGCAATCCCTGCATCTCCACCACAGCCTAAATGTGCAATCCCTGCATCTTGCCACGCCTACGGGTGTGGTAAGACTATACAGGGTCCTTCTTAATATGCTGACACTTTTCTAAGGGGATGATTAGACCATCAAACTGAACAACTTTCTCTATGGGACCAACATCGAAATCGCGAAAAAATCTGCTGCCCCATACATTTGGTTCAAGTAGGTTTGCAGTTTTGTATGGAACACCAGATTTTTTTTTGCTATTTTGATGTGGGTGCCATTGCCATAGAGAAATTTGTTCAGTTTGACGGATCATCCCCTTAAAAGAGTGTCAGCATATCAGAAGGACCCTATGTAGGTGGTTATGTCTTCTAAAGGTTACTGGATGTTGGTATCATCAGTGCTTTACTTTATATTCCTTCGGCCGCTCGAAACAAACATCACTAATTTTGTACACAGTTATCTTGTCAGTTAAGTATTTGTATGAATTAACTGATAACAATGACCGTGACTCAGCACATTCCTTTAGACTTGATTACGTTTATCTAGTTACAAATTTAAGACTGCTGAATATTATCATAGTATAATTAAAACTAACAGTGGTGAAGCTCAGCGGTCGCGGCGGGTCTATGCTCGTGCGGTTGGCTTGGCTGTGAGGTATACGCGCTGCGCGTATACGCGCGAGCTCTGAACCGGTTAAGCTTAACCCAGGTTTTACGGTCTGGTCCTTTTCAAAACCAGCCGGCCTGACAATCGGGTCCCGCACGAGGTTTGCATGTGGATGGACAAAAGGGCACCAATCTGCCCAGGGAGTGCATTCGGTCGTCGGTCTAGGGATGGGAAATGGTATGTAGGAACCGAGTCCAGCAGCGTTTTTCCTTATAGGCATGTGGGCTGAGCTGAATGATTCCGTTGGAAACACTTTTTCCATTTGTTGCCAGTAGATTTATTACTGTACCGGATAGGTTTCGGATTTCGGATGAATTTCAGCCTCGTTTTCACCCTTTGTGTAACGCCATGGGTTTGAACTCCGGTTCAGGTACTTCAACCGTATATAAACTTACTATTCTTTATGTCGTTATATGGTTTCCATAATAAAGCTTACTAATTAGCTTAGGTACGTTTGAGATCATAACAATGTGCGCTTGTACTTATATCGTGGCACACACATAATTACCTATCCATGTTTTTCTAACTTAAATGCCGACTGCTTTCAAACGGTAAAGGAAAACGTGTGTTGGTAAACACTAAAGGAGGAATTCTCATGCGTATTATGTAGTCAACCAAGCCGCATTGGGCACGCGTGGTGGACTGAAGCCCAAACAACCGCCTGTGCCCTACAGTGGGACGTATTAAGGCTGATGATGATGATGATAGATATACTTAATACACTTATCTGTTTAATGACAGCAAATAGCTATAAGTATTAATTTTAATGTTGCGCGCGTGTGACCTTGAAGGTGAATGCAGTCTCTAAAGTATGTCGAATTCTGCTGGTTCGAAACCGATGGAGCTTTCTAGTACAAGGTCGGGTACAGTAGTGTCTGTGAGACTGTGTATGTGTAGTCCTGCTGCGGTGAATTGAGTATGTACGTTATTCAGTTGCCACTTTGTTGTTAGATGGGGCGTCGCCGTGGTCGTCGACCTAACCTAACCTTAGATTTAATTGTCCTTAATATTAATACTATTTTAACCCATGACGAATTGTGTTTATTGTACACACGGATACACATCAAGCTATACAAATCAAAAAAAGTTGGCCGCGCAACTTTATACGTTATTCACCCTATGCGCGGCTAGCTTATGTTGTCGCCGTGGGTACCTACCTAGAATTCATATTACACCTATCCTATATCTATCATCCTGCCCCACCTAGTCCATCGGCTGGCACCTTGTTGCTGTTGCCAGAATTTAGGCAAAATGTATCATTATGACTAAAACATTCCCGCACTAGCCAATGGAACACAAGCGCACTGCAGCAGCAAAAAGCAAGCACTCTCATAGTGGTCAGTGCACCGCACAGTAGGCCGATGATCTGTTGTTGCCAAATTATATTACCTTTGCGTCACATTTGTTTTGGTGACGAAATATACTTAAAGGTCATCGGCTGATGCTTAGAGGACAATATGGTTTGTACTATTCTGGTTAGCTGACACTAACGACAGTTATGGTATGACTGTGTGATGATCACATCACATGTTAGGTGGCCACTTGGCTCTGCCATTTTATGGTGACTTTAGGCTCTCCTCATCCATTCGGAATTCTGACTCGTAATTGTGATTTATTATGGACACGTATGGATTTGCCTCCTCTAAAATTATATTCAGAATAACGGAGGCTTAATGCCAATCTGCTGTGTGCCTAATACATGCTACTCGTATTTGTTAAAAAAAAGTTAACGAGCGATTTCCGCTAAAACGAAATTTCTCTTCTTTTGTGGCCATGACGGTCAAAAGAGTGACAAGGGTCCAAAATTCCAGAAAAAAATGAAGAGTCCAAATATCTCGAAAACCGTGGCACTTTTACTGGACATGAAAGTCCACTTTTTGGACGGGTGTGAGGTCCTCTATCAGCAGAAACCGGGTTATCCATTATTTACCGAACACCACAGGGTGTCCAAGAAAACCAAGAAAAAAAGATGGAATTGACAATTTCCTGAGTAGGTATACCTAATAAATTATTGGACCTTGATTTGACTTAATTTGACTTATAGGTAAGTAAAGTACCTAATGAGTCAGGCAGGTGCATGTTGTGGTTGGTGTAAATCAGTATGCTCTCCATGCATGGGGGCATGACCCTTGGAACCGGTTGTTCAACGTTAACAAAGAAACCTTTGTTGAACCGACAAACAGCCGTATAACACAACACAGCTAAATAATACATAACTGTCAATTACCTGTCGTGCATAATTTGGTGTAAGTAGGTATACCTACTAGTACTAGGGTATACTAGGTGGTTTAGTGAACAAATCTGCTGTTCTCAACGATATTAATGTACTACGTCTATGTCTATGTCTGTTCTATACTAAACTGCAGCGCCTGTTCGCCTTAAATGTATGTTAGTAGGAACACACACGATGACGCATTGACGCAGCGGCAGACGTCAGTCCGTCCTTTGTGAAGCAAGGAGTTGTAAGAAACCGCACGTAGAAGCACACACGGTGACGGATTGACGCACTGTATGTGCTTCTACGTGCGGTTTCATACAACTCCTTGCTTCACAAATGACAGACTGATATCTGCCGCTCCGTCAATGCATCGTGTGTGAACGCACTTAGGACGGACGGACGGTCGGATAGACAACGTAAGCTTCGTTTTCACCCTTCGGGTATGGACGGATACAGAACCCAAAAACTGTCTGTGAATGGTGAATACCTTGAATACAAGTGCACATAAAAGCAAAAAAAGCACTCAAGGTGAAACAACAATTTGTTTTGAGTTAAAACAGCGGCAGTTCTGTTTCAAAAATACTACATAATAAAAAAATAAAAAAAATTTAATCTTTAAAAAAAGAGAATGTTCAAAACCCAAATTAAATACAATGTCAGCCGTAATGTAAAAAACGTGAGAAATAAATATTATTTAATTTAAGGCCTGTTTCACCACTCTGGATAAGTTTTTGTTAGCTGGTTTGACAGATCGTTTGGCATATTTTGTATAAAAGATATTACTTAAACTTATGACAAATAATCTACTATTCTATTACACCTAGATTAAAATATATATTTCTTTGGCTACGCACAATAAATGGATAAAAAAGATTGAGGTAAGTATTTAATCTCAAAAGTTAGGCCACAGTATAAGGGTTGAACTACACCACGTTAGAGCATTATAAGCCCCACTTGCGTCAACCTGGGTTAGCAATAAACTCCAGGTTAAGTTGGTAACCCATTATTTTTTGTATAGAAAAACAAATGAGAGAGCCATTTTATCCGGGGTTAATTGCTAACCCGTGGTTGGCGCAAGTGGGGCTAAGATAGACGGAACGCGATCGCACGCGGCGGCGTGCTGTTCCGTTCCGTCTATTTTATATGCTCTAACAAATGACGTTCCTGAGTGACAGAAAAGGATGAAGCGACGGAAAATCTTATCTTATCTTAACTTTTACCTCACCCCCTCTGGTTACTTCGTGTTACCTACCTCTTGCAAATGCGTTTTCGTATCTCGATCGCACGCAATAGTATCGCAAATGCTTAACTCTTCTTTAAAATTTTTACCGTTTAGTTTGTATGAAATTACAGCTATCAGCTGACAGTGTCCAAGGGTGTGGTTAGGCCACAGACTCTGTGTGGATTAGGCCCTCATTGCGTGTTTTCGGAAGCACTTGTGATATGCTGAAACATGTTTACATTTATTTTCCACAATGGACATATTATAATAACCACATATAGGGAGGGAGTCACGTTTGCCCCGAACACTTGTCTTTCGCGTGGTGTTCGCGCGGTTCGCGTTTCAGCCTGCCACGAGGCTCCACAAATTCCACAATCCTTCTCAGTTGTGTTCTTACTCAAAAACAATCCTCGAGATTGGATAGCTAACGCACTGGAAGCAAGAAGTCCATTAGGTAATGATAAATAAAAATAAAAATAAAACACTTTAATATACCTACTTATACAGGGTGAAATTGATATCATTAGCATCCTTTTAAACTAAGAGTCTACCCATCAAACTGATCAACAGGGTGTGAATCAACTTGCAAAACCCATAGGAACTAGATGTAGAATTATTTGGAGTAGGATACCTATACAGGGTGAAATTGATATCACTAGCATCCTTTTAAACAAAGAGTCTACCCATCAAACTGAACAACTTTAACTATGGGAGCAAGCCAATCGGAGCAAAAACAAATCTGCTGTCCCATACATTTGAGTCGTGTAGGCAGCGGCAGCGGGTGCAGTTTAATATGGGACAGCAGATTTTTTTTGCTCCGATTGTTTTGCTCCCATAATTAAAGTTGTTCAGTTACTTCCTATGGGTTTTGCAAGTTGATTCACACCGTAACCGTCACCGCTCACACACTGTTGTTTTTATTATAATTTCTCATTAATTATTAATGTTTTAATAACAAAGGTGTGAGAGCTTACGCATGCAATTTCAACCATGCAGCAGACGTAAAAAACTACCTTACCTACCATACACATACATGCATAAACTCACGACCATAATCCTTTTCGGGGAGTCAGAAACATGCTCAATCAATCAAAAACAATCCTCTGTCCATAGACGAATTTTTTTTCGCTTACCTACGCTAGTAGACCGAATATCAGTGTAACCGGGTATGAGATAGCGAATTATATGAAGTGACATCTCGGAGTCAGGTGGTTGTCCCATACAATTTATGTGAAGTGACATTTTGGAGTCAGATGGCCGATGTACAAAAAAGTGGATACGTCGGTAAGGACAGCAATAAGTAGCGGTCTCCTTTTTTAACTAGAGCGAATATGCTATGTGCATCTCTTACTGAGGGATATGACAAGACACATGCTTCCTTCTAGTGCCTTCTCTTTCTACGCCTCTGTCCAACAATGCAGTTGTAGCATTGCTCATAATATTATCATTTTGCGCTCCATACAAACAAAGTCTGGTTATACTTTCAATACTAACCAATTAAAGTCAATGAAATTTTGCAGAAACAATCTAGAAACAAATGTCTGTGCTTGTAGGTATATGTATGTTGTCCGATTTTCGATAAAATTAGTTTCAATGCTAGGATTAATTTAAGATTTGTATGGAAATCTTTGAGGCACGCTTAGACTATACAAGGTGTTACAAAACTACAAATAAACATTTAAGGGGGTGGTGTAGACCATCAAACTGAACAACTTTCACTATGGGACCAATATCGAAATCGCGAAAAAAAAATTATGTTCTATACTCTACAAATCGACTAGGGCTACAATATGTATGGGATTTAAAATTATTTTTTTCGCGATTTCGATGTTGGTCCCATAGAGAAAGTTGTTCAGTTTGACGGTCTAAACAACCCCCTTATAAGTTTCAAAAATTTATTGTTACTTATGAAACACCCTGTATAGACAGAGCAACAAGCGGGCGAAATGGTCCCAAAAAAAGTAGGTAAAAACCGTACTCCTTTCAAAAACCTTCCAATAGTCTCAATCATGACGTGAAACGGTACAGACCTCCTGGAGTGCGATTTTTGAATCTCATTCGGTTAGCTCAGCAGTTGTAAATGTCAAAATTACTATGGAGATACGCATCTTTCTACTGCGGATGTATCTTTCAAAAATCGCACTCCTGAAGCATGATTTTTGAAAGTCAAATCAGCAGTAGAAAGATGCGTATCTCCATAGTAATTTTGACATTTACAACTGCTGAGCTCACCGAATGAGATTCAAAAATCGCACTCCTGGGTTTGAAATACTTAGCACGCAAAGGGTGCTTTTTGTCTTGGAAATGTTTTTTCTATATTTGTGAGAGGATTTCTATGATTTCCTCTTTGATAAAGATAAATGTCAAGATTGACAGTCGAAGCTTAGACTATAAGTCGAAGATACGAAAGCGTCGAAAAAAATTGGAACCAGTACTGGCTCCTCAACCCTATACAATATACACGCACACATATATAATTTGTATAATTTGTGCACACCTACCTATGAAACTTGGCCCCTTTTGTTTTATACGATAAAACAGTGAGTTTCATTTTAGACATACTTAACTATACTCTTTCTAAGGATTTCCTATTTTCGTTAAGGTAATTTTAGTCTCGACCCAGAACGAATGATCAATAATGTACCCACTTGTGACTTATTATTGTACCCAGCTTAAGCGGATGGGGGCTCTCGTTGAAATTTGGAGAATAGGGCACTTTCTGACTGTTATCGTATTTTTCCGATCCGCCACTAGTAGGTACACGTAAAGTAAACTAAACAATGTCCCTTTGGAGGCAAAATTTGTGCATCAATGAAACTTTATTTTTTAACTTTATCTAGACCTACGAACAAATAATATTTGTTCGTAGATCTAGACACTAGAAATGCAAGTTCCAAGGGTGGGTAGGAAATTTTGGAAAATGTACATTTTACAAACTAGGTGAGTGAGGTATAATTTTCTATGTAATTTTTTGCGCTGAATCGAATGAGACCATCCCCATGCTTATAGGACCTTGTTCCGGTGAACTAGCGTACCTTTTCTCTAAGAGATTTGGCGTATTTTTGACCGCTCATAACTTCGGTCTGGATAAGATAAGATAAGATAAATATTCTTTATTTGCACACCAAAATACTTCCAAAATACACAAAAAACAACAACAATATACATGAACAAGAAGGGTACAAAAGGCGGCGGATAGTAGCTTTATACTCAAATTTTCTGGGCAGCATGCATGTGGTTATCACTCTTATAAAATGTACCCTCTTTACGAACATGTGCGTTGAAAAAAATTTTTGCTGTAGTGTCATTATCCAGGGAGGAAACAGAGGAATACGTTTGTATAGACAAAACAGTAAGTACTATATTCTATCTATCCTATACAAGGTGTTACAAAACTACAAATAAACATTTAAGAGGGTGGTGTAGACCATCAAACTGAACAACTTTCACTATGGGACCAATATCGAAATCGCGAAAAAAAAAAATTATGTTCTATAGGTACTCTACAAATCGACTAGAGCTAAAATATGTGTATGGGATTTAAAATTATTTTTTTCGTGATTTCGATGTTGGTCCCATAGAGAAAGTTGTTCAGTTTGACGGTCTAAACAACCCCCTTATGAGTTTCAAAAATTTATTGTTACTTATGAAACACCTTGTATAATAGCCGAGTTAAGCCGAGTCTAGGAAGAAGTAAGCCGAGTAATGTCGCTTCACAATGTGACATGTGCAGGACATCTGCACTTGACAACCGATTTATCTTACACCCAATATAACCCAAACAGGACCGTAGTCATAGGACATTCTTAGCTGGTGATGACCGCAGCACGAAAAGAATGACCCTTGAACGGTGAAAAATGATAAACGAGCTCGATAAAGTCCATTTGCCGATAAGCAAAGCTACCGTACGGTACGAGTTTATATACGACCCAATTTCCGAACGAATCGCGAACTACAAAACAAACGTTCAGTCATTCGCGCCGGTTCTGGGGAAGCGGACGTTTCCGAACGGACGTTCTTTTTTTAAACTCGCTTCCCGGTTTTTGTTTTATAATTTTTTTTAAAAGGTTATTAATTAAGGTGTGCGATCTCATTTTGTATTCATTAAATAATAATTTTGTAAGTATTACTTTCCGAGTTTTTATTTATAGATAATGTTTATCTAATGTACCTAGTACTTAATGTATTTTAGATTGGATTGTATATTATAGGTACATAGTCCTCAGATAACACGTACTGGATTTGAAATACCTATTCCTTACATTTATTAATAGATGAGAGATGTACCTAAATTCAGGATGTTATGAACGATGCAGTTAAACGTTTATTGTCGTCGTTAGAATGAAGAGATATCAATTAAAATGTGCATTGTATTACAGCTACCTACGTCAATAATTATAGAATTACAATATGTTACTGAAACAGCGGTTAAATAAAATAGAGATGATTTTTTAAATGTTTTTTTGCAAATATTTTCTTTTTTTTGTCTCATTTAAAGCGTTGCTAAGTGCTAAAAAGTTAATTTTGTTTTAGTTAGTTAATACACGCAGCAATGTAAGTACATCGATTAATTTATTTTTTTCAGAACTAATATGGCGACTACTCAAGAGAACAAAAATGGACAAACACAAAACCTCATGGATAAGGCACCGTGGTCAGTACAATTTCTTATATTATAATAAAGTACCTAGGTACACTATAGTTACTTACTACTCAAGTACATATTTTTTTAATTTTGAGCCCGTCTTATTTTCGTTATCAAAAATGGCTTTAAAAATTTAAAGAGAAAAAAAAACACTTTTTCCTTTTTCCTGAAGTGAACTTCGTTGTGTTTTCTGGATTGAGGTGAAGAGCAAAACCATCGGTAATAAAAAAAAGAAAAAAGTCAATATTTCCCTTTAGGTATTTTAAGTTCTAACCACGAAATCTAATAACGATGCAAATTAATATTTACTTACATAATTAACTATCTTATCATTGAAGGAAAACGAATGTGTCATTTTAGACATGAGATTACACCCTATATAAGACAATCTGACCATCAAACTGAACAACTTTCTCTAGGCCAAGGTGTATCAGCTATTTCCATAGACAATTTATATAACTTTGTCTAAGGCTATTCCATAAAACTGCAGCAATCCTACTCGACCAAAATTTATGGGACAACTGTTATAATTGCGCGATTTTCCATGTTGTTCCCTTAGAGAAAATTGTTCAGTTTGATGGTCTGAACATCATCTTAAAAAACCGTCAGCATATATTTTGTTGGACCCTGTAAGTGTATAGGTTCGATACGAAATCCAAGATCGTAACGTAACATATGACTAGATAATAATAGTACCGTATAGAAGCGAAACTATGGTTAAACCAACACGAGTTTGGTAGGCTAGGGTAGGGTATTGGAGTCAGTGTCAATGTCAAGCCATCACAATTCGCGACTGTGCTTACTGCAATTAATTTGGGCTTGACTTGGCACCGAATCCAATAAAACAAGTAAGTCTGCAAAAAATCTTGGGGTCCCGTTTGATACCAACTTATCTTGGTCTGCCCACATAAATCAGGTTAGCCAAAAAGTGCATTACACCTGCCATTCCCTCAAACATCTCCAAAATTTCCTTCCCTTAAAACCAAAGTCTCCTTGGCCCAATCCCTCATCCTTCCTATCATAGACTATGCCGATGTGTGTTATCTTGATGCCACAGAGGAACTTGTCAATAAATTAGAGAGACTCCAAAATTAATGCATCCGTTTCATTTTTGGAATGCGCAAATACGATCATGTATCAGACTTCAGGAAACAGTTAAAATGGCTTCCTATTCGTGATCGCAGGAACTCATATCCTCTGTCTCCTGTACAACACCCTCCACAATCCTTCTGCTTCTGGTAAGCCTCCGTGAACGTTTTTCCTCCTTCCGTCCTCCAGACAAACCCTGTAGATCCCACCTTCGTAATCTCCTTAATATCCCGTCCCACACCACTGACTTCTACTCCTTCACTGTCCATGCTGCCTAACTCTGTTCCCGCAAGTATAAGGGACTGTCCAACAATTGGTTCTTTTAAAAAGAAAGTTAAAGATCACTATCTTTCTCTATCTTTCTCTGCCATAGATTAAGTTTATGTATTTATTATAGTTTTTATATACTATGTATATATATATGTATTGGTATGTTTGTAATATATTTATTTGTTTATTTTCATTTGTATTTTAAACTAGTGTTTTCCCGCGACTTCGTCCGCACAAATTATATACCAGATTTTAAGTCAGATCATAAGCTATCAAACAAAAAAAGTTTCATCAAAATCGGTTCAGTAGTTTTTGCGTGATGTGCGAACAAACAAACAAACTAACAATTTTGTCAATAGATGGCGCTGTACGTTTTTAAATCGCGCTATAGATATGTTATTTGACTATATATGAAGTGAACCGCAACTTTTTTATTCCTCATGATTTTACGGTTTTATAATAGTTAAGATAAGGTTATCAATTAAGTCATTGTTAAAATCGTGTGTGTTAGTTTGTTAATTTCTTTAAACTGTGTACCTACACCTTGCCTGCCTCACTTTATAAACTGTCTCTGTATTATGGGTCTGCTGAAAGAAATCTCTTCAGAGATAAGCTCGCCCTTTGTACTTGTCTATTATGCTGTATTCATCTGTATTTCCGTGTGTACAATAAAGTTATAAAATAAAAATAAAAGTAACTCCTTCACAACCTATAAGGATTTTCCAAATCGTTCAGATTAAAAAAAGACTATTAGAATTTAGACGAACCTCGTTCTTTCTTTGATGTCAGTGAAGAAATTTCTTAATAACGATACTCAGTACCTAACTAAAAAGTAACATAAGTATTACAGTAACTATGTATAATGTCACAACAGGGATGTTGTAACATTAAGATAAGTATACGCTCCTTTCTTATCGCGAGAGTTCAAAGAACTAAGAGATAACAGTTAATTTATTATCTGTGTTATAAATTTATGTAGCTCGAGTGCGAGTGTGTTGTAAGATGTTATTCAGCGAAGGCCGAAGACCAAAATAACATCTGGAGTGCGATTTTTGAATCTCATTCTCTTGAGCTCAGCAGTTGAAAATGTCAAAATTACTATGGAGATATGCGTCTTTCTACTGCTGATTTGACTCTCAAAAATAATACTTCAGGAGTGCGATTTTTGAATGTCAAATCAGCAGTAGAAAGATGCGTATCTCCATAGTAATTTTGACATTTTCAACGGCTGAGCTCACCGAAGGAGACTCAAAAATCGCACTCCAGGTTGTAACGCATTGTGCGGTGCGTCACTGAAATGGCATGTTAAACAGAACAATACTAGTCTAGAATGTTCGGATGTGGTACATTTACAATGCTTATTTTTAGATTTTCTTTTTATTAGGTAGGTATACTTTATACGAATCTAAATTTTTTTAGTTAAGCTTATCTAATCTAATCTAAACTATTATAAAACTGTAACTGAAGTGTGTCTGTACATTGAAGATATTTACAAAAAAAAGATTACGATATGGTTTTTAGGTATCCCTGACTTGAAATCAACCTTTTTTAGAAATTTTGTCTGTCTGTTTGTCTGTTTGTTTGTGTGTTTGTTTGTTTGTTTGTTTGTTTGTTTGTTTGTTCGCGCATCACGCAAAAACTACTGAACCGATTTTGATGAAACTTTTGTTGTTTGATAGCTTATGTATGATCTGACTCTGGTATATAATTTGTGCGGACGAAGTCGCGGGAAAACTCTAGTTACCTATACAAATGTATATAAAATTTACAATATTTACAGACAAGCTTAAAATACTTCCAATATACATTGTAATTTCTTTTATTTTCATGACACTAAACATTTATTTACATAACAACATAGTATACAGGGTGGTCCAAACGGAGGCGTCCAAATTTTTTTTCAGATTCCTCACACTAGGTGTAAGTATCCGAAAATACCCCATCATGTATGTTCCGCTATTTTTTGTAGTTTAGAAGTTATGTTTTTTGAATGAATATTTGAGAATTTTCTACCTGGGATGCGATTTTTGAATGTCATCGGTGAGTTTGAATGGTTTTTAAATCTCATACAAAAGCGTTCTCATGCATCTTTCTACTGCTTATTTGACTTTAAAAAATCGTAATCCTGTGAATTATGATTTTTGGAAGTCAAATCAGCAGTAGAAAGATGCGTATCTCCGTAGTAATTTTGACATTTTCAACTGCTGAGCTCACCGAATGAGATTCAAAAATCGCTCTCCAGAGCGGCTTAAAACTGTCATAACTTTTTTCATAGTAAGAATTTTTTACATTTTGTTTATGCAAAATGATCGTCTGGAAACACTCTTCCATATAATATTTTATTTTATTTATTTATTTAATGATAAAGTAAGGTAACGCCCTATAATACTTACGTTTAGTACAAACGTGCTGTCCATTGTCCAATCCGCTCTACAGTTTTCCTTGTTCGTCAAATCGGACGTATAAAAAGGAAGGAACGTCCGACTTGCGTGCAAGAAAGCCCATAAGCGCAGATTAGAGACAATTTAGACGACCACGCAGGCGCTGTTACACAAGCAGACCGGTGCCGGCGCACGCGCATACCATTGACCTCGTTACTGTTGGGTGACATTGAATCTTGTATTTTATGAGTGTCTGAAGGTCATGTGGTATGTGGGAGGACGAAGATTCCTCCTTATTGACGAAAAGCCGAAGCTGATTCCAGATTAGGTATTGCAGCATCTGGAGAGCGATTTTTGAATCTCCTTCGGTGAGCTCAGCCGTTGAAAATGTCAAAATTACTATGGAGATACACATCTTTCTACTGTTGATTTGACTTTCAAAAATAGCACTCCTGGTGTATGATTTTTGAACGTCAAATCAGCAGTAGAAAGATCTCCATTGTAATTTTGACATTTTCAACTGCTGAGCTCAGTGAATGAGATTCAAAAATCGCACTCCTGAATTCTCACAAAAACTGACTGACACGTCAGTGGACCTTTTGCCTAACGACAGATCATAAAATAAAAATTACGTTACTTATCACAAAAACTGACTAATTCATTATTACACGGAGGAGTGGACCTTTCCCTGGTGATAGACTGATAATAAAATAAGAAATTGCATTAAAAATTTAGCAGCAAGTATTTATGATAAAGATAAAATGTGGCTTTTATCTACACGGATTCCTGATAGGACAGTTACCTAGATTGCACACAAAACAGGCAAGAATGCCTCGCATATATTCAGATGGACAGACAGACGGACAACGAAGTGAATTTATAAAGGGTACCTACCAGATATCTAAAATGTCGTGGCTACCGATGATCCCCTTAAGGGAAAATGCTCGTAGTTTAAAAAATATTCGGTTTAATTCTGACGTTTAAGCGATTAATGATAGCAAGTTTATCTGTCTACCTGTTGTCATACTCAAAATGTTGAATTTAGTGATCTTTCATTATTATATTTAAATTTTTCTAAAACCCTACGAAAGGATCATCTTGGACACCCCGGTGTCCAAGATGATAGCTAGGGTATGGGCAAGATGATCATGCCCCTTTTTAAGGAAAATTATATGTTTTCGTGGAATTAAATTTTATCTCAAAGAACTAGTCTCAAGCTGAGCCAGCCTTCTTAATACTCACAAAATAAGTAATAACCACCATTATTATAATAAAATCAATCATATAGTGTATAATTTTAGCAAGATTATATAATCTTCTAAAATACCGTACTTAATCTCATACACCCGAGAACAGGATCATCTTGCCCCAACTTCAACATTTTTAGTCTTTATTCGATAACATAATTTTTATGCTTTCTGTTGTTGCCATACCATTCAAAATACTAAATAGGGGCATTATATAAAGCCACTTACACAACAATCTTTGTAATTGACTGCCTAGATCAAAAGTTACCTAAGCTTAAAATCAACCCTACCTTACATCAAAGTCACAAAATTTATGTTTTTTTCCATAAAAATTTACTCGTCTGTCACATCGCCATGACGAATTCACTGATGCGAGGGGGTATCGGGGGCTACGTTTTACCAAACAAAACAACCAGATAGGGTTTATAGTTTCGCTGCAATTGAGAGGGATCAATCTTACCTCAAGGGATCATCTCGTGCATCTTTCCCCTACCTACCGTTTTTTTCCTTTTGAGATACGGAAGACTAAATAATGAATTATCAAAATGAGAAAAATTCTACACTTCAAAAACCTTTAAAATCAGTTGAATGTCAATAACAGTCAATATCAATGTCGGCTACCAATACATTTCCTTAGATTTCTGTTTACTCATACCACCTCTGAAGAAACGCATCGAGGTCATAGCATAAAGGGTACGATTTGACCTTCTTCAAAAATCTCTTGTCGAGTAGGGATTTAATGTCAACTGTTATAAAAATAAAAGAATGGCGTGAGACTTTGCAGTCCTTTGCATCAATGCTAGTCTATAATTTGGTAGCTTTAGCTCATTTTTCTCTTGAGTGGGGAATTTTTCGGGGTATCTTTGCACGATTTTGGGCAACTCCTGGATATACTTACCTACAAAGATGTCACAGTGAGCAATTTTAAATCAGTGAACAAGGATCGGCAGTAATCGGCACGACCGACCTGATGGACTGAACTCCAGCTCCACTACGAATGCGCAATGTTACGAATTTAATTTGTATGAATTAGTACCTATTAACAGTTCTATTGGGATATAATACTAACCTATCTATACATTCGTTCTTAATTAGGTACTTGTCGTAGGTATTTCAATAATAATCAATACATAATTTAACAGGTTAATTATAAATGAAAACAACAAAAAAACTATCTATAGTTTGGTAACTCACCGATTTATTTTGAAGTGATACTTACCTACTGATAACCCTTAGGTCAGGACTGTGGGTATTTTCCAGCCGGCACAGTAGGCAGCAGTCACCTTCTAGACATTGCTTCGTTCATTGACCCTTCTAGATACACGTTATGCGGTGTTAGGATTAGATAGATCGATTTTAATCATTCGTACCTAGTACCTAACCACCTAGTATTATGTTACCTTCTATTTTATATCTCAAAACCTTTTTACTTTACTATAGGTACAGTCAGCATCAAAAGTATCTAGGCATGTTAATAAATATCTGGAGTGCGATTTTTGAATCTCATTCGGTGAGCTCAGCAATTGAAAATGTCATAATTACTATGGAGATGCATCTGTCTACTGCAGATTTGACTTTTAAAAATCATACTACAGGAGAGCGATTTTTGAGAGTCAAATCCGCAGTAGAAAGATTCGTATTTCCATAGTAATTTTGACATTTTCAACAGCTGAGCTCACCGAATGAGATTCAAAAATCGCACCCCAGGACAACTTTACTATAGCAAACCTTATTTCAACTCACAAAGAAATCAAATTAATTTATCTGTCATGTTATTATTTGTTAAGTTAAAAACAAATTGTATATAGTAGGAAATAGGGTTTATTTTCGTGTAATTGTTCAGATGTTTTTGAACACCGGAGATGCTTAGATACTTTTGATGCTGACTGTACCTAGTCACACCCAGTCTTGTCTGGTTAGACCTACACAGCCCCTTGTTAGCATTTACCTATCCCTAATAAAAGTTCTTTTACCTACGTCAATAAAACTCAATCTAGAAAATTAAAATTAATTGGTTACTTGTTTGATCAATTTGGGTAACATCTCTTCGCATTTTAAAACAGTTTTGTGGTTAAAGTTAATAAATGGATCATCCAAAATTATCTAATTACTTATAATCTTTGATTTCTCAATCCCGTCCCAAACATTGATATAGATGTCGTTGGACCCAAACATCAATAGTTGCAGAAACGCTCATTAGAGTTAATCCACCATTAAATCTCTTGCTGTCAGTTTTTGTCTTGTTGACGTAGACATTAAAGCTAACAAGAGATTTAATGGAGGATTAACTCTAATGAGCGTTTCTGCAACTGGAGAGCGATTTTTGAATCTCATTCGGTGAGCTCAGCAGTTGACAATGTAAAAATTACTACGGAGCTACGCATCTTTTTACTGCTGATTTGACTTCCAAAAATCGCTCTCCTGTAGTATGATTTTTTGAAAGTCAACTCAGCAGTAGAAATATTCATTATCTCCATAGTTATTTTGACATTTTCAACAGCTGAGCTCACCGAAAAAGATTCAAAAATCGCACTCCAGAGCGTAAGAGATTTATTTATAAAATAAATCGTTGCTTCTAGACGTTTCCTCTATCAATGATCCTTTGTTACACACGTGTGATGAGATGAATTGTCCTTTGGATTAGGTTATTTGATTTATTAACAACATATATAATAAACATAATTATTATAAAATTATGAATTCCTTTGACGTTTTGTCGTACCAGCAGAGTTATCATGCCACACATGACAAAACGACATCTAATTTATTTATTTATTTACGAAGTGTCTAGTCGTCCGATAAACGGATAGACTAGACACTTCGATTGGCTGTTGCAGTCGTTCGACAAACTGACGAATAAAATTATCGTCTACCATATCGTCTAGTCTTCTGACTATCGGATGATATATATTACTTGTACTGGTGATTTATGCATCACCATCTAATTTACTAAGTCGGCCACATTATCCGATTCATTAGGTTAGCGAGGAGCGAAGTGTCGAGCATGTTGCTGGGATTATGTAGACCGAACCGAATCGCTACTGTTTAAAAATTGTTGAAATAATACCTACGTCCGATAGTCGGATGACTAGACTTTATTTTATTCGTCCGCATATAGGACGACGGAGATATTTATTTTAATTATTAAGAGGATATAATTCGGAGCGCGCTCCATACAAACGTACTAAGGTGATATTTTCAATACTAACCAATTAAAGTCGATGAAATATTGCAGAAACAATCTAGAAACATATTTCTATGCTTGTATTGAGTCAGATTTTCGTTAAAATGTATAGTTTAAAAGTTGCAGTGCCTCAAAGATTTCCATACAAAACTTAAATTAATCCTATCATTGAAACTGTATATTTTATCGAAAATCGGACTCTATACAAGCATAGAGATTTATTTCCAGATTGTTTCTGCAAAATTTCATTGACTTTAATTGGTTAGTATTGAAAATATCACCATAGTACGTTTGTATGCAGCGCGCATTTTCGCTCTCGGAACAAAATTCTCTTAACACTTCACCACATCACATCTAAATCTAAGGGCCTGTTTCACCACTTCTGAATAAGTTCTTGTTAGCTTATCCGACAGATATTTTGACATAATTTCATACAAAATATGTCAAAATATCTGTCGGATAAGCTAACAAGAACTTACCCAGAAGTGGTGAAACAGGACCTTAGTCTCAATATGTCCCGTTTTAAAAAAAAATCTTGAAAAATCAATATTTAACACAATTAACGCTCTAATCAAACGAACATCTGAGGGCATTATTAATTAGTTAATATTGTCCCATGTGTATTGTCCGTTGTGTGTGTTGTTTTATTGTTGTGTTTTTGTGTGTGTGTTTTTGTAAATTGTTGTGTGTTGTGTATTGTTATTGTTGTTGTTGAGCTATTGGCTTCTGACCTGGCTTAACTAATACTTAGTACCTAACACCGCCATCTGACGGAACAAGTTCACTTCTAACTAGCCTCCATCAGTCCCACGAGGCCCTCCTCGTGGAGTATCCCTCTCACCCAGAGAGGCTATAAAGTAAAGTAAAGTAAACATTTCAAATAAGACAAAAATTTGCTATCGGGTAATTGAGTTTACATGAGACTGTGCATCTATATCTTATATTTGACCGATGGCAGGAGCATGCTAGGCCCTCAGATCATGAGAGCGATTTTTGAATCTCATTCGGTGATCTCAGTAGTTGAAAATGTCAAAATTACTTTGGAGATACGCATCTTTCTACTGCTGAGTTGGCTTTCAAAAATCATACAACAGGAGAGAGATTTTTGAAAGTCAAATCAGCAGTAAAAAGATTCGTATCTCCGTAGTTATTTTGACATTTTTAACTGCTGAGCTCACCGAATGAGATTCAAAAATCGCACTCCAGAACACTTGCAATAAAGAGAGAAGACTGGCGAATGTTCCAAACACGAACGTGGTTCTTGAATAAATTATGGTAATGAGGTCACTTTACCGGTACTGTCGGTATTTTCCATCGCCTCTTGACATCTCTTCGTTTACCTTTTTTATGGGTTATCAATATAATAGTTAAAGTCTAGTAAACACATTGCGTTAATTAGTGACATTGACGGACCGAGGCGGATTTTTAAGACCGCGAAAAATAATTTTATATTACTCCGACAAAAATGTTGTGTCTTGTTTATTTAACGGACTTCTTCCGTGTTGGGTATCTGCTTGCCAAAGAGAACAATCAGTCTTTTTAATTTTTTATCCTTTTGTCACGAACTCTAACTTAATGCAGATATATTGTTCGTCACTCCTTTTTAAAACCTTACCTTTTTATTTCTTGCACCTGGCATTTTTCTCGCTGCAGTGAGGTGAAAAGTTGTAAGTTTCGCTTGGCACCAAAGTTATTCTGCGTCTCGTAACTTTGAAATCCTCGCTACGCTAAGGATTCTATATTTGAATTCCTCGAATTCTTCGCTTGCTCAGGTTTCAATACAAGTAGGTACTCTCGCCAAAAAACAACTTTGCAGCTTTGCATAACAAATACATATAACAATTTTATAGTTTTATTTTTAATTCTATTCTATTCTATATTTAAAAAAAATGGCTGCCATCTTGGGTATGTGATGATTTTGCCAATGTCTAGTTTTTGTAGCAAGAGTGCTTGACGTTGTACGGTAACTTATGTATTTTGGTGACTTCAAGGATTGTTTTTCGAAAAGAACACTATCTTGAGCCACCACTGGAGCTTCGTTGTAGGCCGGGGAGGGGGCAACCAACAATCGACTCGCGATGCGACTACCCTATAGCAGACCTACAACGCGACTCTTTATTTTTAATACAACTTACACTTTGCTCACAACTAAGTAATTCATGCCATTAAACCATACCATATAAAAAATAAATGTAAATTAGGTGTTATTGGTCACATTTTCCGATGTTTCCGATGTTTATCTTTGATCATTTTTGTAGGTATAGTTAGTTCAAACTCGAGTGCCGTTTTAGACTACTCAAACTATATTAGGCAGAACGCTCAGTTGATGTAATTTTCGCAACGTTTCCGCTAATTATGTAATTGCATAGGTACAGCTGCATCGGGCTCACTAGTGAAAGTGCAGCTACTGGTTGCAGCACGTGCAACTAGTAACTAAAACTAGTTACTAAATACTACAAAATGCTTAAATAACGCGCTAACAAGTGTTTTTTTTTAATTAAAAAAAGTTTTAGTGACAAAAAACATATATCAGATTGTTGTCTAGTGTTTTTTTTAATGTTTTTAGTGCTAGATTTAAAAAAAATGTGGTATAACAGGTCTTTCATGGCTACACGACGAAGAAGAAGGAATGTTTTATGCTTTGAGTAAGTTGAATTTATTATCCAGCTAGCGACCCTCCCCGGCTTCGCATGAGTAGGTAGGTACCTACATAAACTTTCATAGTAAGTAAATCAGTCTATCTATTAGTGTAAACCGTATCCAAATACCTATAGTAGTTCTGAGATCAGATATCATGGACGACAGACAGACACCTAAACATTAAATTACAAGTAGGTACCTACTTATAAAGTTTTACATATAAGGAGTGATAGTGATGTGTGATAAAACTGATAAATAATTAGTTATCTAGCGTAGGTACCTATAGTGTCAAATGTTTGTTTGGAAACATAATATAATTCTATAGGACAACAGAACCGCTGCTTGTCCCCAATGTTTTTCAAAATAACATTCATTATCAGCGTATATATACCTACCTACACGTCTCACTGCAGGGCACAGCCTACGAGGGTGTATGGGCGTTAGTCCACCACGCGTGCCCAATGTGGATTGGTAGACTTCACATACGCATCAGAGTTTCTTTCTTCAACGTATGGTAGGTTTCCTCACGATTTTTTCCTTCACCGTTTGAGTGACATCGCAACAAAACAAAACTCTTGGTACAAGGCATGTAGTCCGTGCAGATTCGAACCCGGACTATCAATTATTCATGATAGAGTGCCCATGCCTCTCCGCAACTCGCTACCGACGCTCGAATAAATTTCTTTCAACAAAAAAAGTTATAATTATTTCAAAAATGTTGATTAACTTTTTTTTTCCGACCGTATCATGAATGACGAAAGACCCAACCAACAATATATCCATCATACTATCACTTCACACGTGATTTTCTTAGGCAAATAAATCATGCAACATCTAGATCGCAATCATGTCAATGTTAAATCTCTGCGCAGACGCAGCGCAAGAGCGTATGTCGCAAAGCATTGCCGAAAGCGAAGTTTTGTAATGCTCTCTAATAATCTACGAGAAATTTCCATGACATTTTACTTTCGATACTATTTATTTTTGCAATCGATGTATAATAGTACTTATCCGTCCATACAAAACTCCATACTAAATTGTAAATATTATTTGATATGCGCAAACTAGATTTTCTATCTAAGCTATTTTTCCATATATAAAACATTACTTTTATTAACACCGTCTACGAGTGTTATACGACAACGTTTTTTATGAAATTGACAGCTCTCCAACCACCTTAAAATAAATAAATATAGGTAAATATCTTTGACATTGTCACACAAATGATCTAGTCTCATTTAAGGTACCAGAAGTAGGTAGGTATATTATACCTACCTACTCTACAGAACCTGATAACAATGATCAATGATGAAAACAATACCTCAGGTGGATGAATAAGACTTAGTAGGTAGGTATACCTACTCACCTACTAGCTAGATATATTACCTAGCACGGACCTGAAAAAAGACGGACGTAATGTGACACTAAAAAGATGTGAAGCGCTAGGTCCTACATTTCCGTTTGTTCTAGTAAGGGACTTACACTCGCTCAGATGCACTAGCTCTAGGTGCAGGTCCTACAACCTGCCACCATTATGTACCGCATGACAGTTTGTCAGCACGCACACAAATATTAATGGGTGCTTCACTCATGATTAGACGAGATTACGTCCGTGTTACCTAGAGAGAGATTTTTGAGAGTCAAATCCGCAGTAGAAAGATGCGTATCTCCATAGTAATTTATTTACAACTGCTGAGCTCACCGAATGAGATTCAAAAATCGCACTGCTGATGACAATTATTTTAGAAAATTTAAATAATAAAAATTATTTACTTAGAATTAAATTCGACCTTTACTGTTTCAGTAATTGGCCAGTGTCAGCTGTCAACACAAAGAACAATTTAAATAATTAACTGGTTCACATACCTAACATCAGTGCATTGTGTTGTGTACCTACGCCCCGCCGCGCCGGGGCCGGCTCCGTCCAGAAACCGGTTGCCCAGGGCAAGGTCGACTTGTCTTTTCAATTAGTAAAGAAAGATCAGATTTATATACTAGTTATTACTTGCAAGTACTAGGTATCATTCCCATCAATATAATTTCAATATAATTTGCAATCAAAGACAAAAGATGGTTTATTTATGGTGACCCAAACGAAAATATGCGATGGGTTCGACCGATGTGACATCACTATCACCCTGTTGATTATTAACATTTGTGAACCCAGATATTCTCAATAACATTTGTGAACCCAGAATACCATTCCAACTCATGACTAAGTATTCTATGACCTGGAGTGCGATTTTTGAATCTCATTCGGTGAGCTCAGCAGTTGAAAAGGTCAAAATTACTATGGAGATACGTATCTTTCCACTGCTGATTTGACTTTCAAAAATCGCACTCCTCAAGTATGATTTTTGAAAGACAAATCAGCAGTAGAAAGATACAGATCTCCATAGTAATTTTGACATTTTCAACTGCTGAGCTCACCGAATGAGATTCAAAAATAGCTCTCCTGAGTATATTATAATATGAAGTCTAGTCAGTTTCAACTGCTGAACCAATTAAACCTAACCTAACCTAACCAATTAAAGCCAATGAAATTTTGCAGAAACAATCTAGAAACAAATCTCTATGCTTGTATGGAGTCAGATTTTCGTTAAAATAGTTTTAAAGTTACAGTGCATCAAAGATTTCCATAAAAATCTTAAATTAATCCTAGAATTAAAACTGTATATTTTAACGAAAATCAGACTCTTTACAAGCATAAAGATTTGTCTTCCTGTAAAATTTCATTGAAAATATCACCATAGTACGTTTGTATGCAGCGCGCATTTTAGCTCTCGGAATAAAATTCTCTTAACTGTAAATACCGTATAAAACATCATATCATTCAAATTGTTCGAAATACTTATTGTAATGTAGGATTATAGTAGGTAAGTACTGTGTGATTTAGGTATCTGGTAGTAGGTTTACCATCCTTAAGGTACTAGGATAATTGTGTCATGCATTGTTAATAAATCGTATTCTTTTGTGGATAACACAGCTGACAGCACACTTTAAAATACTGTATTTATTAAGAACCTGTACTTATACATTAATAACATACATTATGTAATGAATCAGTGTGAATCAGTGTTATTCCAAACGCGAAAACACGCACATTGTCTTGTCAACCTCGAACTTGCATGAATCCGCACTGTGTTATATAAACGCTATGTCTTGACCGATAAGTTTGAATACAGCTAGGAAACCTCTTCAACATTATAGGCTAAAAGCGCCTAAACCCGGCCCCCGCCTAAAGTCGGCAGTCTGAACTATTATCGTCCAAAAATTATTTCATATTTGACATGTAACAATTGTTTTTGCTCTAAAGGATATCTTATTTTCTTCTCCTTACGTGTTACCAAAGTTACGTCGATCGGTCACAGCATACAAATACAATCGAGGTTTGAATGGCGACAAGTACGGAAGAATCTGCAATACCACGTTTTTTCGGGTAAAATCACTATGCGATCCATTTATGGGAAATGTGATTTCTATTAATTTTAGAATTTTTCTGGGTTGCTGCTGACATTTGTTAAAGTTAATTTATAACCCATTTAATGATATCAACACCAAATTTTGCACTTAATATCATTAGTTTTTGAAATAATAGGGGGGCCGGAGTTCAAAGCCGACTTTCAAAAATCGCACTCCTCAAGTATGATTTTTGAAAGACAAATCAGCAGTAGAAAGATACAGATCTCCAAAGTAATTTTCAACTGCTGAGCTCACCGAATGAGATTCAAAAATAGCTCTCCTGAGTATATTATAATATGAAGTCTAGTCAGTTTCAACTGCTGAACCAATTAAACCTAACCTAACCTAACCTAACCTAACCAATTAAAGCCAATGAAATTTTGCAGAAACAATCTAGAAACAAATCTCTATGCTTGTATGGAGTCAGATTTTCGTTAAAATAGTTTTAAAGTTACAGTGCATCAAAGATTTCCATAAAAATCTTAAATTAATCCTAGAATTAAAACTGTATATTTTAACGAAAATCAGACTCTTTACAAGCATAAAGATTTGTTTCTAGATCATTCCATAATTCATAATTCATAATTTATTTATTTGTGATACACAGGTTAAAGTAATAACAAGTTTACAAATATATAGGTCTCACTGTGATCCGCCTGATGGCATACAAAATAATATAGTAAATTACACACACAAAACATTAAGCTACATAAAATCAATATACAAACAATAACCATATTAATAACAAAATCAATAATAATACCAAATGTCAACAATAATTATTTTACAAACAAATAAATAAATCAATTATACTGTCAACTACCTTTGCTACAATCTAAATTATGTCATTGTGGTTTAAAAAGTCACTAACTGAATAAAATGTCATATTAATTAAGTAGTCTTTTAAATTCCGCTTAAATACTGAAATGTCAATACATTCTCTTATATTTTTAGGGATTTTATTATAAATTTTAGGTGCCATGGCTAGACAAAACTTTTTAAATAAAGCTGTCTTGCAAGGTACGAGTCGCACTTCATCACAGCGGCGTGCACTTGTGACCTTGGTGAATAAGTTTTCATGACCTCTGACAAAAAGAGCAACCTCATATATGTACATTGACGGAAATGTAAGAATATTTAGTGACTTAAAGTACGGTCTACATGATACAAATCTCTTCAAACCACACATTGATCTTATGCATCTTTTCTGTGCACGAAATACTCTGATTGAATTAGTGCCATTACCCCAAAACATTATGCCATATCTTAATCTCGAAGCTATATATCCATGATACGCCATAAGTAGAGTTTGTTGGCTTACTTTCTTTGATAACATAAAGATGGCGTACGAAAACTGTGCTATTTTGTTACAAACAAATTCTATATGAGTCTGCCACTTCATGTCATTATCAATATGGAGTCCGAGAAATTTTGTTGTTGCTGAACACTCTATTTCTTTTCCGTTTATTTCAACATTATTCAGGAGATGCTGATCTCGTTTCTGTGTGAAATTCATTATTTTGGTTTTTTCAAGATTTATGTGCAAATTATTATTATCTAACCATTCAATAATCGAAATCAAATTGATCTTAATATCTATTTCGTTGTGGCCAATGAGGGTACAGTCATCTGCAAATAATGTCATATGATTTTTCGTTACTTTAGGTATATCATTGATGTAAATGTTAAAAAGCAGTGGTCCCAATACGCTACCTTGTGGGATTCCCGTAGAGACAATTCTCGGAGATGACATATATTCTTTCTCACATTTGGTCTGTGGGCAAATTCTTTGAAGAGAAGTTATTTGAATTCTGTTACTAAGATAGGATTTAATCAGATTCAACGAATTACCTCTCACGCCATAAATTTCTAACTTATTTAGAAGAATACTGTGCTCTACAAAATCAAAAGCTTTTGTCATATCCATGTAGAGTGCTAAAACCTTTTGCCTTTTGTCCATATTAGAATAAATAATGTTTATAAATTTATAAATTGCAATGTCAATAGATATATTCTTTCGAAAACCATGCTGCTCGTCAACGAAAATGTTGTTGTTTTCAAAATATTCGTTCAAGTTATTGAAAATTACTTTTTCAATTATTTTAGAAAATATAGAAACTAAAGCCACTGGTCGATAGTTTTTAATTTCCTTTTTATCGTCTTTCTTATATAACGGTTTCACAATAGTAGTCTTGAGTCTATTCGGATAAGTACCCTGCTCTAAACAAAGATTTACGATGTAGGTTAGTACGGGTGAAATCAAACCAGAAACGTATTTAATGACTTTTGTAGAAACCTCATCATTACCCGTACTATATGTATTCTTCAATTGCTTAATGATATTACCTATTTTGTCACAGTTTGTCGGATACATAAAAAAAGAATTGGGTGAATTATGAGTACAAGTCCGCTTATAATTAATGTTATTAGTTTGATGTGAATCTACTAAGTCAATATAATAGTCATTAAAACACTGTGCAATCTCAATTGGATCCGTAATATATTTTTCACCAACTTTTATTTCCTTTATTTCCTCCTTAGATGATCTTATTTTCTTCTCCTTACGTGTTACCAAAGTTACGTCGATCGGTCACAGCATACAAATACAATCGAGGTTTGAATGGCGACAAGTACGGAAGAATCTGCAATACCACGTTTTTTAGGGTAAAATCACTATGCGATCCATTTATGGGAAATGTGATTTCTATTAATTTTAGCATTTTTCTGGGTTGCTGCTGACATTTGTTAAAGTTAATTTATAACCCATTTAATGATATCAACACCAAATTTTGCACTTAATATCATTAGTTTTTGAAATAATAGGGGGGCCGGAGTTAGAGTATAAAATTCTCGTTAAAATCTTAAGTCGGCATACGTGGCCAGCTTTAGGGAATCAACCTCAATGAACAAATCCTAAGGTCGGCATTAGTAATGAACGAGTATTTCTTTAGTATATTATTAGGTATTATTATCTGTTAGGTTTAAGGATGTGAAGAAAATGTTATATAACTATTTTTGGAAATAAATAAATAAATAATAATAAATAATAAATTATAGGTACTACCAGCGCATAAAACAATATCTGAAATTGTAGATAAGATTGTTCATTTGAAAACATTTTATAATATCAAGGAACTTAATTAATGATTGAGATTATAAAAGCTGCTTTTAAGAAGGATACCTTTATAGTGCAGCGGCCACGCGGGGAAAAGTCGTCTCTAAACCAAATCTCGTATGTAAGTTCTGTATATACCTACAACAGGTATGGGTGTGTTCAGGGTACTCTCTGGATCACAAAACTGCTTGTTGTATAATTCTAAAGTGGTGGAGGGGGTAGCAGTGACGTCATGAAGATGGCCGCCGACGGTTTTAGTTTTTCTTCAATTGTAGCGCACCTATGAGGTCAATCTGGTTGTGCAAGGTGTCATTTGAAAGCTTATTCAATTTACTTTAACCATTTCATAGACACCTAACGTGAAAAATTTGGATTTACTGAAATATTTTCAATTTATTGAATTTTTTGTTACCTACCAGCAATCATTCCTCCTGTTTTCTCGGAAACGGGTAACTTTATTGAGATTATAGCTATTACATAAAACATAGAGAATTTTATTAGCTATCTTACAAGATCAATTGTATAAAAATACAACTTCAAACGACTGAGCTGTGTCAAATTTTCTGGTGCACTGTAACTATGAGTCCAAGCGCGCGTCGGTGTGCGGGCGGGGTGGACGGACTGCAAATAACATTATGATTTATAGATTATATAAAATTAAGGTTTCCATTGTAATATTGATTCGAAAAACATACATTTTTATATTATTTGCACATGCGTTTACATAAATTGTAGATGTACAGGGTGTAATATTAAATGCGTTACATACTTAAGGGGGTGCTTTAGACCATAAAACTGAACAACTTTTACAATGGGACCAACTCTGAAATCACGAGAAAAATTAGCTGCTGTTTCATACATTTTGGTCCAGAAGAGATTGACATGTTCTACGGGACATCTGATTTTATTTCGCTATATTTATGTTGGCTCCAAGGTGAAAGTGGTTCAGCTTGATGGTCTGAAGTACCCCATTCGATATAATATGTGCCTACTTAACGCATTACGTTTTACACTATATACAAGAATAAGGCTGCCTTGGAAAAGTAAATAAAAGAATGAGAAATCCAAAACAATATAGTTAATTGTTATAAAAAACAATTGTTAGTTGCAAGCATGCAATGTCTAGAGTGATTCATCATCATCACCAAAATTATACTGTTTTAAGCATACCTCCTCACTGATATTTTATGGCAAACACCCAGCATGCATTTTTGAATTTTACTAACAAATCTGCATCTCGCACTACGGCAGCCTGTTTTGCATTGGCAAGACATTAATTTCAAATCTTTACGAAATAGGTAGGCACATGGTTTTAAGGGTATATTATTCGGAGCGCGCTCCATACAAACGTACTATGCTGATATTTTCAATACTAATTAAATAAAGTCAATGAAATTTTGCAGAAACAATCTAGAAACAAATTTCTATGCTTGTATGGAGTCAGATTTTCGTTAAAATGTATAGTTTTCAAGTTACAGAGCCTCAAAGATTTCAATTAAAATCTTAAATTAATCCTAGCATTGAAACTGTATATTTTAACGAAAATCTGACTCTATAGAAGCATAGAGATTTGTTTCTAGATTGTTTCTGCAAAATTTCATTGACTTTAATTGGTTAGTATTGAAAATATCACCATAGTACGTTTGTATGCAGCGCGCATTTTCGCTCTCGGAATAATATTCTCTTAACGTTGTTATCGGTGACAACTTTTCGTTTTCCAATGCTCAACCATGGTTTGTAGGTGGTGGTAAATTATGAAAAGCCACATCTGTAGTAGCCCAAACGTACATTTGGTAATTTGCTCTTTTTATATGTTGTTTAAGAGCTTCTTGTGACGGTAGAAGTTTATCCACGTTACCAATATGAGAAGTTTAATATGGCTATTTACTGTTATACAGTAAATAGCCATATTAAACTTCTCACCTTTTTGCTTTAGATCTTCTGTTAGAAATACACTGTTTATTGACGTTCCACGCTCTTACAGTATGCGCTAACACAAGCTCATTGTCAAGTTTTTCATAGAAATGCAGAAGCAAAGTCTTCACAGAAAATTACGATCTTCTGGAAGGATTTGGAACGGTCGTTGACCTAACAGAAGATCTAAAGCAAAAAGGTGAGAAGTTTGATATGGCTATTTAGGTACTGTCATAGTATTAGTAAAGTGGATAAACTTCTACCGTCTCAAGAAGCTCTGAAACAACATCTAAAAAGAGCAAATTACCAAATGTACGTTTGGGCTACTACAGATGTGGCATTTCATAATTTACCACCACCTACAAACCATGTTTGAACATTGGAAAACGAAAAGTTGTCACCGATAACAACGTTAAAACCATGTACTTACCTACCTATTTCGTAAAGATTTGAAATTAATGTATTGCCAATGCAAAAAAGGCTGCCGTAGTGTGAGATGCAGATTTGTCAGTAAAATTCAAAAATACATGCAGGGTGTTTGCCATAATATATCAGTGAGGAGGTATGCTTAAATCAGTAGGTATAATTTTTGTGATGTTGATGAATCACTCTAGATTGTTTTTTTATAACAATAATACATATTGTTTTGGATTTCTCATTCTTTTATTTACTTTTCCAAGGCAGCCTCATTCTTACGTAGTGTAAAATTTAATGCGTTAAGTAGGTACATATTATATCGAACACATATTATATCATCAGACCATCAAGCTGAACCACTTTCACCTTGGAGCCAACATAAATATAGCGAATTAAATCAGATGTCCCGTAGAACATGTCTCTTCTGAACCAAAATGTATGAAACAGCAGCAAATTTTTCTCGTGATTTCAAAGTTGGTCCCATTGTAAAGTTGTTCAGTTTTATGGTCTAAAGCACCCCCTTAAGTAGGTATGTAACGCATTTAATATTACACCCTGTACATCTACAATTTATGTAAACGCATGTGCAAATAATATAAAAATGTATGTTTTTCGAATCAATATTACAATGGAAACCTTAATTTTATATAATCTATAAATCATAATGTTATTTGCAGTCCGTCCACCCCGCCCGCACACCGACGCGCGCTTGGACTCATAGTTACAGTGCACCAGAAAATTTGACACAGCTCAGTCGTTTGAAGTTGTATTTTTATACAATTGATCTTGTAAGATAGCTAATAAAATTCTCTATGTTTTATGTAATGGCTATAATCTCAATAAAGTTACCCGTTTCCGAGAAAACAGGAGGAATGATTGCTGGTAGGTAACAAAAAATTCAATAAATTGAAAATATTTCAGTAAATCCAAATTTTTCACGTTAGGTGTCTATGAAATGGTTAAAGTAAATTGAATAAGCTTTCAAATGACACCTTGCACAACCAGATTGACCTCATAGGTGCGCTACAATTGAAGAAAAACTAAAACCGTCGGCGGCCATCTTCATGACGTCACTGCTACCCCCTCCACCACTTTAGAATTATACAACAAGCAGTTTCGTGATCCAGAGAGTACCCTGAACACACCCATACCTGTTGTAGGTATATACAGAACTTACATACGAGATTTTTTTTCTCTGTTCCTGGCCGCTAGTCTATTACCATAGACGTAAATCTACCTAAAATAAAAAGAATGGCATTACAAATAAGTTCTAGTTAAAAAAGAGTTATTGAAATATTTACGTTCTATTGCTTAATTTTTAACCAATTATAGAGAATTGGAGACCACCCGTAGTTAGTCCTTTAGATATACATATGCCGGCTTTAGGAAAAATACTTACCGGGATTAGGGCTAGACCTGCCGACTTTGGGGAAAATTGGGGTATTTCGATTTAAACCTTAATAACTCAGCAATAAATTGTTTTTTGGCTTGTTTTTGGCTTTAATTCTGAAGATTATGAACCACTTCGCAATTTAAAAAAGAATCTTGAAAGCTAGATGCCTTAGATTGCAAAATTGTTAAACAATTGAAATCTCAAAATGGCTTAAGGTGCCGGCTTTATGGCATTTTACCCTAATTTTATGGGTTCAGTGGAAAAGCATGCGTTTACTAGCGTCATGTGAACGTAGTATTGAATAGTAGGTACCTACTTTCAATTCATTTATGATAGTTTGAGAAGGTAGCGCTTCTTTCGTCCTTAGATGCGGAGCTAATCCTGTCTTCATAAAACTAACATGACATTGTTTTGAAGTAGGTACTTACCACAGATAACCCCCAGTAGATACCGCATGATGACAATTTTGTACAGGCCCGAAGTCACCATTTTTGGTGGTAGGTGCGGGTAGCGGGGCACGAAACAAATGCAACATGATTGGCCATTTCAAGGTCGCACTACTCCGAGCGTGTACACTAGTGATGCGACAGTGTATAAAAAATATCGATAAATTTTGCCATGATTATTCATCCTAAGGCAGGTGATTAAATTACTAATATTACACAACAATAAACTTATTCGATTCTTAAAAAAATTACTATTATTCCTCTTTAATTCAGAATGACACTACGTGCACAGATGTACAGATAGCGTATTATACAGGGTCCTTCTTAATATGCTGACACTTTTTTAAGGGGATGATCAGACCATCAAACTGAACAACTTTCACTATGGGACCAACATTGAAATCGCGAATAAAAATCAGATGTCCCATACATTTGGCTTGAGTAGGTTTGCAGTTTTGTATGGAAGAGTAGATTTTTTTTCTTGATTTCGATTTTGGTGCCATAGAGAAAGTTGTTCAGTTTGACGGTGATGATCCCCTTAAAAAAGTATCATCATTTTAAGAAGGATCCTATAATGTATAATAACGAACTAGCTTCCGCCTCGCAGTTCCATCTGTGACTAAAAAGCTTTTCCCTCAGGAATTTAAAATTAAAACATAGTCTGTGTTACTCGCTACTCGCTAACAAATGCAGATTTCCATTATTGGAACAATTTTTAATAGATCCAGTAGTTTTTGAGTTTTCTTGACACAAACACACAAAAAATCGAATCTTTTTTTATAGTATTATAGTATAAATATAGATCTTAATTTATATTCTTGTTTTCCGATACGATAAATGGTTCTTCCGTGAGAATCAGATAATGTGAAAAGTAGCCTATGATCACTGTTCCGAGTATCATCTGAATCCGTTCAGTCGCTTTATCGATATTGAGTGATAATCATAAGTAAATCCATCCATCCATACTTTTGTATTTATAATATTTGTAAAATTGATAAGATTAAGATAACAATAAAATAAGAAACAAAATTTGTAAGTAGGTAAATGATAAAACTATCGATAGCGGTCAGTACGCATAGGAGAAGAACACTATTATAGCACGTGTCAATGTGCCTAACATGTAATACTACCGTTTTAAAATCCTCGCCTAAAAATGCTTTGTAATAATATGGCATATTATAAAAATATCGATCGAACAACACTAGCATTACACGTGTCAATGCACGAAAGTGATAGATTTACCAAATTAACTAATGCGAGAAAGGGACCATTTCAAAAAGACATCAACGTGAGCTGAAATTTTGTAGAGGCAACCATTGTACCGCCCACTATAACTTGAACTCCGCAAACCAAACAAAATAATGAAAATTAATTAATGTAATGCCATCTTTCTCGTAGCTGGATGTCCAAGAGTTTTTCCCACACCATTTTATAGCACAAACTGAAAGTTTATGCTCAGAAAATCGTAATAAGTAGGTGATTTTTATTTTTTATTTTTGTGTTCACGGATCCAATACTTGGTCGGTACTGAAGTGGCGTGATCACTGACTAGCTTACATCAGTGATCAATCATAGATGTTTGGCGCGCGTCGGCGGCCCTGTATGCGGAATCTACTGGGGGTTATCTGTGGTACTTACCTATTCTAAATGTTAACGCTATGCTGGAAAATGGGCCCCAAATATACTAAGGTACTTATGTTTAATATTGAAGGGGTATATTAAATAATTTAAATAGGTAAATAGTTTGCATGTTTTAAATTGTTCTAAACATTATTATATCAAAACGGAAATCCTTTATTCATGTTTGAATGCGTTGTATGTTTCCAATTTGGTAGATGGGTTGATAAGCTTATTTAGTGAATATGGACTGGAGTGCGATTTTTGAATCTCATTCGATGAATTCAGCAGTTGAAAATGTAAAAATTTCTATGGAGATATGCATCTTTCTTTTGCTGATTTGACTTCCAAAAATCATAATTCAGGAGTGCGATTTTTTAAAGTCTAATAAGCAGTAGAAAGATGCATGAGAACGCTTTTGTGTGAGATTTAAAAACCGTTCAAGTTCACCGATGACATTCAAAAATCGCACCCCTGATGATAAATTGATACGTCTAATGACTCTAAATGACTCTGTACGTTTGGGATGTGCGTTATTAGTTCAACAACGTTATGATTGTACGCAGTGCGGATTTAATTATTCATTCTTACACAAGGTCAAATCGTTCATTTTAGATTGACCAATGATCGGCATAATATGACAAACAATTATAAAACGCTCTACAGCATACCTATCTGTTTAGTTTCCTGGATCAATATTTAGCGCACACGTCTTGGTATTAATATTCTGTGAATGTTGTTTCGACCTATGATTGATATTTCCGCGGTTTATATTTGACTAAGTAATTATAAATAACTATTAGTGTGAGAAGAAATAAATAAAGATGTATTATGATTGTATGTCCTTTTCTAAGGAAAAGGACTTATGTCTCGGGACATAAGTGTCCCGGACCTTTCGGAGGCGTGCGAGGGGCCGAAGCCAACACGTCCCGAGGCCCGTTAGACAATTATTAGATATTATTATAATAACTAGAATTTTACTGAAATTAGAAATTACAAACTGTCGAAATAAGTTCCCTTCTCCAATAATAAACGCATGCCTACTTAAGTACCGATACCAACCGTCAATGTATTTTTTTTTATAAAATGCAATCTTTTGGTTCAATTTACGGACAACAGAAGCCTCCTTATTTTGGAAGGTAGCCGGTACATACTTAGGTATTTTTTTACGTGCCTGCCTATCACATTTTAGGGAAGTTTAAACTTGCCGTATCTACACACTAATTTCAAATTCAAATTGAACTATTTGAAGACATATTTCCCTATTTATACTCAAACCGATAGCGTACCTACTACCTAATACCAGAATTTCTCAGAAGAGATGCCAATAGCTTGGGGCAAGAAGGTAGGTACAAAGTACCATAGAATAAACTGCAGCATTCACTTATACATCTACCCTGTCAATTATGGAAAAAAAATTCAATTCTCTATATTCAAGCAGTGGATTTCATGTGCCTAATTAGATTGAGTAGGTATACTAACCCATCAATGTTTGTTGCACAGGACGGACGAGCAAGGCATAGGAATGAAGATCTACGAAGGTCTCCTCTTGTTCGTGGAGGTGCTGGTGCTGATCGTCAAGATGAACATCAGCTGGGTGTACGGCATCTACCAGGTGTTCATCCCGCAGGAACCTAAGAGCGTTGACGGAGAAATTATTCTTGTAAGTCTATTTAGGATGTTATTCTTCTTCAGTCGAGTCGATGCCGATGGCGTCATTGGGTTTGCTGTAGTGATGAAGAGATTTAACAGTACGAGGCTGCTTATTGCCAGGATTCAACGGATATACCTAATATTCTTCTTCATTTTGTCGTAGTGAAGATGAAGACTATATTCCCCGAGGGGTCAGAGATATTCTGAAACCTCATAACATCCACGTTTCACCAGTAGTACCGAAACTCTGTCCAGTGTGACGGGAGGTGAGCCCGTCGCCACTTATAATGGACAGTAGATACAATACACGAAACTCGAAATTGAAGCATGTAGGTTTCCTCACGAAGTATTCCTTCACCGAAAAGCCAGTTGTGTAACAAATCGTACATAAATTCCGAAAAACTCATTGGTATGGTACGAGTCGGCTTGGACGGGGATCGAACCATCTCCTCTTGCACGGCAGGCAAGGTTACTCGCCACTGAACCACCATGGCTATAAGTTTATATTTGTGCTGAATGCGTCAAAACCACGAAATGTAAAATGAATAGACATAGATTTAGATTTTATGTCTTAGTCATAAATTCGGCGATTTTATCTGATTAAAAATATTTTTACGTAAGTACAATAGAGCAGTACCAGTCTAGAGGTCTGCAAAGGCCCTAGCATCATAGCATGGTCGCTGGAAATAGCACCATTTCTTAGATTTCTTTATTTGTGCGTGTATCCGAGCGAATCAAAAGACGCGCATGTGCCTCAGTACTTCAAAAGTCTTAGATTCAAATTGAATGTTCAATATTAATTATGTTTCCTTTGTCTATGATACTAATTCAAACATCCTCAGATAACCGGTGCTGGACACGGTATGGGCAGGGAAGTGGCACTTCGCTTCGGAAGACTCGGAGGCACCATCGTCTGTGTAGACATCAACCCCACCGGCAACCAAGAGACCGTCGACATGATCAAGGCTGAGAAAGGAAAGGCTTACAGATATGAGTAAGTAGGATGGATTGAATATGCTACCGGCAATCTGTATAATTCCGGTATTCTATACAATACATAGGGAATGTAGGTGTCAGGAAAAGTATCATTAACCTTTAAATCGCAGACTCTACCCATAAAACTGAACAACTTTTACTATGTGAGCAAAAAGATCAGAGCAAAAAAAATCTGCTGTCCTATACGATTGCGTCCGGTCTGTCTGTTTGATATTGATAAATACTGACTAAAATCCATTTACTTTACACATTGCCGGTGGACCAACAGGTATTCTATACAATCCCTAGGTATTGTATACATTACCTAGGTAAAGCATGTAATGGACAATGATATTCATATTTCATACATTGCCTGGACGCCTCAGGCATTCTATACATTGCCTAGGTATTGTATCTTACACCTTATTATACAGATTGCCGGTAACAAATTTAATTACAAATAGCAAAAAACGTGGAGGAAGTATACATAGTACTACTAGTTTTATTTAGTACAAGTTTTATTTGAAGCCTGAATCCATTAGCAACGCATAGTCATGGACCATAATATGCAAATGTATTTCACACATTTTATGTTAGTCCAATGTCCGCTTTGAATTGTAAATTCAAGGCCTTCTGCGTCTTCGCATTTCAATAAGCAGGCTTATTAAACGTAATAAAATCTTAAAATCTGCCATAACATAATACTTCAGATGTGACGTCACAAACCGAGATGCAGTCAACGGTTTGGCTGACAAGCTCAAGCGCGAAGTCGGCGAGGTGACGATGCTGGTCAACAACGCCGGCATCATGCCGTGCAAGCCGCTCATGCAGCACGGGGAGAAGGAGATCCGAGCTTCCTTCGAAGTCAACATCATTGCTCATCTGTGGGTAAGTAAACCATCCCCTAAGCCCCTAAGTCCCCAAGTCGCCCTAAGTCAACAAAAGTGTTGATGGCTTCACGGCTCGATCGCGCTCATTTATAACAGGATAGTAACTGGATTGCAATGCGATTAGAACTAAAATTGAATACGGATTAATCTTCTAGTTCAATCCTGAAGTTCAAACAATCTTTATTAAATGTCGGTTCTAATCGCATTGCAATCCAGTTGCTATCCTGTTATATAGGCCGTGAAGCCATCAAATGTGCTGAAATCCATATCGCGATAAACGACTTATTATATGTGATAGCCTGAAACATCTGAGCGATCTGTCAAACGGCTGTCTTGAGCTGAAGTATAGCGTTACACATAACTATATATACTCGTATATAAAGTGTAAAATCGTGTGATTCGCATGCGGTCCAACGAAGTTTTAGTGAAGATTGACTTAGCGCGATCGGGTCCCTGCGTGTCTAAAGTCCTGTGTAGATAGAGTCACAGATTATATAATACTATAGGTAAAGTAATTCAAAATTGTAGGAACACATGATGGATTCTCACAGTTTAGATTTAGTATCTTTAGTAGCGAATTTCCTCTTTTTTCGTGTCAGAATATCGCATAGTCAATCACTCATGCTGTTGTGGAAAGATTAAGCCTGTCAGCAACGGTCGTATCGACGCTGACTGCGTGCAGCGGACGAACTCACGTTTCTAAGAAACTCTATGATGGAATTCGCGGGTATTTTGTCAAAAAATAATGATTCCCTAAGTCATTTACGAAAAAAACATCAAGGTGCACCTTATTGTCGTCAGCTGATCCAAGCTTTCCTGCCATCCATGATGGAGCGCAACCACGGGCACATCGTGGCCATGTCTTCCATGGCTGGAGTGTTAGGTCTCAGGAACCTGGTGCCCTACTGCGCCACCAAGTTCGCAGTCCGGGGCCTCATGGAAGCTTTGCATGAGGAGTTGAGAGAAGACCAAAGGGATTTCAGCGGGGTGAGTGAAGAATACTTAGATCTAAGATGTCACGGAGGATCATATTTCATGGCTTCATGCCAGTCCATCGATCCAATATACTTTACGAACCTGTGTACAAATAAAAAACATGAGATATTATTTATTTCCATTCATTTTGTTTTCGGGATTCAAAGTAGCTTTATAATTATTATTTATCGCAATGTTACCAAGGTTCCTAAGTCTCTACCAGGCTACATTCCAACCAATTACCTAAGCCACACTGGGCGACTTGCATCAACCTGGCTTTATTCTGGGTTTATATAGTTAACTCTGGTTTTTTCTATTCTAAAAGTCATGGATTACCAACATAACCTGAAATTAATTGCTAACAAAGGTCTACACAGGTGGGGCTAAGTAGGTACTTATATTTAATTAATTAGGTTACACAAAACATATTTCACATTGCTGAATGCGTCTTTATATGCACTTCTAAGCTCCAGATACAATTTTATTCTGATAATAAGCTTGTATTTTAATTTCCTCAATTCCAGATCAAGTTCACGGTCATCTGTCCGTACATAGTCGACACAGGGCTGTGCAGGAACCCGAAGATCAAGTTCCCCTCCATGATGAAGATCGTCACCGCCCAGGAGGCCGCCGACAATATCGTCGACGCAGTCAGGAGGAACTACCAGGAGATCACCATCCCTAGCAATCTTTACTACATTAACATGGTGAGCTGTTTATTTATTTGTTAAAACATTTTTTCGTGAGCCGTGGTGGTCCAGTGGCGAGTAATCTTGCCTGTCGTGCAGGAGGCGATGGTTCGATTCGATCCCTGTCCAGGATTAACGATTCGTAACACCACTGGCTTTTCGGTGAAGGAAAAAATCTCGAGGAAACCTACATGCTTCATTTTAGAGGGATGTATTGTACCTACTGTCCATTACAAGTGGCGAAGGGCTCACTTCCCGTCACACTGGATAGAGTTTCGGCACTATTTTAGAGATTAAGCTTTACTAGTGAAACTTGGATGTTCTCAGGTTTCAGAATATCTCTGCATAAATAATTACAAAGGATAGATCGCCCTTAGTACGGACTTATTAAGCGACTCGATTGCATAAACTTGTTGAAGTCGCTGCCAAGCCAAATAAATTAGCTAGTACTCTGTGTTATTAGTTATTAGTTTTGAAATCAGATTTTATCTTTTGTTATCTATTACTTGCGCATTACATTGCGTCAGTGTATATTAAATCTCTCTCTCGCACGTGCATGGACTCATACAACAAACACTAATTAAGCTGATAAACCTAAATCACTGAGGTAGATACTGATGATTGACACCGTGGAATCCGGGTGGTTTTAAAACCAAAATAGGGTGTTTCAGACCATTAAACTGAACATCTATTCCGGCTTCGTATATATTTAATACGATATTTTGAATGTAATTTAAATTGAATTGTGTAATAATTTATATTTAGTTGGTAAGCCTTAAATAAATAAATATATAAATAAACTACCCTGATTCCACGGTGTAGTGCTCGGCATCCCTTAATAATTTGTCTTTTTCTATCATTGACTAAGGGTTCAACTACACATGGCCGCACGCGATCGCATTTTTCCGTCGCTCCATCCTTTTCTGTCACTCAGGAACGTTATTTGCTAGGGAATATAAGATAGACGAAATGCGATCGCGTGCGGCCATGTGTAGTTCAACCCTTACACTCTAGCGATAGACATTCCCTTTCATAGAAGCAACATGTTCCACTTAAATGCGGTACACGCACCGCATTGATGTTCCCAAGTTCACTTCGCCACTATGGCAAATGACAGACCGCAATGTGTCATTTTGGGTTTTTTTGTGTGATATGTTGTTTGTTTGAACGAGCTTGTCTATCGCTAGAGTATATATCAGTGTTTTCTATGGACAAACCGTATCTTGACCCTGTGGTAAAAAATAATGTAGAGATCCAGGTTCAAACTCTTTGTGGCTAATAGTGATGGCTATGTTAATACTCATATCATATATGTCGTACCTACCTTGTTACAGTTTTGCCGTGTCCTGCCCAAAGCAGTACCGATGCATCTGAAGGACTTCTTAGATTCTGGATTGGAAGCCCAATAGAAAGCTTCGCCATTAGTTCGTCAAGCTGGCTTGATTTAAGTACATACTTGTTGATTTATTCGTTCTGACCATAAATGAAATCACACGCTCCATTTCCATAAAAATCCGACCAAGTGTGAGTCGTTTTACTCCAAACGGTGAAGACATACACCTGCCGAAATTACGCTACCGTAATTATGCGACCAAAATTACGCCTGCAATGTTTATTTTTTCAATTACTCATGACACACCAGTCGGCGTTATTTTTCAAGTAAATATGATAACCCGCCGAATTTACGCAGTTTCTTACGGTAGGTATGTTTCCACATTTTCATTAACCACCAATATCAGCCCTAAAGCTACGAAAGATTTCTTTGCGGAACCTCAGAAGTAGGTAAAATAGTTCTTATTTGAAGTAGACATAATGAATTGAGCATGTGGTTTTAATGAATGTCCTATTAATGACCAGAGTGACGTTTTTATAACACTACCTATGCCTTAAAATATGATTAAGTAATAAAATTAAGGGACCAATAAGAAGAGAACAAAATATTATTTTACTATTATCTTTATGAATTTTATGAACAAACTGTTACTGAGTAGCACAAAAAATGACTGATGCTGATTTATATAGCTTAAGCATATATTCTGGGTGTAGGAAACACACCCTAATAATATTTAAAGATTACGAACTGAATGACTTTCACCATGGAGCCAACGCCACGGGAAAAATAAAAAAATTTATAATTAATTAATTGAATCAGGCGTTACTTTACGGAAATCCATGACTAATATGGGTAGATAGGTGGATGTTATCTACCTAAAAATAATATTTTTCATACAGAATGCAACAGAAGATTTAAAAAAATCACCGTTTTTTTCTTACTGAAATTTCTTCAGTTTGATGGTCTAATCTAAACCACCACATCTTAAAATTTTCTAAGGGTGTTTTGTTACACCTTGTATGACAATAATGAATTAATGACACTAGGCTTACGTACGACCAAATCAGTGACTTGCTCAAAAAGGGTCAGGCAAAAAACGTTCCCGAAAGTGGCGAACAGGAGTGAGCTCAGCAGTTGCAAATGTCAAAATTACTATGGAGATACGGATCTTTCTCCTGCTGATTTGACTCTCAAAAATCATACTTCAGGAGTGCGATTTTTTAGAGTCAAATCAGCAGTAGAAAGATGCACATATCCATTGTAATTTAGACATTTTCAACTGCTGAGCTCACCGAATGAGATTCAAAAATCGCACCCCAGACATGAAGTGACAACTGTAATGTTAGTGTAGAAACATCTGCCGAAATAACGCGACGTAAATTAAGCGTGCAATGATTTAATCTAAGATAAATGATTGGTCTTCGTTGAACGAAAACCAATAATTTATCTGAGGTTTAATTCATAATGTCATTTTTTTTAAGTAACCGCCGAAATTACGCCGAGTAATTATGGCAGGTGAGTTCCTATAGTTACACAAGTTTTTGTCAGGCATCATAGCAGGTTGCTATCTGTTACATCTGCTTACCCCGACGGAAGACAGGCGTGAGTATATGTAGGTAGTACATACTATAATACTAGTATCATGAATTAATGACTCTAACGCCTTTCCAGATTTTGACTATTTCATTTTAGTTCTAAGTTATTTTGCAAATTACATCTGCAATTAATGACTATGCTTGTATCAGCGCTTTATTTAAGTAATCAAATCAAGGTATAAGTTAAACTTTCTATGAGTTTGTTACAAGCACGTATCCAGACTTTGGTTTCGGGGAGGGACATTCTTATTCGGGGGGTGATTTTATAATACAAATATTCTGATTTCGAGGGGGGGGGGGGGTAAATCCCACCTATCCCACCCCCTGGATACGTGCTTGGTTTGTTAAACTAAGATAAAGTTTAGTGTTTACCAATAAGACATTTTTAGTTACCAAATAATTTCACTTTCAAAATAGTCATAATAAATCTAACAAATTTTACCTACCTTTGTAATTTTGTATGTGTATAGAACTATAGAACAATGATGATTTTATACAGCAGTTAAGATTAACAAAGATTTAACCTTTTATAATCCTTTTTTACGAATATTACTTTTATTGGTTTCTTTCGAAGAGAGACGAGACACTGTGTACGAAAAAAAGGTTTATACTTAAATGGTTTTATTTTATACGCTGTAATGTAAACTGTTTCGTTAATGATCTTTTAATGGTCAACATGTGCCATTTTGTATGTATTGAAAAAAATATCACAAGTAGAATTCTATTAATTTTGTTAAAAATTGTTATGGAATTATTTTCATTTAGGTATCTAAGTAGTCTAAGGTTGTGATTAAAATTATATCTAAAGTGCTTTCCTATAGTAAGAAAAGTTAGAGCGCAACCCTTCCGCGGGGCAAAGACGTTGGGATTTTGGGATAGGCAGGGTAGGTACTCTAGATGTTCGCGGGGGGTGTAGTGGGAAGGGAAGCGCGACGCTACCCCGCTCCCCCCACGCCTGTGCCCCGCAGGCCGGTCGCGCATTAACTTGTCCGACTGTATAATGAAGAGCTCCTTGGGAGAAAAATTCTGGTAGTTCCTTTAACAATGCGAGCCAATGCGTGTCACCTCCTTGCCTAGAGATTATCAGGCTTAGCGGCTGAAATATTATAGTCTGAAGAAGTCGAAATCCAGATTTTATATTAGAAGTCCGGCCTCGGATCTTATTATAAAACTACACGATTGTGTCATTTTTAAGTAGGTAGGTACCTAACTAACTACTACGTTCTCAAGGATCAAAAGTTGTAAGTCCATTGAAATTGGCGACGGCGACGTGGCGGTGTGACGTGCATCGAATTTTTCCGTCGCTCCATCTTTTCTGTCACTCAGGAACGTCATTTTCTAGAGCAAATAAGCAACAAATAAGATAGACAGAACGCGACCGCACACGGCGGTGCTGTCGCCGCGTGCGGTCGAAGCGAAGATGGAGCGACGGAAAAATGCGATGCGATGCTGCCAGATGAGGTACAACCCTTAACCTCCATCGCACGACCCTAAAATACTTGTCTTGTTTAACAGAGTTTGGCACTGTTAGTGATGGAGGTATTCCGAATAAGCCGTTCTTACAATATCTCTGTTTATACCTCTGGAGAATACAGACATGAGCATATATTTATTAGTTTATTTGATGCTTTGTAGTTTGGACCGTAAATCGTAGTAGCAAAACTGTTTGAGGTGTATGTCAAAAAGTCCGGTCTTTATAGTTAGTCCGGAGTGTAGGTAGATAGGGAACTGCAGAAGGGGCGTTCAAAAAACATCAGCGATGGTCGAAGTGGCACAGGCCTCAGGTCTGTTAAGGCCCCATGCACTCAATAATAATAATAGTAGGGAGTCTGGTCAAGATTCAAGTCCAAAGTGCCCTAAGCTCGGATTTATCGGGTCAGATGATAACTCTATTTGCGACACGCACTGGCCCTAGTTAAATGCTAACTACCTATCTCTACCATACACTACATTATATTTTCTCCCTAAGAGCTATAGAATCACTTTATGTAAGTAGGTAGGTTATTAAGGGTTTTGTATATTTGGAATGGAGTTAAGAAATACAAAAAGTTAAATGAAAAACGTTATTTTTTTCAAAATTTAAACCCTCTTCAGATTCTCAATCTATTTATTTAGTTATATAGGTATACATTTGGAATAGTTAGACAGTTTCATTATATTTTATAGTCTAGTACATACACAAGTCCTACAGACCAATTCTTTGGCGTCAACAGTATATTTTGATCCGAAAATACTCTTCAGTAGAGTCTAAATTCTAATCCACAACACTCATACAAGGTCTTTATGCGTTTGTTTAGGTAAAATAACTCAAATATTAAAACAAACACAATATGCGTTAACAAAACTAATGAGGTACCCAACTATATATTATTTACGACTAAAATAAATAACCGAAAAATCTGTTTGCGAAATATGCATCCTAAATTACTAGACAGAATCTTCACATACTTACCTACATACCACAATTTTTGTTTAATTAATATAATACCAGATAGGTATCTATCATGTGGTAGGAAAAAGTGATAATCAAACCATCCAGTATGGAATTCTATACCGTAAATATTAAAGGAAAATACAACAGGAAATAAGGCTTTGGTGGCTTCGTCAAAATGTTACGTCAGGAAAAAGGTAGGTAACTATTACAATCTCGATAAAATATTACTAGTACTATTTCTGACAAACAAATGATTGAAGAATTGGACACAATTTGAGACGAAGCGTTACCCTTATCATTTTTTTTTTTTTGCATTGAGTAGGTACATATGTAATAAAGGAGGCTCTTTAGCATCCCTAGCGGTCCTTCAGATGGACCAAACTAGACTCGGATATGATCGGTGCTTGGTGAAGTATACAATAGGTAGGCATTTCTTTATTTAACGGCAAGCATCAAATATAAAGCGATAGATAGACCGAAAGGAGTGTTTTCTTGGCCTTAAGCGAGTAGGTACTAACAAACTTTGGAAGGCTTGTTGATTGAATTTGATCTAAAAGGTAATGTGACACCAACCGGCGATATCCCAGTATACACTAAAATAAATAAGTGCATCCAAAAATGCTTCCGGCCAATGTAGGAATATTGTAAGTAGTGGAAAGAAAGAAATCCGGGCTATTGGGTTGGGGTGCTAGTGGAAATTAGTGTAATTAGGCTATGCTTAAAGTGGAAAGGTCTCTCTTCTGGACTTTAAACGACTATCATTTGATCCAAAAATAGTCTCATCAGGTGCCCACTCGCCACTTACGCAACACATCCACTCTTGGAGCATATATAGCTCTTGCGACTCCAACCTAAGGCCGGCCAATGAAGGCAAAAACAGAGGTGGGGATTCTTAGGGTCCGCTTCGACCGCCCAGTAAAGTCAAGTTGGAGACGAGGATCAGGGACTTCCCCCGGGAGCACTCGGGTCCGTGGTGACACTACTTTTTCTGTGGTGACGCCAACTGGACAATCTAAGCCAATTTGGGGATAACATGCACCCAAATGCAGTACGAATGCAATCGAGGTAAAAAGAACCAAACGGCTTATATTATACCTACATGTAAATCTACACAATCTCTTCTCTACACACATGCTGCTTCAAATGAGAATAACACTAACATAGTTTCAGCAAGGATCAGCCAGCATTTTGGATACCCCACAATATAATAGAGGGCTAACTTCATAAGATTCTAGGTTTACCTACTTTAGTTTCTCTTTTATATTTGTGTAAAATAGTTTTTTAATATTCTGTACAGGTGTATTACTAACATTTGGAAAATAAAATATTGTACTATAGGTACTAAAAACAGTTATGCTGGCCATAATATAACTACGTAGATATCTAGGTATGCACCTATTTATAAACATAACGTGTGAATATACCTAAGATATAGGTACTTACTAACCAGCATTTTAACAATATAGGTACAGAAATTCTTTTAATTACAATGTAGGTAAGTACTTACAGTTTAATGAGAATGATTTTCAGATGAAATTTATTTATTCTTACAAGGTTTATTTTATTTTACTTATCTCTATTCTTTGGTATTTAACAGACCCGAAATGGAATCTCAATCATTATCATTTTATCGTTATTCTTATTCATAAACATCTAATTACTAGTTGGTAAGCCAGAAAGAGTCAAATATATTGTCTCATGCATGACAAAATGCCAACAGCAATTTGCTAAACAGTATGTTTGTAAAATAGCATTTTGCCAAAAAAAGCGCACAATATAAGCGCCCCTTTCGTTGTCTTTACATCATTAATGCTATTTAATAATTGACTTCACTTTGTATTTCTTTTTTAAAGTAAGTATTCAATTTAGCAAAGATTGTTTAAAAAATATTTGCTACTAAAAAATAAATTATTGTGTATATTTATTTTATTTGGCGATTGGTAACTAGTTAGAATCTGTTAGAACAGTCCAGTCATGTCATGACACAAAATTACGTAAAATATTATAAGCAGCACAACGAAAACATATTTTATATATGAGATTCTGAGACATATTATACTTACGAGTACATTCGGAATAAAATATGCTGGGTATTAAAAATGGTTTATGTACTTACTTATTTTAAAATTAAACCTAGACCTACATTTTTGCCAATATCTAAAAAAATATGAGAAGCAAAAATGAAAATTTTTCTAACCCATGGGTACAATCATCCATCATCATCATCAGTCCCACTGCAGGGCACAGGCCTACCCTCTAGGAGGGTGTTTTGGGCGTTATTCCACCACGCGTGCCCAATGCGGATTGGTAGACTTCACATATGCATCAGAATTTCTTCTTCTGCATATGCAGGTTTCCTCACGATGTTATCCGTCACCGTTTGAGAGCTGTCGGTAATACGTACATAGGTTAGAAAAACTCATTGGTACGTGGCATGTTGTCCGCATGTTGTCCCGGACCTCTTGATTGAGAGTCCATATCTCTTCGCAACGCGCGATCGAGTTCCTACCACCGAGTGTCCATCACATTAAGAAAATATTGAGCGGTAAGCCTTGTACCCTAAAACCTTACGAGTAATTTATACACAAGTAATCTAGGTTTTACCACAGATTACTTAATAGTTACTATGTAAGTATTACCTTAGGTATTTCCTAGTCTAACTCATGTGGTAAATAAGACAGTCAAGTAATTCTTAAACATACATAATAAGTATTAACATTTATTAAAAACTTAGTTACCTACGGCAATTATAATTTTTTTATTTCAACAATTAATTTAGTTACAATTTTTAAAATATCTACTTTATTGGATACGCATATTTTGGAATAAAAATAATTGTACTCTCTCACCTTCTCCTTTTATTCTGGTCCACTACTTTAATATTCCTTTTAAACGCCTTTGTTCCATCTCATATATGATACGTTTTACTTTTAATCCAATTTTAGTTTTTTATTTAATTTTTACTCTGACAATAGAAAAAAAACTTTATCATTAACTCGCATACATAATTATATAGGGAAGAAGGATCATTTCGTAAATCATACTCCACCACGCGATCCATATAATTATTAATCATGGCCAATGATATTTTTTTACACTAGATATATGTTATCTTCATAGAAAATATTGCCTAAAATCGAGCCGCGATTTTAGGCAATATTTTCAGCAGCACAGCAGTCTCGCTCGTAGCATTGCTTGACGCGGACTATACCTAGGTATTGAAAGAATACCAAATTGGATCTTTATCGAGTCTTCACTTTGGGCACGCGATCTGCTTCTTTTTGGTATTATCATTGTTTATGGCTCACCAAAACACGAGATCGAATACCTACCTATAATATCCAAAATTTTATAAATGTCTATATATCAACATTTCAGAAACGCTTTAATTTAAAAGGATGTAAAAATATTGTGCGGTTTGTTTGTAAATTGTGATGAATGTTAATTTTAAAATTTTTATTGAAAATTATTGCATAAATTAACAAGTTCTGAAAAAGTATTTAGCTGCCATAGCATAGATCTTAGGAACCATGTACGTACTATTGTCAATATTATGATTATTGAATCCTCCAGAAGTGTAGGCCTAATTTCAACTTTATCCTATGAAAGTCAGGGACGAATTTCGAACAAAATGATCGGTCTCTTAGGTAAAGTTACCTATTAATTACTATTCACGCATGTTATAACAAAATATATGACTAGATTCCTCCGAGTTTCTCAAGCTATAACCTTCTACTATTGAAAATAGAATTCATTTTAATGTTCAGGTTAAAATATATCGATATCCTTGAGATGTTGGTAGTTGCGGTCCCAGTAGCCGCCGTTGTAGAGCCAGTCCTCTTGCTTGGTGTAGGGGTTTGTGCCTTGGCTGAACCACCTGTAACATTAATTGCATTACAAGGAGGACACCATTTCAAAATCACAACCTTTGAGATTCCGATTTATCTACTGATAACATCTTAACTATTATAAAACTGTAACTGAAGTGTGTCTATACATTGAAGATTATTATAAAACTGTAACTGAAGTGTGTCTGTACATTGAAGAAGAAAAAAAAAGATTACGATATGATTTTTAGGTATCCCTGACTCGACATCAACCTTTTTTAGAAATTTTGTCTGTCTGTTTGTTTGTGTGTTTGTTTGTTTGTTTGTTTGTTCGCGCATCACGCAAAAACTACTGAACCGATTTTGATGAAACTTTTTTTGTTTGATAGCTTATGATCTGACTTAAAATCTGGTATATAATTTGTGCGGACGAAGTCGCGGGTCAACACTAGTATATTATAAAAGCAATGACTCCAAGATACAAAGACTGGCTAGCTCAGACGGTAGAGTATGAGTTCGGGCCCCATGTTGGGCGCCACTTTGTAAAATCACAGCGGCATGAGCAGATATGGATGCCATTTGTGGGTCTGTTATTCGACTGCCCCGGGGAAGGCAATAATCTAAGACTTATTAGAGACCGCTTTGACTATTCATTTGTGAATGCCAATCGTGTTCTATATTAGGAGGAAGTGACCGAGCGAAAGCGTAATAAAATTGAATTTTTTGTCCTACGATCATGTTGTTTAGGATATAAATAAATATTAGGACGGTCAAGCATTGGATAATAACGGACATTGTTTTTTTCCTTAAATTCTGTCTGTGTTCAAAATGTTCTTCAAAACATCCTTACCTAGCTTGCCATCCCTCGGAAGACTTCTTCAACGCCTTTCTAGCGGTCCTCTGCTTCTCCTCAAGCCTGGTCTTCTCTATGGCGGCAGCGTCTATGTCTCCTTGCTCAAGGAGCCTGACGTCAGGCCTCAGGCGACTGTCAGTCGGACAGAGCTGGCCTTTCATATCTCGCTCTAACTCGTTGAGGGACATCGCGAATTCCGTGAATTGGTAATACTGGAAGGTGCAATGCTATTGTTAGGAAGATGCTTCATATGGTCTAATTTCAGCGCTTATTAGTGAGGTCAGGAAACTGAAATTTTTACCAATAAGGCATTTTCTAATAAATAATCTACGAAGCAGCAAACGTCAGTCCGTCATTTGTGAAGCAAGGAGTTGTATGAAACCGCACGTAGAAGCACACACGGTGACGCATTGACGCACCGGGTGTGGTTCTATGGACTGACATTTGCCGCTCCGTCAGTGTGTCATCGTGTGTGAACGCACTTAATGGTATTTTATTATTAGAGAATGAAAAAAATGGTAGTAGACTTACTTGTGCGCTAGCAGTAGGTCTAGGACGGGCTTCCCACAGGGTCACTGACCCAGGTATGTCAATATTATATGTGTCATCTGCCTTCGGAACGTCTTCAGAGTTCTCCGGGTCTTCCGGCTGGAACAGGTAAACAGATTCAAAGAGATAATACAACAACAATCACACCTATGGGAAATGGTAAGAAAGAGAGAGAGAGAGAGAGAAAGAGAGAGAGAGAGAGAGAGAGAGAGAGAGAAAGAGAGAGAGAGAGAGTTTAATGAAAGGTCTAATGGAGCCTCCTGTAGAACCGATCAAAGACTCGGTCCACCTGCTATTTAAGTAGATTTCATCATGGTCATTTTACAACAATGTTACGAATATTTATTTCATTCAAAACGATCATAAAAACAAATAGGTTACGTTTTCATAGTTTACACATATTATTTTTTTATCAAGCCTGTTTTGTGTCCCACTGCTGGGCAAAGGCCTCCCACTCTTCTACTTCAATCCTCCTTTTATGCAATGCAATCTCTGGCCAACCCTTCAGAAAGGTATTAAAGTCATCGCTCCATCTTCTGCTGGGCCTTCCACGACGTCGGCAACAACCTTGTGGAACCCACTCTGTGGCCATCTTAATACATAGGTAACGTAAAAGTAAAGAATAAGAAAATCAATGTTCAACTCACGTCTTGTATGGACATAGATCGAAGAGCTCCGACCTTGAAGCTGTTTAGCTTGGCTAGCACTTTCTTAGGAGTGTGTGACGGAGTTTGGGCGCTGGCCTCCTCCCCACGTTCCTTGGCCCACTGCTCGTGAGCCGGCGCACTGCAGCACTTGATGAACTCCGTCCATTTGCCGTAGAGGAAACGCAGGCGTTTCTTACTAAAGAGTAGAGATAAATTATTGCTGCGATCATATCAGTTAAATTGGCATTCGAATACAACCAACACCTCTGGTCGTATATCAGTTAGCGTGAATACAACCATCGGTCTTGTCGGCCTTGACCCGAGTATAGCGTGTAATGGGCATGAACATGAGCTAATAACATTTGCAACAAATATCTTTTACAATTCTTCATTATTCTCCTTTATTTTTATTTGTTGCCTGGAATTGGTAAACGCAGGTGTGACTTCTGATAATCGATCCGCGAGGTTACTGGATTGCTCAATTGTCTCAAAGTTGTAGTAATATTATAATGTACAAGTCCGTTGATTCTGAAACTTACTTGGCGTCCAAAATGAAGCCGTCAACCCTGTGCAGGTCGCGATTGTTGAAGCCAGCCGGCTTAAAGTTCAGGTTAGCTTTTAGACCGGAGCCGCCGTGGCAGGTGACCTCCATTGCACCGTACTGCTCGATCCACAGCTTTCCCACGATCACGTTGTGGACACAGCAGTTAACGTTGGTCCAGGTGTAAGCTTCACCCCATCTTAACAGAAATTAACTGGTCACATCCCGTCTTTAAGATGACATAGGATAAACAATGGGTGGTGGCTTCTTGGTGGGGGTGACAAGTCGTCGTTTATACTTGACAAGTCACTTTCCTTAAGACGCCACTTTCCAAGACTAGTCAGTTCAGGGACCCAGCGGGTTCCGATGAGTTAATTACGATTCTAGCAACATTTTTGGAGCTCTTGAATTAAGTATTTGAGACGACATTACTAGTCTTTGCTGAATATTTCAGACCTGCCCTGCGTGCCCTGACACCTGCACGCAGGAGGAGCTCATGACCGCTAGCGACAGTGCAGTATCGGTTGCCCACTTCTGGCCAGTACTATTTAGCGACTTTGTTCAAAATTTGAAGTCGACACGATAAGAAGAAGAATATTTCAGAGCACTTACGCTACGGAAGCGATTCGAAAGAATGACTAGGGAACTCTGTAATATACACCTACATAATGTAGTGGGGTTTAATTTATTATAGTAATAATTTATAGTAACATGTAAAAATTGAAAAAGTATAGTTATACCTCATTGATTTAAATAAAAGGGAAGATATGGTACTAGCCTCCAGCGCATGGACCGTATAAAGCGAGTCCCCCGTGACCTACCCGACTCAGTCGCTATCCGACCGGCATTTGGATGACACGCGTGCGTGAGTGAAATCTTTTTTAATTTTTCGGTGGAATAAAGGTACCACAATGCCTTCGTGTGCATTTAATTGCAAAAATCATTCGTTTGAAAAAACAAATCACTCGGCATTACTTTTGACTCGTAAGGACGTGAAAACTTAATATTTCTTATTAATAAATGTCTCGATTCGTTATATTTCATCGCCATTTTGCAGAGACGAAGATAAGAGCAGACCGAGACAGAGATATACGATACGTAAGTGTGTGACAAGTTAAGCTGCACGGCCACGTGTTGGCGCTACCCGCGTCCCGGCCATATTATATCGTCCTGCTCGCACGCACGCATCTGTGCGTCATGCAGTCTCTTTCATTTTTGATGTATAATATTAAGCTTAGTTTGTGTGAGTATAATGTATGTGTTAGTACGAGATCCGTTTTTCGAGTACGCAATATTAGAACGTACCGCTTCTTCCTCTATATTTATTCAAAGTTATACCTGCAAAATTTTCTCACCTAGGTAACTCAACAGTGACATGTCCTTTAGGCTGTATCTCGACACTTTTGCCACAGAACTTCAGCTTGGGATGCACGGAGCCGTGGAACACGAAGTGTGGGCTGTCTGCGTGGAAAGCAGATACTGGGGGGTGGTGGGAGACCTACATGAGGAAAAAACACCCGTCATGATTAAAGATTCAATTCCAATGGATAAAGGTCGTATTTTGCTTGCTACTGCTTACTATAATGGCAAGGAGAGAAACTAACCTGTTCGCAAACGGCTCTGAACTCTGTACGTTCAAGTTCATAAGTCTCCCCAAGGAGAGGGTTGAATGGTTTTCCCAATCGTTCCCAGTTGGACGCCAGGGCGCTCACTGCGAATGCTGAAAATTATAATTTCTTGCATGATTATTCATGAAGTTCCATAGAGACATCGATTGAGTCTATAATACAACTAAGCATATTCAAGGAGCGAGATGCAACAAGTCTCTTGATGCTACTATCGTCGAATCACCGGAACGGGGATGAAAAGATGTGATACAGAGGCGATGTTTAAAATGATATTCCCTTGAAACTAAAAAGGAGGCATTTTTGAAAAGCGAAATATATAATCCTTTTAAAGCTAACCTCTAGGTAGGTAAATATTTTTACAGTCAGGTTTTTACGATAAAGCCTTATCCTGAATTGAATTTATGATGTAGGTACCTAGTTAGTGTTGGTATAAATTGAATATGTCAGCCTAGTGTCTTTCTCTGAAACCTGGCTATTACAATAGGTTACGTTACTAGCTTCTTTTTGGCAACGTTTAAAAGTACACACGGCGACAGATCAACCTACCCATAGTTGAACTCTATGTTCATGGACATAAGGTCCAACTATGGGTAGGTTGATCTGTCGCCGTGCGTACACAATACTAGACACGACACAATATTACGCCCTCTTGTAGTAAGCGGTGTTATATTGTCATGCAGTATGATATACTGCAGGTAATTATTATCATCAATACTTACCAGCGATGTACTCCATCCTAGCAACAGGATCAGTCTGTTCTGAAGCCATTCTGAGCAGATGTGCGTACTCAAGGTACTCCAGCATCCGCTGGAGGAAGGACAGGGGCTCGTTGAATACGACAGGCATGGTGATCTTTGACAGCTCCTTGCCCACACAGTTCTTCAGAACAGACCAGAGGGAGAAGTCGCCGCGGCTGAATTGGGCAACTGGCAGTGTGGTCCTGGAGACAAAGAAGATAATCATTGTATCTTATCCAATAGGATAAGAGACGAGTAATACTCGCAGTATGACGGGGCCAAAGAGTTCTTGAGTGGCGACTGCATACCGGAAAGCGCATTGTAGATAGGCCTTCCTACAAGGTGGATCAAAGACCTCTTGAAGGCGTCGGGAACACGTTAGATGAAGGCAGTGCAAGACCGGTGGTTATGGAAATCCTTGGGGAGGCCTATGTGTAGCAGTGCACGTCTATCGGTTGAGGTGATGATGATTTGCATTAGATGAGAGGGTATCTTACTGACCGTCGAATTGAAACAGCTTGACGACCACTACTGCCCATTAATGAGGCCGCAGTTGAGGCTAATGTCTTCCACACGATATTATGGTACATTTAAAAATCGTAATAATAGGTACATACCTAGAAGCTTTATTCCTTTGCTAGTTCCTTCTAACGGAACGTTCGACAACAATAAATTAATTGGCACTTGACATCACGACAATCAACCCCTAAAGAGAACATATAACGGTACATTTGAAAAGATAGTTGGTAAAGCAAAGATTCTGTCCACCCAAAAAGGACTACGATCGTCTTTATGAATGTACTTATTGTGCGTATCTATCTATGACTAGGCACTTTACTCCGATCAAACACTAATTCCTAACATCTTAAATCATGAATATAGCTTGGATCGTGTTACTCCTTATCTGGAACGACATGTATATCTAGAAGTACATGTTGCCTCTCGAAATTAGGCCAAGAGCACCCTTGGGGTCCCACCCCTATGACCTTCACTCCCTTTCCCTTTGTTGCCTTGTTTGTAACTTAGCGCAAATAGAAATCAAATGCTTGTACAATTCCTTTGAGAACGTTAAATCTATTGTTAAGTACGGGACCAAGTGAGATAGGAAATGGCTAGGTACTAAATTTTAGTGCTATTTATTTAGTGATTTAATTGGAAATATTTGAAACGAGCAAATAAAATGGGTTTTCAGTGGTGAAGACGTCGAGTCGAATAAATACTACAAAGCACGCCTTTGTATACAGGGTGAAATTTATATCATTATAAACTAAGAGTCTACCCATCAAACTGAACAACTTTTACTATGGGAGCAAACCAATCGGAGCAAAAAAAAAATCTGCTGTCCATACATTTGAGTCGTTTAGGCAGCGGCGGCGGGTGCAGTTTAGTATGGGACAGCAGATTTTTTTAGTAAAAGTTGTTCAGTTTGATGGATAGACTAAGGATGCGTTTAAAAGGATGCTAATGATATCAATTTCACCCTGTAAAGAAAGAATGTTCCTTAGGTAACTATATCGTTATACTAACATCGATTTTCAATGGAGAACCCGTCTTGAAAAATTAACTTTAGAGATAGCGTATATAGGTTTAGTAGGATAGATAGGTTTTCGATCTCATAAATTCAAAACAGTTTTGTTGTTGGAGGATGTAGCCGGGGTATGATGGATGTGGCAGGCAACACTATAAAGAGAATTAGTAATAAATCAATTCAAGTTTAATAGAAATTCACAGCGTCAAATTTATCTTTTGTCTGTGAATAAACAATGAAACCATAGAATGTTCAATGGTTTTTAAGTATTCGGATAAGATGACGATTATCATTATCACATATTGTACAAATTGCTAAATCTTTTCATCAAAATTTTAACGAATTGAGCATTTGTACAAACCGAGAAATTACACTGACTGCGGGTATTATTGACACATTGTACAAATTGCTAAATATTATCATCGAAATTTGAACGAATTGAGCATTTGTACAAACTGAGAAATTGTACCAATTGCTCATAATTCTTACATTCATATCCTATATAGTCTGTGATTTATATGGCTAGAATCATATTGTGAGGAAACCTGCCTTCCTCACACTATTGAAACCATATTGTGAGAAAACCTGCATGCTTCAGTTTCGAGGCATGTATTGTAAAGTAGAAGTGGGCGACGGGCTAACTCGACACGTCACGTCAGCGTCACGTTGGACAGAGTTTCGTAGTGGATCATGGATGTTCGGAGTTTTCAGAATATCTCTAAATAGGGGTAGTTAGTTAACCCCTCAGAGAATACAGTCGTAAGCATAATGCTCTATCACGACCACAAAATTTCACAAAATCTGTTTTAAATAAGACAAGTTCAACGAATTACCAGACCACTTTACGACCTTGCAAGGTTTAAAACAAACCCGACCGCGGTTACCAAACGGCCTGTCCTAAATAATTACGAACTCCGCCCGACCCTTTTCTACTCTCAGTTAATAAAAGTTGTCATCCCTAAAGTACAGGTGATCCAACATTCAAGGGCAAATGGAACGATCAATACCTCCAGGCTATTCGAAAAATCGTCTGTAACAAAAGACAAAGGCAAACCTAGAGGTGAAATGTATCATTGTTGTTCAAAGAGAAAACAAAACAAAAGAAGGCGTAATTTCTTGCCTTGAAGACTTGAATATGTGGGATAAACGTTACTACGTGGGTTGTTCAGGCTCGTGACAAAAGGTACAAAGAGGCAACGACTTCCTAACGTTTATGTACGTTCTTGTATTCCCAAGAGTGGAGACTTGGCAAAAACGTTTTCAAACTTCTTTATCACAGCGTGTAAATTTAAATTCGTTTCATAAAGTATGAGGTGCTTCAGACTAGAAAATTAAAAAATTTCAATATGGGACTAACATTGAAATTTTCTATATTAAATCAGCTGTTCTATACATTTGGGTCGAGCCGAGCCGCTATTAAGGTTTTCTGTGGAACAGCAAATTTTTTCGCGATTTCAATGTTGGTCATATTATAGTGATACCTAGTTATTTAGTTTAATGGTCTGTAGCACCCCCTAAAGTATTATAACGCATTTAAATTTACACTCTGTTTATGCAGAATTTCCGCGCGCAATCATATGGTATCATCTCAGCCGATAGACGTCCACTGTTGGACATAGGCCTCCCCCAAGGATCGTCACAACGACTGGTCCTGCGCTGCCCTCATCCAACAGATTTCCGCCGCCGTCACCAGGACTATCATAATATTATGATTCACTTAATATTTGGAAATGCCTAGCTATGTGATTAAAGATTTCAGACAATCATTTTAGAGACCATAATTAGCATCTTTGCTCAAACTTTCATCATAATCAGGAGTTGAGTTTAGCTTCTCATGTCAATTGTCGAATAGCTTAGCCTTCCTCATACAGCGCTACAAAAGAAATTTAAAGTCAATCCACGAACCATATGGAGAACCCTTAGCACCTACATCTATAAACGATATCTCGCCACCTATGAAATATTAGCACTGTAAACCAACCACTGAGCAACAGCAGGTGGTTTATGCACTGAAAGTAAACTTGTTCAAGGTCAGCTCGCAGCTGGCAACGATCAATACTTCGCTGGAAGCCGGCTGCACCCGAGGCTTGGCCGGGACAAGCATAAATCAAGCTAATTCCTTTTTGTCCTTTAAGTGTTAGCTGGAGATTTATTTTGTTGGCTTTATTACTTTTTTACGGCTAAACGCCTAATGGACTTCGTGTTATAGAGATTTGACTTTGAAATTCGATCGACTAGCAACGGGTAAGAGTTGTGTGGGAAGGTATCTTATACCACAGATATTATAATACAAGTCCTACTAATGTACGATGTGTAATGTTTTGAAAGGCAGTTCGAGCATCTCATTTGTATATTTTTTTGTAAATCGAACTCAGCACGCATCAGTTTAAACATAACTTTATAGGAGAGGAAAAAACACTTTTTTGTATCGAGACCGATGGTTTGACATTTACAGTCCTTTTAAGCGCTTCTTCTTCAGTTTGCATAAAAATTATACTTACAAACAGATACATTATTTTGATACTGTGTATTACTATTTACATAATCTTAGCTTAAGAATTTATATTATAATAGTCATTAAGTCGTATGCTGTATAGTTTCTGGCCGCATCTTCTCTACGCCGGGCGACAACACGTTCCGTCGACGCGGTGGTTAGCTTAAAAAAGAATTGACGTTTAATAAGTGTGCTCCAGGCTCCAATATAATTAACTATATTATACAAGTCTCATGCTCAATCCAAGCTACTTTCGACGGAAAGTAGAACAAATGGATGCCTTTATGAAAATAATGAAACAATAATCACCGATCAAAATGAACGGCATGAGCATGTAAAAGTTAAGTGTCGTCATAAAGTTGTTTGGAGCCACGATACAGGGTTGACCCTCGAGCCCGAAGGCGCAGAGTCATTCGTCAAAATAATACGAGTACCTACCTACACTATTCGTACATACAGGGTCCTTCTTAATATGCTGACACTTTTTTAAGGGGATGATCAGACCGTCAAACTGAACAACTTTCTCTATGGCACCAAGATCGAAATCACGAGAATAAAATCAGTTGTCCCATACAAAACTACAAACCCACTCGAGCCAAATGTCCCATACATTTGGCTCGAGTAGGTTTTAAGTTTTTTTTCGCGATTTTGATTTAGGTTCCATAGAGAAAGTTGTTCAGTTTGATGGTCTGCTATTCTTCTTAAAAACTGTCAGCATATTAAGTTGGACCCTATAGGTACATAAATTGAAGCACTGAGAGTAAAAGTGGTGTAACCTTTTGCGACTAGCAGCTCGACTCGAAGATTATAAATAAAAATAAAATGTTAAGAACCCCACCGTGTTATATTTTTAAGCGTGCAGGCCCTGTTTTTTAGCATGTTAGGAAAATAATTTGTTTCTGTTTCTACGAAGGACCGAAAAAGTTGCTGGACCATAAAGTAGTGTTACGAGCGACGGGTTCCAGGATTGGAGTGAAACGCCAAGTCCAAATTTACAGAGTTTATTGGGTTTATCTTACACACGGTCCTCCTCGCAGGGTCCTCTTCGCGGAGTCCTCGACGCAGAGATTCCCCCTTGCACAGTCCTCGTCACAAGGTCCTCCTGACGGGGGTTCTTCTATACACTACTGTAGCACTGTTCAATTCGTCACTTTTATGACGTCACGACACGTCACCACTACGACGTCACGACACACGTCACAATTATGACGACACGGCACTACACTCACTTGACTACACACTGTTTACTTCTCACTAGTTACTTTTCACTTAATCTCTTCTTCCTTTTGGTTTCGCACTTATCACTGTTAAACTCAGTACTGCCCTGTGGCCGCAAACTCGCCGGCTTATATAGCCCTATAGAATCTTCCAGAATATTGAATTTCGATCTTCATTTCGTTATTTCTTTGTTTCCTTCCAAACGCTTCTAATTATCTCTAGCTCCTCCCCCTTTCTCGAATATTCCTAGACACGGTTATTTTGTCTCTTTCCAAATATTCTTTTCAATTTCCCTTCTCCCTCTTTCCTCTGGAACATTCCTGAACAATATTAAAATCTAGAAATATTTTCGTCGGGGTGAGGTCTCGAACCCAGGACTTCTCGAATTTTCGGGATCGCACGTCTGACCGCTGAGCCACAAAGCTAATTGACAAACCCTCTGAATTTGATAATGCCTTTTTACGTTTGCCGTTTGACCGCATCCGTGACACTGCCCCTCCCTTAGTTCTGCTCGTCCCGAGCATCATTACTGCCGAAATATCGAGCTAACCGATCAACGTGCACTATCTTCAAAGGGCTCCTTGGCGATCGTCGGATTCGGTATGTGACGTCGTTTATTTTAGTCACTACCTCATACGGTCCTTCCCAACTTGCTTGCAACTTCGGGCACTTCCCTTTCTTCCGGACTGGATTATGCAGCCAAACCGATGTTCCTTCCTCGAACCCCGTATAGTTCGCCTTTCGGTCATATCGTGTCTTCGAACGGTCACTGGCGTTTTGACCTGCTTCTCGAAGTTGTTCATAGATGTCGACCATTTTCCCTCGCAGTTCGCTCACATAGTCACTGATACTTTTAGGAGTGCCTGGTGCGCACCCTGATAACAAATCCGCCGGAAGCTTCAATTCTCTCCCGAAATTTGCTATTGCTGGAGTTGCTGAAGTACTCTCATGAACAGCGGTTCGATAGGCTAACAGGAAAAGAGGTATGTACTCATCCCAGTTATCCTGATGACTATCGACCACCTTCGCAAGATGTCGTTCCAACGTTTGATTGAATCGCTCCACCATACCATCGGACTGAGGGTGATAAGGAGTAGTCCGAGTCTTATGGATTCCGAAAATCTTGCAAACTTCCTGGAACAACTGTGACTCAAAATTCCTGCCCTGATCACTGTGCACTTCTAGCGGAACCCCAAACCGGCAGAAAACTTCATTTACCAACTTGTTGGCCACAGTTATCGCTTCCTGATTTGGAACGGCAAATACTTCTGGCCACTTTGTGAAGTAATCCATTACCACAAGTATATACCGATTCCCTGATTTAGTGACTGGAAATGGTCCCGCGACGTCCAATGCGATTCATTCCCAAGGCACTCCAACATTATAAATTCTCATTGCCGCCCTGCTCCTCGTATGAGGTCCCTTTACAGCTGCACAGACAGTGCACTTGCGGCACCAATCTTCCACATCGTCTTTACAATGCAACCAGTAAAATCTTTCCTTTACTTTCTCTAAGGTTTTCTTTACACCCAAATGCCCTCCGGAAGTTCCATCATGAAAAGCTCTCAGAATTTCTTTCACCTTAGCTCGTGGGATCACCAACTGTAGATACAAGTCTTTGCCATTCGGCGTCTCCCATTTTCTACAGAGTAATCCATTATGTATGACGAGGCTATTCCACTGGGCCCAAAGTCCCTTCGTAACTGCACCGTACCTTGCCACCTCACTCCACTGAGGCTTAGAATCATCGTTCCTTAACCAGTTCAGGATTGGCCCGACTCCCGAGTCCTTTTCCTGTTCAAGGCGCATCGCCTCGTTTCCCCACTCATCATTGATGGCATCAGTTCTGATAGCCCTGAGTGAAACAGTTTCCTTCCCCTCCTGCTTGCTGCAGTGCTTACAATCTTCTGGACATGGTCTCCTTGATAATGCATCTGCATTGGAATGAACTTTTCCGCTTCGATGTTCTACTCCAAAGTTGAATTCCTGTAGTTGCTCTAACCATCTTGCAACTTGACCCTCCGGGTTCTTAAATTGGAGTAACCATTTCAATGCAGCGTGGTCGGTCCTGACTAAAAATTTACGTCCCAGCAGATACTTCTTGAAGTGTTGTACAGTCTTCACCACCGCCAATAGTTCTCGTCTAGTTACACAATAGTTTCTCTCAGGTCTAGACAATGACTTACTGAAGTAGGCTATTACAGTTTCCTGCTCACCATGTCGCTGTGAGAGCACACCTCCAATCCCGATGTTACTGGCGTCCGCATCTACAACAAATTCCCCTTTGACGTCGGGATATCCAAGAATTGGTGCCTCACTTAGACGTTCCTTTAACTCCGTAAAAGCCTTTTCACACTCTGAATCCCATGTGAACGTTCTCTTCTCTTCCGTAAGTCGATGTAGTGGCTTCGCGATGTCCGAAAACCCTTTCACAAAACGACGATAGTAAGAACAGAGACCAAGGAAAGCTCTTACTTGTGTCTTATCTCTCGGGGTCGGCCACTCCCTTACAGCAGCAGTTTTGGCAGGATCGGTCTCGACTCCTCTCTCCGAGATAACATGTCCAAGGTAGTTGACTTGCCGTTTAAAGAAAGAACATTTGTTTGGACTCAACTTGAGATTAGCCCCACGCAGTCTTTCGAAAACTTTCTCCAACTTTTTCAGATGATCATCGAAGTCTCGACCAACAATGATGATGTCGTCCAGGTAAACCAGACACGTGTCACCCAGAATTCCAGCAAGGACACGTTCCATCAATCTCTCGAAAGTCGCAGGGGCGTTACACAATCCAAACGGCATCACCTTGAACTGCCACAGTCCTTTCCCGGTAGAAAACGCGGTTTCCTCCTTGTCTTTAGGGTCTACGTCCACTTGCCAGTACCCACTTTTCAGATCGAGCGTCGAAAACCATTTCATTCCATTCAAAGTGTCTAAGGTGTCGTCGATTCTTGGCAAAGGGTAACTGTCTTTCTTAGTTACTTCATTAAGCTGCCGGTAATCCACACAAAATCTTGTTGAGCCATCCTTTTTCTTGACGAGAACTACTGGTGAACACCAGGGACTCGATGAAGGTTCGATGACATTACTCGTCCTCATGTCCTCTATCATTTCTTCCACTTCCTTCTCACGAGCAAACGGAATGCGCCTAGGTCGTTGCTTGATTGGCGTTACATCTCCTGTATTAATCTTGTGCTTCACCAAGTCTGTTCTGCCAATATCTGCGCCGTTTTTAGAGAACAAGTCTGAAAAACGCAGCAGCAAGTTCTTCGCTTTCAAAGCCTGTAGCTTAGTCAGGTCCTTGCCGGAGTCTTCCATAACTTTTGATACTACATCCCCCTCAGCCTTATGTTTCTTAGGAGGATTTTCCACACATTGTCGCAACCATAAAACTTCCTCACAGAGACCAACAACCTCCCCCTTCTCAATCGTCAGCTCCACATCACCAACGTTAAGTATCGGGATTGAAGTAGATGAAACTGATCCAACAACTGTTCTCGCCGGAATCCAAGAAGTTTCAGCTTTAACTTTTTCTATGACAGCACATCTCCGTGGTAATTTACCATCGTTATTCTTGGGCAAAACAACAGGTACCAAGGTCTGTGATCTAGGCTTGAGAACTGTTCTTCTTACACAGTAGACCTTTCCCGATGATCCACCTTTCATCGGAACCTCCTCCGTGTTACACCGTAGAACTCCGTTTTTCATGTCTATATTGCACTGATGATTTTGTAAGAAATCTAAGCCAATGATGCAATCGTCCACTATCTCAGCTACAATCACCTCATGTTTGAAAGAAGTCTCCCCGATCTTAATCGACACTCCCAACTCTCCTTTAACAGGTATGCGCTGGCCGGTAGCTGTTGTTAACTGTAGGTTGGTTTGCTGCCGAAGTCGTTTTTCCTGATAACTTTTGATTTCGCTCAGCAGCCGAGTATTGATCACGGTTCTCGAAGCTCCGGTATCCAAAGTTAGTTGACAGATTCTACCATTGACCTCTCCTTCAACTAACAGACTATTTCCGTCTGATGTTTGTTTGACTCTAACGGTTGGGGTTGCAACATAACCGGCCAGCGCCCACCCCGCAGCCCTGGCTGGTTCTAGTTTTCCTGCTGCTCATCAGTCGAGACTCCTATATCCCGACGGCCTGCGCGCTTTGGGCAGGAACTGCGAAAATGCCCTCGTTCACCACACTCATAGCACACATAATTGATGTTTCGATTTCTTGGCGCTGATGCTCTAGTTACCACAATCTCCCTGAGGCGAGCGGAACGTGAATCCTGACGTACAGCTTCCACCTCCAATGCATGAGCAACAGCATCGCTAAGTGTAACGTGGTGCCCAAGTCGCACTGCAGCTCGCACCTCCGGATCCCTTATTCCATCCGTAAAGGCCTGCAGGAGCATGTCATCAATGGCTGCTGGTGATGACTGGAAGGCCTTTCGCACGAGCTTCTCTACTTCCACGGACCATTGTTGCAGACTCTCATTAGCATGTTGGTTACGTTCCTTCAATCGCGCCCGATACATGTGTTCGAGATGTCCATCGCCGAATCTAGCCTCCAGAGCTCCGAAGAGTTTGTCGAACGTCAGATTTTCGCCAGCTCCTACGGCTTCCAGCACGGTGAGAGCCTGTCCCTGAAGTGCCAATGTCAATGCGGACTGCGCCTCCTTCTTGCCCCAACCATTAACCTCCATTGCTGTCTCAAATTGTAGCTTAAAGGCGGGCCATGACGTCAGTCCATCGTAAACCGGAGTCTTGACACCTTTTGGTTGTATGGGTGAGTCAAAAACAGCAGCGACACGGCTATGAGATTTGCTCTGCTCAACCTCTCGCCGGATTTTGGCAAACTCACCCTCCACACGATCAAATCTCCCTTCAAACTCACCCTTCACACGATCCAACCTCCCTTCTACGGCTTCGACTCTCTCCACTGCCTGCTGCAAACCTTTCGTAATATCTTTATGAAGCGTCTCCTGCATCGTGCGCATCTGCTCTTCCTGACGGCGAGCCTGTTCCTCCTGACGGCGAGTCTGTTCCTCCTGACGGCGAGCCTGTTCCTCCTCACGGCGAGCCTGTCCTTCTTTTATTGCGCGCAGTTCTACCTCCTGGCGGCGAGCCTGTTCCTCCTGGCGGCGAGCCTGTTCCTCCTGGCGGCGAGCCTGTTCCTCCTGGCGGCGAGCCTGCTCCTCTTGCAGTGCGCGCAGTTGTTCCTCCATCATGAGCTGAATTTGATAGAGGAAGTTTCCTGGGTTCTGCTCCGGAGTGCGCTGCACTTCACCTCCCACAGGTCTTCGCTCTGGGGTTCGCTGCGCCTCAGTCGTAAGGGCCGCACCCTCCTGCCGCGCTTCCGACATGGCCCGGGTGGTGACTCCCTTCAACTCCTTTGGCACCAGCGGCATCCTACTCCAATCCCACTTCTGACACCAAATGTTACGAGCGACGGGTTCCAGGATTGGAGTGAAACGCCAAGTCCAAATTTACAGAGTTTATTGGGTTTATCTTACACACGGTCCTCCTCGCAGGGTCCTCTTCGCGGAGTCCTCGACGCAGAGATTCCCCCTTGCACAGTCCTCGTCACAAGGTCCTCCTGACGGGGGTTCTTCTATACACTACTGTAGCACTGTTCAATTCGTCACTTTTATGACGTCACGACACGTCACCACTACGACGTCACGACACACGTCACAATTATGACGACACGGCACTACACTCACTTGACTACACACTGTTTACTTCTCACTAGTTACTTTTCACTTAATCTCTTCTTCCTTTTGGTTTCGCACTTATCACTGTTAAACTCAGTACTGCCCTGTGGCCGCAAACTCGCCGGCTTATATAGCCCTATAGAATCTTCCAGAATATTGAATTTCGATCTTCATTTCGTTATTTCTTTGTTTCCTTCCAAACGCTTCTAATTATCTCTAGCTCCTCCCCCTTTCTCGAATATTCCTAGACACGGTTATTTTGTCTCTTTCCAAATATTCTTTTCAATTTCCCTTCTCCCTCTTTCCTCTGGAACATTCCTGAACAATATTAAAATCTAGAAATATTTTCGTCGGGGTGAGGTCTCGAACCCAGGACTTCTCGAATTTTCGGGATCGCACGTCTGACCGCTGAGCCACAAAGCTAATTGACAAACCCTCTGAATTTGATAATGCCTTTTTACGTTTGCCGTTTGACCGCATCCGTGACAGTAGTATATCTGGACCTTCACCAAAGCCTACACCTAGATTATTAGTGTCAAATGCCACTATAACTTTTATTACTCAGCCTTTTTAAATAAGTATTTCATTTTATATATTTATAACTGTCCAACCGGAATCAGTGCCTGACTTTGGCCTGGCTCGTCATATATTCCGACAACACGTCCGATCGGAAATAGAGTCGTCAGTACGTGCCATCCGTGCTCTGAATTGAACTCTAGCCTGCGCCATGCCTATGTAGGGTTGTCACATTCTATATTTTTAAATTAATATTTTATTCTTAGAATAAGTAAATGTCTAGAATCAGCCTCGAGGTTAAACCGTATAAAACAAATGGGGCCAAGTGTCATAGGTTGGTGTGCGTGAAGCGCCATACAAATTATGTATGTGTGCGTGTATATGTATAGGGTTTTGGTTCCAATTTTTTTCGACGCATTCGTATCTTCGACTGTCAATCTTGACATATAACTTTATCAAAGATTTTATTATATAAAAGGAAAATCGAGACAGTCTTTGGTTAGGGCTAATGTATTCCTCTGTAGCGCTTATGTCGGCTTATCATGTCAAAGTGTCAAATTATCTAATGCGTAGAGTAGCAACGTCCAGCGATAATAAAATGCTCGTTAGACCAATAAGAAGCAATTCGGTAAGCTTTATAAGATTTTATAAATCTGCTGTTTCATAGAACATTCTACGGTTCTGTTCTTTTCACGTAGCCTATTTTTCTTTCATATTGCTCGTATATTTTAATTTTACACTTTGGTCACTTTGATAGAAAAGGTCAGAGAACAAGATTATTTTAGGGAAGGTCTTGTTTTTCCAAGTAAAATTATTAGTTTGGATAAAACATTATTTTATCTCAGTCAGTCAGTAGGTAGGTATGTCAGAATTGTAGCGTGTGACAAGCGTTGTCTCCATTGGACAATGGCGTCAGAATTTATTTATTTACCTATACGTTTTACGTTAGTATATAAGGAAATTAGGGAAACTGAAGGAACTATATTGAACAGGGTATGAACATAAAAATCATAAAAATTTTGGCCATTATTAAGATATTTCATTAAATTAGTCTATATCGTTATAAATATATGTATCGAATTGTTTTCCTGTAATCTAAATAAATTGGATCAAATGAATGATGCTTTGTCTGTTGTGGTGACCCTAGATAAAAAATGGCAATGCTTGACAATGTTATGGTCCCGGATGGATCAATATCAACCCTGTATCATACGTGTTTCCTTTTGTAGTCAGAGTTATTAATGGTTTTATACTTTGTGGTGTTTTTGCGAAGAAAAATTTCATTCCAGCATTAAAATACAACATACAATTCAGCTTTTCACTCTAAAGATAAGGTCAACGTATTTAATTTGAACAAACAGTAAGTTTGTATGAATGTTGTCTGTAAATGGTTCTAATTCTAACATTTAACTTTAAAAGACAAAGGCTTTATCTTTGACTACCTTCTAATAATTTTATAAAGATTGACACTCGGTTGCAGAAACGCTCATTACAGATAATTCTCCATTAAATTTCTTGCTAGCTTTTACTATGTCAACAAGACAAAAAGTGACAGCAAGAGATTTAATAGAGGATTAACTTTAATGAGCGTTTCTGCAATTTTATATTTGATTCGTTTTTTTGTCTGCCTGCACTTTTGATAATAAATTAGAAATTATGACGCTTGTTATAAAACTATATAGTTATGTGGTTAAAGATGATCCTAAAGGTGCCCTTAATCAGCTCAAAAAAAAAAGTATCGACATCGTTCTACCGGTCACAAAGTATTGTTGACCCAACCTCAAGAGCTAAATTTTGTTGCAATACAATTAAATAAACAACTCAAAACTAGATAGGTAGATAGAAATAATATGATCGCATTTAGATTCCCTAGCAGTCTATTTCTGTCATAACATGTAACGTACAGCTGGCCTCAATGCTGCATGGTGCTTCCAGACCGACGCGTTAGTAATTGGACCCCTTGTTATTTTCCACAAGAAATATAAAACCTTCACAAAGAACATATTAGACTACAGGCCCTCACTGAGAGCTTTTCTAACTCTACATAATTTATTCAACAAAATAGTACTTTGGTAAAATAAGAAATTCGACAACTATTCTTTACTAACCCAAGCTTTCTGTGACTCTCCCAAGTTCCCAACACGCTTTGTAAAGTGTTAAGGCTATATATAAGATGACTGATTAGACTTTCAAAATCGCACTCCTGAAGTATGATCTTTGACAGTCAAATCAGCAGTAGAAAGACGCATATCTCCATAGTAATTTTGATATTTTCAACTGCTGAGCTCATCGAATGAGATTCAAAAATCGCACTCCAGAACTTTTTTCTCAACAGAAACTTTTTAACAAGCTCCCAGCCTCACAAAAACTGTGAGGGGTCACAGGGTTACGACACTCGCAATTTGAAGACAAGTTCTGTTTTCATTAAAAGTTTTTCTTCACAGTCCTCTCCCTAACAACAAAGAGTGAAAGGATAAAATGCGGAGTTTAGAAAAAAATTACTCAAGACTGTATTTCGGGACAGTCAAAAACTTTGTAAAACATTACCATCCAGCTTTTAAGATAGTAGTTGCAGCTAGGTCCACTTCTAAAATTTTTAGGTTTTCATGATTGTACACTGAGAAAAAAATGCTTACGACGCGATACTGATTACGAGTGTTGCATCAGTATTTAAGAGAATATTATTCCGAGAGCGAAAATGCGCGCTGCATACAAACGTACTATGGTGATATTTTCAATACTATCCAATTAAAGTCAATGAAATTTTTCAGAAACAATCTAGAAACAAATCTCTATGCTTCTATAGAGTCAGATTTTCGTTAAAATATACAGTTTCAATGCTAGAATTAATTTAAGATTTGTATGGAAATCTTTGAGGCACTGTAACTTGAAAACTATACATTTTAACGAAAATCTGACTCCATACAAGCATAGAAATTTGTTTCTAGATTGTTTCTGCAAAATTGCATTGACTTTAATTGGTTAGAATTGAAAATATCACCATAGTACGTTTGTATGGAGCGCGCTCCGAATAATATACTTACCCGTAATGAAGCTTCATCGCGTCGTAAGCTACGTGGTACGTATAAGCTGCGACAGGCTTTTTCTCAGTGTATGACAGTATTAATTAAAAGGTAGCCTGGCTCTAAGTTGCCTCGTAGGCCAGAACGACCGAAGATGAAATCTCATGGAAAATAATCTAAGGAACAAACCTTGAATTCTGGAAGTCAAGAAACTTACAATTGTAATATATAAATTTCTGTTTTTCATTATAAGTTTGCACAAGAGTAGGAAAAACGGGCACGCGAACGGGCTTGTTATGAAACTTTACAAATTAATTAGTAGGTAGGTATAGTAGGTATTAACAATTTTGAAATTGAGAAACAAAACAAACTTTCAAGTGACTACAAATTGAGTAGTACCTAATTAATATTTAAGGGTGCTAAGATAACAAAATTAACTCAAAACTTGAGAACCGACATTTTAACGGGTTATTTCTTACCACGTTGTTTATCGTTATAGTTTGTTTGTTTATAGTTTTAGACAGTTTACTCATGATACTGAAGGACTTTCCCAAAGGAAAAAAGGGAAATTCGCCAAAAACACTTTCAACCTTTCGTACAAACAAACATTCGATCGCATTTCAGTACCTATGCAAGGTCCAAAAATTTTATTGCGGGTTTCCTGTAGGTTTCTTTGGGAAAGTTGTTCAGTATCATGGGTACAATCACCTTAAATTAATGCAACTGTTTACACTAACACCCTTTATATCGGGTCCTGTAAAAATGTTTGATCTTAGTTTTATTAATAGCCTCGTAACTTTAAGGCCAAACAAACGTATCCCCTTGCCAGCCAGTATAGATAAGTAAAAAATTTGACTCTTTAATTACATATCATACAAACTAGCCTTTTTTTAAAGTAAGTATGTTTGTAAAATCAATAAACGAATTGATTGCCTTTAGTTATAAAGGTTTTAAAGTTTTATTTAGTTCAGGAGTGCGATTTTTGAAAGTCAAATCAGCAGTAGAAAGATGCGTATCTCCATAGTAATTTTGAGATTTTCAAATGCTGAGCTCACCAAATGAGATTCAAAAATCACACTCCAGTTCAATCCGTTTTCATCACATCTTGTATACCTATTGACTGAAACGCCCAATGCTCCCAATCGTGAAAACCATTTACCAAAAACAGGCACTCCCCGACGCGAGGGTCGTTTAGTAAATAGCTTCATTATAGTCAACATCGTGTTTATGAAGGTCTATCTAGCGCATTATGTGCCACTTTGTATAGTAAATAAACTACGCATAGTATAACAAAGACATTAATTAACTATAGAACCAAATACCCAACAATATATACCTATTTTAAATGTTATTGATTATAAACATGTTACAGCCATGTTGTGCTATTTCGAATCAAATTAAAGATTGAAAAATTTGAATCTTTTTCGTTCTCTGGTTAGGTTATACTCCATTCAGGAATTAGAGCGACAAAATGTAAACAACGGTGATACCAGTGTAGAAAATACCATCTCGAGATGGAAGAAAACTTATCTCCAGAATGAATAACAGTAAATTATCTATTCTACTCGCCAAGGATTACGACAAATGATATGTTAATTTTGTATGGAATATAATTAAAAAATACGCAAGTTATAATTTATTTTAGATTAAAAGAAAGCGTGTCTGTAAATATTTCATTTCGTGGTCTGACAACAATCAGATATTTGAGACCTTTGGTTCGTTTTAACAAAGTTCTTAAAGAAAATGTTTTTTATTTTGTAAACGCATCTCTTGATTGTTCAATACCGTCGTCTGAGTCCATACGCTATGCGCGGATGCTACGCATTGCACAAAAAGCCCACACAGACAGAGGAGCGGCCTCCATAACATAATTTAAACATTTCATTCAAATTGTCACGATTGTTTTTATTATTTATAGATAGACGATATATTTTTAATGTCAACACAATTTATTAAATGCCGTGCCGACATAATTGTATTCTTAAAAAATGTACCAAAGGTTTCTGACCACGTAATGTCACTTTGACAGTGACGTTTCTTTGTTTACATTTTGTCGCTCTAATTCCTGAACGGAGTATAGGTTAGGTGGCGAAATTGGATAACGCAGCGAGACTTAATTTTTCAATCTTTTATTTGATTCGAAATATATACCTATCTTTGAAATTGACGTACAGACCCATTGTGAAGTACCAGAATCTAGTCCAGACTAAGACCCTTCTAGTATACTTTGGAGAGGGAGGAAATGCGCTGTTTATTCTTAGCTGAAAACCAGCTTATCACGATTGTATCCATCGAAGAACTTTTAACTTTTAGTGTTAAATGAGGAGTCTCATAAAGCATCTCTCATTTATTTTTATTTTATTCTTTATTGATTTCTCAACTGTTGTTACACTAATACAAATACCACAATATACAGGGTGTAAGAAAAAACTATGTACGCACGGCGACAGATCAACCTACCCATAGTTGGAACTTATGTCATTGAACATAAACAACTATAGGTAGGTTGATCTGTTGCCGTGTGTACATTTGCATCAAGTAGGTAAGTATTACAGTTTAGTATGGGACAGCAGATTTTTTTTTTCGTTTTGACAGATTTGCTCCCATATTAAAAGTTTTTAAGTTTGATGGGTAGGGTATGTGGTTTAAACGTTAATAAAACTTTTCCTTGCGACCTGTATATCTTAGGATACCTTGAAGATATTATATTTATATGCTTAGCATCGACATTTTGAAACTAGCATATTATATATTTTTTTAAATATCCCCTCTTCATCCAAACTCCATCTAGCTTGAAAAGGCAAATATAAAGAAAAAACAAATTCTTTTTTTTTCGTATTTTTATCACATACTTACTTACATAGCTATTTGATTTTTGACGCTACCCTACCAAGCATAGATAATGTAGGTTTCCTTAATAAATTTTCCCTCACCGAAACACCAGTGTGACGTAGTAGTTTAGTAGATAGATGAGATGTTTAGGTTGGGCAAGTAATGAGTTCAATGCAGTTCGTTTATTGAACCAGACCTTGACCTATGAGAAAAGGTCATCAGTTCAGAAAATTATATATGAAGTCACAAAGCGCAGAATAAAGCGTATAATGGAAAAGTTTACTTAATAATAATATGCCTCTTGAATAATTTCACGTAGAGCTTTTAAAACTTTTATGACAGAGACGAATGACATTGGGTTTTGTGATATTAAAATCCGAGAATTATATTTTCGTAAATGTGTATATACAGGGTAAATTTTATATCACTGCGGATAACTTCAGCATGTCCTATACAAAACTGTAGTACCTACCAATTGGACACAAATGTATGGGACAGCAGATTTTTTTTCGCGACTTTGAAGTTGGCTCCATAGTGAAAGATGTTCAGTTTGATGAGTAGAATACACGCTGAAGTTATCCGCAGTGAAATAAAATTTACCCTGTAAAAAACATCAACAACATTATGTTCTCAGAGAAAACATAATTTTCTGCTAATATTGTTTGGTGGTACGGAATCCTACGTGTGCCACTTTTATTTCACAAGAAAGTAAAATAATAGGTACCTATTAGGTATATAATTTCTGTTAAATTCACAAAGCTGTCGGAAATTCTTTACGACTGCGAAGAAAAGAAGACTCCTAAGTAGATAATGTCCTCAGTGAATATGAGAAATGGTTGTGTTTAATATGAAACACGGTCGTAGCATGAATAATGTATGAAATGATGAATGATGTAAATTATTCATGCAAAACGCAGACAATTTTTTAATTCTACTAAAGTTTTTTTTTTCCTGGTTTCATTAAAATTCTCTAATTTGTTATAAAGTAAAGGAAGTTATAGCCTGCAGGGTCCCATTATTGGGTAAAAGGTAAACAATTAGTGGGCCATACGAGTACCCCGACATGCAGTGAGAACCCTGAACCATTGGTAAGGCCAGGTTATCCAAGTGCAAGCGTCTCTTTCTTGCAAGCATAAGTTTGCAATTAGCCTGCATCCTGCTCCAATTGAAAGCAGGATCACAAAAAAACATGTTTTTCATTAATATTTTTGCTCATGGGTGTTTCTAAGCTCAAAATTCTACGGAGTTCACTAGAAATATTTAATGTATTTAGACAGTTTAATCATAGTATTGAATAAAACCTAACAAAAAGGGGTAACTTTGGGATTTTTTTCTATCTATTAAACTTAATCTAATCGTGTAATTGAAAACGGTCGCTTATCAGCCAGATCCTTAAATAAGACATAATTGGTTTTCAGACTTTAAAACACAGTTTAAAACACTTTCGTTCGTGTTCAAAAAACCTCCTCGACCGGATAACAGCGTCTTAAGAAGAGGCAAGTTTTTATAGTCGTCAAATTGTTGACAGATTTTCAAGCCGCCTTCATTATAGGTAGGTCCCTGATTTTTTACACCGAGTTTATAAAATCTATTCTATTTTTATAACTATTCTATATAGGATGTAATCAAAATTATTTATTAGCAAAAAATATTAAAAAAAAACGACTAAATTTACAAAATGTCCGAATCTGCAACACGTAGGCAAAACAGTAAAACATTATCAACGCATCCGCACCATACTTCGTCAAAGGCACTATTCTAAAAAAACAAAAATTATCCGCGCATGCAAGCTTCGTCAAACTAAGACTAAAAATACAACAATAGGCATCGGCAACATGCTTCGTCAAGTTAGTAAACCTACCTAACCAAACACCCACCCTTGGCTAAGCCCGTACCAAACGTCCCCATAACGCTTGCCGCATTGCCACGTTGAATCGCCAAGGAACCAACCAGGATTTTTATAACCAATTTAATTTGAACTTTCCATGATAAGTACCTAAATAAGATTAATAAACAAATTCTTTTTTCAGCAGAATATATGATAAGAAAATATTTATCAACAATCTTTACACACTCGTAGCCCGTAGCACTTTAGCTACGATTCGTAGCAAGTTCGTAGCCGCTGAGATTTTATAGCTCTGAAAAATTTTAGCTCGCTAGTCGGAGAGAATAATATAATATAAGGTTTCTTGAAGATTCTAGAGCAAAAACTAGTTTCGGCTAGGATTATATTTTTACAAAATATAATAATTAATAAGTATGTACCGCCAAAAGTTTAGTACATTCTGCGGGCATTCTGCTACTTTAATAAGGTAATATACAGGGTGTAAGTGACAGCCTAGCAAATACTGAAATGGTGAACTCAGACCATCAAACTGAACAACTATCATAATAGACTTTCCTCCGGAAACGCGAAAAAAAAAACAGCTGTCCCATACAAAACTGCTGTACCTACCCGACTCAAATGTATGGGATAGCTAACGCTGGGTCACTTACACCCTGTATATTTGTTGAGAACTAAATACTACAGGGAAGCACAAGTTGATAAAAGCGGTGCTTACCTATTTATAATTATGTTATTGATAAATGTAAAAAGAATCGTTAGTTGTTCCTAAGCATGATACACGTAAGTAGAAATTATTTGGTGAGCAGGTACATAGTATTGCATAATGTAATACAACTTGGTCTACTAGGTATTTAGAAGCGGAGGTCTCGATACAATCGTTATTACCTTACCTATAAGTCAGGCCTCAGATCAATTAATACAAGTAGATAACTTCTTGATGACGTCACACCGTACTACCCAAAACGTCAAACTGACTCCTAAAGACCTCTATCCATACTGCCAAATAAGAAAGTCACTTTTATCTATCTACGATGGCAACATTGGGAACCCTTTTCAATTTGGTCGCGTATCATTGCTCGAAAGTACCGTCGCGGTTCATTGGCAAGAATTGTCATTTAAAAAAGAAATCTGAAGAAATTAGTGAAGTTGTAGTGACTTTAATATAAAGAGAATCTCCTATATTGTGCGCGGGTGCAGATCGAATTCAGGAAACAAGGAAAACTCGGGCGAAAATATCAGATTCCACAAGTGAGTACCTAGGTAACATTTTCTCGAGTAAATAAACCAGAAAGTGTAAAGTCCGATTTTCCCATGGCATAATTAATAAAAATAAGATAGTTTTGAACATTTTGGACTTAAATAAAGCACGAAAATGGAACCAATTAGATGCATTTGACAGCGTTTGACAGAGGTTTGACAGATAGGGGCTGTAGGCTGCTTGGAATCGACATGTTGATAAAAATACTGCCATCTTGTTTTTTCACACGTTATGTTGTATTTGCGCAACCAAGATAGCATTACTATCGTAGGTTCTTGCTAATTAACTGGAGGCCTTGAGTCAGGCCAATTTAATAAGTCACATTTGACATCTGCCAGTTTTAGCTTCGTAGTGAGGTGACCTGCTTAAAAAAACATCGATTGTAGTGAATGAATCGATACGGATTTCAAACATACGTCAATCGAATTATATGTGAAAATCGCGCTTTGTTGAAACTACGTTTCAATTCGATTTTTTTGGGTTACATCCCTAGTGTTAAAAAAGAACAAGGGTTCACTGACGCAAAATTGTAACGACATTCAGTTCTTTCGAAAAGAAATTGTTTATTATGTTTCCAATGGTTTATTAGTGAAATTAAATCGTAAAATTATCTTCTTTGGTCATTATTAAATAAATATGTAATCGCAATTAAAAAAAGTAAAGCAATTGTACAGTTGTACCTTCGAAAAAATAAATATTATTCTACGCCCGCCGTTACAAGGTTACGTTTGATGAAGTATCAATAGATGACAAAAGTGACCTATTAAATTGGCTCGACTTTAGTCACCATTATTAAAACCTAATTTTCAATCATGCGCTTGACGGACGCCACAATTTCAAAATTAGAATAGACTATAAGTTAAATAGAGTTTAACTGGAGACTACGTTCAGTTCACCCTACTAGTAACTACACAGATGTTTATCTGTAAAACAAAACAGCACTGCTTTTAGGTTAATATACACTGGGCACTGACCTTCGAACGACTTTCGATATAACCTCTGGAAGCACGCCAACTAACAGAGCAATCCATAATAAAAAGCAATCTACATGTGCAGGTAAAAAAAGAAACTTAATGAAAAAACTTTAAGAGTGTTACCAGACCAATCGATCGTCGATCGACGGACTCTATCAACGTCGATCGAAGTCGATCGACTGGTCTGGTAGAAACTATCGATCGACGTCGACTAATCCATTCTTCCATCGATCGATGCCTTCGATCGACGAACGACGTCTGGTAACACCCTCAAAGAATTATGTTTGTCGAATCTCATTCGGTGAGCTCCTGAATCTCACTACTGAAGTCTGATTTTTGAAAGACGAATCAGCAGTAGAAAGATGCGTATCTCCATAGTAATTTTAACATTTTCAATTGCTGAGCTCACCGAATGAGATTCAAAAATCGCACTCCTGGTCGAAACAAACGGGGCATCTTAAAGCTCGACTACGAATTTTCTATACTATCAATATCTTCGTCATGCGTCAAAATATTACTTTAATAAAAATAATTATTTCCGTTGTCTTAATATTTCTTTGAATGGGTTTTGGCAGTCTCTATTTTTTTTTTTAATAATGTCTCCCCTAGTATGATTACTCTACATTACGGTAGTAATTATAGTACTCTGTGCTCTACACTTGCACGCGACTCGGCTTTTGTCCGCATAGGGGCTGGAGTGCTATTTTTGCATTACACACACGGTATGTACACGGACCTGAAAAAAAGACGGACGTAATCTCGTCTAATCACGAGGGTGCTTTACCCATTTCTTTTGTGTGCGTGCTGTTACGCGGTACATAATTGTGACTGGTGTCGGACCTGCGCCTAGAGCTAGTGCATCTGTGTGAGTGTAGGTCCCTTGTAGAACAAACGAAAATGTTGGACCTTGCATGCTTCACATCTTTTTAGTGTCACATTACGTCCGTCTTTTTTTCAGGTCCGTGTACACACATTTAATTTTCAAAAAATATATTGACTTTATTTTGAGTGTGTGGAGTACAAAAATATCGGACTCAATACTGAATTAAGAGCCTCGAATGGTGCTAAAGAATTCTTCGTTTCAGGATTCGGGTAAGGATCCATTACGTAGAAGACAGCTATCAAATCGAAGAGGCATCCTAAAACCTTATTTGATTTGATAGGAGCCTAGATTGTGAAAAAAAGGTTCGGTTCAAAGGACATTACCGCGGCACTAACGTAAACTAGTAAAAAATACATATACAGGGTGTTTCATAAGTAACAATAAATATTTAAAACTCTTGGGGGTTGTTTAGACCGTCAAACTGAACAACTTTCTCTATGGGACCAACATAGAAATCGCGAAATAAAAATTGAAATCTCATACATATTTTAGCTCTAGTCGATTTGTAGAGATGGAATGGAACATCAATTTTTTTTTGCGATTTCGATATTGGTCCCATAGTGAAAGTTGTTCAGTTTGATGGTCTACACCACCCCCTTAAAGGTTTATTTGTATTTTTGTAACACCTTGTATAGTTTCATAGTTTCATAGTAATTTATAAAAACTAAAGCACTCGCATTTTTTTTCTATTCTACACAATTCTACGGGGTAAATTTTATATCACTTCGGATAACTTCAGCATGTTTTCTACTCGCCAAACTGAACAACTTTTGCTATGGAACCAACATCGAAATCGTGGTAAGTACCTACCTACTGCAGTTTTGTATGGGACTCCTGTTTTTTTTACGATTTCGATGTTGGCTCCATAGTGAAAGTTGTTCAGTTTGAAGATTAGAATAGGTACGCAAAAACTACTGAACCGATTTTGATGAAACTTTTTGTTTGATAGCTTATGATTTGACTTAAAATCTGGAGTGCGATTTTTGAATCTCATTCGGTGAGCTCAGCTGTTGAAAATGTCAAAATTACTATGGAGATACGCATCTTTCTACTGCGGATTTGACTCTCAAAAATCGCTCTCCTGTAGTATGATTTTTGAAAGTCAACTCAGCAGTAGAAAGATGCATATCTCCATAGTTATTTTGACATGTTCAACAAAAATCGCACGCAATAATTTGTGAAGACGAAGTAGTCGCGGTTAAACTATAAAATTGAAAATTTGGCGTGGATGTTAATTGAAGATATTTGCAAAAATATAAATTGAAGTCGCTTAGGAAACGCAATGGAATTAAGTTAAAACATAAGTACATAAAACATAATAGGTGACCGAATTATTTTTCACTTTATAAATGTTTGTTTTTTTATTGGATAATGCGGCACCCCCGCGACTTCGTGCGCGCAGACCACTGATTTTAAATAAAACTTTCGATTGAACAGTTCTAAAAACGGTCTCACCGTTTTTAGAACTGTTGTCTGTTTGTGCACACATCACTTAAAAACGACTGAACCAATTTGAATTGGGTTTTAATATAACTACAGGCCTTAGTTTGGATTAACATTAAGGTTTTATTTCATCGAAATCGGTTCATTCAATAGAAAGTTTTATTTAAAATCAGTGGTCTGCGCGCACGAAGTCGCGGGGGCGCCGCATTATCCAATAAAAAAACAAACATTTACCTATAAAGTGAAAAATAATCCAGTCACCTATTATGTTTTATGTGAGTACTTATGTTTTACCTTATAACTATCTTTAAGCTATTTCAGGTCAATTAATGCGTAGGGGACCGCTATGAAACGACCATAGATTTTTTATTCAACAATCACTTGCAGTCCTCGACACATTAAGGGCCTGTTTCACCACTTCTGGGTAAGTTCTTGTTAGCTTATCCGACATATAGTTTGACATATTTTGTATTAAAATAAATCAAAATATCTGTCGGATAAGCTAACAAGAACTTACCCAGAAGTGGTGAAACAGGCCCTAATTGACCTAATATATCAGTAAAACATACACAAAATAGGTGACCGAATTATTTTTCACTTTTTAAATGTTTGTTTTTAGCGCAGGGGTTTTTTTTAATTTGTAATTTAATTTTATTTCGTAATTTTAAATATTACTAGAAAACTACTAAACCGATTTTCACGAAACAAAGCTAAGAACACTCCCGTAAAAATTATCTTTCTATTAAACAAACCCGCATCGAAATTCGTCCACCCGTTTGGGTTCTACGATGGCACAGACAGACAGACCGACAGACAGACAAACCGACATAGGCATCAAACTTATTATATTTTTGCGTCGGGGGTTAAAAAGAAAAAGCAACAAACGCGTTTGTTCCATTACTTCACAGGTTAAACTCCCATATAAAATTTCAAGGTGAAACATGGAAGGAATTTCTGAATGGCACCGTAAATTCGGGAGAGCCCAAACATCCGGATCAATATCGAACGACCTTGAGTCGGAGGTCCCTTCCCGACTCCATGACAGGGGGAAACGTTGCCGATGGAAGTTAAAACCTTTTTGAAAATTACTGTTACTTTTTATGCAATTTAAAATAATTGGAAATGGATAAATGGAAAAATTTTGGATAATGGGGATGGTCTTCTTTTGTTCTTAATTATCACATTTCTGCTTTTGGGTACCTAATTATAATCTGTCTGCATGCCAAATGTTTCAAATAGATGCAAAAAATAGAGAGTAATTGAGGTAGGGCATAAAGACACATATTTGACAACGAAATCCTAAAAACGGTTTGATTTATTAACGTTACAAAGTTCGCTGTGAAAATCCAGGGTCAACCTTCGATCAAAATAAAATGAATGGATAGGCCTAAAGCGCGGTAAGTTGAAGCAAACTACTGGTGCACTTGGTACATACAAACTAGCGCCATTATCTGTCAAATCTAGGGCACTTTCATACAAGTGACAAGTAAAAATTTCATTTGTTTTGCCTCATTTTTCTGGTTTGAAATGTTCGCTTAAGGCCTATCCATTCATTTTATTTTGATCGAAGGGGTCAACAAATATTTTATACTTATTGGAGCCAGACATTTTATCGTTCAATCATAAAACATAATGACTCATCTATTATTCCTTTCTATTATAAGAGATTGATGAAGACAAATTGAACAACTTAGTAATATCTACTACAGAAGTGCCTATTTTAAAAATCATAATCATAATCCGCAAGGAGCCGCCTGGCTCGCGACCACCCTCCTGCCGGAGTCTGGCGCCAAGCAGCTTGCTGCGTTCCGTCAGTGTGCAGGAGTGCCAGTGCACTTCTGGGTAAGCTCGCTACATCTTCGGCCCCATCTTTGTCCTGAGGACTAGATTGGGGTCAAGAGCAAACCCATCAATAATTAAAAAAAAAATAATCATAATCATAATCAAAATTTTAGCAAATTGTTGAATCTGAATGGCTTTATAAACAGAAATTCCTCTCTAATCTCCAATTCCTACTTGATGTAAGACAAGAAGATGCTATTCGAATCTTCTTCTTATCGGTGCAAGCCCTGCATCGGGCGGCAAGCCCTGGTGTCAGAGTTTATTCAAACCGCCTTAGTGCGTTCACACACGGTGACGCACTGACGGAGCAGCAAAGTCAGTCCGTCATTTGTGAAGCAAAGAGTTGTATGAAACCGCACGTAGAAGCACACACGGTGACGCATTGACGCACCGGGTGTGGTTCTATGAACTGACATCTGCCGCTCCGTCAGTGCGTCATCGTGTGTGAACGCACTTACGACCTCTGACGTGGTTTTTATGTAACGACTAATACCACCAGAGATAGTAGCCGGGACCAACAGCTTAACGTGCCATCCGAAGCACGGAATCATCTTTCTTTTCAGACAATCAGGTGACTCAGCCTGCAATGTCCTAACCAACTGGGGAAAAACGCACAAAGTGACATTTTACTAGGTGCCCCCCGTGGGAATCGAACCCACGACCTCCATGTCAAGAGCCCAATGCTCTTAACCATTAGGCTATTCGAATTATACGTATTTTAGCCCATATGTAAGCAAAGCTACGAACATTAATTCCCAGAAGACACAGGAACAAAACTGCGTACTTTTCTCTACGGATTTCTTCAATTCTTCTCACAAATGCCCGTCTATTATACAGATTGCTGGAAGGCTGTTTTTACCTCTAGGGACGCGATATGTTAAATTGAAAACGGCCTTTAGGTATTGTACAAACATTTTCCTTATCTACGACATTGTATGAAGATATCGCGGTGTTTTCACCGTTTTGCTTATGTCGTATTCATTATTTATTCAAAATTACAGTGATGTTGTCGGTACATAAGTACCTATATACTATAAGCACAGAGTATTATACAAGCTAGAAGTACTGCCGAAATATCACAACGCAAAGTTTCTGTTCTGATCAGCAGAAAGGTACATTCGTGAGTTTGTATAAGTATTAGGTACCTACTACCCCTACTAAACCCTGATTATTTAAGACGCTGTTATCCCGTCGAGGCCGTTTTTTGAACACGAACGAAAGTGTTTTAAACTGTGTTTTAAAGTCTGAAATTAAATTATATAATATCTCCATACAAACGTAGTCTGGTTATATTTTCAATACTACCTAATTAAAGTCAATTAATTTTTTCAGAAACAATCTAGAAACTAATCTCTATGTTTGTAGGAAGTCAGATTTTCTTTGAAATCTATAGTTTTAAAGTTACTGTGCCTCAAAGATTTCCATACAAATCTTAAATTAATCCTAGCATTAAAACTGTATATTCTATCGAAAATCGGACTTCATACAAACATAGAGATTAGTTTTTAGATTGTTTCTGAACAATTTCATTGGCTTTAATTGGATAGTATTGAAAATATCACTAGACTACGTTTGTATGCAGCGCGCATTTGCACTCTCGGAATAAACTTGTCTTAGGACACGATCGATCATCTGTTACGCTGAGATACCTACCGGTATGTCAGGATAGGTGGCGATTTGTTGTCTCTGTCGTCCCCAATAGCGGACAGGCTTGAGTTTATTCCCTCTGTCCTGTAGGCTCCACTATCTCGATCCACCAGTGGATTGAATAGGACCCTGAAGTTCACTGTGATCCACCATTAGGCTCAGTGGATCCTTTAGGTATGTAAGTAAAATATTTTATTCATTCTTTTCGAAACGAAATTTATCTTTCAAAGCTCTAAGAATATTTTTTTTCTGGGAAGCGTCAACATTTTTTAAGAACTCATCCATACAACTTTAGCATGTTGTAATTGGATTGCCTAACATTCCTTTATTTTCTTCTTATATTAAAATAATAGAAAGTAAAATTGTTTCCTCCAAAAAAACTTTAATCAAAATTCCTAAGGCTTACAACATTTTGTTTTGTTTGCGTTTTGTTGCCAGCAAGGATATTTTTCCTTTATTTGCAATTCTGAAAAAGTTTGTAGGTATTTTGATTCATGAATGTTTTATTCGTTCGTCAGGTCAAGGCTGAATCGTGCCTACGGTCGGATGAATAAATTCAATTTCCACTCCATCTAATCAAATTTAGAAATTATTCCAACCAAGGTTATGATTCGGAAAAATACCGAACATTAATGTAACGACGAATATTGGCTGGCATGCAAACGTACGTAAACTTGTGACCATATTCTCTTTAGGGGTGATCAGAAGCCTCCTACCGGTGACGTTTTTGGTACGCCTATTATATGTATGTATAGGGAGTAACATACAAGACCCTAGTTATATCTACGGGGTGGTTAAAACCATGAAACTGAACAATTTTCACTATGGAGCGAAAAAAAACAGTTGTTTCATACAAAACTGTACCGACTCGACTGTGTGGAACAGCTGATATTTTTATTTGATTTCGATGGTGGCTCACCACAGTTAAAGCTGTTCAGTTTGATGGTCTGCTAGGGTTTTTTTACACGTATACAGGGTCCAACTTAATATGCTGACACTTTTTTAAAGGGTCAGATCAGATCAGTTGATCAGACCGTCAAACTGAACAACTTTCTCTATGGCAGCAACATCGAATTCGCGAAAAAAAAATCAACTCTTCCATACAAAACTGCAAACATACTCGAGCCAAATGTATGGGACAGCTGAATTTTTTTCGCGATTTCGATGTTGGTCCCATAGAGAAAGTTGTTTAGTTTGATGGTCTGATCATCCCCTTAAAAAAGTGTCAGCATATTAAGAAGGACCCTATATAACAATTGTTTTATGAAAACAACACAGAAAGATACAATAGAAAGGGGACTTTACCCGATATTTGTTATCGGCCGATACATAGAAATAGCGTTGCCGAACTACCTATCCAAGAAGATAACTATAGTTTGACTATTGATCTTGATCTAGAAATTCTAGAACGACTAATATTGATAGTGTACCTTGAAAGTCGAAGAATACTAACTAATACTACGAAAAGAAGCTATTTACACTCGCCGGCAAAATTAGATAGAATGTAATCGAAATTAACATGCTGGTAACACTCTCTCAAAGAGTAACGGAATCATGTATACCCACGTCTTTGAAGTAACAAAGTCTAAATAGCGAAAATACCTTACTACATAATTACAGTTTCACCCAAAATTCCGTTCTAGACCTACCCTGCAGCTTGATGTTACCCTAAGTTCCTAATTGCCTAACATAGTCGTAAAATGTAGACAAAAGCTCGTTATTAATGTTCTCGCAAGCTTTTGTTTAAGGTTAATTTCAGTCTAGATTAATAACAAATTAACATTATTATCTCTTATCTACAGGGTGTAAGGAAAAGCAGATTTTTGTTGTTCTGTGACAGGTTTGCTCCCATAGTAAAAGTTGTTCAGTTTGATGGGGTAGAGTAGAACCTTTTCTAACGGATGGGATAAGGGCAGGAAGAAGAAGACTAAGTATAATCTCCAAGGGGGTATTCAGATATATTTTTTGTATATGAGCCTTTCATACACATAGAAATGGTGTTAGTATCTTTTAAAATTATAGGAAAATTCGAATTAAGTAATTTTGCAAAAATAGCCTTTCACAATAAAATCCTAGTCACCACAGTCATCGATCCTCTACAAACAGTAGGTACATCCGATTTTGTGTTCACTTGTTAACACGTTGTTTTTGACTTTTGAGTAGGATAGCATGAGGGTAACAACTGAATGTAACGAGCTTACACGCGAAGTTCGCCAGGTGTTGCTAAGTCAGCATTAGCCACGTCATTCGGACAAACCTTTTCCGGTTTAATTTGGACACGAATTTACAATGCCAGTAAAATGCTTTTTTTTACTTCAGAGAGAATTCCTAGAGGTGCGAATGTAAAGGCTGGTTCTTCTGACCAATTAAATTCCTTTTAGAGCCTTTTAGGACGTGGCGGTTTCAGCATTGCGGTAGCGACGCTGCATACGCGGTATCTCGTCTCCGCTTCGCTTGAACCGTACCCAGTGAAGCTAAGCGAAAATGGATGGATAATAAAGAAATCCAATTTTTTGTTCACGACATAGATCCGCTCTTCTCTGCTCCGCTTTTGTTGATTCCGGGTCCTAAACTTTGACGAGCTTACCTACTTGGATATTATCATACCTATTTCCTTGGAGAAAAAATGTTGTAAAAAGGCCATTTGATAAGTTCGGGAAAATCTGTCATTTTATTCCTGCCAGAAAAGTTATATTACCTACTAGTGTTTTCCCGCGACTTCGTCCGCACAAATTATATACAGATTTTAAGTCAGATCATAAGCTATCAAACAAAAAAAGTTTCATCAAAATCGGTTTAGTAGTTTTTGCGTGATGTGCGAACAAACAAACAAACTAACAATTTTGTTAATAGATGGCGCTGCACGTCGTTTAAATCGCGCTATCGAGTGATATTAGATTTTATATGAAGTAAACCGCTACTTTTTTGTTCCTCATGATTTTACGGTTTTATAATAGTTAAGATAAGATAAGATTTAATATGTGATCAGAATGAAATCAATAAGTATTCGGAGAAGTTGTGCTGGGGCTATTTTAGGATCATAAATGTAAGAAGCTTAACTTGGCTCGTGTCATATTCGACTGCTTTCATCTACTTGGGACCACGGCGGTTAATCTTCTAGACCCAAGATACGCACTAAATTCATAAAGAGGGTCTACTTAGTGTCAAACAAGGCGTATAAGGGTTGAACTACCTAATTTAATCATAAATCAAGGTATAAACTTCAGTCAAACATTACTAATGACTAAAGTTGTAACGTACCGATTGATTTTACCGACCTACTATTACTAATAGGTAGGTACCTAGAATACTTTATATGGGTACGCATAGGTACCTACCTTAGAGAGAGTACCTAAGGAAAACAGAATTAGGTTCTGGAGTGCGATTTTTGAATCTCATTCGGTGAGCTCAGCAGTTGAAAATGTCAAAATAACTATGGAGATATGCATCTTTCTACTGCTGAGTTGACTTGCAAAAATCGCTCTCCTGTAGTATGATTTTTGAAAGTCAACTCAGCAGTAGAAAGATGCGTATCTCCATAGTTATTTTGACATTTTCAACGGCTGAGTTCACCGAATGAGATTCAAAAATCGCACTCCTGAGCCGTCGTGCTCTAAATAAATGTTTAATCTAAATATTATTATATTTTATACATTATTTAATCAAAATATTATAAATATCATTGGTCTTCTTTCAATTAATAGTACCTACCTTCTGAAACCTTATTGATTCATGAAACTAATTAATGTTTTTTCCAATATTTTGCTAAAACAATTTTTCGGTTTTTGTTGCTGTATGTTTTTGGTGTGGAAATAAGAATATTGTAGAGTTGCTCTGTGGCTCTGCTATTGGGTGGTCGTGTCGGTTGCCCCATCCCCGGTCCACAGTGGAACTTCAGTGGTGGCTCAGGATATTGTTCTTTTATAAGAACAACCCTTGAAGTCACCAAAATATCAATATAACCGTACAACGTCAAGCACTTTTGCTATAAAAACTCGACATTGGCAAAATCGTCACATACCCAAGATGGCAGCCATTTTTTAAAATATAGAATAGAATAGAAGAATATTGTATGTTTTTGTTATGTTACTCAAATAACTACTTCACAAAATAATAAGAATTTAGTGGATCCAACGACCATGTTCTATTCAATAAGACCTCGAAGTAGGTATTTCCTAATTCTATGGCTCTTCATTAATAAAGTGAATGAATGAACTGATAGAATGAATGAACTTATAATAAAACTCACCTGTTATACAGCCCAGCATTATCTTCCATCTTACTCCTCCACTCCACTCGTTATGTTGCCTCTTCCGTCCAACTCACGAATTTTACCGAACACTTCCGGATTTACTCGAAAGTCCACGTCTTTATTTCACTTGTAATAGGAGTTACTTTTGTAATGTCACTATTTTATATCCATTGTCTTTTGTTTTAATTACCAATTATTTTAGATACAAGTTCTGAAATTAGATTGTGTGTTCTTAGGATAATATTGCTTTCAACCATTTAGTAGTTACCACATTTATTACGAGGGGTGGTATCGGGCTATTTAACATGAAACATAAATAGATACTTTGCCAATTAATTCATTTACTTATTACAATCCAAAATACCCATCTTGAATTATTTTTTCATTCAACTGTTAGCAGCTATCAAACAAACCTCCTAAAATTATAAAAATAATGCTGGACTCCCTTTAGAAATAGCACAAAATAAACAAATTGCTTCATAAATTAAATTTCCAAGAAAATCTGTAGGTACGATCACGAGTACCTATTTTATAAAAAAATATTGTTCTTATGCAATCCTCGTGCCATATCATGTATATTGATTTTAATCTCTCCAAATTAAATATCAAAAGTTAGGTAAGTGCATTTGAGACATCAAAACAAAACCCTTCAACAAATCAAATATCAAACTCTAATAGATAGTACATTAAATCCAACTCATCCAACGATTCAACTGAATAAAACATAATATGAAAACGTCAACGTCAATCTCAGGACGAACTTCGCCTAAAGTTTTATTAGTTGTACACACGTTGTTCACTAAATTCATTTAAAAGTTCATCCACTGGAAGACTTTCATGAATGTCAAATTATAAGCTCATAGGATAGTCTCAGTTGGAAAATGTCCAAGGAATGAACTAAAAGTCTGGCGAGGACTGAGTTTAATTTAATATTTCATTGAAATTCAACTTCGACTTCATTTTGGATGTATCTTGAATTGAGGTGTTATTAAAAAATAACTGGCCAAGAGCGAGGTGTGTACTCGCACATAGAGGGTTCCAAACCTAATGTTACCGTAAGAAAAGATGAGAACAGTGTTAACGAAAACCGCCGTTGTTCGGAAGGTACAAAATGGTATAGCGAGCACAACATACAAAAATTGCAACGATATAAAAGAGAAATTATGTCATGATAATTTGATAGCTTACAGCCGTTTTAATATTATAATATTAAGTAAGTATTTAAAGTTTTAATGTTTAAAGAACATGACGTATTGTGACCATGCTTAAAGAAGTGGCAATGGTCTCGCTACATGAACACTTAGGTACATCGGACAAGTTTGAGTACCTACTGCACGAAAAATTTTACGTAATATTTGGAATTCAATATGATTACTAAGAAAATCCCTGAATATCCCAATAGAGAATAGGTAGGGAGTCTTAATTCAAATGTAGGTAAGACATCAATTTACTTTAACATATTTATTTTTCAAGCGTCTGCGTGCGTTTCCAGTGAAAGAAAGTGGATGGATAATAGCCAAGTATTTTTGTTAACAAATGGGTGGGTACACCTAACACGGTAGAGAGTAGTATATTCCTTGCTTAACACCCTCTATTGACTACCACCTGTATTTTAAGTTCACCAAGAAGTTTATGCGTCGCAATCTCATTCAATCATTAGCAATTTTTGAACTATGATTCTAGAACATGGATATATACCATGGATTTAGAACGTAGAAAGAGAAGGTATAGAAGGAAGCAAGTGTCTTGTACGTAACCACTTTTGTACTACAAAGGCTGTTGTCTGACTCCAGAGTCAGTCATCTAGCTTCATATAAATTGAAAAGTCATTTTCACCGCGTGTACGGAAGTTTGCTCTTCTCTCCAGGTGCTTATAGACAATGCCATCTTTCTGTTCTAGAAGTTAAAATGTATTGTATTGAGGCGGGTTATTGACGAACAGAAGAACTAGGTTTATCATTTTCTCACATTAGTACTAGCACCCGAGTTGGATAGAAATACATTACTCCAGTTTGTCTTCTCGGTATGAAAGCCTAAAACCAAGAATTTTGATAATTCAATCTTCATGCCTAAAACACTAAAAGGAGCATAAGCTAGCGTAAGCGAAAGTTCATGATCAAGAAGGTTGTAATGTAAGGCACTGTCTCTAATTTCATTGCATGTTAATGATCAAGAAGCTTGGAAAGCGTTGATTGAGTATTTTATAGATTCGCACACTGGAATGGTCATACTGAAAAGGGACGGAGATACAAAAAAAAGTATTAAATCTCGTACCTTAGCCCGACTAAACTGTATGATTTTGATAGCAATTTCAACTTCATCAGCATAGCGTATACGCGTATCTCGTTTTCGCGATTACTATTATTTTAATGCCTTTTCGAGTCATTGTATTTCTACGTTGGAAAGGTATTGTCCATGATGGAAGGTATTGTCCATGATGGAAGGTGGCATTGGTATTGTCTATACATTGGTTTATATCCATGTCTCACAGCTCACAAGAAGGATCTCTTAATTCTAAAGCATAAAGTCCGCATCAATTTAAGATTGTAGTTAGTCTCTTTTCTCTTATGACATAACTTTAATAGTAGAAAGAGATGGAACTTTAGATATTTTGTTTATGCGGCTGTCCACTTTCCACGTTTTTGACACTTTTTGACATGCTAGTGTATGTAAAGTTTTGTAAAGTAGTAACTTTTTGTGCCTTTTGTCCTACCACATGACACAAACCATAAAAAAACAAACTTCAAAAAAAGTGGACCGCCTTGCAAAAGTTATCCTCCCTCTATGCAAGTATTATCTCTTTGATCCATAGACGAAATTTTTTTCGCTTACGCTAGTAGACCGAATATCAGAGTAACCGGGTATGAGATAGCGTATTATATGAAGTGACATCTCGGAGTCAGGTGGTTGTCCCATACAATTTATATGAAGTGACATTTTGGAGTCAGATGGCCGAAGTACAAAAAAGTGGATACGTCGATAAGGATAGCAATAAGTAGCGGTCTCCTTTTTTAACTAGAGCGAATTTGCTATGTGCATCTCTTACTGAGGGATATGACAAGACACATGCTTCCTTCTAGTGCCTTCTCTTTCTACGCTTTGATCGATGTCCATGATTCACTACTGACGTATGACTGACGTGAAAAGATTTTATTCCGATTTGTCCTAATCATTATGATGATAAATATTTCATTTGTGAAAATCATGATTTCAATCCATCTTAATAACGTAGCTGTTGATATGGCTTAATATTTAGTTACTTTCCGTAATTATCTTATATTATGTTAGGATTTTTTCATTTCAAATACGGTTTGCTGTAAAGTTATAATTTTTAAGTTTCCTGCATTGTGAATCGGACCTCACATCCTGTCATTCAAGCAAAGTTCAAATGTTCAAATTACTGTTACCTTCTCGAAAATATTGAAATACAGTTTAATCCCAAAATGAAATAGTGATTTATCACAAAACTACCTTTTATGCTATCTCTGGATATAAATACTCTAACTAGCTGTTTACCAAGTTTCACCGATACCGGTAGGTACACCCGTTCTTGCATGAAACCATACAAATCACAAATCAAAATATCGAAACAATTATTCATTTTGTACTTTTTTGAATAAGTAGGAATAATTGTAGGGTGTTATAGAATAGATTTAGTGGAATTTAACAGATTTACCGTCTTTTAAAAATGTTTTAAGCAAAAAACAGTGACGAAATATGGCTAACAACAAAACTTCACAACGGAGTTGGTAATTCATCGAAAAACTATCATTTTCGTTATCTTTGTTCATTTTTATGACTTAAAGTGGTGTTAATTTATTGGAATTTATTTAAAATGTAATATAAAAAGTTTGTGTCTATGCTCATCAACGAAAAACATCAACTGCAACCCTAAGTTTGTTTGTACTGTATTTTTTCAATTTTCTCAACAACTATTATCAATACAGACACCGCTATAATTTTCCTACAAAATTCAATAGTTCATCGACATGTAAGAATTATTTCAGATTTTTTGGCTTTATATGTTCGGAGATCAGGGGGGGGAACCAAAATTTTTCGTGCAGTCGGGCTTATAAATGAATAACTACACATCACTTAGTAAAACGAACTACCAATACGAAATCTACGTTCAAAGCCCTTTCAAATGATACCAAACTCGGCTAGACTGGAAAACTTTTTTTTTAAAAGTCGTCAGTTTTTGGACCTTAAAAATTTGTAGAAAAATTATTTTCTAAATTTTTAGTCTCGCTTTACGTTTGGGTTAGCATGATTGACCACTATGCCGAATTTCAAGTCGCTAGCTTCTATAGTTGCTGAGAAAAGTGGCTGTGACAGACGGACGGACGGACACGAGAGTGATCTTATAAGGGTTCCGTTTTTCCTCTTTGAGGTTCGGAACCCTAAAAATAACAATAATTTGCCTGTCAATGAAAAGTTGTCTAATTAATGTTGTAGGATTGTGGAATCATTAAATACAGACACTAACATATTTAATCAATCCTTTCATAATATCATGGGTCTATTAACCTAAAGTTAGTTACCCACATATTTACAATGTCTAGCTAGATACTTATTTCAAGCATCGTCTGTTTGGATAAGACAAGACACCGACGTTCGTGGCTGTACAAGCCAATTAATTATAAAAGTAAAGTGACTCTCTAATTAGCCTTAACTAACTAAAAACAGTTTCTTCTATGACGTAGATACCTAACCAAACAAGAAGTGTTTTCGTAGTAACTTTGTAGTTAATGTTTTTAGGAAATGAATTAGTGTCAAAACACTTAAACCATTAGCGACAAAGTTAGTCAGTTATTTATAGACCGTAAAAACAATTTTGTAGTGCAGGCGAGCCGCAACACCCACTTGTTTCCGATTTTAAACATGTTTCGAGACTGTCTTGAATTTTTGTGCCAGTGGTTTTCATGCTAGTGGTACCTAGATTAATAATCCTACTAGAATACATCAGAGCATAACAGTATTTATGTACAATTATGATAATTGCAACCGTCAATATTTATGCTGCCGTGACCAGAAGTACTAATTATACTATTGATGTATCGAACCAAAGTTCTTACAAATATAAAAGAAGAATAGAAATACTTCCAATAAATATAATAATATAGGTCTGAATAAGATGACTCTGTAAACATTATACTCGTACCATATATTTAATTATTTCTATTGTGCCAGTTATATCACCATCGTTTTGGCAACTCCTTAGCAATGCCGTGGTATGGTTTCTGATGGTATTGTTGACTCTATGAACCATAAATCAATCGCAGTTTTAATTTTCAAATACTTATATACTAAATTCTGATCTGGGGCTACGTGGGTAAATACGAGACTGGTATTATCCCCGAGAAAGTAGGGCGAACGTGGGTAGACATCCAACAAGTTCAACAGAAGTAAAGCGTATGTATTTTCCGATAAAGTGAGAGAGAATATTTAAAATGTAGATAGAATCTAGTTCTCACTAAAGCACGAATGAGTTCGTAAATATTAACCACTTCTCAAACTAAACAGACACATTTTCTGACTTTCGATGTGAAAGAAAACCTCGTGAGGAAAACTACATCCTTCAGTTTAGAGAAGAGCGTTTGAACGCCCAATTTATCTGGCTAAACTTTTTCATCTTGTTTATAAGAAAAGGCAAACGATTTTAAAGCGCTGTTATGAAGCACCTAAAGCTTTATAACAGCGCTACAATATGATATGTTTTTTCTTAGAAATAAGATGAATATGTTCGGCCAAATGAATTGGGCGTCCAAACGCTCTTAAATATACACTTGTAACACTAGGCAGAGTTTGGGCATGTATGCTTTACTTATTCAGAATACCTACCCCTGACTAGGTCCTCGGGAATTTTAGTCGTAAGCATTAGCATGCATGAAACTCTTCTTCAAGTTTCATACAATCTTTTAAAATGTAAGTAACGTAACTATTGAAATTGAACTTTATGTTTAACACAATAACGAAGCTTTTCGGCAAGCCATAGAGCTTTACGATGGCATACTTGAGGCTTTGCTTGAGGCTTTTATGCTCGCTCACTTGACCTTCTGCTCTAATACATGTTTTCGAGATTATTATCATTGTATCCAATGCATCAAAGGCGTGTTATTATGAAAATGTTTATGAAACAATACAATTTACCATAAGTCAACATTTTTATGATTTGTGATGCTGATAAGTACTACAATAAAGATAATGAATTCGTAGTAAAATTCGTTCTCCGTTTAGATTTAACACCATTGGCTTTTCGGTGAAGGAAAACATCGTGAGAAAACCTGCATGCTTCAATTTCGAGGCATGTATTGTACCCACTGTCCATTATAAGTGGCGGCGACGGGCTCACCCCCCGTCACACTGAACAGAGTTTCGGTACTACTGGTGAAACGTGGATGTTCTGAGTTTTCAGAATATCTCTGACTACCCCCTCGGGGAATATAGTCGTGAGCATATGCTATGCGTATGCTTATGTCGTTTAGATTTAGCCTAATATAAGTTCAAGCAGAAGTTTTACACAAGTTCAAAGAAGTATAAGCCAGTTTATGAAATGCTTAAAGTCAGGTTAATTATGCATGGAAGTTAATTTATGTTCTTGGAAGCCATTTTGCGCAAGCTCAAAGTCTTGCGACAGCTAATCGTTATCAGAATTCAGTTGCGCAAGCAAGAGCACAATTTACTGCTTGACATCATTTTAAAGGACATTTTTGTAACGTGTTTCTCTTAAATGACCTTTTAAGAGGATATCGAGCCTCCGGTGCTGCCCTCAGTTGTATTTTTGAAGTGAAACTTATAATGTGAGGACTTTGAAATCTGATCCGCAACCTTTTTGTGTGACGGAAGATCGAAATTTAAATCAGGAGCGGAAGTTTGAAATTGAAATCAGGAGTAGTTTCACATCTGCCGGGCGCCCCGTGACAGCCAACTTTTTAAATGTCATAACTTTTATATAACATTTCCAAAAAACAGCAAGAACGTTGCATTGTTGTAATTCCTGATTTTCTATTTATCATTATCATTACGGATTTGTTTTTAAATTATTATATTACTCTGTGGTACTATCTTTAAAACCGTCTAAAGTGGCAATTTTTGGCAGTTTATACTATAATAGCTACATACATAAAACATAATCACCCGTAATGTGTCGATAAATTGAATAACAACAATTACTAAAAATGTGTCATTCTTGTTTTATGGACATGTTGTTTGTTTGTTCAAAAATAAAAAAAACTATCGAGGGCAGCACTGGAGGCTCGGTACCCTATTAACTCCATGGATAAAGGAGGTACTCGATTCGTACTCTAAACGAGAACGACATGAAAGTTTGTAGCATGTGCTACGAGCGCTACGGAATTGCTACGCAATATGCTACGTGGCAGCTACGAAGATCCTTCCTAAAATCTCCAGTATGAGACCCATTTCGCTGTATGCTACGAGCTGTATGTAATTAATAAAATATTCAATTAAAAGATGCATGTGGCATCTCATTGATCATCGTTTCCCTCTTTATTATTTAAAAGAAACACGTTTGGAATTTTGGACTATCGTTCCCCCAGAAATCCACAGAAAAAATGCGATGAATCAATAGGGATTCATCATTAGGGAAATCATTAGGGATTTCCTATTCAACCTCGGCTATTTAAATCCCCGTCAGTGGTGAACCAGCTGACCGAAGGTATGTGTCTGGCGTTCAGCCAAATGCCATAAAATGTTGCAGACGGGTCGATACAAACGTCGGTGCGGACTGACGTAGATACATCACTATTGTATAGGTACCTACCTGCCCTAAACTTAGAGTTCAAGATATATATACAACGTGAGTAGATACCGGGGTACCTAGGAAATACGCGGTGCTGCCGACGCGGCGACGAATCTAATACAATACTCCCCAGGGCTTAAATGAAAATGTTGCTGTAATTACACAATTAAAAAGGTAATTCAAGTTGTCCCAATAAACAAAATACGGTTATGATGTTGTATTGTGTATTATTATGATTAAATACAGGGTGTAAGGAAAAGTATCATCATCAGCCTATCATCGTCCACTGCTGGACATAGGCCTCTCCCAAGGCGCGCCACAAAACTCTGTCCTCGGCCTTCCTCATCCAGTCGCTCCCCGCTACTTTTTTTAGGTCGTAAGGAAAAGTATCATTAACCTTTAAACCACATATTTTACCCATCAAACTAAACAACTTTTACTATGGGAGCAAACCTGTCAGAACAAAAAAATATCAGCTGTCCCATACGTTTGAATCGAGTAGGTATTGCAATTTGCAGTTAAGTGTGGGACAGCTGATTTTTTTTTTTGTTCTGATATATTTTCTCCCATAGTAAAAGTTGTTCAGTTTGATATGTAGAGTATGTACTTTTCCTTACACCCTGCTTTTAGTAGGCGTACAGTCAGCATCAAAAGTATCTAAGCATGTTAAGTGTTATAAATATCTGAACAACTTTACGATTGCAGACCTTATTTCAACTCGCAAAGAAATCAAATTAATTTATCTGTCAAGTTATTATTTGTTAAGTTGAATACGAATGGTATCTAGTAGGAAATAGGGTTTATTTTCGTGTAATTGTTCAGATGTTTTTGAACGCCTGAGATGCTTAGATACCTTTGATGCTGACTGTACCTTGACTATGAACACGTCTGGCGCGGGAGTTTCACATGTACCTACTTAGCACTATTATACTTAAACTGAAACTTTCAAAATGCTGGTAAGCATTGCTACAACTGCATACTTCTAAGGATAAGTGATAGTTGACCATTTTGGTGTTGTTCTGACCACCCGGATACAGATTATGGTCGTGACTTTATTTATGTATGCTACTAGGAAACCCTCGGGATTATATTCATAGAGCATAATTTTATGAAACCACTTCATAATGTTAAATGACAAACGCCCCTTCACATAAACATTAAACCATGTTAACCTTGCCCTAATGAAGGGTATATTTGCCAGCTATGAATCTGTTTACATCGGCATAGGGTACGTACACTAATCTTGTCATTACGTGTGACGCCACGACTTCCTAATCACATCAGAGGGTGGGGAATGGGTTCTTACGCTTCTGGATCATAATTCATCAAGTTACAGTGAAATGTAATAAAATGTAGCCATTTGGATAGGATATGACCTACAGCACCTATGTATTGATACTGTAATAGGTATAGGTAGAGAGGTGTCTTGGAAAGGCCGTGGGTCGGAATTTATAGCACTGTTTTTACACCTACTTCTTGATTAGAATTAGGTTTAATAAGAGATATAAATCTCCACGTTCAGAAATTATGCTGAAATAAGTATCATACAAGTATCAGCCAAACTATTTACATAAATTGGTAGGACAATAATTATAAAAACTCACAAAATAAATTCACTTCGGAATAGTCAAAAACTTTGCAGTTGTAGTTAGCAAGGTTTTTCGGGGTAGAATATATGTTAGATATGTTTTTATTTTCAGCTGTGCGTTATCGGTCAGTCACGGAACTGTTTTAGAAGTATAGATAAATGGCTGTATTGTTTTATTGCGTTGACTTAGAAGCTTGAATTTCGTTCATATCACCTCCGAGAGACCGTAGATTCTTCTTCTTATCGAGTGGGCTGCAAGCCCTGGTGTCAGAGTTTATTCAAACCGCCTTACGGCCTCTGACGTGGTTTCAGACCGTAGATTTAGTCCGTAAGTATTTGATATTAATTTAAACTTGATACCTCTAATCGTTCCTAATAAAAAGGGGCATGTACTGATGGATAGACGGACAATCCTATAAGGGAGCAGTTTCTTCCATTTGAGGCACGGAACCCTAAAAATTATCATAGCACATTCATTCAAAAACAGAGGTTACATTTTCGTACATTATATTTTCTCATCAATTAGAGGTAAGTGCTGCGGTATCTTATCCATAAAACATGAGTCTCGAAATACATTTTGAATTAAAAATGTTTTATTTATGTAAATTGTGTGGGAGAGACGTGTATTTCAGCTAAAGAGAAAACTACTGTATTCAAGAGTTCTAAGTGGGTACTTTGACTGTGGGAATGAGATTAAGTGCCTTTTAAACTGAATGCAGCTTAGAAAAGGGGTGACAGTGTTTGATAACATTTGTGTTTAAAGTCACGATTAATAATAGGTAAGTACCTACAAGCTGTAACATAACATATAGGGTGTAGCAAAATACCTAGTAATATTAAAATGGATGAGTAAGACGATTTGCACGCATAATGTCAGACAGAAACGCAAAATGCCAGATACGCAAAATGCCAGGAACGTAATTTACATCCACGACTATAGACCTGGAGAGCGATTTTTGAATCTCATTCGGTGAGCTCAGCAGTTGAAAATGTCAAAATTACTACGGAGATATGCATCTTTCTACTGTTGATTTGACACTCAAAAATCATACTTCAGGAGTGCGATTTTTTAACGTCAAATCAGCAGTAGAAAGATGCATGTCTCCAGAGTAATTTTGACATTTGCTACTGCTGAGTTCGACATATGACATTCAAAAATCGCACTCCTGGAGTGCGATTTTTGAATCTCATTCGGTGAGCTCAGCAGTTGGAAATGTCTAAATAACTATGGAGATAAGCATCTTTCTACTACTGAGTTGACTTTCAAAAATCATACTACAGGAGAGCGATTTTTGAAAGTCAAATCAGCAGTAAAAAGATGCGTATCTCCGTAGTAATTTAGATATTTTCAACAGCTGAGCTCACCGAATGAGATTCAAAAATCGCACTCCTGGTCTAAACTTTAGACCATCAAGCTGGACAAATTTCACTATGAAGCCAGCATCAAACACGCGAAAAAATCAGCTGTTTCCTCCAAAACTTGCAGTACCTATTCGACTCAAAAATGTGTGGGTCAGAAGATTTAGTTTTTCGGCCTCGTCTCCATAGTGCAAGGTGTTCAGTTTGACGGTCTTATAACCAGCCCGTTAAATATAACTAGGGTGTCTTCTTACACCCTGTAGAAGTGTAGATACTTTAATCATATTCAAAGTAAATAACGTTATTGTTACTTTTGGCTGAGCCTTTAATTAGTGAGTGCCAATGAGTTTCTAGGAATTTATGTACGATTTGTAACCACTCGCTTTTCGGTGAAGGAAAACATCGCGAGGAAACCTGCATGCTTCAATTTCGAAGCATGTATATTACCCACCGTCCATTATAAGTGGCGACGGGCTCACCCCCCGTCACACTGGACAGAGTTTCGGTACTACTGGTGAAACGTGGATGTTCTGAGGTTTCAGAATATCTCTGACTACCCCCTCGGGGAATATAGTCGTGAGCATATGCTTATGCTTTAATTAGTGTAGGTTACAATTAAGTAACATATGTGTTACATTATTAAGGCGTTGCTTCAACCATCAAACAGAACAACTTTCACTGTGGGACCATTAAAAGCATTAAAAAAAACGGTTCCATAGAAAACGTCACTGATTCGACCCAAATGTAAGTACCTCTATAGGCGTAACTTGTGAAAGTGAATAAGATGAATGAGCAACTATGACCGATGAAAGTCATTAATCTTGATGCTGTCCATTTGTAAATATAAGCTCCCTTTTATATTTTTGATATAGAAACCAGAACAGAACTACTAAGGTATTTTTGGATTAAAAAAGATAAGGCAAATGCAAACCCCTATTTATGAGTCTGTTACAAAAAACACCCTAATAATATTGAAAGGGGTGACTTAGACCATCAAATTGAACAACTTTCACTACGGACAACAATAAATGGTATAATAAATGGTAATATATTTTATAACACATTTGCTCGTAAATGGTCTCTTATTTGACCAATTTCACTAACGTAATGTATCTCATTACGGACAAGTCCGGTAATTTAAAGTAAAACGGACGGTTGCGTCTAAAACGAACGGTACTTTTTTAAATCTTAGCAAAGAGTTTTTATGTCAGAAAAGTGGTCAACATTTTATGAATAAAATTAACTTTTGGAGATAAAATATAATAAAGTAAACATTTAATTCTTTAATTCAATTAATTTTGACAATAAATTACAACCATTTATGTGAAACCAAAACAAACAATATTAATTTACTTTATTAGTAATACTGGCTGTTTTTGTACCTTTGCTTTTTTTCTTATTTCTTAAAATAAGAAAAAAGAAAGCGCTGATGCGCGCGCATCGCTAATTTGTGAAGTTCTCTTATTAGTTTGTGTTTGTGAACAAGTAAAAATTATTCCGCACGCTTTTTTATCGCTATTTTTGTTACGTTTTTTTGTTTTGATTTGAAAATGCCGTTAGTTGTGATGAATTTATTTTATTAATTTAATTTATTTATTTAATTTATTCGACGCCGCCAGAAGTCTCAGAGGCAGCGGAAAAGGTTAGTCTAATTTATTAGTTTATGAATGTCCGAGTTTTATTTATTTCCTTGTTTCCTCGCAAATATGTTATAAAACGTCGTATGACACACGTTCGGTTTGATAATTACAGCCTAGGCTTTCTTGTAGACCTCGCCTACGGCTCGGTCTAGCAATAACGCCTCGGCTGTAATTATCAACTTACCGAACTTGTATCATAATTATGATACAAGTTCGGTAAGTTGATAATTACAGCCGAGGCGTTATTATGTACTATAATTTTATATAACAGAACATGTCAAAAACAAATAAAAAACTCCTTCCAAGATAAAAACTCGTAAAAAGGCCTTGAAACAAAATATTGTTATATCCTTTTTTTTCCTAAAGGCCACTTAAGGGTATCATCACTTCACAAGAGCCTTCTGAGAGATTTGAGGTTCATCCGAGGTTGAGATCGCTCCTAAGGTACCTACAAATAAAACTTTACTGCTGCTTTATATTGGATCTTACTGTTTTTAGAAAGGGTTTTATGACACGTTGAAGTGCTGTAATTAGTCATGCTTTTCATATACAGGGTGTTTCATAAGTAACAATAAACTTTTAAAACTCTCAAGGGGGTTGTTTAGACCGTCAAACTGAACAACTTTCTCTATGGGACCAACATCGAAATCGCGAAAAAAATAATTTTATATCCCATACATATTTTAGCTGCGTAGTCGATTTGTAGAGTAGGGTAGACCGGGGTCAATTGAAACAGGTCATGATAGAAACAACTCAAAATTCTCGAAAACCATAAGACCTACGCCAGTGATGCAACACACAAAACAGGCCAGCGGCCATATTGCAATTTTTGGCCGGTAGAGCTAGAGCGAGCGAGCGACGCAGTTGTGCTGAGGACCCCTTGACGGATTTCGCACCAAAAAGTAAGGATTCACGGTATCATATTTTATTGTATAGTGTTTTACACCCTTGTTTTTCCACTGTTTTTTTTATTTCATTGTATTATTTAGTCGTTTATGATTGTTTTTATTACTGCGGTTTAGCGTTAAAGCCTATTTAAGTTATAATTATTGACCTTGAAGTCAGACAAAGTCTGATGGGGAAGATTGAAACATTTTACTTGTGGTCGATTGAAACGTTTCAATCGTCCCGGTGTTTCAAACGTCCCCGTTTTTACTAAACAGTGTTTTTCAGGTGAATTATATATAATTTGATATTTCGAGAATGTACAGCTCACAGTGAAGTAAATTAGTTAGCTAGTTTGTCTGCTTTCTTTAAAATAAAAGTAATATTTAAAAAAAGTGTTGTTACAATTGAAACATTGTTATGATTGAAACAATCACTTTTGTATGAAAAAATGTTATTGCATTTTATTATAATAATTTTCTGGTTGTGCTTAATATTACACTAAAACTTCATATATTACGTTAAAAGAAAAAAAATGGTGTTACTACAATCTCTGTAAGTCTCATATTTAAAAAAATATTGACTTTTTTTTCGTTTAAGATATTTTTGCTTTATAAATATAAAAATATGTGTACTACGTTTACCAACTTTTCTTAATCTATTATAACGGTGTCGAAGCTACGAACATTATTAAAGCTGAATATAAATCTTCTATTGTTCCAAAGATATTTTGATTGTTTCAATGGACCCCATGTACCGTTTCAATCGACCCCAGTATGAGGTCAGTTGAACCACATTTCCCAGTCACTTTTAAAACGTCATTGCACCTTAACCGTTGGAGTTAGAGTTGTAGAGTACATTTAATTTAGGAGCCAAATTATGATCCTTTAAATTATACAAGAGCTTGGTTTGCCCATACTACAGATAACTGCGCTACATGCATGTGAAGTAAATTTGTTTCAACTGACCCCACCCTACCCTACCTATAGATTTTTTTTTTTTTTTCGTTATTTCGATATTGGTCCCATAGTGAAAGTTGATCAGTTTGATGGTCTACACCACCCCCTTAAAGGTTTATTTGTATTTTTGTAACACCTTGTATAGGAATAGTACTCTGTGGTCATGCTAGTAGCGATATATTCGTACCGAGTTTAAGGCCGAGGCATCTGGTTCCGGATAAGAAAAGACCACCCCTTTGTTTTCATGGGTATCGTACAAGGCGACTGAGGGATAACATTTCTCGTGCTATGTTAACGTGGACGAAACATTTGATATAACATTCTATGTAGGTAACCTTTAATATGCTAAAAGTGAGGAATGCTGCTTGTAAAATTTACTTGGTAGTTGTAGCAATGTTTCTGATCACCCCAAAATGGATTATGATCGAGAGTTGCCTGCCGTATGGCAAATGAATCCGCTATACGGTTGGATAGGTCAGATTTACCATTATAACTCTGCACACGTTACTCCAATACCTACACGGTTAACAACAATCAACTCATTAAGGGTCGGCACTACCTACGGCCCGTTTGACATATCTGTCAAAAGAAATAGACCGGTGGCCGACAACACTCAACCCTATCTTATAAGATTAATGAACAAATCAATTTGATAGCTTTTGGTAATGAATTTCTTGCAAAAAACTTGGTCGGCTGCAGCGCGCGGCGCAGCTTGGCTGGCATGTTTACTGGTGTGAAGGAAAAAGTGAACCCAACCTGGTGACACAACATTTTACCTCGTTGAATTAAAGGACGTAACTAGTCTGTTGGTCTAGAGGCCAATTAGTAAGGACTAAAAAGTCTGGTCGGCCGACCCTATCCTGGCAGGTTCGTAGGTCCGACCGAATTTAGGGTACCTACTACCCGGAAGGCAGATTTTACCACATTAAATTAATGTTGATGTTTGGTTGTGCGTGGCAATACTCCTGCAGCATCTGGATTTGAGAGCCGTAGGTCAACATTAATATTTACAGCAACAGTACAGTACCGTGCGTGATGGACCTATAATGTGACTGATCAAAGATCACCCCTGGTGGTAGGATAGGATGGGTTCCAACTAATTGGATCACAGTATTACTAAGGCTTAAAAAAAACTTAAAATTATTATAACAGAACAAATTAAAACTTTTAACAAAATAAAGAAATTATTATAAGTTTAGGTATTAGCAAACTAAGGGTTTGTAATCTTTTATCATCATAATCATCGTCAGATATAATATTTTAAGCACGGAATAAAAGTAAATTTTGCAGTAGGTAACTGGAACGATTGCCTTCAAAAACATTTGCGCAAAAGGACATCAGTGTGACCGACCACTTTTAGTAGATTTCTTCTTTATTGGTAGATTTAGGGCAAAATTGTTTAGTAGATTTTAGTAGAAATTGAGTATTCGAAAATTTTATGTATTTAAAAATGCAAGAATTCCGTCTAATAAAATCTAAGCTGGCAATACAAATGGCTGAGAAAACGATTGCAGGGTTTGCAAGTTTTCCGGAACTTCTAGTACATCATCATCATAATCATCAGCCTATATACGTCCCACTGCAGGGCACAGGCCTACCTTCTAGGAGGGTATTTGGGCGTTAGTCCACCACGCGTGCCCGATGCGGATTGGTAGACTTCACATAATATACATCAGAATTTCTTCGTCTGCATATGCAGGTTTCCTCACAATGTTTTCGTTCACCATTTGAGAGCAGTCGGTAATACGGAGGAGGGTCGGTCGGGCGGTAAGTTAGAAAAACTCATTGGTACGTGGCATGTTGTCCGTGCGGATTCGAACTCGGACCTCTTGATTGAGAGTCCTCTCCGCAACGCGCCACCGAACTCACTTCTAGTACAGCAAATATTAATCGTATCGCCTAATGTGGTTTTTTTTTACAAAAGAGGGCTTCTGAGCAGAGTTGAAATTTTGTTACCTAGCACTTTTAATATGTCAAAGGCATTGCATGCATGTTTATTGACTTCCAATAATGTCGATATACGGGTATATTTCATATCACAGCGGATAACTTCAGCATGTATCGAACTTCAAAATAGCGAATATAAATCAGCTGTCCCATACATTTGAGTCGAATATGTAGGTACTGCAGTTTTGTATAGGACAGCAGATTTTTTTTTTCGCTCTTTTGAAGTTGGCTCCATAGTGAAAGTTGTTCAGTTTGATGAGTAGAATACATGCTGGAGTTATCCGCAGTGATAAAAAACTACCCGTATATCGACACAATCGGAAGTCGATAAACGTGCAATCCGTTTGACATTATTAAAAGTGCTACCAAAATTTCGGATTCTGCTTATGAGACACAGAAAACTGTACTAAATTTAAACTTGCATAGGGACGACCTAATTTAATATTTATTTGAAAATTGAAGCATCCATGTTACAAAGTGATAAAAACCAATAAAAATTATACAAAAATGCGAAAATAACATGTGTAATGATGAGCGTTTAGATAAAATTAATAATATTTTGTACAAAAACGTGTTTCATATTAAATTTTGACCATCTGTAACGACATAAATATTATTTGGTAAAATTTAAGTAGAATTTGAAACAGGACTGGTAGATTTTGGTAGATTTCAGCAGTAATTTTAGTCACGCTGAAGGACATTGTGCGACACAAGAACATATAGGTGTTACTTAGTAGCTAAAGTGGGTACATGAATTCTGAAAGGGCACAGCAATATTAACAAGAAGTAATTTTAAAGATATTTTTTTTTATTATTTTACATGTAGGTATGCCATGTTAGATTAATCAAATTAAAGATTGAAAAAGTCGGGCGGCGAGCGGGATTCGAACCCACGACCTGCCTATCCGGGGCATGCTCTACTCCAACAGAGCTGTCGTCGCCCCGCAAGCCACGGCGAAATTTTCAATCTTTATATTTTATCGTCTTAAAGGGACGTCAGCGCCATCTACCAGAGTTATACAAACTACTGACCCACACATCTAATGTTGCAATTAGATTCATGCGATATAGATGTCTCACCTTATTCCAATAGAATTTTATTATTTTACATGGTATGCCATGTTAGCTTAATCAAATTAAAGATTGAAAAAGTCAGGCTGCGAGCGGGATTCGAACCCACGACCTGCCTATCCGGGGCATGCTCTACTCCAACAGAGCTGTCGTCGCCCCGCAAGCCACGGCGAAATTTTCAATCTATATATTTTATCGTCTTAAAGGGACGTCAGCGCCATCTACCAGAGTTATACAAACTACTGCTTACCAGAAACTACCATAAAAACGAAAGAGTTCTTGACGGCTTGGCTACGGGGTACTGTTGACATAAATAAAATATTTGTTTTGCAAAAGAGGTGCATTCGAATCGTGAGCGGAATTCAGTCAGTAAGGGTGTCATGCTGATCCTTGTTTACCGACTTTAAATTACTCACTGTGACAGCTTTGTATATCCTCGATCTGTGCAAAATCGTGAGACGATACCCCGTTGTATTCCGTAGCAAGAGATTAAAATGTAACTCGCAAAAATGAGTTACTGGTACCAAATTACCGACTAGCATCGATGCAAAGGACTACAAAATAAAGTCGAATACTGTTCTTCTATTCTATTCTATATTTTAAAAAATGGCTGCCATCTTGGGTATGTGATGATTTTGCCAATGTCGAGTTTTTATAGCAAAAGTGCTTGACGTTGTACGGTTATATTGATATTTTGGTGACTTCAAGGGTTGCTCTTATAAAAGAACAATATCCTGAGCCACCACTGGAGTTCCACTGTGGACCGGGGATGGGGCAACCGACACGACCACCCAATAGCAGAGCCACAGAGAAACTCAATACTGTTCTTGTGTATAGTAAAACACCAGATGACATTAATAAAGCCGACAAGAAATTTCTGAAGAAGTTAAAAGAATTATTAATCGAACAGTGTCCCTATGACTTTAATTAGTTTCTTCAGTATAAGTAAACAAACATCTGAGTAGAAAAAAATGTGTTGCAGGTTGCAGATCGATTATTTGTACCTCAATAAGGTTATTATAATTTTTAACTAATCACATTGAACTGACTTTATAACATTTAACTAATTTAATTGTAGTACTGAAAGGTGGTAGTTAAGTTATTGTCTGGCACCTATTGTTTAAATCTGTTTTTTTCTTAATGTTTATAAATTATGTTGTAGTGTGACTAATAGGTACTCTGTAGGTACTTACCATCTGTAACTTATGTACCTACCTACAATTTAAGGTAAATAAATGAAATGAAATGAGATGAACCAAAAAGTACCAAATTAACCATAAACTACCAAAAAGTACGAAAAATTACAAAAATAACAATAATCTACCAAAAAGTACGAAAATCTACCAAAATAACTTTTTGGTTACTTTTGTACGAAAATTTACCAAAAACTACCGAAAGACTCAAAAACTACCATAAATTACCAAAATAACCAAAAACTACCAAACAGTGACCGGACAGTAACTTTTGTGAAATTCCTTTGTGTTTTCTTGTATCGCGCAATGTCTTTTCGCGCAAAATTCTGTCGTGCAAAATGACTTTCGAAGTCAATCGTTTCAGTCACATACTACGGTACAGAATTCACTCTTATTCCATTCTTATTTAAAACATATCTGACGATGATGATGATGATTTCAGATTATCAATCCTTAGTTTGCTAGTAACAATAGTAATAAACTTACAGTTATTCTAAAATAATAAAGGAGACAAAAATTTACCGTAATCGTCGACCAATTTATAAAATGCACTTCTAAGTCCACATATCGTGACGGGCAACTACGGAACCCTACACTGCATGTGGCCCGACACCCACTTGCCCGGTTTTTTATAAGTTACTTTGCCTACTTTAGCTAAAAATGGAATTGTTCATTAATCTTCTAAGACAGGGTTGGGTGTTGCCGGTCACCGGACTATTCGCAATGATTTCGAACGATTGACGGCCCATAGTAATTTGTATGAAGAAAACGTCCAAAAAAATATGTGATTTTTGGTAACAAATTGCAAAAAAACTAGAAGTCGTATCGAAAAACTGATTTGTTTAAAGTGTTCTTTGATGTTTTGCCATTGATTATAAATATATTTTGTTGTTTTATTTTGTTTCACTAAATCACAGGACTCGGAACGCGGCAGTGCTATTCTACAGTTTTTCATGAAATTCTCGATTACTTTCTGATGTAACTACACAATTTTACTGAAATTTTTTTTGTTCATCTTGTACTTCATCTTTTAGAGAAGCGATGGTATTAATTTTGTTTCTAAATATAGCTATTTACTATCCTCAAAAGTCGGAACGCCGAACCCTGTTTTGCCCGATTAGGGTAGTGCCGACCCTTAACTACTTCGCCCACCACACACCTACATAATTATTAAACATACACAAAGTACGAGAAATACACTTAGTAATTAACTTTAGTAGGTTCAGTTGATATTTTAGTTTAAAATAAAAATACTATGATAATATTCCATCCCCAAGAACCCTGAAAGAAAGTTCTATTTATTACGAATTTGCTCACCGACAAAAATAGCGCTCTACATTTTACATCTTCTCTTAAAAGAGACATACTATTCTCCACGGAATTTAGTTTATCTACCCGAAACGGCGAAGCTCTGCGAATGAGCTTAGCATTCCTAATACGATGGGTCACGTAACAGAACTGCGAATTTTCCGACGTTTAGAGAAAAAACATTGCGTGAAAACGAGAAAGAATGTGGTGGCGCGTGTCATCACTTACTTGTAAGTAAGTAAATGTTGCCACGCCACCACATTTCAGAGATGTAACGACGTTAATGTGGTTGAAGTAACGTACCTAACGTGCTAAGCGTAAGTGTACAGGGTGAAATTGATATCATTATTAACTATTCTTATGCTATGGGAGGCAAACCGATCGTAGCGTAGTATATTTATTCTAATGAAAAAGAGTTCCCGTTCAAGTGTGACTGACTGAATACCAATTTAATAACAATGGAACTTTTTAGTTTCACACTCTAGCTAGAGCTATGCAATTAAAATCAAAGGTAAAATGGGATATCCAATTTCATAACAGGAGTGCGATTTTTGAATCTCATTCGCTTAGCTTGAAAGCCAAATCAGCAGTAGAAAGATGCGTATCTCCATAGCAATTTTCACATTTTCTACTGCTGAGCTCACCGAATGAGATTCAAAAATCGCACTCCAGATGTAGCACAAAACCCCAGCGATACAGTCAATCGGGGACAGTAGGTACCTACCGAACAATAGTTTTGCTCATTCAATCGAAATTGATCATATCAATAGAAGGCCCCGACTGACTGAAATCTAGGCCTATCTATATTATAGTCCGATAACTTTCAAGGTGAATATTGAATACCTGTCTACTATAAATACCTACATACCTACGTGCATTAATTGAATAGGTAGTACTTTTTACTTACACTATAATAACGAGTTAGGTAAAATAAATCCGTTCTCACTTTTTCAATGTGTTTCAACTTATTGTTTTTCGGTAGCATTTTCTGTCCTGAAGTAAGTTCACGTTGGTCTAACTCTACACCATAAGAAGTTCTTATAGGAATGGAATATAGTCAGGAATATATTCGTCCAAATGGAAAAACAAAAACGGTTCTTAATTCGATTTTGTTCTTCATTGTTTGACCTACAAAGAATCTTGAAGAAAAGCTACGCAAAAGCTTTCAGACTCCTTAATGGAAACCCATTTTGTAACGAGCATAAATGCCCTGCCGTTTCGTTCATACAAAGTACCTAGCTAATATAAGTAGATATGTTATTACGTAATGTACTATACTTACAGGTACACTGAAAAGATAATAATATACAGACAACTTTAAAAGTAAAATGAAGTCGCTTGGCTGGCTGGCCACTCAAGAGGCTCTGTTACTTTGGTTTTAGGTCATAAACAATCATTACAATCCTTACCTACTTTATAATACCTACTCCCAAAACCCACTGACATTGGCAGAAATAGAGTGCTTAGTCACATTAAAGAACCATTAATTAAAACATTTAAAAAAAACAATAACTAACACTCAGTTGCAGAAACGCTCATTAAAGTTAATCCACCGGTAAATCTCTTGCTAGCTTTTACTACGTCAACCAGACAAAAAGTGAGGGCATGATATTTAATGGAGGATTAACTTTAATGAACGTTTCTGCAAGCAACTTGCCTATTATTAATCAGTGACTAATGAATTAATACATAAAAAAAACAATAACTAAGTCAAGTAGTAACTTATTATTAATCTGTGACTACCTAAGTATGAAATAAAATTACCTACATCAAATACCTCCCTACGTATTTCTAATGTTAACCGTTGAGCACCCACGGACGCGGTATAATTGAACCACCCATTCATTGTTTAGGTTGCGAGCAGCGGTTAAACCGCCTATTTTTTTAGTACTGTTATTACAGTGTTAACTGAAGCACACAAAAGGTGCACAAAACCTGAAAACGGTTTGTATTAGAATCGACTGCTTTATCCATGTCGTCGTACACTGAAAAAAATGTTTTGTTAAATACAAACAAACTTTAGTGACTATCGAACTGTTTTGTAAAACATAATCAAACATTTGGTTAAAACAGCTAAACAATGGGCTATTTATAACCAAATGTTTGATTATGTTTTACAAAACAGTTCGGTAGTCACTAAAGTTCAGTTACATTTAACAAACATTTAGTTAAGGATTGCTTTGAGTGTAGTAGGTAACTAAGTACTAAGTAAATCTTTTCAGACTGACCGTAATGGGACTAAAGTGAGCCATTATACTTAGTTACTATACACAAACGATACGCTTTAATTCCTTCTGGAAAAGGGATTAGTTGATTAAGATTCCGATGGGTAAATGGCCGGACGCCATTTACTAAGAAAGTAGAATTTCGCAAGATTTTATATTGGAATGACATGACGCTACTATTCGAATGTCGATCCAGTGTTGCCACCTTAGCCCTTTTGGGGCTAGATCTAACTCTTTTTACTGTAGGTGAACTCATTGTCTAATGATTTAGCCTGGAAAGGACTATGTAGCCCTTTTCATTTTCTTAAAAATATAGCACCAAAATCTGAAATTTGCGCCATGCTAACATCGCGATAACGTCGAACTTTCACGATTTGTGTCATTATAATTTTAATTTTTTAATTAAATTTGTTAAATTTTTCTTCAAATTCAGTTTAATTTTAAAAATGTTATTGTGATTCAAACTAAAAAAATAAATAAGTAGATTAATTGAAATCATTAATGAAGGTGTTTTTAGCCTTTTTTTACAGCAAGTCGTTTCTTGGTAATTTGTGCTCCATCTAGCCCTATCTAGCCCTTTTTAGCTCCTTCAACATCGATCACGATTCCCGTATAAATTTTGCCACACGCAAATTGGATACGTACGATGCGATATCGATATAGTAGGCCTTATTGAATTTGAATGAGAGCCTTTCATCGCCGGGGTGCGGTATACACGTGAGTACAATAGCTAGGTAGGTACTATATTATACATTATAGGTACTTATAGGTACCGATGACCTTGAGGAGAAAGGATCTTAATATAATTGCACAATGAGACCAATTTTAGCTGCAGATTACACTTTAAACCAACCGAACGGCCGGCGTTGATATTTTAACTCTAAATTTCTGTTGAATTAAATCTTGACGTTTTATAAAAATAATATTCAACATTCTGAAATGTAGCAATTTGGAGGAACGGTGTAATTATAATTTGAGTTCAGTACCTACCTAACTACCCTGTTATTCGTGAGAGGATTAGGCCTATGCCCTGATGTGGAATCATAAATAAGCTATAAGTAGTTATTAACTTAGGTACCTACCTATTAGGTACCTATCTATACCTATAAAAATAATCAGTACTAATTTTTTTAAATAATCAAGCGGCCGGCCGCAGCATGATGCGTGTGAATTGCGATAAGACTATATGGCGCGGTTTATCACGTCCGTTCGCGCGCATATACAAGGTGTTTCATAAGTAACAATAAATTTTTGAAACTCATAAGGGGGTTGTTTAGACCGTCAAACTTGTGGGAACACAGGTATTTTGAACGAGTGCTGACGCTGCGAACGCTATTGCATAGAGTCCAGTCGTCACTGCACCGCCGTCCATGTAATACGCCTAACCTTAAATCTGTAACTAATTACCTATTGTTGATCCGAAAATATATCAGTGTTAAATTGACTTGTGGACTATTCATTTCAGAACTCTTTTAACTAGTATTTGGAGTCAGACTTTAGTAGTGCAAATAACTAGACTAGGTACACACATAAATCACCCCTACAGTGGTGACCCGCGACTTTGAACAATACAGTGCAGTGATTGACGGAAAAATACCGAACTCAGAGGCGCGTGCGGCCGTAGCGCGTGGCGACTCCTCGCCAGTGGTGTGCCGCGAGTAATAAGTGCATTCGATAGTATCCTGTGAAGATGGCAGAAGAGGAAAAGCCACATAATCATGATTTGGCGGCCATCACTGTCACCAATAAGCTTTCCGATTTTTGGCCGGAACTTCCACGCATGTGGTTCGCGCAGTTCGAAGCAGTTCTCGCCCCACAAAAGCAGGGCGATGAAACAAAATTCAACCTGGTAGTATCAAAACTGGGAAAGGAAGCCCTACAACAGGTAAGCGACCTAATCTATGCTGAACCAGCTGAGAGGACATATGAAAAGTTAAAGAAACGATTGCTTGATGTGTATGAGGAGAGCGCGGAGCGACAATTTCAAAAACTAGTCAGTGAAATGGATCTCGGCACGCAAAAACCGTCACAACTACTTAGAAAAATGCGTGAGCTCGGACGTAGTACAAAGGTGACCGACGACGCTCTCCAACGATTATGGGTGAGTAGATTACCGTCCAGGGTGCGTGCAGTGCTTGCAGTAACGAAAGAGAACAATTTAGACGACCTCGCCGCTATAGCCGACACTATTATGGACAGCCTTCGTGTCGGAGATGTATTAGCAATATCAGGCAGCAGTAACACGCCACCAACACCACAACCGTCCGTGTCTAACACCGACGTCGCTAGTCTATCCACCCAACTTATGCAAATGACATTAGAACTAAAGGAGCTACGTGGAGAAATCAACGCAATCAGGGGACGGTCATTTCAGCGAACGGGAGGACAAGGATACCGTTCAAGATCCAGATCTCGCACCGGGAATAGGCCGCCAATAACGCCAGACGACCCAAGATGGTTATGCCGATACCATTACAAATTCGGACAGCAGGCTCGTTCATGCGAAAAGCCGTGCAATTGGAAGGACCGCACGGCCCCACCGCCTCCGCCGTCGGGAAACTAAGTCCGACGCTGCCAAAAGCGATGATAGGCTGTGTCGATATATCCGAAAATCATCGCCTGTGTGTCACGGATGTGAATAGTGGATATCGTTTTTTAGTGGACACGGGTGCAAATGTTTCAGTGATCCCAGTGCATAACATAAAACGTAATTTCCCACGCGAGTGTACGTATAAACTGTTCGCCGCGAACAATACAGAAATCAAAACATACGGTTATATAACAATGGACATTAATTTAAGATTACGTCGTTCATTTAAATGGACATTTATTGTATGCGATGTTAAACAACCAATTTTAGGCGCAGATTTTTTAATAGCGCATAAATTGCTTGTCGATCTGTATAACAAAAAATTAACAGACTTAGTAACCAACCTGAATGCGATAGGGACCGTCATTGAGTATAGTGAGCCCACAATAAAAAGCATACAATCAGACAATCCTTACGCAGACCTTTTAGAACAATTTACAGAAATCACAAAGCCAGTTTCTTTCAGAGATAGTACTCCTTCACATTCGGTGTTTCACCACATTGAAACCACAGGTCCACCAGTGCATGCACGAGCTAGGCCATTGCCCCCAGACCGGTACAAGGCAGTAAAAGAGGAATTCAAAACAATGCAGGAACTCGGTATTTGTAGGCCGTCAAAGAGCGAATGGGCTAGTCCGTTGCATGTGGTACCTAAAAAAAATGGGCAATTAAGACCATGCGGGGATTACCGACAGCTTAATGCGGTAACGAAACCTGACCGATACCCTGTACCTCGTCTTCATGATTTCACCTTGAATTTAGCAGAAAAAAAACTGTTTTCATGCATTGACATTAACCGTGCGTATCATTATATACCAACAGCTCCTGAAGACATAGCCAAAACGGCAATAATAACGCCGTTTGGCCTTTTCGAATTTCCTAGGATGACGTTTGGACTTCGGAATGCAGCGCAGACTTTCCAACGCTTCATGGATCACACCGTGCTACAAGGCATCGAACACCTCTGTGATCCAGAAGGTAAGATTTTATCCAGCTTATTCTGTTACATCGATGACGTCATTATAGCATCTGTCGATGAAGCCGCGCACAGTCAGCACTTGAAAAAAATTTTTCAACGCTTTCAAGAAATTGGTATCACTATTAATCTCAGTAAATGCGTTTTCGGTCAGAAGAAAATAGAATTTTTAGGTCACGAAGTGTCTGCAGACGGCATCTGTCCTCTACGAGACAAGATCAAACTCATCGAAACATACCCAAAACCCGAAACAGTAGACCAACTACGACGATTTCTAGGTATGTTAAATTTCTACCGATCACACTTGCCCAAAGCGAGCGTATATCAAGCTGAACTCAACAAATTTTTACATAATACTAAGAAAAAGGACAAAACTAAGATCCAGTGGACACAAGACGCCGACGAAGCTTTCGAGAAGTGTAGAGCTAGCTTATCAAGCGCTGTTACACTATCTCACCCCATCGTAAATGTACCTTTAGCCCTGATGACCGATGCCTCCAACTCATGTGCAGGCGCAGTCTTACAGCAGAAAATAGGTAACATATGGAAACCCCTCGGATATTATTCAAAGAAATTTACAGACACTCAAATGAAACGAAGTACCTACGATAGAGAGTTATTAGCGATCTATTTGGCAGTCGTCCATTTTCGTCATCAAATAGAAGGTAGGCAACTCATAATATATACCGATCATAAGCCATTAACTCATGTTTTCACAAAGGCTGGTACGGATCGCGAAACATCCCGACGTACCCGTGAACTATTGTATATCAGCGAATTCACGAGCGATATACGATATGTCACAGGTGGCGAGAATGTAGTCGCCGACGCCTTATCGCGAATCGAGGCTATCCATTGCCCGACCACAATTGATTTCGCAGAAGTAGCTCGAGCACAGGAAGCCGAGCCGCTGAGTCGGCTCTATCATGCAAACAGTACAGTTCAATTGAAACCTATGTTTATACCAAACTGCGATAAGCCTGTTCATTGCGAAGTCTCAACAGAGTATTCAAGACCTTATTTGCCAGAAAAATTCAGGAAATTAGCCTTTGAAACAGTACACAATATTAGCCATCCAGGTATACGTACAACACGGAAGATGGTAGCGCAAAAATATTTTTGGCCAAATCTCAATAAAGACGTTTCCAATTGGACCAAAACCTGTGTTCAATGTCAAAAATCAAAAGTTAATAGACATACATTATCAGAATTTAACAGTTTTCCTCCGTGCAATAGACTGGACCAAATCCACGTAGACATAATTGGTCCACTCCCCACGTCACAGGACGGATATCGTTATTGCGTAACAATCATTGATCGTTTCACACGATGGCCAGAAGCTTTTCCCGTAAAAGACATAACTGCTGAAACTGTAGCCAAGGTCATTTATACAGGATGGATTTGTAAATTCGGGTGTTGTAAAATACTAACAACAGATCAAGGCCGACAATTTGAAAGTGATTTGTTCAAAAACATGTTAAAAGTACTAGGGATACAACGCATCCGTACCACCCCGTACCACCCCCAAAGTAATGGCTTAGTTGAAAGATGGCATAGGTCGCTAAAGACTGCTCTTACAGCGCGCATGCTAAACAATACATCATGGGTAGATGAGTTACCAACTGTTCTATTAGGATTGCGGGCAGCAGGCCGCAGCGACTCCGGCATCAGCGCCGCAGAAATGATATATGGCCAAAACCTGCGACTGCCGGGAGATTTCTACGATCAAGTAAGTGCTAAAGGTAGTGACCCGTATACTTTTGTGGATCAATTACGCCATACCATGAATTCACTCCGACCACAGGTAAGTAGTCACATCACTTCACAGAAAACATTTGTACATCCAGACTTACAAAGTTGCACCCACGTATTCATACGCAACGACGCGGTAAGGAAACCTCTCACACCTACTTATGAAGGTCCCTATCGCGTTATCGCAAAAGAGCCTAAATTTTTTAAAATTCAATTGCCCAACAGGGAAACTTGTTTGTCAATCGACCGGTTAAAACCAGCATATTTACTGTCGGAAATGATCGAACAGTCATGTAATGAGGATGACCAAAATGTAACTCCTCCATTGTGTAATAACCCTAAGTCTGATAGTAACAAAGATCAAATTGTAAACCCAACAATAAATGATAACGTACCGTTCACTACACGTAGCGGGCGTCGTGTTAAAATGCCTGTACGTTTCCTTTGCTAAAAAAATTAAAAACTTAATGGTAAATATCAATAAAATACCAGTGTGTAAGGATTTATCTATTCCGTAGGCCTTGATGCGTTGCGAGACGATGCCAAGGGACGATACTTACCTACACACCAGTACATGATCATATTTAATGAGGCTAAACACCCCTACAAACTGAACAACTTTCTCTATGGGACCAACATCGAAATCGCGAAAAAAATAATTTTAAATCCCTTACATATTTTAGCTCTAGTCGATTTGTAAAGTAAAATTTTTTATTTCGCGATTTCGATATTGGTCCCATAGTGAAAGTTGTTCAGTTTGATGGTCTACACCACCCCCTTAAATGTTTATTTGTAGTTTTGTAACACCTTGTATAGGGTGTAAGAACAATTTTCATTAAACTTTAACACTTTCGCTGCTAAGCTCAAAACAATGATCCTCGCGCAGTGCTAACATTGTGGAATGCTATACAAATCTGACTCAAGGTGTGAGTCGTGCGCACTGCGGCCCATTTGTCGCGGACCTACGGCGTAGGTAGTGTTAAACCACATAACACTCTATCCATCAAACTGAACGTAGAGTCGAGTAGGCATTGCAATTTAGTATGGAACAGCTGATATTTTTTCGCGATTTCGAACTTGATCTCAAGCATTCAGCCTGATGGTCTGATCATCCCCTTAAAAAACCGTCAGCATATTTAGAAATACCCCGTATAAAATTAACATTTGAAAGCCTTGTAGCAATTTCGAGGAAGGTAGGTAACTAGGTAAACATACATAATATATATTATTCAAATTTGAGTCAAGTAGGTAAGTATCTACCCCGATATTCGTGAGAGGATGCCATTGCCCTGCTGTAGAATCATATACATACCCTGGTACAAATAAACGTGGTATAAAATGTTATACCAAGAATAAACTAAAGATTAAGCAAAATGTATAGTTTGTCTATAAAAAGAACAGTTACGCCGACGTTATACTAGGTTTAAATTATTACGAGTTTATTAGTACAGGGCCTAAGCTATAGCTTACATACTTAGGCACCTTAGTAGCTAGGTATTATAATTTCTAGAACAATCCAGCGGCCGCAGCATGATGCGCGCGATAAGGCTATATCACGCCTTTTATCACTTTCGTTCGCGCGAATAGAAAGGTTTTTTTTTGCAATTCGCGGTCTGTAAAACACTAGCATTTGATAGAGATCGTTTCTTGCAAGGAAACAAAGAAACGGAGCTAAGAAATTGCTAGCTAGAGGTAGTAGATTAGTAGTAGTGGCGTAGATTGATGTTTTCTATCAGAAACCTCTGCGGCATCTGTGGTCTAATGGTCAAGAGCATTGGGCCAGGCAGGCTACTAACTCATGTGGTAGAATTCGTTACATTAAAAAACCACGTCAGATGCTATCACGTCAGTATGGCGGTTTGTAAAATCTAACACCTGGAGTGCGATTTTTGAATCTCATTCGGTGAGCTCAGCAGTTGTAAATGTCAAAATTACTACGGAGATACGTATCTTTTTATAGCTGATTTAACTTTAAAAATCGCTCTCTTGTAGTATGATTTTTGAAAGTCATATCAGCAGTAGAAAGATCCATATCTCCCATATATCTCCATAGTAATTTTGACATTTTCAACAGCTGAGCTCACCGAATGAGATTCAAAAATCGCACTCCAGGGCTTGCTGCTCACATGATGAGATGAATCAGAAACAAATCGAAACAATAGGATTGTGTTGATTATTTTGTTTGTATGATTATCGTGGTATGGGCATGTGATGCGAAGAGACGAATTTCATGTTACGAGAAGAGTGTTAAGTATGAATGTGGATGGCTGTGGTAGGAGAGGAAGGCCAAAGAAAAGATGGATGGATTGTGTGAAGGATGATATGTGTAAGAAAGGAGTGAGTGCTGAAACGACGGCCAAGCGAAATGAATGGAAGAGGATGACATATTGCGCCGACCCCAAATAATGGGAAATGGGCAAGAGAATGATGATTTTGTTTGTATGATAAGAAAAAACTAACATTGCTTTCTATAGGATCCAATAGTGTAGGTATTGTAGTTTTGTATGTGAAACTGTAGATGTTTTTTCGATGTCGACTCTATAATAATATAGTGAAAGTTGCTCATTTTCATACGTATTGGTACCTACCACCTCTTTAAATATTGCTATCGTTTTTTGTTACTCTCTATACAAGGTGTTACAAAAATACAAATAAACCTTTAAGGGGGTGGTGTAGACCATCAAACTGAACAACTTTCACTATGGGACCAATATCGAAATCGCGAAAAAAAAAAAATATCTTCTATACTCTACAAATCGACTAGAGCTAAAATATGTATGGGATATGAAATTATTTTTTTCGCGATTTCGATGTTGGTCCCATAGAGAAAGTTGTTCAGTTTGACGGTCTTAACAACCCCCTTAAGAGTTTCAAAAATTTATTCTTACTTATGAAACACCTTGTATAGGTAAGTAACAAAATAATCATCCATTTTAATACCACCTACATCATACTTAAATAAATTACCCGACACCCACTTACCGTCGATGAAAAACTTAATGGAATAAACACAATTAAATTAAAATTAATGGAAACGAGAGTTGGTAGAATTCTCTTCTATTAATTCAGTCAGTCTTCTTTGAGTATATTTTTACTTCGCTCTCGTAATTAGCTTTGTGAAAGAAGGCGTATTGTGTTACGAGGACGGCTACCGAGAAGAACGTAATACGATAATATCGTTACTTTTGTCGAAGGAAAATCAGCGGCTTCATTGGGATTCGTGTCGTTTTCGACACAGTAAAAATATTAAAGTAGCGGACGCCCTCGCTCTAAAGTTAAAACAAGTAAATGATTGTAATTTTGCATTTACGTATCGTTCCAGATTCGTTTTCGTAGAAGGTACCTTTCTGAAAAATAGATAGGTACTTATTATCGATGAATGTTTGCTGAATAGAGTATTTGTATCTATACTACCAATCTTCTACCGACACCGATCTTACAACATACTCATACACCATCTACATATTAATACAAATAAATACTTTACTTTGACTTATCTTGGACATTTTAGTTAAGTTTAGTCGTAATGGCCATTACCGAATCGATACCATTACCTACCTACTAAAGCCGTTCTAAAAATAGGTACTTAACTAGTTGATGTAGTATATTATAGTAAATGTTTCAAATCTCATAATGTTCTTATAGGCTTAATACCTACTTGCCTAATGACGATAAAGATTCCGATATTATCGTAGCTCGCTCCTCTACGTAGACCCCGTGACTTCACCCTTTCATCAAGCTTAATAATATAATTGTATTTGCGTCTAACCCTTAACTCACGCAAGATTGTGCCAATTTTCTTAATGAAGGGTTGAATATGATGTAGATTTTTATGTAGGTTTCGATTTTAACATAAAAAAGTGAAGATAAGTATTTGCATTTGTAATACCTATTAGAGGATTACTGCGAGGGCGCCCGAGTGCGCTGCATACAAAATAAGTTTCTTCCTATTTTCAATATTTACTTAGGTATTACGGTCAATGGAAATCTGACAAAATCCAGACGTACAAGAGTTTAATTACGATAGAATCTATAAAAAATTATTGACTTCGGTTAATATTCAAAATAGGACGAAACTTCATTTGTATGGAGCGCGCTCCAAAGACTACATCCTCTTAGTTTTCTTTCAGTCAATTATCCCATTCTGTCTGGGTTGTAATTCAACGCATAAAGACAATGACCTTCTTAAAGATAAAGGGGCGTTGAAAGAGTAATTTTCTCATTGCGTGTCGAATTTCAAATTCTTACTGCAAACAAATCTCATTACAGTTCAAGTTTGAAAGAGTACAATAGTTATTTGTTATGCTAGGCTGCAAAGTTGCTTTTTGGCGCGAGTACTTGTATTGAAACCTGAGCAAGCGAAGGATTCTAGGATTAGATAATTCAAATAATAGAATCCTGAGCTTAGCGAAGGTTTCAAAGGTACGAGACGCAGAATAGCTTTTAGTAGCCGAGCGAAACACAACTTTTCACCTCACAACAGCGAGGAAAAAAAGTGAATTCGTAAAAAGAACATTTTACAAAGTTTTTTTTTCGTGCTGGCCAGTGACATGAAATAGTTATTAAGCATTTTCAGTGGATTGGCGGTATTGAAAAGACAGATTCGAATTTCAAAAACTCTTTCCACGCTAGCGGATAAAATGCACTTTTGCACTCAGATTTCGAATGATAAACAGAATCTTTCCGAGCTTGTGAGGTGAAAAATAATCATGGTAACTACTAACTACTCATATGGTATTATTGGTACGGATAACCCAATATCGAAACAATGAGGGGAACACCATTAACGCTTTCTACTAAAGTGATAAGTATATTAGCGGTAGAGTTGGTTAGGCTAACTCTACTTTTGCTAACAATCGGGGAAAACCTTGGGAAAACTCATTTAAGCTACCTTAGTTTTAATTAAATTAATAGGAAAACTATTGCAGCTGCCCACTATTTTGACAATTTGGGTAACTTAATAAAAAAAATATACAGTCGGATTGAGAACCTCCTCCTTTTTTTGAGGTCGGTTAATTAACGTAAAACTCATTTAAGAGTCTTGCTATGGCACTGTTACTTAAACGGAAACAGATTTGAGCGTAATTATATAGTTACTTTAATGATTAGAATCATAGAATGAACTCATTTCATCATCACACCCTGTAATTCTATTAAATTACCTACAAGTCTACAACGATAGTAAAATTAATTCAGTATAAATAAATGAAGCAAGAAGTCAAAATTTTAACGAACTAATTAATGAAGGGTTAACTGATTAAATTACTTCTGACTCGGTGGGTTACGACGATCTTGATTGGGTTTGGGAAAGCGTTCCAATTTAATAAAGTAATTTAATTTATACAACATTTATCGTCAATCCACAGCTCGCTGGATTAATTTCATCGATTTGAATCGGCCGGTCAGTCGTTTAAATGGATTACTCAGTCAAAAGCACGTAGGTATATTGTTACCATACAATGAAGTAACATTACAACATTAGCGAGTATCGAGTCATTATTTGAATTAAATTTCCCGTTTCACGCTGTTGATACATAGCTACAAAATATAGACCGTGATTAAACCTCTTCAACGTGACATTTCACGAAGTCCGAAACTAAACGAAGCATCCCGAGAGATAACAATTGCACATTAAATGCAACAACGATATGAAAATTAAGTTGCTATCGCAATAATACATGCAATTTTTATTAAATTTTAAAATAACCCTCTAAAAAATGAAATAATAACAATTATGTAACTGTGACCACTCACAGTTCTGTGTCAAGTATGAGTAATGTCCGGTGTTCGCGAGCGCTCCACAGACGTCTGCTCGCGGCAAGCGCTGCGGCGCAACTGACGAGAAGCCTCAGGCGAGCGATGGCTGCCTTGCCCCCACCCCTTGCCCCGTGATATTGGCGCCCAACAAGGTACCGATTTATGACTCCCAAATGCTTGAAGATTTGTTTTTACGGTACCTATCTAATAGTATTTCTGTTTCTGGTTATTACGAAGCACTAAAGCGATCAATGATGGTTAGAATAGAATGAATTAGAGAAGAATTGTAAATGTATTCGTCGTGAGTAAACCTGAAAAGTACTTACAAATTATAGGGTTTGGAGTCAGCAGCGCGGACCGGTCACGATAACATTCGTGTCTGTAATTTACTAATATTACATTACCAATGGGTAATAAAAAGGTATGGCATAACCCATTGGCAAAACAATAACAAATTAACGTTGTGATAAATAGGCCCAATTCTGATGTCGGAACTCGACTCGGTAACGAAGGTGAGTCAGGTATAAATAATAAATGTTTCGCTCAGATTATTTCGGGTACGTTTTATCAGGGTCGTCGTCGGTGATACGGGTCATATTATTATTAGAATCCATAATTGAAAATGCCAATATTAAAAACGCCTAACACCTAAGACACAATAATCATTAAAATCCATAATGTTGAAATTTATACATTTAAAAAGAACATCTTTAATAAGAGCAAATTAAACTATACATTTTCATATTAAACATTTCAATTGCTATACGCATTAACGTTATGTCATGTCTGTTATGGATTTTCAAAATATGACTTTTAAATGTATGGATCCTAAGGGACACCCGCTACATAGGTACACGTTCCTTTTAGTCCAGTAAAAATACGGGTCGAAAGGAAATAATTTATAATAAGCAATTTTTTTTGCTAGATCGTTTATACAATAATGATATTAAGATACTTTATAAACGAATCCTACTAAATTTCGTATTTTTAGTTTTTAGTACTAAAATGTAAATTTTTTATTTATAGTGTCAGATAGCTTTCTTTTTTTATTTTGATTGTTTGTTTTAGGGTATGAGTTTACATACACTGTGTAAATTTTGTCCTAAAATTGAGTTTTTCGTAATTTATACTTATTTAAAAACAAAGGTTCCGTGGTGATTTTTCGTTGGATTTACTTCTAATATAAAAGAATACAAGTGTATTTAAACAATGACGTAAAAAAATTGTATATACTATTTTTTTCCAATTTTACATGTTTTTTTTTATTTTGTCTAATTATTTAAGAAAATTTTTAGGAGGATTTTCAATCTAAACGATAACAAGAATTATAATCTAAAATATAAAACAAAAAACCTGCTATTATAAATTATTTACATTCGCCATACAAGCGACCCATCACTTTACTGGAGTATTTAGCAAATACTGAAATAAACATTTTGTTTTGTAACTAAGTAGTGTACCGGAGTCTTGTCTTGTTGGAAGTTTCGCCAAGAGCGGTTGTATCATTAGCGCGGTGTTCGCGAGGTTCGCGTTTTCTAACTTGTCATAAGGCTTCGCCATAGCTTTTCTCAAAGGAGTTTTTTGCTTTAAAAAACAATATTTGAGATTGGGATATATCCCACAAACTAATCGACATTGGCAGAAATGCAGTGTTGACATGAAAAACGCCATTAAGTAGGTATATAATTTATAAAAAAAAAATTATTTTGCCCGCTATCTGTGTTTAATTTCATGCTGAGGCCACATGAGTGAATACCGCACAGTGAGGAAATTTCGAAACAATCGCGTTAGTGAAAAACGGGAGACGTTGGGCGAGCGCGTATTTATGCGCTCCTGGCCTCACAGAGACAAAGGAGCGCACAAAATGATCACGTGACGCGCTCGCCCAATGTCTCACGTAGATTATCCACTAGCGCGATTGTGTCAAAGCTTTCTCTTTGTGGGGTATTTACTCATGTGCTAAGGCGGACGGGCGTGTCCTCAAGGCAAAATTATCCGTCGTCTTTTCAGGGCCGATAATTAACAACGCACGTCAAATCACTCCATACGAAAAAATTAAAAAACGTGGGTACAATAAAAAATAAATTACAATATGAAGTCATTTATTAAATGGAATTAAAAATAAGAAAATTATTCTTAAAAGTAAAATTAGTCTATCAACTTCACAAATAAAAGAAAAATCGGACCTAGCGCGATTTTTGGTTCGTGCATTAAAGGTTCCGTACCCTAAAGTTTCTTTTAAAAAGAAGATAAATCTAAAATTCGAGGAAAAAAAGAATCTATAATATAAATCGTGCTTGAAAGTTCAAAGTCGAAGTACCCCATTAAGGTAACAAATTAGATGCCTGTATAAAATTAATAGATGCCTATGAGAGAATACAGGGAGTTAGAACTAAAAGGGGAACAGTTTAGAGCCTTTGGGTACGGAACCCTATAATTTAAACTAGGTAGGTACATATCACAATTTTCTGAGATTTCTTTTTAATAGTAATTAATAAGAATAATTATACTAATCAAACACCCCATTCATTTGGTAAAATATCACAAAATTCGTCAATAAATATCACATTTCATTAGGTACCTACATTCAAATTTAATTTATTAAACACAAAAAAAATTTTAATTTTTTATAATTTAAGAACTTCCCTACAACAAAATTTTGCCATTCATAAAAATAATTTGTTTAATTTGAATAAAAAATTAGTCTTTCACTAAAATAAAATGTTTAAATTGAATAAAAATTAGTCTTTCGGTAATATAATTTGTTAAAATTGAATAAAAAATTTGTCGAACACAAAAATAATTTGTTTAAATTGAATAAAATTTGTCATTCGTGAAAATAATTTGTTAAAATTCAATAAAATCGAATCACTTTATAATTGAACACTTTATCAATTTGGGAAACACCCATATATTGTGATGAATATGATACATTATTTTATAATATCTAAGTAAAATGCAAAAGCGTGTAGATATTACACAACATATAATTTTGCTGTAGTTTAGTATATTTAAGTGCACTGTGCGTCGTTTATTTGTACAAACTAAATGCATGTTCTATTATTGTGCTTTATTTGTACTAACCGAGCTTCTAAATTGACCAAATAGACCAATTCGAACTGAAACAAAACATAAACAAATAAATTAAAACATATGAAAACGTAAATAAAATTAACACAAGTTTACTACAAGATTATTAAAAAGACCCCCTTAATTCGTTTCGCAGGATACTGAACCAAACCCCCTATGCCTCTTCCAATGTTTTTTAGCATTACTAAAAAAAAATACGGTAATGGTGCGACTGTGTCACCGAAAAGATATCCTACCAGAAAAACAGCTTCAAACAAACTCGCGGCGGCCGGTGCACCTCTACATGCACAGCGTACGTCAATACGTGAACATTCACGTATGAGAATAATGAGCGGCAGTTTGGTAGGAACCATGGAGTAAGAGGATATGGCATATCGGCTTGTTTCTATAGAAAATTATGTCGCCGACAAAGGGGGTGAGGGACGGGTGAGGGGAGACAAAAAGCTTAGGGGAGCGTGTAATTTCTCTATGGTCGCCGTACAAACTAGTGCTCAGTTGGTGGTTACTGTGCACACTTTGTTACACCATCTCTACCAAGGGGAGCGTGTAATTTCTCTATGGTAGGAACATCGCTGCGCATGTAGAGGTGTACCGGCCACCGCGAGCTTGTATGTGACTCTGAGCTCAGACGGGGGTTTAGCACGGGAACTGATATTATATGTATGTTCACAACGGACAAGTTACAAGTTTCTTAGAATAGTGAGGAGCCGCACGTAGTACAAAACTATGTTTCAGAAGTGGAAAGTTTTCACGTAGAACCGGCTAACAAAGTCAGGTAACCGAGCTTCATGAAACATTGAAGTTGGTCTTAGCGCAGTGCAGTAACGAACCTCAGCCAAGTATGAAAGGTAGCTAGTTGTTTTGTTTCTTATATTTGTACGTCTAAAGGTGACCTAATATTTATAAACGGGAAATTGTGAGCTCGGGATAAGAGTTAGCGACCTAAAGCATCGTTTTCGGGCTACTCGCCGACGAATGCGACGCGATTTACGGCACATGAGCAAATACCGTTCAGAGATAATGCTTTTAAGAAGCGCACAATATGATCACGTGATGCGCCCGCCCATAGGTTTTCCTCTGGCCGAGCCGATTTTTCGATGAGCGGCGTGTAGGTTAAATATGACGCTCACACCACCGCGCCTTGTTGTAGTGTAGTTACCTATCGTAGCGCGATTTGTCACTGTGGGGTCTCGTGCCTGTATAAATCTTGTTTTAAAAGTTCACGCAGAACCTGAAACTCATTTGTACATAATCGTTAACTAATCACCATTTTCTTCCGAGGTTCTTTCCATTGATCCTAATCATCGCACAACTACAACTACCAAGAGGGTACCGAGCCTATTGTGATGTCCTCAGTCGCATTTTTTTATTTATAAACTATTAAACAACATTTCCAAAAAAATATAGTGTTTCATTGTAGTCCTGACTGGCTTTCATTTTATCGAAACATTACGGATTTAGTATTATGTTTGTAGCCTATTATCGTTAAAACCGTCAAAAGTGTCAACTTTTGGTGGTTTTAAAGATAATGACTACAAACATTATAAAATCAAATCCGCAGTGAGTGACCCGGTAAATTGTAAAATCAGCAATGACGACTACAATGTGACGTTCTTGTTTTTTTAAATGTTGTTTAGAAATAAAAAAAAAATGCGATTGAGGGCAGCACAATAGGCTCGGTGCCCCCTCAATAAAGTTAAAGCAGTACGTACCTAGGCCTGGTGTTCTTCCTGTAGGGCCTCGCGTTGCGGTAGACGTGTCCGCCCTGCGACACGAGGGTGCCGCGCGAGGAGGCGGGGCTCAGCGCCGTGTGGAGCGACGTCGGCGACCCCGACGAGCCGGAGAGGCAGCGCGGGAACTCACACTCCTCGTTCGTGGGCGTCCTGTCGCCTGCCAACAAAGATACCATTAGAGATCTATTGGTATATGTACAGGCACGGAATATCTAAGAGGACAACAGAAGGTTCAGTATCTAAGAACGCTCGCTCCAAGCGCGACTCACACTCACACATTGACTCTCTGTGGGTGAATGTCACGCACACATTGACTCTGTGCAAGGGATGTCAGCAACGAAAGATTGGAATGAGCGTAAGTACCTACATCTATACTAAGGTCACGCGTGCGATGCAATGAGCGACTCGACTGAATTAGGCCGCGACGTCGCGGCGCGACCGCGTAGTTACATTTTTATACCTACAGAGGGTCCAAACAGAAACGCGTTACATACATAAGGCACTCCCTAGGAATCAGGTGCTCCGAGGGGACTAGATAGTCCCGCCGTCACCAGCGTGTCGTCTTCATTACAATACAAACACTAGGTAGTAATATTATCTCACCGTCCACACTGCCGATGGGTGTCCGCCTCATCAGGTCGGGACTGCTGCCCCACGGACTGAGAGCTCCGAGGGGACTAGATAGTCCCGCCGTCACCAGCGTGTCGTCTTCATTACAATACAAACACTAGGTAGTAATATTATCTCACCGTCCACACTGCCGATGGGTGTCCGCCTCATCAGGTCGGGACTGCTGCCCCACGGACTGAGAGCTCCGAGGGGACTAGATAGTCCCGCCGTCACCAGCGTGTCGTCTTCATTACAATACAAACACTAGGTAGTAATATTATCTCACCGTCCACACTGCCGATGGGTGTCCGCCTCATCAGGTCGGGACTGCTGCCCCACGGACTGAGAGCTCCGAGGGGACTAGATAGTCCCGCCGTCACCAGCGTGTCGTCTTCGTCATCTGATCCTGTTATTATATTACTTAGCGTGAGATAGATCACACGTATGCAAGGAAACTATTTAGGCACATCTTGGCCAAAAAGAAGAAAATGGTGACAGCAGAATATTTTAGTACAATGTCATGCCAGAAATGTGTGATTTTTAAGTTCTTGCAAAGAAAGCTTTATAGATAATACTCCACCGGCAAGAGAATCGTATAAGACGACTCGACGAAGTTCGACTTCATTTATGAATTTATGAAATATCATATATGCTCACGACTATATTCCCCGAGGGGGTAGTCAGAGATATTCTGAAATCTCAGAACATCCACGTTTCACCAGTAGTACCGAAACTCTGTCCAGTGTGACGGGGGGTGAGCCCGTCGCCACTTGTAATGGACAGTGGGTACAATACATGCCTCGAAATTGAAGAATGCAGGTTTCCTCACGATGTTTTCCTTCACCGAAAAGCCAGTGGTGTTACAAATCGTACATAAATTCCGAAAAACTCATTGGTACGAGTCTGACGGGGATCGAACCATCGCCTCCTGCACAGCAGGCATGGTTACTCGCCACTGGACCACATATAAAAATAAATATACATTACGTACCATCAAAAACGTCAAAGAAGTTATCTTTCGATTCGTTTTGAGAGGATGTTGACTTTTTCTTTCTTTTGCTCTGTAATTAAAATGTTATCAATCATTATTTAAAAGTACATTTTAATTTAATAAACTGGTTATTTTAAGTCATATTCTAAAATTAACGTGTTAAAATATTCGGCTTTGTGTGCACTTTCCACAAAGGAATATGAAGCCAAGCAATCCAAGCATAAGGCCCAGATTACACCAAAGTGGAGCGGAGCGGAGATGGATAAAATCAACCAATAAAATAGCTAAATTCTATCACGCGAGGAAACTTTAGCAATTGGATTGGTTGATTTTACACAGCTTTGGTGGATACTAGGCCTAGACCATAATATTATATAGATAAGCATCGCGCGTGCCGTAAGGAATAGGGAAGCGTCAAAATGTTTACCTATCCTGAAAATCAATGAAGCACGCGATGATGGGCAGAAAATTAGCAAACTTTGTCTTTTTCTACACAAGTGACGCGTATTGTTGTGTGAAAGAGAAAGTTTCCAGCAATCTACTTTTCAATGTCAGTCTATTCATTTAAAATAAAATATGACCATACCTTGGTAAGTTCTTCAGCAACGGACATTTCCAAAGCGTGGTGAGTCCTCGCAAGCGCAGCCAATGCCTCTTCCAGCACCCTATTACGTTCTATCTGTATTAAACAAACAACATCGATCGATTAATTGTCTTGTATAGCATAAACATATGCGCACGGATATACTCTACAGGGGGTAGTCAGAGGGGGTATCTAAACTATTATAAAACTGTAACTGAAGTGTGTCTGTACATTGAATATTTACAAAAAAGATTACGATATGGTTTTTAAGTATCCCTGACTCGAAATCAACCTTTTTTAGAATTTTTTTCTGTCTGTTTGATTGTGTTTGTTTGTTTGTTCGCGCATCACGCAAAAACTACTGAACCGATTTTGATGAAACTTTTTTTGTTTGATAGCTTATGATCTGACTTAAAATCTGTTATATAATTTGTGCGAACGAAGTCGCGGGTAATTACGTAATATAATTATCATAATCCATATTTCACGAGACATGCCCAAATTCTGTTCAATAGGTTGTGAGCCCGTCGCCTATAGCTTGTAGTGGAAAGTGGGCAATTTTCGGATATAGAATTTTGTAATGTACAATCGACAGATTTGAATTATGACCCATAGTAGAACCTTGTCACGGTCACGTGTATTAACGTCATTAAGCCTCTCTCAAACTTGACAGAAAAAAGGTTTGCTGCGAAAAGGTTCAACGGTAGGTAATGATTCAAATTGTTTGATTGTACCACCATTACACCCGAGCCGGTGCCGCACGCGTGCTGGAACCTCTGCGGCGAACATTACATACTGACCTCTCTGTTGAGCCTGGCACAGTCTATGTCCCTCGCCTGCGCGACCAGCGCGGCGCAGTGCCGCAGCGAGGCGAGCGCCTCCGAGCCGGTGCCGCACGCGTGCTGGAACCTCTGCGGCGAACATTACATACTGACCTCTCTGTTGAGCCTGGCACAGTCTATGTCCCTCGCCTGCGCGACCAGCGCGGCGCAGTGCCGCAGCGAGGCGAGCGCCTCCGAGCCGGTGCCGCACGCGTGCTGGAACCTCTGCGGCGAACATTACATTCTATCACATTACACAAGTGAACAGCAAACACGTCTTGGTGAGTACAACAACGTCAAGGCATGTTATCTCATCCACTCTTTGTATAGTCAGCAACGAAAAGAGTGTAAGTACATTAACTTGCTATTAATAAATACATAATTAAAGGCCTGTTTCACCAAATCCTGATGAGATCAAGATAAGTGTCAAATAGCCTATCTAACAAGGAATTGTACACGGGGCGGTTGGTCTACAGTAGTCGGTTACCATGTAGGCGGAGTGGTGCAGAGAGTTGCCCACGTTGACGCTCTTGTCCAGCGCGGCCACAATGGCTCCACACTCTCGCAGCTGCGTGTCCAGTAGGGCGAGGCTATTGGTGGCCGCTGTCAGCGCGTCTTGCATTGAACCTGTTGGGAAAACGAGTCAGAAAGTTATATCAGCCTGAATGGTACGAAACCGAACAATATCATAATCATAATAATTTTTCTCCCCTCCGAACGGAAAGCGTCAATTTTCGTCCCGCTGCGCTAAACGAAATTGCCACCGAAGTTGAGGAAAAATAGTATCGGGCTAGGAGCGGGCAGTCAATAAGAAAGCCTCAGATCACATGTTTGTTGACCTCGGCTTCGCCTTTCTTACTCTTACTCGGTCTTTTCTTTCTCTCTTTCCTGCCCTCGGTGTGTAATCTTCTATAATGCTTATGCGGCGTCCTACTTTGGGCGTCGTCCGATCCATGCGTAAGTAAACGCAAACTTAGCTAATTAGTGTACGATAAACCTTCATAGTGACAAACCTCAACTCTTAACTTCGAGCAAAGTTACCGAGCTACACAATCATTTCTCAGTTGAAGGTGGCTTTCTTAAATATGTATCTGTCTTACAAACAGGGTTTAATCATTAAATGTTTATTACGTATAGTACTGACCTTCATTGTTATAAAGTTAACACATACTTACCTAAAGGTTTGCACTCGTCCTCCAAATCCTCGGTGGCCTCTTTAGCGGAGTCAGGAGAAGCCCCCGCCCATAGGTAGTGGCCGGAGTATGCTATGTGCTCGTTCAGAGCCGTTACCCATGACTGCAATAGATAATACAGAAATATTGTTTAATTAGACCCCCCTCGTAGGTCGTGCGCACAGTCGTAATCTTGAAACGATAAACTGGCTCGTCTCGTGGGTCATCCGCGCAGGCGTAAGTTTGTCGGTGACTCGCGCGGTAAGTCATAAGCACAGCCGAAATGAATTATAACTGACTCGTTACGTGGTTTCTTTAGCACTGCGGCCCATTTGTCGCCGACTTACGCCGTAGGTCGTCAGCAGCGAAAGTGTAAGTGAGTTGTCGTGAGAGTGTTTATCGCACTAACCTGCCGGCAAGCAGCGATGTCTCTCTCCCCCTGCGGCACGGCTACCCTGTGACTGTCTCCGTCGCTGAAGCTGATCACGATGAGTGCGGGTTCGGTGTCCGGCGCGGTCAGCTTGGCTGTGTCGAGGTACTTGCGGGCGCGCCACCTACTTCCTTCGCGAGCAGCTTCAGCTCTTGACCCGTAGTAGAGGAGCACGCCGCGTTGGAGAACCGCCTGGTGGATAAGGAAATAATGTGGTAGAATTTACTAGCGCATTCGTGAACCCCCGTGCCTTTTGATATTTTTACTCAGTGTCCACTCTCAATTCATTCGCGATGCACCCATACATACATACGCTATAGTAAGTAATGTAAGTAAGTGTTACTAGCCCGATCTGCTACTTAGGTTTGATTTTCTGTATCCAGTGTTTGAATAGAGTGCTTAAAAATTTGATGAGTTATATAACATAAAAACAGATGAATGTACTTCTATGGGGAAAAATGTGGTTACATAGGCAACACAATATGTTATTTTTTGAACATTGGGTTTTACTCAGTCAGTATGTCTATCAAGTATAAACTCTTACCCAAACAGGCCTCCAGCCCAGGAACCTGCTCCGCTTGAGCAACGGCCCCTCGAACCTGGCCGCTGTCCTCTGTAGCCGCTGCACTGGGCTCACACTCAACACTATGTATCTGTTGTCTCTCTTACCCAAACAGGCCTCCAGCCCAGGAACCTGCTCCGCTTGAGCAGCGGCCCCTCGAACCTGGCCGCTGTCCTCTGTAGCCGCTGCACTGGTCTCACACTCAACACTATGTATCTGTTGTCTCTCTTACCCAAACAGGCCTCCAGCCCAGGAACCTGCTCCGCTTGAGCAGCGGCCCCTCGAACCTGGCCGCTGTCCTCTGTAGCCGCTGCACTGGTCTCACACTCAACACTATGTATCTGTTGTCTCTCTTACCCAAACAGGCCTCCAGCCCAGGAACCTGCTCCGCTTGAGCAGCGGCCCCTCGAACCTGGCCGCTGTCCTCTGTAGCCGCTGCACTGGTCTCACACTCAACACTATGTATCTGTTGTCTCTCTTACCCAAACAGGCCTCCAGCCCAGGAACCTGCTCCGCTTGAGCAGCGGCCCCTCGAACCTGGCCGCTGTCCTCTGTAGCCGCTGCACTGGTCTCACACTCAACACTATGTATCTGTTGTCTCTCTTACCCAAACAGGCCTCCAGCCCAGGAACCTGCTCCGCTTGAGCAGCGGCCCCTCGAACCTGGCCGCTGTCCTCTGTAGCCGCTGCACTGGTCTCACACTCAACACTATGTATCTGTTGTCTCTCTTACCCAAACAGGCCTCCAGCCCAGGAACCTGCTCCGCTTGAGCAGCGGCCCCTCGAACCTGGCCGCTGTCCTCTGTAGCCGCTGCACTGGGCTCACACTCAACACTATGTATCTGTTGTCTCTCTTACCCAAACAGGCCTCCAGCCCAGGAACCTGCTCCGCTTGAGCAGCGGCCCCTCGAACCTGGCCGCTGTCCTCTGTAGCCGCTGCACTGGTCTCACACTCAACACCTCGCGGATCTCGTTGTCTTTCGCCAGGTCTATTGCTAATTGACCTGTAAATTGTCCATTCAAATTTCTATTCAAATTGTAAATGTAGGTCTGAATACAAAAGGCGTTACAAACAAGTTTTTTAACGAAATTAATGCGGAAAGAATGGACTCTATTATACTAGTTTTCTAGCATTTTTAATTGTACTGGGAAGTTTAGAATTTTTAGATGTTCAAAATTTGTTCAAATGGTCAGGCAGACAACATGGACATCATGTTATCTGTTATAATTATATTATATAACTAACTAACGGTTATTTGGGTTGAAATGCCATCATTCATTTCATTTATTTACTTCCATTAACAATATACATTCCATCACAAGATTTCTAAGCTGATTGGTGATGGTAGGCAGAGGAAGACCTAAACAGAATTATCTAGCACACGTGAAGTATCAGAAACTGAACCACTAACGGAAAAGAAACTGGATTAGCGAATACTCCACCGACAAGAGCGTAGCTACCTTAAATAACATGATGGTGATGGTGATGGCGAGTCACATACACCTAGAAAATACTGTCCTAGTTGTTGGTTATTAATTATTATTACTGTTACTGAGGGTTTCACAACTATCAAAGTATCGGTTTACATTGAAACCTGATGACAGGATTTCCAGATATTGAAATATTGTTACCTTATTTCTCAGAAACGTATAATGACGACATCAAAAGCGTTGCGGTTATTAGGTACACTTAGGATTTGCGTTAGTGACATCTTTCGTATTCATTATAATATGGATCATTTCATCAAATGTGCCTAGATGTCTCATTAGATTAGAGTAGGTCTTTGCCGTGAGACACACTGAACTGGGAGACATTTAGCTACAAAATATATTAAAACGCATTATTTCATTGATTGACTGTAAGACCCCGGTCTGTAGCCATCAGCAGAATACGCCTGGCAGGCTCGATAGGTATAAAAATGTACCTGCGCGGTCGGGTCTCGACGTCGTAATCCAGTCGAGTGTTTCGCGCTCATTGTACCTCACCGAATGACCTTGATATTTGTTTTTTCGTTTCGAAAATTAAATTAGTGTCCTATACATCGTTATTACCTACCGCTATTGTTCCTGAGGGTAGTGTCGACTCCGTTCTGTAGCAACAGCACCGCGAGCCGCGCGTGCCCTCTGTACGCCGCGCAGTGTAGGCACGTGTTGCCTTGCGCGTCCACACAGTTGATGTTCGGAGGGTTGGGGCTGCTTAGCTGGAAGGGTAATTATGAAATAGATGATATTTTATTTCTGTTCAACTGATACTTATTAATTTTTAGGAATCTTTGAACTATATGGACACCACTGGCTTTTCAGTTAAGGGTATTATATTTCAATTTCAAGGTATCTTTTATGTCATTTGTCCTGTGAATATCTTTCTTATTTTTATACTTTGTCTGTTGAAAAGGGACGAGTGGTGACAGGCTCTAATCCATGACATTGGACAGAATTAAGTGACTCCTAGTGAAATGTAAATGTTCTGAATATTGTAGGTTTTTTGTATTTCATATTTTCGGGGAATATAGTAGTGAGCAAAAACTGTTTGTCCCATACCCCAAATTCCATTGACCAAACTAGTTTAGATAATGAAACATTAATCAACTTATCCTGGCACTCACCAATTCATTAATGTCCTCGATGCGACCCTCCTTGGCGGCACTCAGCAGTTTCCTCTCGCGTTCGTTCTTCCCGGCTCTCTGCGCGGCCTCCAGCAGCCTCTGAACATCTTTAGTTTTACACACGTCGCACGCTGTCCGCCCCTCTCCATTCATTATGTTCACTTCCGCTTTGTGCTGAACTAGGAGGATAACTAGGTCCTGAAAAGAAAAAGAGATTTTTTTTTTAAATATTACTACCGAATAGCGGCCCTTAGGAAGAGAAATAGTAAGCCAGTTTTTATTTAAAAAAATACCTATATTTGGTGATGGCTAAATATTTTAATAAAAAATCAAAAGCAAACTGATGGAATGAAAAATTCCAAAGTATAAATTCTACAGCAATATATACAGGGTGTAATTTATATCATTAGCATCCTTTTAAACTAAGAGTCTACCCATCAAACTGAACAACTTTTACTATGGGAGCAAACCAATCGGAGCAACAAAAAAATCTGCTGTCCCATACTAAACTGCACCCGTCGCCGCTGCCTACATGACTAAAATGTATGGGACAGCAGATTTGTTTTTTGCTCCGATTGGTTTGCTCCCATAGTAAAAGTTGTTCAGTTTGATGGGCAGACTCTTAGTTTAAATTTAAAAGGATGCTAAAATGATACACCACCCTACCCTACCACCCTACCCTTTCACCCTGTATATAAACCGTGTCGTATTCCATTGGTTCACGAAAATGGAAGAAATTCATAAGTATTTTAATTTACTGTGAAACACCAGTGAATGAAGTTAAAATGTTTGCAAAATCTAAGTATACTAAGTGTAAAAAAATCTACAGCATTTTTTGACTATGTTACTCAACGAAAATAGATAAGTCTTTACCTCGTTACCGATAAAAGAAGCTTTATGTAAGGCAGTGTCCCCATTCTCGTTGACCTCATCTACGTCTGCCCCGGCCTCCAGCAGGGCTTGTACTACATCCACATGACCAAAGTATGTGGCTAAGTGCAGCGGAGTCCAGCCTAGGTTGCTCTTTGATTTACCTGCATAAAAGTACAATAACCAGTGATCGGAATAGGGTGTAAAATTTTATGCGTTGTATTTTAAACGGGGTGCATGCCCTGTATAGATACAAACACCCATTTATTGAATACAAATATGCTTATTCATCACACAAATATTTGCGCCTATGGCTTACCAACATGGCTCAAGACAAACATAAGTTAGTGAAACATCATCAATAGTAAAAATTTAATGAGTGTTAATTTTTGTTTGTTATGGTTGGTAGGTTTTTTATGAATTGTAGGATAGAATGGTTGTGAATAACTTTGCACCTTGTTTCAAATCAAATCAAAATTGTTTATTCAAAATAAAATCACATACTAAGATAACTTTCTGATGTCTTTTTTTTTTTACTCTACCAATCGTGTCGGAATGTATTCTATTGTAGAGAAGATGCGGCCAGAAACTCTACAACACACATCCTTTAAACAAAACAAAATAAAGTAAAGTAAAATTACAAAAGTAGTTTAAATTACATAGTGTAACATTGTCAAGACCAGACATTTTGGTCATTCAAATAATCATGAATATCCTCTGATCTCTAATTGGACGTAGTTCTGCAAAAAAGATCCAACCCACTATGGAGTCTGTAGTGGGTTGGATCTTTTTTGCAGAACAGCGTCCAATTATAATAGCATATACTGCCACGCAGATAGGATAACTATTTATGTAAATCTGTTTGCACAGTTATTATTCTGTACAGGTAGTAATAGTATTTATTTTCTCCTGCAGGAATGTGAGGGGACCATTAATTAGGGGTACTGTCTTGACCACAGTATAAGTATGGACACTCCCTGCCACCACCAATTGTTACCTCACCCCCTATAGTAGGAAGCGTGGCAGAAAAGGCAATGGTGTATTCCTGTCTCACACGCACTCGGTAATGCTCATGATACCTCTTCTTGTCAGTTTTTACCGTATGTGACACCCACATGACCAAGGTGTGACTTGACTTTCCAGATTTTTTAATATGAATATGTTACTGAAGAGAAGGTGCAATGATGTGTTTGTGGTGTTAAATTAAAAAATGTAGTTCGACTCGTATCATACTTAATTTATCCAAATAGATAGGCATATAATGAAAATATGGGCATAAAATAATGAAAATTTTTTGGTAGGTACTTATGCATTTGTGCATTTGTCGACCCTTCTTGTTGATTTAGTGGTTTATCGTCAGTTCGCGGCGGTCTCTCGAGATAGATGGTTAGTGTACATGTGCTGTGTTTACACACACATGCAAGGCATTAACAGTAACACAAAAAAACGTTTAGTTTAATTTCTTAATACCTTAACCTACTTGTTAAGGCATAGAGCATGACATTCTGATATAAATCTCATGGACCAAATGTGTTATAGAAAGGACAAATCAAATATCCTCATTTCTAGTATAACATGGAGCTCTAGAAACTAAAATGCAAATAGAAAAAAATAATTCTTACCTTTGCAGTTGATATTCAAATTCAATTTTCCTTCTTTATTGGCTTCTAGAAGCCCTTTCACCACCTTCAGCTCTCCATGCCGAGCTGAATAAAGCAGCGATTCTTGCGCATCCATCCCTGGACCATCGTCTTCTTTGGAAGTCATGATTTTATGATAAGCTGGTTTTGATCACAAATTTTTGTCTTCCAAAAGCAGATATAATGTGACCGCCGCCAAGCTCAATTAGTTCTGAGATGTGAGCTGATCAGTCATGCGATATAATGTAGTAAACAGCCTTGAAAAGCCTTGTTTATTTATGTTTTAAATGACGAATTCATGAAATCCGACTCGCCCTGCAGTGCTAGCATGATTAGTCGCATGACGCGCGCCTGCGGGTTTGAAATCCATACCCGCGCCTGTCATTTATCCCGCGATGGTGAGCATGATTTGACAGCTCGTCAGCCACTCTACCAAGAGAAAGCAAAGTCGCGGCCCGGGTTCGCTGGGTTACCATACGGTTAAATCGATCTATTTGAATAGGGTATCACCGAAACGGTGATTAGAGCTGCCCCAAAATCATTCGTTCTTTTACTTATTTCGTTGTTTAAACGTAGAGCCACAAACTCTACCGAACGGTGATCATGCTCGCATTTGTAGACTAGAGGCTACGAATGACAGTTGAGAGCTCGCGTCATCGTAAGTCGCGGGCATCATGTTAGCTACTGTAGAGACAGAGGCGAAGACGCGCGGAAATAGAGATATGGTATAGAGAGACTCGAAGTCGCGGGGTATCATGCTAGCACTGCTGCAATCGACTTGACTTGAAAGTTTGTTTACTTTGGTAGATTTTAACACGAGGCGCAAAGAATAAAAGAGATAGAGCTATACAAAGTAAAGCAAGCTTTATTTATCAGTTTGATCAAATGGTACACAAATTGTACAAAATAAACGAATTGGTCCCTTTGCCTTTCCGAAATTGGCTGTTTTTTTTTTTAAAGTTTATCGTTTCGGATAGGCTATGGGAACTAGCCCTTACTGCCTGTTAGTGTATTTTTTTCTTTGTACTTAAACCTTTGAATAAATATAGAGGAAGAAGCGGTACGTTCTAATATTGCGTACTCGAAAAACGGATCTCGTACTAACACAGATACATTATACCCACACAAACTAAGCTTAATATCATACATCAACAATGAAAGAGACTGCATTACACACAGCTGATGGCGTGCGAACAGGACGATATAATATGGCCGGGACGCGGGTAACGCGCCAACAGCTTAACTTGTCGCACACTTACGTATCGTATATCTCTGTCTCGTTCTGCAAAATGGCGATGAAATATAACGAATCAAGACATTTATTAATAAGAAATATTAAGTTTTCATTGAACTTACGAGTCAAAAGTAATGCTGTGTGATTTGTTTTTTCAAACGAATGATTTTTGGAAGGATTAAATGCACACGAAGGCATTCTGGTACCTTTATTCCACCGATAAATAAAAACAGATTTCCCTCACGCACGCGTGTCATCCAAACGCCGGTCGGATAGCGACTGAGTCGGGTAGGTCACGGGGACTCGCTTTATACGGTCCATGCGCTGGAGGCTAGTACCATATCTTCCCTTTTATTTAAATCAATGACTTAAACCTAACCTAACCTAACCTTAATACCTAACTCTTGAAATGCAAGGGTGGTACATACATTCCAATGGTCAGGGGAGTTTCACGCGAGAATCAATCCGAATCAAACGGGAGCGCCTTCTTTATTTCTCACTCTTACTATATTGCTCTCCATTAATGGCTCATTATCAAACTAATTCCACCACATTAACACCATAATAGCCACGAAAAACGAATTTAGAAAATTAAGAAACAAAGCCCGTCTGTTTCTTCACAATTCCCAAGGCCTCCAGTTAATTAGCAAGAACCTACGATAGTAATGCTATCTTGGTTGGCAAATACAACATAACGTGTGAAAAAACAAGATGGCAGTATTTTTATCAACATGTCGATTCCAAGCAGCCTACAGCCCCTATCTGTCAAACCTCTGTCAAACGCTGTCAAATGCTATAACCTCAAAATCTAATTGGCACCATTTTCGTGCTTTATTTAAGTCCAAAATCTACAAAACTATCTTATTGTTATTAATTAAGCCATGGGAAAATCGGACTTTACACTTTCTGGTTTATATACTCGAGAAAATTTTATGTATGTACTCACTTGTGGAATCTGATATTTCGCCCGAGTTTTCCTTGTTTCCTGAATGCGATCTGCACCCGCGCACAATACAGGACATTCTCTTTATATTAAAGTCACCATCACTTCACTACTTTCTTCAGATTTCTTTTTTAAATGACAATTCTTGCCAATGAACCGCGACGGTACTTTCGAGCAATGATACGCGACCAAATTGAAAAGGGTTCCCAATGTTGCCATCGTACATAGATAAAAGTGACTTTCTTATTTGGCAGTATGGATAGAGGTCTTTAGGAGTCAGTTTGACGTTTTGGGTAGTACGGTGTGACGTCATCAAGAAGTTATCTATTTGTATTAATTGATCTGAGACAATTCCCGTGCAAAACTCTCCTGCATAGCTAGCATGCCGCAGTGATACAGCGCTATCACATCTTAGCTCTCTTTCTATTTGCGTGCGAACGAACGAGATAAAAGACGTGATACAGCCGTATCACGTGTAGCATACTACGAGTGCTGATGACGATGGGATGATAGATGAACGATGAGGATGAAATTTTGGTCGATTTTGTACGCACGCGCGTTGCCGCCAAAATCACCAGTACGATTTAACTTGCACCAAAACTTTTTTCTTTCTTCGTATTTATTTGAGATTCCTGCATAGCTAGCATGCCGCAGTGATACAGCGCTATCACATCTTAGCTCTCTTTCTATTTGCGTGCGAGCGAACGAGGTAAAAGACGTGATACAGCCGTATCACGTGTAGCATACTACGAGGGCTGTTATGTTGGTCGATTTACGCAACTTATTGGCACACAATCCGCACGAAATTATGTCACAAATATCACTAAAACCAATTTTTCACGAATATCCTACGAATAAGAGAATAAATATGGAAGAATAACTCCAAACAAAATCGAAATCATTTTTGGCACCCCATGAAAAATGACATTTTATATGAGTTTTGGCGGCGAGTTACAATTTTTAAAGAACAAATTTAGAACGCGTTACAATTTTTTTGGTGCCACTTTTTGAGCTTCATTTATACTTCTATACATTCTCTTATTCGTAGCGAATATCAAATACAACTTTGACCCACAGACTTAAGTCTGTGCTTTGACCGAACAAATTTAATGGCGGGAAGCCAATCGAAATTGGCTGCATGGGCTTTGTCGCTCTGTCTCATTTAAGGTCTCATTGCAAGCGCGGGAAACAAGACCAAACGGGTGGACTTTGTTTCCTAATTTTCTAAATTTGTTTTTAATGGCTATTATTGTGATTACATGGTGGAATTAGTATAACAATGGGTCTTTAATGGAGAACAATATAGTAAAAGTGAGAATTAAAGAAGGGCACGACCGTTCGATTCGGATTGATATCCCCGCGTACAATTTTCTTAAACATTTGTAATGTGTGAACCACCCTCGCATTTGAATGAGTGGTTTAAAACTGCTACAGACAACGGATTCCTGGTAATATTGAAAACTTATTGAAGAAATCGGATAATAGAAACTTGATCTTGGGAATGACACATGGAAATGACGAAAACCACAGAAATGACATTATTACGGAAAAACGTCAATTTACATGGAAAATGAAGACTATAATTTTAACACAGATCAGGCACATAGTGCCTTTTATTATGAATTTATAATAAAATACCTACAAAATCAGACTTGGCTCATGGCCCATGGGCTATGTTTCCTTTGCCTTTCCGCAAGGAAAAATGTAACAACAACAACTTGCGTCTTTGACATTTGTTTTGTTGACAAACACAAAAAAAAAAACGGAAAACATAACCTAAAAAAACACTCAATATTCTCAAGAAATGTGTGAAGATATACAGAATTGCTGTCGAATATGTCTCGACGTGGAATCTGATCACGTACCAATTTTCTCCGACTTGAAAATAAACCTCCACATGAAATCGTGCCTGGCTATGACTATTTCACCCACCGATGAGCTCCCGAAGACTATCTGTGTAACCTGCGTAACTCAGCTAAGTGAATTCTATAACTTCCAACTAAATGCCAGATGCTCTCAAGACTGGCTAGAGTCTTCCTTAGAGGAAATGTCGAAAAAAACAACTGAGACAAAAGTTGCTATCCAACCTTTACCAGACTCGGAATACAACTCAGATTCGCTTCTAGAGTTCCTAAATAACACTGCGAATATTGAGGAGTACTTGAACAACCTGGGAAAGGAAGATATTCCTACCATCGTTAATATGCTGGATCGTAATCAAGAAAACTCGATAGATTCTCCCAGCAAAACTAATAACAAAAGTACAAAACAGCCAAGTCCTCAGAAAAGAGATAATGCAAGAGCGAAGCATAAAGTAGATATGGAAATAGACGTTCTAGACTCAGACATTGATATTGTAAAGGAAATACTCATGAAGGAAACCGAACCAAAGAAAACACCGACAAAAGACAGAGTTTTATTGACATGTTTCGGTTGCAAATCAAAGTTTGATAACTTCCTAAAACTCTCGCAACATCTAAGCGTATGTAGCTTAACAAAAAGTGACAAAATCTTAAATACGAAACAAACAAAATTACATTCTTTAACACAAAAATCAGGGGTACTCGGTCAGGAAACCGATAAAACAAAGACTGGCAATGAAAAGACTTTTTTGGCATGTTTCGCTTGCAAATTAAAATTTGATCACATCGAAAAGTTATCGCAACATATCAGTATTTGTGATAATGCGTTACGAACTTGCGTTCAATGTAACCTCAGTTTTGACTCAAAACTGAAGATGCGGCAACATTCGCTCATCCACAGCAAACTACCACTAACTTGTCCTTGTGGCAAGCAATTTACTTCTAAAGAGAAACTAACTCAGCATCATAAAACATGTAATATAGATCCAGTTATGACGGGATGCATTTACCGATGCAAACAATGCCATGAGACTTTTAAGGAACGTTTTCAACTTTATAAACATGCTAAGGAACATGTCACAATGTCTGCGGAGAGAATTTGTGATGTTTGCGGACACGGTTTTATGGGGAACGAAGCCTTGGTTAAGCATAGGGAGGTGGCACACGGAAAATGTGAAAATTTGATGTACAGGTCTGTAAATTTTATTTTTGTTTTACAGCTGGGTAGTTTTTATTTAAGTTCACGCCGAAATAAGAGTCACGTCACATAGTTTGTTTATTAAAGGGCTGTATCTTTTGAACCGTAAAAGGTAACCAGTTGATGTTTTCACAGAATATGTGTTATTGAATTTGACTACAAATTCCAATTTCAATAATCAAAACAAAAAGTAAATAATGTGGGAATACAGGTAACTTGTTTTGTCCAATATTTTATGTTTTTGCTCTATCATAAAAACGGTTATACATTTATACTCCATAGTATAATAAAAATCTGCCAAGTGAGAGTCGGCCTGGCGCCGAGGTCCCAGAGGTTTTTTCGGTAAATATAATTATTATTGTATGGTCACCACCTGTCACCGACGCCGCCGCCGCGCCGCCGCAGCCACGTACTGTGTGGCTTGGCCTTAACGCTAGGTTATCCCACTGCAAGCGTCTCTTTCTTGCAAGCATAAGTTTACAATTAGCCATCCCGCTCCAATTGATAGCAGGATCGCAAAAAAACGTGTTTTTCGTCAATATCTTTGCTCATGGGAGTTTCTAAGCAAAAACTTCTCCTGAGTTCACTAGAAATATTTAATGTATTTAGTTAAGTACAAGAATAAAAAGTTAAATATCAGCAGTTTAATCATAGTATTGAAAAAACATAACAAAAAGGGGTAACTTTGGGATTTTTTTCTATCGAGTAAACTTAATCTAATCGTGTTTTTGAGATCAGTCGCCCATCCGCCCGATCCTTAAATAAGACATAATTTAATTTCAGACTTTAAAACACAGTTTAAAACACTTTCGTTCTTGTTCAAAAAACGGCCTCGACGGGATAAGAGCGTCTTAACTAACATATTTCAACTTTCAATACTCTTTGTAAACTTGTAAAGCAGGCGCTTTACTTTTGCGAGAACTTCCAAGGAAAATAACTTCCACTCCTTCACTAAGTGTAATGTAGCTTTTAAATCACTACAAACGAATCATTCCCCAGCCGGAGATTCAGGATTAAATGTGAAATTAAATGTGCGGCCACTGACAGATACCTACTATGCGGCACTCTGTGAATGTACTGTAATTTTATCTTTTCAGATGCAAAGTCTGTGCCCACACCTCTTCAAACCACAGGGAAATATACATGCACGTCAAAACGCACCTTGATAAGAAGGAACTGAGGAGACACCTTTGCGAGTCCTGCGGCCGAAGTTTCGCGTCGCATGCTAGCCTCGTCCGCCACGCGTTGCAACACAAAACCTCACAACTTCAGTGTAATGTTTGTAAGGAGACATTCAAAGATGTTAAGTCTAGAGACATTCACATATTTGAACACACTGAGATGGTATTTTGTGAGAAGTGCGGCCAGAATGTTAATAAGTTGCTGGCACATTCCTGTATGTGATGTGAGCTTTATTTTGTAAGTATTTTTTTTATTATTAAAGACCCCTGACGAAAATATGTGTTATTGTCTAGTTATTGTAGATTTTCTTCACATCAATTTGATAAAAATATGTTAGGTTGCTTCTCCCATTTAATTTTTTAACGCAAATAGGTAAGCATCCAAGTGAAGAAGTAAAGTTCAATCCATAGACTGAAAGGTGCGGCATTACAATACATTTTGTATACGAAACATGTCCTATACTTAACTCAAGTGAATACTTCATTTTCCAGTTGACACCAAAATTACGCGACGTACTTAAATCACGCGTGCAATGCCTTTTCTTATACTGGCGAGGTGACACACGAGTCTGGTCCAGTTTTTCACGTAAGCGCTTTTACAGAAGAGCGACACTTTGCAATCGCAGAAGATCGCGCGACGTCACGCTCATAGACTTTTCGGTCGCCGAAAAACGTTTCGCGCGCCCCTCTGCAACCGCAAACTGTCGCTCGTCTGTAAGAGCGCTTAGTGTTCGTAAGAACACAGTCGGTGGGGCGTGTTATTTATAATGACAACTGAACAAAGAATGTTGTAATCGATTTATTTAAATAATATCTAAACTCCACTAGAAAGTATCCGTGTAAACCAATCATAAGATAAGTATTCATATACTAACATTACACTACAACTAAGTAAATAAAACGGAGCATAAACAAATTTTACAAAACTGAAAATTTCCCATTAATGCAATCAAATCGGCATCGGCAGCACCTTCGAACGGGTATATAATAAACTTAAATCTAAAAACGTTGGTCAACAAAAACAAAACCAGCCTCTGTGACCGAAGTTGAAGAAATCCGTAAAAATGACCCTTATTTGATACGGCATAAGGTTGTTGAGGTTGATAAGTGACGTCATAAATGATGGTATGCTTATACTTTTGTGATTCATGCGGATTCCTGCAAATGAAAAATGCCATTAAATTAGAGGCTTGCTGTAGTTCAGTCAATAAAGGTGTTGTAAAGTGCGCGAGCGAGTAACTAAGCGAAACCTTCAGAAACATGTTAAGGGTGCTTAGGGAGTGAACATACTATAAGTCCCCTCTTCTAGGAGTCGAGCCGGGGTGGGGGGAGGGGGTTAAAGTACTAACTTTACGGTTTTTCACGAATAACTCAAAAACGGTGCGTCGTAGAGAAAAGTGTGCTATTATAAAATGAAACTTTATAAAGTTTTCTACACTTTTCATTCTATACACTTTTTCCTATTTCCCAATAGTTTTCGCGCTACACGCTCTGGAAAAGTAAAAATTAAAGTTATTCAGCGCGATAAGCATTACCTGAACATCTTTTGAACCGTAATAGCTATACAGTTGAAATTTTCATGTAATCTGTGTTACTATAGCGGATTTGCTACCAAATAACAAAAATTTCAAAAAGTTAAAAATTAAGGGGGGTCCTACACAAGAGACTAGTTTTTATCAACGTTTTTTTTCTTCTCACTCTATCGTAAAAACGGTAATACATACAAGCGTCAAACCTACCTTTAATAATAATCCTAGCAGCCTCCTTGGCTGTGATCTCGGAGTACCAAGAAGTGAAGCGGTGAGAGGGCGGCGGGTACAGGCCCGTGGACACCGTGGCCAAGTAGACCGATGTCGTGTTTATATTCTTTGTCCATGTGTCTAGCCGTAGCTCTTCTGTTATTGACTCCATTAAACCTGAGATCGATAATTACCTTAAAAAACAATCTTTATAATTTTCAAATCAATCCCAATGACATACTGTTTGACTTGACTGAAAAAGATAAATCTCAAGGAGAGGCCAAAACTGGAAAATGGATAAGGGATGTTTCGTTATGAGTTTGTGTTGGTCGAGAAATTCGAATTTAAGGGTATATTATTCGGAGCGCGCTCCATACAAACGTACTATGGTGATATTTTCAATACTAACCAATTAAAGTCAATGAAATTTTGCAGAAACAATCTGGAAACAAATTTCTATGCTTGCATAGAGTCAGATTTTCGTTAAAATTTATTGTTTTCAAGTTACAGTGCCTCAAAGATTTCCATACAAATCTTAAATTAATCCTAGCATTGAAACTGTATATTTTAACGAAAATCTGACTCTATAGAAGCATAGAGATTTGTTTCTAGATTGTTTCTGCAAAATTTAATTCACTTTAATTGGTTAGTATTGAAAATATCACCATAGTACGTTTGTATGCAGCGCGCATTTTCACTCTCGGAATAATATTCTCTTAAACAGTCTTTTTAATAGTCATGTCACCCAAGCAAAAGCCTTTATTACCTCTTAGACCAAATTTGGCCGCACAATATGGAACCATGTCAGCGCACGGCAACAGGCCTGCGCTGGAGTTGATGGCTATTATGTGCCCACGCCGCCTCTCAATCATACTCGGTAGGAAAGCTTGAATTATCTGAAATAACATTCGATTATTTTTGAGACACGAATTTCTCTAGACCTCCGAATTTAGGTCGTTTTTCCCGTGGATCTTTAACGACCGAATAATCTTAGCTATACTTAAAAAACTGAACTTATTTGTAATGAATAGCATAATCATCGGCCTGTCATAGTCCACTTCTAAACGTAGACCTTTCATCACCTCTCCCAAGGCGCGCCACAACTAGAAACTCATCCAGTCGCTTCCCGCTACCTGTCTTAGGTCGTCGGACCAGCGGGCCAGAGGGCTTCCCACACTACGCCTGCCAGTTCGTAGTTTCCATTCTAGCACTCCCCGTCGGTTGTCAGATTGATTGCAAATGTGCTTACCCAAAAATGTGCGAGCAAGTTAATTTCTATGTGCTTCGCGACGGCCTCGGGCCGCATGTGAGAAACGGGCGCTACAGTCAATGCGCCCGCGTTGCTCACGACCATCGATATGTCGGTGAGCTGACGGCGCATGCGCGTCGCTATGTCGGAGACTTGATCGCGCGCTGTTATGTCTACCGTGAAGCCATAGCCCTGAAGGTGGGAATACAGTTTTTAATTGTATTTTTTGAACATTAGAACTTCTTTGTGCTTCCGCCTTTTAAACTCAGTTGCAGAAACGCTCATTAAAGATAATCCTCCATTAAATCTCTTGCTAGCTTTTACCACGTCTTCAACAAGACAAATAGTGACAGCAAAAGATTTAATGGAGGATTAACTTTACTGAGCGTTTCTGCAACTGATTGTTAGAAAGGCAACGAGCTTTCATTAGAAGACTAAAAGATCTCATCAAGAGATAAGACCTGATTGATTTTCTTTTATCAAAGCTAAAATAACACCTTTATCTTAAAGCTTTGGGGCTGATTTCTGCAGATTACCTATAGTGGCATCAAGATCCACGAACTGAAGGCATATCATGATTTCCTTTTTGCTGCACGTACAATACAACGACAGGTATTCTGTCGATTGTTGCGTCCGTCTGCATTATGTTATGAATCAAACCTCTCCATCCTTCCTACGGATCTCTTCAACGAGCGCGTCGTTGCTCCTGGAGTCGCTGTCCCAGCAGACGACGGTGGCGCCGAGCTCCGCGAACTGCAGCGCGAGCTCGCGGCCTAACCCGTGCGCTGCTCCGGTTATCTGCAGTACATGATGACACCGGATAAATACGCTAACTTCAGTATATTGGTACGAATCTTCACTATTCATAGGTTTGCTTTGTTAGGATGGGTTAGCCATACTAATATTATAAATGCGAAAGACTGTTACTGTGTGTGTTGACTGTTTGTTTATTACGTTTCCGCGGCTAAACCGTTGCACCGATTTTGATAAAATTTGGTACAGAGATAGCAGAACCCTGAAAGACAGAGGCATAAAAATTCCACGCAGAGGAAATTGCGGGAAAGTCCGTTTATGTACTTTGGGATCCCGAACAAAGTCAGTTGAACAAGAGACAAATAGTAACTGTGCAAATGGGATCGATCCTTATCGGATTCAAAATCTAAAAGATGGTGAATCGACGACCAAGCGTGAACGTCAGTTGAGTCATCATGGGTTCATTATCATAGAGGTAGGTACGGAACCCAACTCTCACCAGCACAGTTTCTCCGTTCAAGTTCTTCATAGCCGGTGGTACTATAACCCTGACAACGGCAAGCACGCATGTGGAGCACAGTTTTATTACAAGCACCACAGTGTCCAGTATCCAGAGAGGGGCTGAAGCAATCCCCCCACTGCCCCACCACGGCAATATCCATATCTCCTGCAATGCCCTGAACTTTCTGGCCATAGTACACACAGAACGCACAAATATATTTCGCCTACGCATTTATGTAAATAATTATAAATCTTAAAAAGAACATAATCTTGGCGGTTGAGTTTGAATTGTCATGTCAGTTTGAGAGGTTGTATTTTTAAATTAAGAATAAAGTTCTGCTCTATTTTATTTTACAAAATCCTAACATACCATCTCCTTGAAATTGCAAACCTCAAAACCCAATAAAAAACCTAAAACAGTACCTGCCACTCTATGCCTGCCACCTAGTTCGTTCTCTTATTAGTTTGTGGTTCTCTTATTAGTTTGTGCTGTGACCTGTCTTTATTTTTGACACAAAAAGAGCCGCAAGAATCGTAGCGAATTTTTAATAAACTTTCAAGCGACACAAATAAAATAATGGCTAAACCACTACAGAAGGAGAGAGAGAATCGTTCTGCGGACCAGAAAGATCTCGCGTTCCATTCTTTCACAATAACTCCTGAAAGTGCTCACACTTCCATATTACTTCTTGAGTCGGAAGAACCTGAGATACTATGCCAGGTGATATTTGACGATTTATTTAAGTTTTAATGATCTAGCTAAGCCTACTACCCGATCACATTAACTCTGCACCTCGCTTCGACTTTACAATCGCTCCAGTACGGTTATCATCTTCGTTGCCGATACGCGTATTGATTGAAACAATTTTACACCGAACCGGAGCGTCAATATAACCTTGACACCTATAACGTGTCCACGCCGCGCCAGGTGCACAAATAATTTGACCGGTTTCCAAAGTGTTTCACAGAGTGATTTCATCTTACCTAGTTACTTATCTTTGGCGAATCTCTCACGAAAATATTGTTATGTCAACAATAATACCAAACATAAAGGAACATTCCTAAGCTCACGCCATTGTCCCATGGGGGTAGGCAGAGACCAAGGACCGCCGCGCCACGCGCTACGACTCTGACACATTCAGCCTCATTCACATTCGTACATCTTTTCATGCACTTTCGTCGATTTAGGGTGCTACGCACTTGTCCTTTTCTGAAAATATCACTGATTTGATCATGGTAACTATGTTTTCCTCGGACGGCCTCTCCCAAAACCAAATAAAGCTAATTCAATTTTAACTCTTACGGCATCATGATAAGAAGGTAAAGAACAGTATTAAACTTGATGTGCCGACGACTGTACTTACATGCTAATGCCTTACAAACTTCCCGTTCCTAAACCCCTCAGACTCTACGAGCAATAAACAAATTCGCGGCGCAAGATGTTCAAAACTGCAGAATTCTGTTCGACATGGATGCAATAAAATACATGCTGCCCCACGTGGAGCACCCCGAGCTGAACATCAAACGGTTTGCGCTGAAAGGCCTGGCGCAGCTGTGCCAGTTGCCGAGAGGCCCGGAGCAAGTCCTGGCTGACTCACAGAATATTAGGAAAGTCGCCTATATGCTGGCTAAGGTAACGACTAATATTAGGTACTAAAGGCATCATAGCTTATGCCCACGACTGTAGTACAAGGTGTAAAGAAACACGCTATAGTAATATTTGAAAGGGTGGTTTAGAACTTTAGATCAACAAACTGAACATCTTCACTATGAAGGCAAAGTCGAAAAAATACAAAAAAATCTGCTGTCTTATAAATTTGAGGCGAGACGCTTAGTTTGTGAGACAGCAGATTTTTTATTATTTTTCGATGTTGGCTCTGTAAGTCAACGTTGTTCAGTCTGATGGCTTCAACCATCCGTTTAAACATTAATACGGTGTTTTGTTACACTCTGTACTCAGAGATATTCGGAAAACTCCGAATTATAATGGACAGTGGTTAAAATAAATGCCTCGAAATTGTATTATGCAGGAAGGACTACTAGAATGTTGAGAAAAGTATATTTAAGTTCCTAGCTACCTATTATTAGGCTTTAGGCTTATACCCAGCAGTGGGGTCTACCGCGCTAAAGATGATGTAGCATTATTTTGTCCGATATACCTACATGATATGAATATCGGATTATGGTAATAGGTAGGTTATGTCTTTTTGCAGATGGAAGACGTATACGTACTAGAGTTTGCGTCTCATGTTCTATCAGAATTGACTAAGGAGCCTCTTGGCTGCGAGCAACTAGTCTCGGCCAATATCCTCGGCAGTTTGTTCAACAGGATGAAGAACAGCCTCGACCCTGATGTCCAAAAGAACTGTTTGCAGGTAGCTTTCTTTTCTTCTCATCTTAATGTGGGGGCTGGGTAGCCAGCAACACTTCGGCAAAATGGGATCTTTTGTGTTGACCCCTAGATATTTGTTTCACTCTTCAAAAAAACATGGTAAAGGGCGGCAAGAAGCCAAGAAGGAAGAGAAGTAACCTTTAATTAACCGGTCTTTATCCATCTCCAAGGAGGGACATGCGTTTAGCCGCCAAGATATCGTAGTTACACAGGATATAAGTATGTTCCATAGTTTCCTCCTCCTCTCCGCACGCTCGGCAGCTGGGGTCTCTGGCCCCATCTTGATTTTATAGAAGTACCTACTATTCAAGTATCGTGATACATTGCTCTATTTGGTGCCTCGCCCCAGAGTTACTGGAAAATAACTAGAGAAAACAAGTATCTTGTAATACTTACTGAAAAAACTTTTCCAAAGACGTTAAGCAACCTCCTCGACGATCCGGTCTGCTCATCGGAAGTAACGAAAAACCAGCAGTTCAACTGGGCGTCACTCCTAGCGCTGATGCAGAGCAAGTACCTGGCCATCCAACACGCGGCGCTGAGGACCGTGGACCAGCTCATCTGTAGACACAAGGATCAAGTTATACAGAGGACCTTTAAGGCGTCAACTGGCGTCCTGGATCTATGTGATATACTTGAGGTAAATGTTGCTTCCTAGTTTTGATATCTCTGTGGGTTTATCAACTATTAGCTACCGCGCTAAAATCAAGGATGCTAAGTATTGTCTGTTGCTTTATTTGGTTTTTCTATGATAAAACTCTTGCAGTATAAGTTTAGAACAGTATTTTGTTGGCTGGGCTATTGCAAGTAGTCATAGTGATACATAACGAACCTTTCGTTATGAATTAATACTACGACTATTACTACTACGATTATTACATAGCGACTATTGTTGGTCTATTGTGTTCGCCCCAAGCTCACCCATATTTTACCTCCTACCTATATGGTATTATTTTCTTTTCATTCTCGGGTATGCGGGAAATCTTTGAGGCACTGTAACTTGACTATACATTTCAACTCCAGACTCCATACAAGCATAGAAATTTGTTTCTAGATTGTTTCTGCAAAATTTCATGGACTTAAATTGGTTTGTATTGAAAATATCACCATAGTACGTTTGTATAGAGCGCGCTCCGAATAATATACCCTTAAAGCGTGAAAACTAATCGTTTTCTAAGGAATTGATGTATCCGTTTCGAAGTACCTAGGTAACTGGTAATCTGTGGTAATTAATACCTTCAAATATTATTTTACCTTCAGTCATATGAATTCCGCGACGTCCACACCCTCGTGCTCGGCGTCCTACGCAACTACGTGGAGACGGAAGACAACGCCGCCCACCTCTACCAGTCTGGTTGTGTCCTGAGGCTCCTCGCCTATTTAGACATGGCGCTGCCTTCTATGAAGGCGCATTGCCTCGCTGTGCTCGCTAAGATGTCTTTCACTGCTAATGGAAGAGATGTGAGTAGCTTGTTATACAGACGGTTTTTTAAGTGCATGTGATCTGACCATCTTACTGAACTTTCTCTATGGGGCCAACGCTTAAACAACGAAAAAACTAATCTGCTGTCCCGTACAATGCCGTAATCCTGCTCGATCTAAATGCATGGGACAATTGATTTTTTTTCTCGATTCCGATGTTTGTCCCATAGAGAAAGTTATTCAGTTTGATGGTCTCATCATCCCTTTAAAAAAACCGTCGCCATATTAAGGACAGTCCGTCAGTATTTGAAGAAGAATAGACAAAGATCAATATGCAAGTTTAAGTGCCGCGCCCTGTCGGCCGGTGCTCTTTCAGTGGGAATTGACTCTTAGAACAAATATTGATTAATTTTTCTCCAGGCTCTATTCGGCACCGGCACCGATCTGATCTTCTGTCACCAACTTCTCGGGTCGAACGTCGAGACGTTGGCAGACGCGGCTATGGGGGTCGCCAATATGACAAAGCTCCTACCCTCTGCTGTCCGCATGGCCGAAACCAACATTATTGAGGCCCTCTGTGGTAAGGAAACCAACAACTGTCTAGTGGTACTAAGCAGTGGAACCAACAGTCCGTAAGGAATATTGTTTCCACTGCTTCTTAAGGGGCCATAGGTCCCGACGAATATTTTCTATGAGAAACGCGATTGCCGAGCGCTCCGAAAAGTGTGTGCGTGAGCCGTATTTTCGATTAAAAACAACTAACCAAAGTACTTTTTCTAGATTTTATTTATGATTGCACTAGTTAAACTAATGGTGAATATGTGAGTATAAATACCAACAATCGGAAACTATATTAAGTTCTTCTAAACTGAGAAAAATGTTTAAAAATGCATGAAAATCGTCATCTTTGTGACGATTTTCTATCGAGTGAAGTAGTTCCAATCGTGTATTCAGTTGATGATTGCACTAGATGAACTATCCAAAAATACTGAGGTATGACTTTAGTTTCGGTAAATGGTATAAATCATGCATGAAAGGACTAATGAATGTGGAGGAAGCTAGGGAGGTTTGTCAGGATCGTAGCAAGTGGCGTTCCGTTTTTTGTGCCTACCCCAGTGGGAGACAGGCGTGAGAATATGTATGTATGTATGTAAAATGAAAAATAAAAGATGCCTCCGAGGTGTTTCCACCTACTATTACGTCTTAATACAAGCACAGTATAAGAAATAGTATCTATTACTACATACAGTATGGACACTCCCTGCCTCCCACCAACTTTTTACCTCACCCCCTCTGGTCACCTGGTGGTTACCTGTAGCCTAGATCAAGCCTCTAGGCTTCACACCACAATTACACACGCTAGAATTTATGCTTTTAAAAGAAAATTGAGAACATAATTTCAGGACGATGGATAAAAACTATTTTTGAATAGACTGATGTCAATGCGTTTTATTTACGAAAAAGTCATGTACCGCACGCAGCTAAAGTTAAGCCCTAGACGTTTCGCATGTGCTGACGTCATCTTGTCAGTCTTGTCTAGGCTAGATTCTGGTACTTTAAATGTGACTAGACAATTTGTGTGACAATGTCCAAGATATTTCCTAATCTAATAGAGCAGATTCTCACATCGCTCTTTCATAATATTCAAAGTACCTGTCAATAACATCAATCTTTATCAGCTATTCTGGAAGACGATGCCGCAGAGTGGTTCTACGTGCGATTAAACACGTTGCGGGCTCTCGCCGAGCTCTGCCGTATAATAACCAAGGCTGCCTTCAACCTCGTGGAGCCGAAGACTTTCATCGCGCTTAGGAACATTAATAAAAAGTGTGAGTTTTCCTTTATTAACTAAGTAGGTAGCTATACAGATAATAAAGTCAGTTTTACCTGCAAACTGAGCAAAGGAATGAGGGAGAGGAAATGGGGAGTTTCAGTTTGGAGAGGAGAGGGAGAGGAAATGGGGAGTTTCAGTTGCTTGGCTATAAACGAACTACTGAGGGGCATTATCTCAAAACATGTAGTTACTTAAATGTTCCTTCCGAAGCATAGAGGACGTAGAAAAAATAAAGTCTTTTTTTCGACTTCTAATGTTGTTCTGTTTGATGGTCTAACTAAACACGAGACTCAATCGATGCTTTTTGCTTTGCACTTCTACGCTGCAGAAAGTCGCAATGTGTGAAGGGCCCTAATCTAATTACCCCAGTGTTGCTTATGCAGATAAAGAAAACCCAATAGAAGCGCAGCGCTTGGCTGTGCAGTGTTACATAAATCTTCAGAATTACTACGTCAGTACGAAGGCCATGATGAACGGAGACTTTGTTCAGGAACTCCTTAACATATTAATGGTAAGATTGTTTAAGATACTTAGGGCCTTTTTCACCACTTCTGGATAAGTTCTTGTTAACTTATATGACAGATAATTTGACATACCTTTCATATGAAATATGTCCAACGATCTGTCATATAAGCTAACAATGACTTATCCAGAAGTGCAGTGAAGTGAAAATATGCGGAACAGTTGAATATGCGTGCAATGCTTTTCCCTATACCAGCGACACACCTGTACGCGCCATTTTTCCTATTAGACGCGTATTCAATCGAACGTTCGGCGCTGTACGTTCCGCAGATTTGTCGTAACACTTAGGGCCTGTTTCACCACTGTTGAAGAGTTGTACAAGGATTGAGAGGGGTATGCAATCTGTATACTTTACTTTATCACACTGCAAAGTTTCAGCGATAGATGAATTATTGTTAGGGTGTCCATACAAGGAAACTCTAAAATGACTGGACTAAGTGTCAACACTTCCACTCGCCTTTGCTTGATATATTTCATTCGTACCTAAGTCTTCTTTCATTCATTCTCTCTACGTGACCGAACCATCTAAGCATAGATTACAGGACCGGAAAAAATTAAACCTAGATTATTTGTCAACCGTAATCTGTATACTTTACTTTAATCACACTGCAAAAATGATTGGACTAACTATTGTGTCGAGACCTCCGCTTCTAAATACCTAGTAGACAAAGTTGTATTACACGTGTTATTTGGTGGGCAGGTTGTATTGCATAACATAATACAGCTTTGCCTACTAGGAGGTCTCGATACAATCGTGTCATCTACCTGTTAAACATACCATGATCAAATCAATCATCTTTTCCAAAAAGGACAAGTGCGTAGCATACTCAATTGACGGAAGTGCATGAAAAGGTGTATGAATGTGAATGAGGCTAAAAAGGTGTGTTAGAGTCGTAGCGTGTGGCAGTCCGTGGTCCTACCCCCATGGGACATTGGCGTGACCTTATGTATTTTATTTTGAATATAGAATACTGTCAGCTTTATTATCATCAGATAATGGTGATGATATTATATTTGCAGCGCATAGATATAAGGCTGAAGATAATGACGTGCACCGTGCTCACGGGGCTGATGTGCGACGAATTGGGCAAGGACCTGCTGACCACGTGCAAAGGAGAAGAGGCGAGTCCTAATTTAGAGCAACTACTTTGCGTTTGTGCAAGTTTCTGTTGTGGAAATTGTAACAATTCGGTATGCCTGTTTTTGTTTATTTTTTTTGCTATTTATCACTATAGGTACCTACTTTAATTTTATTTTTAAAATATTTTGATCTGTAAAATACAATTTTGTCCGTGTTTGCTATCTACTGACCCAGAGTTATCCGGCAGGTGATATCAGAAAACCTGCGTATAGAGCACATCGGACTGCGGACAGCGTTGTGCACTCTCATAGCCGCCAGCGTCACTGAAGAGGGCGCCGACGTCTACCTTGAACTTGGGACCGTACATTAGTGAGAACAAGAGCTATTTCAGCTTTTAAGCTGCTTACATTTATCATTCTAAACATTGCATCCTACCTCTTAAGAAATATTTCATTTGCAGAATTCGCCGCATTACATAACGGCTACCGTTTTGTGTTAGCTGCAATAAATTACAGCTGGTCGAACGTCCGTCGCATTGTATCAGCGCTTCGCGTTTTTCAATACAGCTAAAGCACGCTAGCCGTAATGTAATTCAGCGGGTCATGAATTTCAATTTTTTGCCGACATTGTGCACAACGTGCAAGGCTCATCTTTAGCATATTGAAGATTTCAAGACGGAATGACGTTCTCTCATAAATGAATTGTATCTCTAATCTCTATTACAGTATGGTTGAGAATAGACTGGCAAGATACGTGGTAGGAGCTTGGGAACCGGCTCTGGAGGCGATCTTCAGAAACCATCCGTCAGCTAAACTGGCTTACACTGGATACTTGGATATCAACGACTTCACATCGGTTCTTACTTTTTATTATTTCTTGAGGTCTACAAGGGACTACTCTGAGGGAGTACAAGGGTTTGTTAACTGCCTCCGTGGTTTATTGGTTAAGAGCATTTGGCTCTTGACATGGAGGTCGTGGGTTCAATTCCCACGGGGGGACACCTAGCGATATGTCACATTGTGCGTTTATCCGCAGTTGGTTAGGACATTGCAGGCTGAATCCACTTGATTGTCTGAAAAAGAAAGATGATTCCGTGCTTCGTATGGCACGTTAAGCCGTTGGTCCCGGCTACTATCTCTGGTGGTAGTAGTCGTTACATAAAAACCACGTCAGAGACCGTAAGCGATAAGATGAAGAAGTGTTTGTTAAATACGGCATTGACGATAAAATCAATTCAATAGACTACGCATCAACGTTTCAAACCGTCTCGAAATTAATTTCTTTTGGACTGACTACAAAGTGCACCGAAAATGTGTTGCATGCATATGCTCCCCGAGACTGACTGACTACCCCTGTCTGAGATATACACTTTCAGAAAAGTGAAGGGCTTAGTTTGGATTAACATACAGGCTTTATTGCATCGCAATCGTTTTATTCAATCAAAATTGAGTATTTAAGTCGCAGATGGCGCCATGCCAGTCTATCGTACATAAATTCCGAAAAAATCATTTGTACGAGTCTGCCGGAAAGACGATCCAACCATCGCCTCCTGCACGGCTCCACTCGCCTGGACCACCACGGCTTCTAACGCCCGTCTTACATTAACAGGAAGGGTTCTACGTGGAGAAGCGTATGAGGCACTCGTTCCCCACACTCCAGCAGATCGTGACGGAGCCGTTCCCGCACAGGGAGCCGGTGTTTGTAGCCATATTCCACCCTCCACCCTTCGGCCCGCCCTCCTCCTTGGACATCAGGTCGCCTCGTGAGTTATTCGTTTATGTTTCTAAAATCTGAAACTGCTAACATCACCAACTTTTTGAAGAGTATAAGGCCTGACCAGAAAAATAAAATATCTGTTTTGGGGGCGCTGCAATCGACTATAACCTTTAATGACAATATTATTTCCAACTAGTGTTTTCCCGCGACTTCGTCCGCACAAATTATATACCAGATTTTAAGTCAGATCATAAGCTATCAAACAAAAAAAGTTTCATCAAAATCGGTTCAGTCGTTTTTGCGTGATGCGCGAACAAACAAACAAACTAACAATTTTGTCAATAGATGGCGCTGCACGTTTTTAAATCGCGCTATCGAATGTTATTTGAATTTATATAAAGAGAACCGTTACTTTTTTATTCCTTATGAATTTCTATCTATCTATCTATAACGTCACGCCTCTTTCCCATTGGGGTAGGCAGAGACCAGAGCGCGCCATCTACTACGATCCTTACATACATCTTTTGCCTCATTCACATCCATACATCTCTTCATACATGCCCGTCGGTTTCGAGTACTCCGCACCTCCCCTTTTTGTAGGACGCAACTGATTTGATCAGAATACGTCCTACGTCCTTATGAATTTACGGTTTTATAATAGTTAAGATGTTGTTCACCTAGGAAGAAGTATCAGAACTGGAATACTTTTATTTAAGACGAAACATTTGCATCGGTTTTCTCTTTTTGACGTTAAAAAAATGCCATATAAATAAAGGGTTGGATAGACTTTTGTCTATGTCACCTTTCGTGCCAAATGAGACCGATTATCTATAGAAACTTGTTATAATTATATATACGATACTAGAGTTGTTACTGTGACATATCGACAACCTATCGATAACAGTATACTCGTACTCATACCTAGCGGTAGGTATGGCTTTTAAGATTTAAGTTATAACCGGCCCAAAATAAAAGTGTAGAAAAGGGAAATAAATAATATAAAAACGAAGAAAACAATTTCATAAAAGGACAACCGACATAGGTATTATTTTTTCCCTTTACAAATACCAGAAAAATTATAGAAATTTTGAATGTAAAGTAAGTACCTATTTGTAATACCTAAATTATGAGGTTTTCTAAAAATTACTCTGATTTTATTATTTATTTTTATTCTACTGGTTAGAATAAAAATAATTACGAACTATTTAGTAATTTTTTATTAATGTAATATAAAAAAGCAACAACTCAAAATGGCTGTCAATGTTGTTTGATAGGAGGTGATGCAAGCACAATGTTTTTATATAAAATGATAAAAACTAATAAAGCATTATAAAAATAAACGGATGCCTGCAATGAGGAGTTTTCTGACAGCTACCTACTCAAACGTAGTTCGTCATACCGGCGATAGATGGCGTTGACCAGAGAGGGGTCCGAAGACGAAAATTTTAGGCTAAACAGTGAACAAAAATGCATGTCACTGAGTCAGACGCATCCGTTGACGAAATATAGGTATGCTCATATTTTGCTGCTTACTTAAAAACACATATTCATAATATTTTATTATCTGCAAGGTGGCTCGCCCTGTCACGTCAACGCCATCTATCGAGCCATTATGAACTTTTTCTTTTTTAATGGCTTTCTGAAAACTCCATAATAAAAATAGAAGAACGGTTATTATTTTTTTGGTATTATGTGCTGAATGTCTTTTGGCACCAGACTCAATCAGCAGCCTAGCATGATTTCTCGACTCGGTTTTATTCCATACTACTTGTCGCGGCAAGCACGTGTAGAGAAATTATACTAGACGTGCAGTTTTTGAATTAATGTCCATAATGAATAAAATCGACTGGAAATGTGTGAAATAAATTTTATTCACACATTTCCTAGGAATTCTATACATTTTAAAACATAATATTTTAATGAAAAACCGGTCAAGAGCATGTCAGACTCACCCATGATAGGGTTCCGTTGTAGCCATTTTACTTGTACAAGTAGAAAAAAATGTTTTTCTTACTTAGGATCTGTGAGAGAAGTTTATTCCAAAACCGCTAATGCGCGCTGCATACCAACGAAGTCTGGTCTGAAGTCAGATTTTCGTTAGTATATAAATATTAGTTCTGTTGCTAGGATTAATCTAAGATTAGTATGGAAATCTTTGAGGCACTGTAACTTTAAAACTATACATTTTAACGAAAATCTGACTTCATACAAGCATAGAGATTAGTTTCTAGATTGTTTGATTATTCAGATCTGTCCAGTAGTTTCGGAGCCAATTCAATACAAACAAAAAAACCAAACCAACAATCAAATCTTTCCTCTTAATATTTTACGGAAGGAAGACATTTCCACCACAGGCTTTTCGTTGTAGGAAAACATCGTAAGGAAACCTGCATGCTGCTATTCCGACTGGAATGGACAGTGGGTCATAAATGTAATAATACATACGTATTGTACCCACTGTCCATTACAATTAGCGACGAGCTCACCGTCACATTGGACAGAGTTTTGATAGTTGGGTACTTACTACTACTAGTGAAACGTGGATTTTCTGAGTTTTCAGAATGTGTCTGATTACCCCCGCGGATATAGTCGTGAGCATATGCATGCATGCATGCAGAAGACATTATTTTAAGAAACTTTAATTTTTTTGCGATTCATCGAGTATATCAAATGTAAATTAATTAGATCTGTAATCTCCAAGTGCAAAAGTGATCGCGAGAAAATCATTCGAACTCCATGTAGAAACCTTTGCTTAGTTAAAAAAATATTACTTGCTTTCTCTTTCTAACTCTATGCTGGAAACAGAAATGACAACATGACGACAATGACATCAAATGTCAAATGTGACACTGTGAATATATCCGTTATTTTGAGTTGGCAATGAGTGTACAGGTCGTGTGACACACGTTTGAACGAAAAACTACTATAAAAATATTTTATTTAAATACCTATCCGTATTTTAAATATTATTATTGATTATAAACATGAAAGATGAAGGAAGAGAAGAGTGTGGTGAGGGTTCAAGTCCCGCCCGAGACTTAATTTTCCCTTAAATTTTTCAATCTTTAATTTGGTAACTACCTGTCCGTAATTCGGTATAATATCAAGTTTTTTTTTTTGGAGGTCTGAATCGAAATTAATTTCGATAATGCTGTAATCCTTTCAATTTAAAATCTATGACATAGAAAATATGATTAATTGAGACACTTATCTCATAATGAATTTCTATTCAGTCCTCCAAAAAAATATGATATTATATTACGGATAGGTACCAACTATCCATGAAATGAAAACATTACAGCACTGCACTGGTAGCATGCAACACGTGATACGGCTGTATCACGTCTTTTATCTCTTTCGTTCGCACGCAAATAGAAAGAGAGCGAAGGTGTGATAGCGCTGTATCACTGCGGCATGCTAGCTGTGCTGGTAGCATGCGATGCGATACGTGTTACGGCTGTATCACGTCTTTTATCTCGTTCGTTCGCACGCAAATAGAAAGAGAGCGAAGGTGTGATAGCGCTATATCACGGTGCCATGCTACCTATGCTGATATTTTTTAAATAAAATAACGTCGTTTTTCGGTCCGTCCAGTGACGTCACTGGAATAACTGTGAACTCCTTGGTAAACATAAAATCAACTTAAAATAACTGGCCAGTAAGGAAAAAATTATATTCAATATGTCATAATTTGACAATTTTATTGATGTTGCCGTTTCTGTTTCCAGCATAGAGTTAGAAAGAGAAGACAAGTGTTTTTTATTATTTCATTGAGTTCGAATGATTTTCTCGTGACCACTTTTACCATTTAGAGATAACAGTTAAAAATGAAATGTACTTACCTATACTTAATGAAATTTAAAATCGAAGAATCGCAAAAAAAAATGAAATGAGTTTCTTACATTATGATGTCTTCTATCCGTAAAAAATATAAAATAAAGACAAAAAAAACCTGACACACGGAATTCTTTTTAAGGGTTCCATTATTACCCTCTATTTTCTAAAATACTGGAATGAAAAATCTGAAAATTTTCTACAATACAGATTTTCATAAGTACCTATACATTCAAATGAAAATATATAACAAACGCTGTAAGCCCCACTTGCGCCAACCACGGGTTAGCAATTAACTCCGGATAAAATAGCTCTTTCAGTTGTTTTTCTATACAAAAAATCATGGGTTACCAACTTAACCTAGAGTTTATTGCTAACCCAGGTTGGCGCAAGTGGGGCTTAGTATGCTACTTAATTGCTGTAAGTATGCTACTAAATCAGTGCTGGAAAAATAAAATGGGCGAGTCCGACACGGCCAAGAGGGCCGGTTTTTTCTTAGAAAATGTCATTGTTCAACAATTAGTATCTCGAAGTAGTTAGCGATTCAACCTTCTAAGAAAAACTTGACATAACGAATTGTCGATAAGTCGTGGGTCAACCCTAATTGAAAAATTTGAGTATATGAACTGTCAGTACAAATCAACGAATGATTTAGTTTATAAATTTCGGAAAATAAAACAAGCTAAAACGAAACTCCACATTATGTACCACATTCACATTGAAAAAAGCTTTACTCTGAATGAATTATTTTATTCATTACCTGGGTCAAAACCATAGAAACAGTAGTCGATTACTTACCGATGGAAAGGTATCTTTTGATTATTTTGTGTTGAAATTCCTCTTTTACTAATACAGCCAGTGGCCACACAAGCCATGTTGCATAAAAATACACTAACAATATTAATTTTCCAAATAAATGCTAAATTCTTATTTTACTTGCGCACAAAAAAAACTTCGACTTTGGTCCCAATTGGGAACCAATATGACTCGGAAGCTTACTCTTTGACGTTGAAGACGGTGACATTTATCTATGTTTGTCTTTTTTTTCACAAGAAGCTATACCATAACCAAGAATGAGAAAAATGAGGCCATAGTTATTTCGTTTTAAATAAAATCGGTCCATTCTTGATCCAACGTCCCTGTTGTTCACCTTTTAATTATTGACCCACATCTGTCAGCACGGAATAGATTTTTTTCATAGTCTATCCTTTTCTGTCGCTCAGGAACGCCATTTGCTATGACGAGAAAGATAGCGTGAGAGCAAACGCGCGCGCGCGGCAGCATCGGCGATGCTGCAATCTTTCACACGAGATCCATCAATATTATACTATGACCAGATCACCAGACCCTCTAGAATGATTTCTCTACACGCGCGCAACTCAGCTATTTCCCAAGCTACATGTCGCGGCAAGCGCGGCTTTCGCTCTCCGAAAAGCGGGCGAACAGGTAATTTTCTAGGCAGCGCCTTAGCGTTGCGCGCGTGTAGAGAAATCATACTAGACGTGCAGGATGTACTTGCGTGCAAAAGTTGGTAGATAATGAACTGTACCTACTAAAACTGTTGTGTTAAATAATAATATGATTCCGCAGACAACACGTCCAAGTCTCACATGCACATGTCGTCGCCGTCCCGGCTTCGGTTCCCGTCCCTGCCGGACGACGTCAACCTGCGCGGCTACCTGCTGCGTCTGCGCATGTGGTTCGGAGATCCGTTAGTATCATCTAATCACGCAGTATCTCTTGTAAAATTTTCCCATTTGTATGAAATGACAGCTAACTGTCCAAGGTGTGCTACTGTTTAGTGTGTTGGGACTTAGAATAAAACTTTCTATAGCCTTGCTCGATAATTTTTGTTTGTTTCAGAGCAAAGTCATTGCATTACATTGAGATTGAAGATGCTCATTATGAAGTAAGGTAATTATTTATTTATTAAAACCAACGCATTTTTTTTTTCGTCTTCGATATAATGACTAAGACGATTGGTGAAAATATCAGTTTGGACTTCAAAACTTTCGTAGGCCATGGAAATCTTAGAGAGAAAATTACCTATAGCTATGCATAACCTCACAACATCATCATCATCATCACAGCGCATATACATCCCACTGCAGGGCACAGGCTTTCCCTCAGGTGTATGGGCGTTAGTCCACAACGCGTGCCCAGAGCGGATTGGTAGACTTCACTTACGCATCGGAATTTCTTTTTCCGCGTATGCGGGTTTCCTCACCCGAACTTGGACCTCAAGATTGAGTTTCCGTAGCTCTCCGCAACGCTCCACGCACCGATGACGCCTTCTGACAACACCACCGTACTAAAATGACCAGTTATTTCCAACCCGCGTTAAACTTTTTGTTGCTAAGCTGTCCACACGTCGACAACATCAAGCTACACAAAACAAACATAAGCTGGCCCCGCGACACTATACGTTTTCTACCTACGCGAGGTCAGCTTATTTTGGTTTGTAATAACTTGATGTGTCGCCGTGTGTCCGTATAGTTAGCAGCCTCACCAACGAATTCGAAGATTTTGACTAGGCCACGATTTAGTACCCAATTAGTACTATTTAGTGCCCAAAGCACAGATTTGGTACTCCCGTATTTTAAAAGATATTTGGGTTACTTACTGAGGCTGCTAGATAGACGTCAAGGTAGCAGTCGCACCAAGAAATACTGTTTATATCATTGTGATTTATATGTCACGATTTAGTACTCATTTAGTACTCCCTATATCCAAAATTTCATTAATATTGATTCAATACAAGCCGAGATATGACAGTGCATTGTTGAGGCTGCTAACTTGACGTTTATTCCAACGATGATTTCAATGAAACGGGTGCACATTTCAAACAGATAAATACATACAGATTTAGTGCTCGATTTGGTGCCTCTTATGATATTTTTGAAATGTAGAATTTTCTTTCCTACTTCCCAAAAAAACTATGTAAAGTTCTACATACTAATCGTAATTTAGGTCCATCGATATCGTTAATCAAATTTAGACTTTATTCAACTGTAATAGGGTTTACAATTTATTTTAATTCTGTGGTTGGTACTGTCTAGCAAAAAAGTGAAATGATATTAAATTGTATAGGTACCTAACTCTGATACTTCTCAATCTCATATTTACCTATGTAATGTGAGTCCAGAAGACTATTATTCTTCTTTAAATCGACTCTACTATTATTGTACTGGAATTATTTTTTACCGTTCCGAAATAAAGCGAAGCAATAAATATTGATTTCATTGTGGTTTGAAACTTTCATGAGTGGTTCACAAACTGAACAACTTTTATTATGGGACCAATCCTGAAATCGCAAACAAAAATCAGCAGTTCCATACTAAACTGCAACGCCTACTAGACTCAAATGTATGAGACTAGTACTTTTCAAACACTACAGTGCGATTTTTGAAAGTCACTCGTTCAAATCAGCAGTAGAAAATGTAAAAATTACTATGTAGATTATTCATCATTCGATCGACGTGTTACTTTCAAATTTGCATTCCTGTTCACAACATAAACAAAAACATAAAAGACAATTTGAAAACATCTATGATAGAACAAGGTTCATCATAAACTCGTTGTAGTCCCTCGGCTGCACTCATTTGAATCAAGCAATTCTTCGACAATAGGGATGCGCCGATCCGATCCGATTTTTCCGAAGATCGGATCGCGAGCATACGATCCGGCGATTTTTCGGATCGATACAAAGCCATTCGATTTTCTAGTGGATCGATACAAAAACTTCAGAAATCGGATCGCGAATATCGAATCAGAAACAACACTACTACTGTTACTTTTTAACCTAACTCGTAGGTACATTTAAGTAATAATAATATTTATTTGCCAGCCAAAGATACATTTCATACTATTACTTGTATCACTGCACTAGGCAAAGCCTGTCTCGCGGGAATCAAACAAAATAGCACTTAATTAAAACTAAGTTATCTCGTACAAGGTTATTTCATCGCTGCCAAGATCAAAATTCGAAAAGGTGATTAAAAAAATAGAAATATCGCTTAAAATTAATTCGGAAAAATAAATATCTCATCGTTTTTAACCTTTTTTATATATTTCAGTAAAAATTCAATGATTTCGCATGTTAAAAATCCCCATGGGACAATGGCCTAAGCTTCATGTATGTATGTTTGAAGAAATCAAATATTAAAATTATTGTCTGTTTTTCATACGATCTTTTGGATCGATCTTTTGAATATCGGATCGAAGACATCCGATCCGATCGAAGGATTGCGATCCGTATCGATCCACAATATCGGATCGAACACAAATATCGCACATCCCTATTCGACAAGTTTTCGCATCACCCACCGTAATTAACGTAAATAAAATCCCGCCATCTCTCGGTATTGCTATGAACCACTTGCTATGATCGCGTGCGCCAGTTCATGGCAGTAGAGTTCCGATAAAGGCCAGGCCACAAAGAGGCGGGACTGCGGGAAAGCGGTCCGGGGCGGACCTGCGGGAAGCGAATATCTCCGGACCAGTGCTTATTTCTCTGTTACAGGGGACATACAAACTCGGACATGACCTTTCCACCACACCATACACTACAAAACACACAAAAATCTTCGCTGGTCCGCAGATATTCGCTTCCCGAGGAACCGCCGCCGGCCCGATTTCCCGCAGGACCGCCTCTGTGTGGCCTGAGCTTTAATGATAATTTTTGTTCATGATTGTACCGAAAATCGAATGTATGTAGAACTTTACATCGTTTTTTTGGGAAGTAGGAAAAAAAATTCTACATTTCATAAATATCATAAGAGGCACCAAATCGAGCACTAAATCTGTATGTATTTATCTGTTTGAAATGTGCACCCGTTTCATTGGAATCATCGTTGGAATAAACGTCAAGTTAGCAGCCTCAACAATGCCCTGTCATATCTCGGCTTGTATTGAATAAATATTAATGAAATTTTGGATATAGGGAGTACTAAATGAGTACTAAATCGTGACATACAAATCACATTGATATAAACAGTATTTCTTGGTGCGACTGCTACCTTGACGTCTATCTAGCAGCCTCAGTAAGTAACCCAAATATCTTTTGAAATACAGGAGTACCAAATCTGTGCTTTGGGCACTAAATAGTACTAATTGGGTACTAAATCGTGGCCTAATCAAAATCTTCGAATTCGTTGGTGAGGCTGCTAACTATACGGACACGTCGCCGTGTGTGTCCATCTATGGCTGTCCTACCTGTTACAGCTTTTTGAATTGTGATGTATTTTGCACACGTGGGCAGATACCGCGAGAAATGCGACGAGGTGTCGTCATCGCTGAAGGAACGAGCCCAGCTCCTGGCGGAGTTCGTGGCGGAGCAGATGAGTGGGCTGACCCAGGAGCGCGACTGTTCCATGCCCAGTGTCGACCTGCACTTGGCTGATCTGATGGTGAGGCTTATGTTCTTCTCAACGATTTCACGTTCTCGCGCTTGACAATCCCTCGTGCCTTAACACCTGGCGAAGCGCAGCGCAGAGCATTTTTTTTTTTTTTTTTTTCAATAATATGATTGACGAAGCTTGTGCTGACTGTAAATTTTGTGTAGACATTAATGAATTTTTAGTTGTTTTAATAGAGTAATGATACCTATAAATAAACGGGTTAAAATAGTTTTTTCAATTTTGTTGTTTTTTACAAGTTGAAAAGACATTGCCCACCCGAAGAACTGTAACTGTATTCGTTTCAAATCGTTGCCCAACTGACGAATGAGTATAATCAAAGAACAAATACATAGGTAGCTAAAATTATACACAAAACATGACGAATATCATACTTCCCAATGAAATGGAAATTATCCTTTTCTGCACTGGGATTTCTTATAAAATTCAAATTCTTTACCAGTTTTGTATGCGAAACGGAATCGGGCAATGTCTTTTGCATATTAAGGGCCTGTTTCACTACTTCCGAATAAGTTCTTGTCTCTCTCATACAAAATATTTCAAATGAGTTGTCGGATAATCTAACAAGAACTTATCCAAAAATTCAGACCTATCGGCCCGGCCCGGAACGGAGCCGTACGCGTGCCGCGGCAGCCGTACGGCCGTCGCGACGTATCGCGGAATGTAAACGGAGACAATACGCATAAGTTGCATGCAAATTGAAATGTAATTCCTGTTTACACATTTCAATGTCCTTTGCCGCATCCTCCGGCGATCGCATGTCAACGGAGCCGGTTATATGTCGCGGAATCCATCGGCAGCCGACCGCGGAACCGTACGGCCGACGCGACGTGTCGCGACGCGTCGCGGAATGCGAACGGATGCAAAAGTTGCATGCAAATATGAACTGTAATTCCTGTTTACACATTTCAATATGAGTTTGTGCCTCATTGATCACACCAGCAGATGTAACCAAAGCGATATGTCGTCCAGACGGAGCTGAACTCTCGCGCGCTAGGGCTGGGCTGGGTGCGGTGCGGCGGAGCCCTGGAGCGCGCGCTGCTCTACAAGGTGCTCGCGGACCGCGCGGGGCTGCCCTGCGCCCTGCGCCGCTCTACTAGCGCGCACGCCTGGTGCGAGGTCGCCGTGCCGGAGCGCGACCTGGTGCGTTAGTGTCCACGTGTAGATGTAACGCGATACAAGGTGCTCGCGGACCGCGCGGGGCTGCCCTGCGCCCTGCGCCGCTCTACTAGCGCGCACGCCTGGTGCGAGGTCGCCGTGCCGGAGCGCGACCTGGTGCGTTAGTGTCCACCGAATAGATGTATAGAGAGTGGACATATAAAGAAGGGATCAAATCCAGAAATGGCCCTCCTTAGAGCTGGTCTTACAAAGAAGTGGTCGAATCCAGAACTGGTCATATCTAGAAGAAGGCATTTTAAGAAATGGACACCGAAATGACACCGAACGCCTAAACGGTGTAAGCATACGCCATTTGACTGTACCAGTGTTACAAATAATCCAGTCTCGGTGCTGCCTCTAGTATTTCAATGGATCTGCATAGATTTTATGATACGCCGCTATTTTTATGCCATAAGGTTGAATTTCATTTGGTTCGCTATTGGTTGTTCTACACCATATTCTGGAATGATTCAAAACTGAAACATAATTAGATTGTAAATGTTGCAGGACGAGTCGTTAGAGACGCCGGAGAAGTACCCGGCGGGTCTGCTCCGCGCGAACTACGTGGTGGACCTGTCGGTGCGGCCCGGGCGCGGGCGGCTGGTCAGGTGCGGCAGCCGCGAGGCGCGCCGCGTGTGCGGGCCGGCCTGCGCGCCGCGCTACGTCGCCCTGCGCCCGCCTGACGTGTGCCGCTGCGAGAACTGACCGGTGGCAGCCCTGTCTCACTCGTTGAGGTACTTACTAGAGAGGCGACAACCAGACTACATTTTTTGTAACAATAGAGGCGAATTAGTTCAAACTTACTTAACTAGCATGTGCCAGCCGCTCGCCACACGATGGGGCCGCACTGCTGATCGTGGTGCTCAGATTTTTTTTGCGTTGTCTGTTCTATACTTAGATCAAAATAAAATAAATGGATCCTTACGCGAACATGTCAAACCAGAAAAATGAGGCAAAACAAATGGAAGGTTTACTTCAAATTTGTATGCAAGTGCCCTAGATTTGACAGATATTGACGCTAGTTTGTATGGACCAAGTGCACCAGTAGTGTGTTTCAACTTACCGCGCTTTAGGCCTATCCATTAATTTTATTTTGATCTAAGCCTACTAGAGGCGACAACCAGACTACATTTTTTGCAACACTATTTGAGGCGATTTAATTTAAAAATTCTGCTGGCCCATACAAAACTGCCAATCTAACTCGACCCTCAATGGGACAGCAGATTTTTTGTTCAGTTTGATGGCCTATTAGACCTTATAATACATGATTATTCAATGATCTCACTACACTGTTTAGGTTTAGGTGCGCTCGGCCGCCGTCCACCGCCAAGAAATTACAATCAAAAGTATTCCGCCATCTTGACGTCAAAGTGGCAAACTAATTTATAACTTAGTCGATTGACCAATAATTAAAAAATAGCTAAAGCATAAGCATATGCTCACGACTATATTCCCCGAGGGGATAGTCAGAGATATTCTGAACCCCAGAACACGATCCACGTTTCACCAGTCAGTAATACCGAAACTCTGTCCAGTGTGACGGGGGGTGAGCCCGACGCCACTTATATTGGACAGTGGGTACATTCATACCTCGAAATTGAAGCATGTCGGTTTCCTCACTATGTTTTCCTTCACCGAAAAGCCAGTCGTGTTAGAAATCGTACATAAATTCCGAAAAACTCATTGGCCTGGACGGGGACCATCGCCTCCTGCACGTCAGGCAAGGTTACTCGCCACTGGACCACCACGGCTTTTTTTATTTATATATAAAAAAATTACTCTTGTTACTTTATAGTCTACTAAATACATTATAATTATAAAGCAATGCTTTATCCCTCATAGGGTTTTTGCCTGCGAAGTGCCAGTCGCCGGCGTAATTTCGACATAATAACCGAACCATAATATACCTAATGTATTTAGCTTTAATGTAAAAAATGGCTGTGATATTCAATTCCATGTCAAAATAAAAATGTTTTTATCTTTAATTACGTGTTTTATTTATTAAAAAAATACAATTAAAAGGCAGTTATTTGTTTCGTTCGCCGTAAAACCTAGTTCTTATCTTACAATAAATACATTTTAATGACATTTTATCAAATTTCTTACCGAAGACACTCAATTGCACAATGGACGGACATACGATCACAAAATTCACAAATGTTTAATACTTAATTCATAATTAAATAATAAACGAATAAAATATTCTACCTCAATAAGACACATGCATGATATAATATAATATTTAGGTGATTATGAAGGTACCCAAAACGGGGTGTAAACGGTAATATATTTACTTGTAAAGTATTTCAGTTCATATGTAGCAAAAGGCACTGATGATGCACAGCACAGCACCCAATAGGGTGTAAGCGTAATATTAAAAGCTAAGGAATATTTGTAAACATAAACACAAAATTAGTTCATTTAGAGCTGCCATTGAAAACACGAAATTGAGGCTTACACAGGCTTCATAATACATAATATTAATTTTCAGTGAACAGTCGTGAAAAATGATTTCGAAATATTATATTTTTTTCAACACACTTGCTTAAAAAAAAAATGCCATACGATATGATGATGAACACACTTGCTCATAAAATGGCACTAATTTCACCGCAATCAGGCACATAATGACACCTGTAATCAAACTGACTTTTTCTTGACTATTATTCACTAGTGAGTTATAGGGTTGTCATTACTAGTATTCACAAGTGAGTTGTAGGTTTTTTTTATTAGTTGAGTTGCTTTGTTCATAAAAAAGTTTCGATACAAAAAACATCGTGTTAATAGTACAACATAAACCTTTTTATTATCTTCACAAGTGTGTTGAAAAATGTCGTATGATACACGTGTGTATTGATGATTACCGCCCTCGGGTCTCAATGGCGCCTCAGCGGTAATCACCAACATTACACACTTGTTTTTGACAGGCTTTATATTTCAATTACATCGGTCAGTCTTAAAGACTAATTTGTGATCTAATAATGGTCTTGAGGTCAAAATAGTATTAACTGTTATTAATGAACAATATCTGGCAAATTTAATTAAGGGCCCTTTTTAACCACTTCTGGATAAGTTCTTTATAGTTTATCCGACAGATCGTTTAACTTATTTCGTACGAAAGATATGTCAAACGATCTATACTCTGAAATGGAATCCGAGATCAAAAATTTCAAACAAAAGAGCCTCTTTTGTTTGAAATTTTTAATCTCGGATTCCATTTCAGAGTATAGTTTAATATGTTTTGTGTAGATATTCACGTTTAGAGTTCTTTATACGTATTTTAGCTGTCACATTGTAAATCAAATATAGTTATTCCAGATCAGACTAACCAGAATGATAATATTAAAATATGTGAATGTTTTTACATACATAAACTTAAAATTAGGTAGCTGTGTACTTATTACTTATCTATACTAATACCTTTTAGGTAAACAATGATTATTTTATACAAAATAATGGTAAAAATCTCAATTCACGATTATATTTATGTAAGTCTACTTATATTGTATGTACTTACGTACATGTAAGCACGTACATACGAACAAAATTAATTCAGTCTACAATTAAATACGGAACGATAAAAAATGGTAAATGACAACTTTTTATAAGTCAGTCATTGGCTCATTGTCAGTTTATGAATTAAGTACCTATTTAATCAGTGGAATGTGAATCATCGCTCACACGATGGAGCTATAATGGTCACGACTCTTTGATCGACGGAGATCAATGGCTGGTTCATACAAAAACACGATTAGTATGGGACGCGCGTTCGCCGCTTCGACGGTGGAAAGATGCGGATCACGTCCCATACTAAACTTTTTGTATGGACGGGCCGTCGATCGCCGTCGGTTTATGTATCGTGCCCTTGTGCCTCAAAACGAAATTAATATTGAATTCCATTGAAACGAATTATGAACTGTAGTAACATATCTTGTTCTAAAAATATATTTAGTCATCCGATACTAGTATTTGTTAGAAACCAAAGCGGAATTATATTACTGGTCACTTTTGACATCACTGGTCTGTTGAAACGTCATTTAACATAGGTCATAATGGTCCTTAATAACTAGCGGTGGTGATTATAGGTCATTTAAAGCAGTAACAAAATATGGCTAGTATTTTTGTTCTGGGCAGTCAAAGTTAATGATTTAGGACAATGCACCACTGATAATAAAAACTAACTAAAACACTATATTTGTGAAGGACATCCCAGAAAAAAAATTACGTCGACACCATGACATTGCATTTATGTTATTCAGAAAACTTTATGATTTCCAGATATATTAAGGATCGTTTTTCATTATTCTTGAAAGTCTTTATTATAATCATAGGTACTTATGGACATCGCAAAATGTTAATTGCAATTCTGCTAGGTTTATAAGTGTATACAAAAATAAAGCATATAATTAATAATAATAGACTTAGGCCCACTTGCGCCAACCACGGGTTAGCAATTAACTTTGGATAAAATGTCTCTTTCAGTTGTTTTTCTATACAAAAAATCATGGGTTAACTGGTTAACTTAACCTGGAGTTTATTGCTAACCCAGGTTGGCGCAAGTGGGGCTAATAAAATTATCTAAATGTGAAAAGGTACTAAAATAAACAGAGATCGCTACAGCCAGCCATTTACTACGCAAGCGCGAGAGCAAATGTATGGGTTACATTCATAGATTTAGTATATACTACGTTAGATCAGAAATGCGAAAGAGAAAGGGCATAGCAATAACCTCTATTAGAGCGAGATAGATAGACGAGACCATTCACGAACACGCTATGAGTCTCGCTGTATGGCCCTAGTGTCAGTTGTCAACGGAACGAATTCCGTTTTTTTTTCCAAAATCTCAGGTTTTTTGGTCTCGCCTTGGATAATCCGTAGCCGATCTAACGTGGTATATGCTAAATCTATAGTTACATTAGTATTATTGTCACCTAATACAGTCTTCCCAGACGTCAGATATACAATGCTCCACCAATAAGTTTAAACGTGTAACGGCGATCAACATAAACAGAATTGTACTATGTTTTACATTAATGACCATTATCATTACCAGCGACCGCATTGTATTTATGATGACGGCACTCCCCGGGTTTTATAAGAATCTCACTTCATTTATCAACGGTTGAAATGTAGGTAACAAATTCTTGCACACACATCCTCAATAACCTTTCGGCTCCCATCAACCAAATTAAAGCTCGACCAGAAAAATAAAAAACCTCGCTATGTTGCGGAAAATAGTTGGAACTAATTTTTGTACTTGGTACACTGACATAAAAGGTTCTAGTCGATTGCAGCGCCCCCAAACCAGGTTTTTTATATTCCTGGTTAGGCTTTACCACATTTCAAGTCAGATAAACGAAAGATTTCTAAGTGCGTTCACACACGATGACGCAATGACGCAGCAGCAAACGTCAGTCCGTCATTTGTGAAGCAAGGAGTTGTATGAAACCGCGCACGTAGAAGCACACACGGTGACGCACTGACGCACCGGGTGTGGTTCTATGGACTGACATCTGTCGCTCCGTCAGTGCGTCATCGTGTGTGAACGCACTAATGGACAATATTTAATTTTTTTGAATCATCTAGTTGTATTGAATAGACTAAAAATAAGAGATACGTATTTTTGAAATATGATTTTTTCTGACATCCTTTCATAAAATGAAATGTCCATTACGGGATCCGAAAAGTTGATGACCCTCCTAGCTCGACCGGACCTGCTATCACATCACGTAAGTATATCAGACGGTGGTCTGCGGCACCCCGTGCACGAGTTGCGTGCGGGAGCGTGCTCGGGGCACGGGCGCCGGGTCGCGCGTCACGCCCTCCTTCAGCGAGAGGGCGGAGCCCGTGGAGGCCTGCGACGGAGGCCGCGATGACTGCAGCGTCTGCGGCTGACTCGGCTGCAAGGAAAATATACTGCGTGGTGATTGTCTCCAGACTATAATAATGGGCGACCATTCTTTACAACCGAACGAGTAAAAAAATGACGTCAGAAAGCTGTTTAGGTGATACTATGATAGTAAGCGCCGAAATTATGCCGCCTAATTTCGGCAGATGTGGAAGACATAAAGCCATTGACTTACCTACACTCTAGCGATAGACAGGCCCTTTCATAGAAACAACATGTTCCACTTGAATGCGGTGGGCGCACCGCATGGCATTGATGTTCCCGAGTTCACGTCGTCTCTATGGCAATGACAGACCACAATGTGTCATTTTGTGTGACAAGTTGTTTGTTTGAACGAGCTTGTCTATCGCTAGAGTATATGTCAGAGCATAAAGCTGAGTTACGGTTAATATTTCTTCGTTTCTCCGCTCCGCTTCAGTACTTGTAGATGTTGTCTATAACCAGTAGCCAATCAAAACTCACCGCTCTACTGAGAGTCTGCGGCGTCTGAGGTCTCTTTATCGGTACGTCTCTGTACTCGTAGATGTTGTCTCTGGACCGCGTCGTGTTGTCTATGCCCGGGTCGCCCACGTCTGGCACCATGAATATGTCGTCACTGTAGTACCGGTCCGTCTCTCTGAAAGTATCACGATTATTGTTGAAACTAAGATGTTATTGAGACCGATGAGCATGTGTAAAGCGGCTCATTGATTGAAGAGGCAATAATTATGTCTCACAGAGAGGCTATCTATTGTATCTGTGGTTACTGCAATAGGCGTGTATAGAGAATAACATTCAAGACGAGCATCAAAACAAAGCTTGAAGCGATCTAAGGAAGCGATAAACGGTAGTTCAATTTAAAGTTAGCATTTTTAAGGCTTGTTAGCTTTCGTTGTGATAATTTGAGTTACCTATCAGCAGTAGTACCTATTACCCACGATGCGAGTATCTAATTAAACTATTATAAAACTGTAACAGAAGTTTGTCTGTACCAAGAAGATTGGAATGCTCGTCTGTACATTCAAGATATTTACAAAAAAAAGATTACGATTGTGTTTTTACTTTTTAGGTATCCCTGACTCCAAATAAACCTTTTTTTATTATAGAAATTTTTCTGTCTGTTTATTTTTTTGTAACAGCATAACGTAAAAACTACTGAACTGATTTAGATGAAACTTTTTTTGTTTGATATGATTTGTCTTAAAATCTGGTAGGTATATATAATTTGTACGGACGAAGTCGCGGATAAACTCTAGTAACTTAATATAATTGAAAATCTACCGTCAGTGAAGATACAATGCACCTGAATAGTTTCCCCAGAATCAACAACAGTAAAACTACAGAGGTAAAATTTACTACCTAAAATATACATTATATTCCTATCAGTTGTAAATAAATTGTACCTACACTACTGTTGTCAATTCTGTAGGTACTTTGCTTCTAGTTAATTAAGGTTTTAAACAATGCAACTAAATTAAAATAATATGCAATCTTTTCTATAATAGTATCTACAAGCGTAAAACAAATTAAAAAAAGACGTCACTTCAAACCAAAGCGAGTAAATGAATGGTTAGTCAATGTTCACCTACATTGCCGGTATCAACTTCCATTTTGGAGGTATCGCCCTGTTATAAAACAACGATTATTGTGTTAGTATAGCAGCATTTCATTGGTTATTATTTACTATGAACTACATACAATAAAAGTAACCCATAATTCACCATAAGTTCCCAATAAACAATTTGGTCGCAAAGTCAAATATTAGACGCATAAAGCCTGTACCTACTTGACGAAGAGTAACAAAAATTACTGTTATATAACTTTAATGAAACAAAACAGTCGTATAAATGGCGGATTGTTAAAGAAGCACCTTTTTTCGTTTCAAAATTAAACCTGTGGAACCCTGGGCGGTTCATTGATATTCTGTTAAGTATTTTAAGAACAAATTTTTTTTAACAATATAGACTTAAGCAAACTGTCAAACACTTTGGTAACTGGGAGTTGTAATTATTGAAACTAGAGAACGTATGATACATTTTATGACACTAGGCGCCTTAGAATTCGTACAGTCCAGAATATGGCAAAAACCGTATTTAATTAAAAGCAATGATCCTACCTCTTGGCATTCCGCCACAGCATGCAGCACACGACGAGCAGCACAATCAGCAGCAGGCAGGCGCTCGACACAGACCAGAATGCGATCTGCAGCGGCTGCTTAGGCTCCCACCAGTACTGCAAGTTCACATTACATACATCTTAGATTACAGAACCTATCCTTCCAGTATCTCCACAACATGGACCGCTATTTTATAATTACTAGAGAAATGGTAAGGCTGTTTTCAAATAATGAAACTAAACAACTTTTCCTTGGGAACATGGGTCGGAAAAGGAGATTTTTTTGGACCTTCCATACGGTCCATGCTGTAAAGGGTCCAGCCGATCGATTTTTTAAGGGAGGTCAAAAAAAACTCTGTCTCACCTCGGTGATGGGTGGGTAAGTAGGCAGGAACCTGCCGACCACAGTGGGCAGGTAGACCGTCCAGAAGGCGAGCTCCGTCTGCCTGTAGTTGAGCTGGATGGTCGAGTTGTAAGTGGTATTCAGGTTCAGGTAGCGGAGTTGTCCAGCTTTTGCTACTTCGAAGTGCACGCCGAGGATCCGGGAGCGGGTTGGGTTGCTAGCGACAAGAAAATAGGAATTACTAATCGCAAATTAGTCACTATGAGAATTTGACAAAATTATAAATTGGGTAGCCGACATGAGAAATTCGAATCGTTGCGAAGTAAATTAACTTTATAAATTGTGATTTAGCACTGCTTTGACTCTTATTTAAAAAACTTGTTTGTCTTGTAAGCAACGCCGGGGATGTATGTTAGTGTATTATACAGGGTATTAGGGTTGAACTAAATGCGTTAATTAAACAGGGGGCTTCAGACTATCAAATTGACTAACTTTCAATAAGGGATCAACATTGAAATCGCGAAAAAAATAAGCTTTTCCGTTCATTTAGGTCGAATCGCCATTCAAATTTTGCTATGATTAACGCTAAGATTTTTTTCTACTGTACACTATTTTACACCATAAATTTGAAATTTATGTGAATCAACAAAATCGATCCAGTAGTTTTACTTCTCGAACTCATCAATACTGGTTTTTCAAACATTTATTTGAATTATTTTTTACATTAAGACGTAATAGTAGGTGGAAATACCTCGGAGGCATCTTTTATTTTTCATTTTACGACTAGATTTATACCATTTACCGAAACTAAAGTCATACCTCAGTATTTTTGGATATTTCATCTAGTGCAATCATCAACTGAATACACGATTGGAATTACTTCACTCGATAGAAAATCGTCACAAAGATTACGTATTTTCATGCATTTTTAAACATTTTTCTCGGTTTAGAAGAACATAAAATAGTTTCCACTTGTTGGTATTTATACTCACATATTCACCATTAGTTTAACTAGTGCAATCATAAATAAAATCTAGAAAAAGTACTTTGGTTAGTTGTTTTTAATCGAAAATACGGCTCACGCACACACTTTTCGGAGCGCTCGGCAATCGCGTTTCTCATAGAAAATATTCGTCAGGACCTATGGCCCCTTAATCATCAAAATCGATCCAGTCGTTTTACGACTCGAATATAAACATTGATTCGGGGCGAACATAGAAACTTTAATTTTAATTCAGTTACAAACTAACCCATATCTAGCGAAGTCCGAGTAAGCCTTCATGAAGAAGTGGCTCATATTCCTGTCGTTGTTAGTCCAGGCGGCGCGCTCGATCCTCTGCCTGGCGGGGAAGAACTCCTGGTCCATGAACGGAGCTCCGGTCAGGAAGTAGTGCTCCGTGTCGTGGGCGTACTGCCTCCACTCCGGCCACCGGAACGCTTCCACGGTCGTGTTCAGCACGTACATGTAAACCGGCACGTTCTGTTCTAGGAGAAGCTTCACCATTTTGTCTGTGGGCGCTCGGTATAGGAAGTCGGAGAGGAGCTGTGGGAAAACATTGTATGTCTCATTATCATTAATTTATCATTAATCATTGTCATTAATTAACGCCTGCGGCGTGCGATCGCACACGATCGCGTTCCGTCTATCTTATATGCTCTAGCAAATGACGTTCCTGAGTGACAGAAAAGGATGGAGCGACGGAAAAGTGCGATCGCGTGCGGCCATGTGTAGTTCAACCCTAACAGCTCGGTACCTGGTGAAACGAGAAACAATACACAAGGTGTGTAAAAATAACAAAACACCCTAATAATATTGAAACCCTAATATTAATTATATATATATTATTATATTAATATTATTATAATATAATTATATATATATATTATTATTTAATACCCTAATATTATTTTAATATTGTGGATTAGACCATCAAACTGAGCAACTGTCACTATGGGATGTAAACATGACAAAAAAAATGTATAACACTGGGTATGGCTCGTAGGTATGGAGCCAGCGGTTACTAAAAGATTAAAGAAACTGCGAGAGCAAACCCTAATAAAAATAAACTGCCTTTCGACACCCGCTGGATACTTCACACAAACAGGTTCGCACTGAGAAGAGGCTAGCACATGTATGCAGATTACATAGTGAGTGATACAGAAATACACCACTGCTTACTGTCGTCCACCTCCCATTGCCATACATATTACTGGAAGCAAAATAAGTCAGTTTCAGTACAATGTTAGGTTCCTCTTTTTTTAAATAAAATATATATATTTTTTTGTAATTTTGCGGTAGCTGTTGCTGTCTCCCGTTTGCAATGGAGGGAAGTCGGATATTTCTTTTTCCTATTCCTCCTATCTTCTTTGATTAATTCATTGCTAGTTCCAAGACAGATTAGAATCATCCCCCTTTCTCGCTGGACTACATTGTCTAGTGTTATGTATGGTTGCCGCTGTAGATCCTGGTTTACAGGAGTTACAGCGGTGGGAATTCGTGGTGGGCCTAGGCCAGGAAAAAATTGTGCTTATCTCAGTACCTACGGTCGAGTGACGGAGGCCTCGGCAAATAAAATAAATCTTACATGAATATACTGGTCCCTGATAGCGCTAACGTTGCGCGGCTCCGGGTGGTAGGTGTACATGTACTTGATGGCGTTGTAGACGCCGAGCGGGTTCAGGGTGTAGTTGTAGCGGAACACCAGCTCCGTCACCTTCTGGTTGAACCACTGCTCCGAGATCGAGTACGACGGCGCCAGCGACGCGTTGTTATCTGCAAGTTTACAGTTTATTCTGTTTTACATATTATTTATGAGTGGGTAATTGGAAGCAAGGTTCGTACACAGGGTGTCCTACGGCTATGCGACACGGAAAGAAAGTACCTTAAATATTATATTTAGAGAATTTTACTGAAAGAAGACATCAATTCAATTATACACATCACACACGACTCACGACGACGACACGACTTCATGAACTGCGTTCAAAGATTTTTAAGTATAGGTATACGCCAGATGTGAAAAAAAACATATACTCCTTTTATTTTATTTATGAATTATGATAAAAGTGGAAAGAGAAGATCATTCGGTATTTTTTTTAAATAACATGATCTTAAATATTATTGATTATAAACATGTTACAGCCATGTTGTGTTATTGTATTGTTGTGTTGTGTGTATTGGATAACGCACTTCCCCGGATTGGAAGAGTGGGTTCAAGTCCCGCCCGAGACAAATTTTTCAATCTTTAATTTGAATAACATAATCATCTTAAATAAAACGAAAACCATGAAATTTAACATTATACAAATGAAATTGAAACTAAACAAACATTTTTTTGCGTCGCGCAATCGGGTAAAAAGTAAAGTAAGTTGAAAGTTAATATTTATTATTATAATAATCTATTATTGTTAGTATCAAAAGATTCAAAAATAAATCAAATTATGTGCTGAAACGACGGCCAAGCGAGATGAATGGAGAGAATGACATATTGCGCCGACCCCAAATAATGGGAAATGGGCAAGAGAATGAATCGCAACACAGTTTCCAATAGGTATTATGTTTTCCATCAGTGTTCATAATTAAACATTTTGTACCCTCCCACTCCACAATAAGGTTAATACTCACACAGCATATAAGCGGCCTCCTGCGTAGTGACGCCGGTCATGTACCTCAGCGCAGGGTTGAACATGCGCCGCTGGATCAGCTCCTCGGGCATGTTCTGCAGGAAGTGCCAGTCCCTCTCGCGCCAGCCCTCGTACCACTCGTCCCCGGGGAACGTGAAGTTCCTCTCGAGGACTGGGCCCCAGGGGATGAACCCTACTTGCGGCTGGAAGAGAAGGTTATAGCCTGTAGGATCCCACTGCTGGGCAGAATCACATAAGTAAATACCCCACAGAGGCAAAGCTTCATACAATCGCGCTACGATAGGTATACTATTTGCATGATCTTTCATTGACGAGTTCACCTACACGCCACCCGTGGACATACCGGTTCGGCCAGACAATCTATGAGCGAGCACGTCACGTGATAATCTTGTGGGTTCCTTAGAAGCTGTCTCTGTGGGCTATTTACTCATGTGGCAAAACCACAAGCCTACTATCACAAAAAAGGGTGAAAGGGAGTGGGCCATAATCTAGTACTCGGGCCCAGTGCGGGGGTCGGTAGTGGCAAAATAGTAGTCGGAGACTACTACTGACTAGCTACTTTGTAGGTCCGCAAAATGTGGCCGGCGTGCACAAGAACCAGAAAGAAGAATGTTTGAGACGAGCAGCGAATGTGTAAGAGCTATATTACACAAGTGATTTGTATTACACAACTGTACCGCCGCGACATCGCAACTGAATAGCCGGGTTTTTACTGAGCGTTGTCGCCTCGATTCCACCGATATCTGAATTATATCGTTCCGTCAACGCCTATGCTCAAAAATTTACTCTGATCTTAACGACTAGAAAGCACTGATTATTAACTAGTGTTTACGCGCACAAATTATATACCAGATTTTAAGTCAGATCATAAGCTATCAAACAAATAAAGTTTCATAAAAATCGGTTCAGTGCAGTTTTTGCGTGATGCGCGAACAAACAAACAAACACACAAACAAACAGACAGACAAAATGTCTAAAAAAGGTTGATTTCGAGTCAGGGATACCTAAAAACCATATCGTAATATTTTTTTTGTAAATATCTTCAATGTTCAGACACACTTCAGTTACAGTTTTATAATAGTTTAAGATTCCTTGTATTTGTATAATATACCTGAAACTCAGCATTGCCAAGCTCATAGAAGCTCCTGCCTTGCCGCAGGCAGTTGACCAGCTTCCACGAGGAGTCTATAGGGCAGCCCAGCAGTCGCCCGAACACCAGCGACGTGTTCTGCACCCGGAACTTGTCCTCTATGATCGCCCAGTCCGCCAGTGCTGACCCACTCTGTCATGTCATGGAGATAGGGGTTATAGTCTATTGGCAGTGAATATGTTGTTCGTAGTTTAAAGGCGTAAAGCTTGGATAGGCTGCTAGTTTGATTATAATATGCTTCACAGAGAGGCAAACATAGGGGTGAGAAATTGCTATTATACAAAAGACAAACAATTTATTTATTCATCAAAGAAATCAGAGAACAGTAGGTCTACTACCATGAGTTTTCACTACAATTTACTACTGTAGTTGCGACGTCAATTTTGTATGACAGAATTAGTTCTGAACGTAACCACTATAGGAGCGCTGTACGAAAATACAAAAACTGTAGTTTACTACAGTAGTTTTACTGTAGTATACTACAGTGTTAACTCATGGTATGCCTACAGAGTGCCGGTATTCCATTTTCATTGTGGGTCCTCAAAAATGTGTTTCTTCTTAAGTATCAAATTTATATTTTTGGATTACTGTTATCTGTCTTCATGTCAAATTTCGATTAAATTGGTTCAAAAATGAGGGAGTAATTGAGGCAGACAGACAGACAGAATTGACGAAAGTATTATGGGCCATAGGTCCCGGCGAATATTTTCTATGAGAAACGCGATTGCCCAGCGCTCCGAAAAGTGTGTGCGTGAGCCGTATTTTCGATTAAAAAGAACTAACCAAAGTTCTTTTTCTAGATTTTTTTAATGATTTCACTAGTTAAACTAATGTTGAATATGTGAGTATGAATGTAAAAAATCGGAAACTATTTTAAGTTCTTCCAAAACGAGAAAAATGATTAAAAATGCATGAAAATACGTCATCTTTGTGACGATTTTCTATCGAGTGAAGTAATTCCAATCGTGTATTCAGTTTATGATTGCACTAGATAAACTATCCAAAAATACTGAGGTATGACTTTAGTTTCGGTAAATGGTATAAATCTAGTCGTAAAATGAAAAATAAAAGATGCCTCCGAGGTATTTCCACCTACTATTACGTCTTAACGGTTCTTCGTTTGACTACGGAACCCAGAGAAAATGAGGGTAAGACTCCTGTGGGCACACTGCTATTTCTTATTCGCTGTGTTACCTGTGCTATGATGCCGGTGACGAAGTCCCTAGTGGAGGGCGCTACGGCGAGCAGGCCGGCGGAGGCCGCGCCGGCGCCCGGCCCGAACAGCGTGATCGCGCCGCGGTCGCCGTTGAACGGCGCTATGTTCTCGTGCACCCAACGCAGCGCCATCGCCTGGTCCAGGATGCCGTAGTTACCGGGCGAGTTCTCGTCCGCCGTCGATAAGAAACCTGGTGTAGAACAACGTTTATAAGGGACCACTGTTTTCCTACGATTGGTCTGCACGTATTTTCGTCAACGTAGCGAGATACATGATATATTAGATTTTAATCTCATCAAAATCGGTTCAGTAGTTTTCGCGTGATGGCGCACACAAATAAACAAACAAACAGACCCTAAGCAATCACTGGCCAGCCAGTCAGCAATGCTGCTGTAGCGACTACAGCATGAGCTTAGACTATTTATATATAGGTATGGACGCGTGTAATTCTACTAACTTTTCTGCCATTATTTGTTTTTTTAATCATGAAAAAAATTGTCGTGTGAAACGTGATAAGTTCGAAATTATTGTTCCGCAATTATAGGCTGTCGCGTTTAGTGATAAGATATAATATTGTTTGTAAATGCGTAAAATTTGTTGATCTTGTACGTTGGCAGAGGGGAAATGCTAACGGCGGGTCCCTATATAAATCGTCTAAGAGCATGGGTGACTGTCACGCCATACAACTCATACTGACACGAAAAGCGAAAAATAAAACATTACCATAAGAAGAACTCACCAAGAGCTCCAAGCCTGTAGTTGATGGATACGACGACGACGTTGTAGAAAGCGGCCAGCATGTGCCCGGGGAACAGGTTCGATGCCCCGGAGCTGAACTGTCCGCCGTGGATGTACACCATAACCGGGTACTTCTGCGCCGTGGTGCCGGCTTCCGTCTGAGAGGAGAGTGAGTTTTGTTACTATGGTGATAAGGTTCAGGTTGTGGAAGCAAGATTTCCGTCACTGTAGGTAAAAAAGTTGAAGGACTATATCTTATCTTTTAGGCTCGAAACTTAAGGCTCAGGACTGTGAAGCTAACATTATGCATACAAAAAAACTGGTCTCTCTCTCTTATCGTGTGGGCAAGCCATTAGGTGCAATAGCGAGAAATTAAGGCGGGGCATACAGACAGACAGAATGGACGAAAGTATAAGGGTTTCTTGTTTGACTACGGAACCTTAACAAATCGGTTGATAGGTCTCGATTTTAAAGAAACTTCATTTTTGTTAAGGAGGGACAGGGATTGGCCATTCTGTATGGAGTACTACTTCTGTATATTCTGTGCTATTCCAATTATTAAAACACCGACTTGCAGATTGCAAGTACCTACAATTATTTATTGTGTTGGATTAGGAGAATCACACCGTTCTTGTAACATCAGCTAATTACCAATTGTTAATCCTTTCCCACATTAATTTTATTTACACAAAGTATTACATATTTCACGGCCATCACATAAATCAGTGTGACAACTAGATCATTGTTGAAAGACCTTTGTAATTAGGAGCGCTATCATAACATAATACATTTAACCCATTATACCTACGTATTGTTGCTCAATGTAGGTCAACATTTGTCCCCAGAGCGCAATCTAGACCATCTGATAAACGATAGGAATAATAAAACGTTGCATACGATTTCATACTACTGCAACTAGTTTTATTTTACCAACTTTATTCATCATCGTCATAATCTCAGCTGATAAGACGTCCACCGCAGACTACTAAAGGATCGCCACGATTGGTCCTGGGATGCCCTGATTCAATCTTCCAGTACAGCGGTGAACAGTTTCGGAGAAATTTCGTCTCCCTGCCTCACACCTCGCTGTAGTAGGATAGGTTTCGAGTTCTGTTCCTGTAGTCCTATTGTTTTCGTACAAGCATTTCAGCACTTCAATTTACCGGTACAGTAGTAGCAGATTTATATGTTTCCCGATGTAACTGTGCAGTTGACAAATATGTGCCACCTTCAATCCCTTGACCCGATTGGCTAATAGTTTTTGTAACCTTTTCGCTGCTATCGGACGAGTCGATCAATGCTACGAGGGTAATTATTTTCCTGGTCGTACTGTAGTCAGTTTGGCATAGCTGGAGAGACTGCAGTACAGCCCATGTCTCGATCGAATTGAAGGCTTTCTGTATCACCTATATAACATTATTCGAATCCCAAACTACAGGCTACAAAGATTTTATTATGGTAGCAAGCGCCCGCGACTTCGTACGCGCAGACAACTGATATACGTGCTTGACAACCTCAAAGTATAATATATATTGATTGAGTTAACCAAATGCATTGAAATAAAGACCAAGTGTCCAGTATTCTCTAAGTTATGCCCTGGTCTTCTGAAACTCCATCCAAATAGGTTCAGTAGTATTGATGCGATCGCGTTGCGTACACAACGTGTATTTGGTACTTATACAGGGTAAATACTTCAACGTTCGATCAGCAGATTGCATTTAATATGTCCAAAAAAAATTTCACAAATTTTGTTTAGGTTTCTTAGGGAACATTGTTCACGTATCATGGGTACACCTTATAAAGAAATGCAACTGTGTACCCTACCACCCTGTAAATTCCACGCAGATTCCCTCGCAGAATACAGTGTATAGGCGCTATTTAGCATACACAATGCACAAATGCTCCTAATAATTAATAATCGTTTATTTCTACAGTGAATTCAAATTAAACCTACAATACAGGGTGAAATTGATATCATTAGCATCCTTTAAAACTAAGAGTCTACCCATCAAACTGAACAACTTTTACTGATTTTTTCTTGCTCCAATTCGTTTGCTCCCATAGTAAAAGTTGTTCAGTTTGATGGGTAGACTCTTAGTTTAAAAGGATGCTAATGATATCAAATTCACACTGTAAAATTTAGCAATTCCATTAAAAGTTTCAAAAACCGAGACAGGCTATAAACGTATTAAGTATACTGATCACGCCCACACAACATGTCTGTTTACGGTTACGGTTACGTGAAGTAGCTGAATTGAGTCTAATTGGCAGAATTTGCTCTGCGGTGCAACAAAGCTCGCGCTGAATCAGGCGTGCCGCGTGTCATCCCAAATTGACCTTTATGTGCTTAATTAATGTTTAACACAGGTGCAATATATCTATGTGCATGTTAATAAAATACCGGCCAAGTGCGAGTCGGACTCCCACACGGAGGGTTCCGTACCTACTACCATACAATATTACCTACCAATATTTTTTATTTTTTTCGAGATCTTTAGCGCAAGCCCGACACACATTTGACCGGTTTTTAGTATAGGTAGCGTATTATTTTGTTATAATTATGAACGTCACTGTTTTTAGGAAAGAAAGACACATTTTTGAGGAGTAGACCATTAATGTCAAGGAAATATGACCTCTATATTTATTTTCGCTCATAAGTTCAAGCGAGAACGGGAGTAGCTGACGTATCCTGGTCAGATACAAAATCGGCAGCTTTGTAGCGTCAATCTCGCAATTAGTGAATTAATTGCTCTTTCCGGTCGCCTCGCACGAGGTCAGTTGATTGACTCACGCCGCGCCGGGTTACTCAGAAAGGATTTATTGCTTATTACCCAGATGTTACCCACAGTAAAACTCATTTCGAAAGGAATTTGAAATAGTTTTGTTAATTAAATATTTTCAAATGCTAAAATTGGAAATATCATAAGATTAATTGACTGATCAGATTTTAAAATAAATCTCGTCGCATATTTTCGTTTCGGATTTTTTATAAAACACTACTTGTAGTAGCAGGGATTTCGAGATTCTAGAAATAAATAACCTCTCTTGTGTACTCTCTTTACCCTACAACAATAATGTAAGAATAGTACTTACATTAGGCGAGAATATGTTGAGATACAGGCAGTCCTCGTCCATGTCGCGGATGCCCTTCGTAGCGCCGGTGTACCGCACGGGCTGGGGGCAGGCCGGGCCCCAGTCCACCGCCTGCATTAGCTGCCAGCCGGGGTGTTGTCGGGGCGGCTAGGGGGTTTGAATGATTATTGCATCATGTTGCCTTTATACATTAAACAAATCTGTATAGTGCTATACCAGTGGGCTAACATGTCGCCTAGGTAGAAAACAAGAAAGTCCGAGATGTGATAAAAGTACAGACACAATGTTCAAAAGAACTGAAAATACAAACATCTAAAACAGCAAAAGAGGTTGTTTTTTAAATGCTGACAGTTTTGAGGGGGTGATCAGACCAAATTGAACAACTTTCTTGGGACCAACATCGAAATCGCCAAAGAAATATTAATTGTCCCATACATAATGGATTAGTAAGTTTGCAGTTTTATATGTATGGAACAGCAGTTTTTTTTTCGCGTTTTCAATTTGGTCTTTTGGCCTTATAGAGAAACTTGTTCAGTTTGGTCAAACCCGTATAAAACCGTCAGCATATTAAAAAGGTCCCTGTTTTAGTGTATTGTCTATGACTAAGCAGCAATCTGCTGCAGCATCATCAAAACATACCTTAAACCTTCCTTCCAGCACAGGGGGTCTAGCGTAAGGTATACCCAGGAAGACAGACACCTCTCCCTGGATCCTCTCCACCGGGGTCAGCCAGGGTCTGTAGCCGGAGTCCGGGTCTGGATTGTCGTAAATGTACACCTGTTTTGGATTTTACAGAATCTTCAATGTAAAACAGACTAGAGTTTAGTAGTTGTCCGTTTGGTATGGGAGAGCAATAAATGTACAAAATTACCTACCGATTGATATTACTTTTTAGCTATAAGACCACTGACATACACTCTAGCGATAGACAAGCTCGTTCAAACAAACAACATGTCACACAAAACAACACAAAATGACACATTGCGGTCTGTCATTGCCATAGTGACAAAGTGAACTCGGGAACTCCGGTGCGCCCACAGCATTCAAGTGGAACATGTTGCTTCTATGAAAGGGCCTATTTATCGCTAGAGTGTAAGTCAATGTATAAGACTGTCTTATTTAAAGTTTTTTGTGTTTCTTTCAACATTTATTAGTAATATTTTGAACTACATATTTCTCAAATAAAATGCAAAAAAACATTTCAAAATTAAATGGAATTAAGAAAATAATTTTTGAGAAATTATGGAATAATCTAACAATAAACAATAACTTAAAAAAACTTTTCCTACAGGCTGTTGTTTTATGTATTTTTTTGACTGACGAATCTTGTTCTGATGACTGCTTGTTTTTTGTAGTCATTATCAAATTATTTTTATTATCAATAAATAATGGTATCGATTCGGTATTGCCACGACTTAATTTATTTTAACTTAACTAAATTTATTCCTGTCATTTTCTAACATTCGACTAAGAAAAGAGACAGAAAACCAAGAACTGACTTTAGTGCTGTCAAAGTGACGCTACACGCCCAAAATAAGATGGTATCATAATGCACGCCATCTTATTTAAGTCGTTTTTGGGCGTGTAGCGTCACTTTGACAGCACTAAAGTCAGTTGTTGGTTTTCTGTCTCTTTTCTTAGTCGAATGTTAGAAAATGACAGGAATAAATTTAGTTAAGTTAAGTCGCGGCAATACCGAATCGATACCAATGTATACCTTAAACCCCTGGACCTGTCCGAAGTTGGTATTAACAAATATATCTCTCTTCAGTTGTCTTGAGTCCCTGCGCTCTTTCCCTTGCAGGTCCTCCCTCCATCCTCCGAGGACTCCGGGGAACAAAGCATCCGGGTTGTTTGGGTCTCGGTTCTGTGGACATTATCTTACATGAGACAGGTTGCAGTTGCCTGAGTCTGATCAGAAAAATACCTGCTTACAATTAAATTAAAATTGCTTGTGATTGCTTCATTCAGATTGTTTTTGATAGTATCTTATAATGTTTAGGAGTTGCAAATAAATTAACCTTTCGTATGCGCAACCGTGCCCCTTCTTCGAACATCTACGTGCGGGAAAGGTAGGTTTTGAAAGCAAATTTTCTTATTTTTTTCTATGGAGAGTGATTGGTTCTTCGATTGTCTATGGTTCATTCATTCATTATGTGTACAAAAAAAACAACTTTACACCTTATTACCATGTATTTTGGTCTAAATTTCAATGATTCTCGAACAAATCCCATTGGTGCAGATCTGCTCCCTAGCAGATAGCGTACATCGAGCAGATCTGCTATTAAGCATACGAAAGGTTAAGTTAGTTTGAATGATTTTCTGCACCATCATGTGGTTCTTTATTATTCTGGTTTGAAGCGGATATAGCAGCCCACGGATCAAGTTCCGCCCGCAACATTATTCTATCCAGCCCGTGAACAGTACCAGTCATCTATAATATTGGATGGTATTTGAATTGTACAATGTAATAGGTAATAAAATAACTGTGTTTGACAAATTAGGTCTAGTTATTTGGAGCCAAAGAAGAATGGTGGACGACAAAGGACAAGTATTTGTATGATGAATTATGAATATTTGTACCCGATTCATGGATGTTTGCATCTATATATGTATTCTATATCGTTGTTGTTGTCGTTCTGTATCATAATACAAGTCCAGGCTAGATTCTGGTACTTTAAATGTGTCTAGATAATTTGTGTGACAATGTCCAAGATATTTATTTATTTATTTATTATTCATGGCTGATTTTAATGAATAGTGCATACAATACAATAACTATATTTACTTTGAGGCACTTGCCCTGCAGACCCTGCTATGGTATCCTAGGGGCAAACAATATATTTCTTTAGGAACTTTATATTTAAAAAAACAATACTTACAGTATTAAACTTATACTGATCATCCATAGGATTGGGATTCAACGGGTTATATTGTATCGGATGATATGGGAACCCTCCCGGCTGATTTATATTAGGATTGTATGGGTTATACCTCGTGGGGTCCGTCCCGTACCTTCTGTTATTATACACATACGTTCTGTAGTCAGTGTCCCCAGGACTGGGCATTTTGTACTCTCTAGACCCATCATTCTTGTGGTAAAATTCGTTCATATACTGCCCATTGTACAGGTCTTTGTTCGACTGGGATTCCACTCCAGCGTACAATAGCAGCGTTAATAGAGCGTTCTTAAACATCTTCTGTTACGGTCCGATTAGAACAATTCTTATATGATTCACCATACTTTTTCAACTCGTTGTTTTTGTTGTTTCTGTTACAATTACGATAATTCGATGAATTAGATAATGTTTATCACTGTTTTTAATACTAAATGCACTTGTTAGACACTTCGGGAATATTATTATTGTTAAGAAATACGATAAAAAGTGAATCAGAACAATGCATGACACACAACCTCAGTAGCAGCGATTTACAGTCGCGTCTTATCTATATAGTAATAGTACTCTGTGGTCTTATCTATTGAGCCCAAATTTTTATCTAGTACAATGTCGCGTAAACACGCAGGGCGTTTATCTACGTTTAATCAATGAATTATCAGCTAAACAACGTGCGGCAACGCCCATTGCAGCGAGTTTTGTTTGTAAATTTCGAGATTTCGTTCCGTCAAACTGTCAAATGATGCAAGCTTGTTACTTCTAATATACTTATATTACTCTTTGCTTGTTACGTTCTGAATCTTTATTTCATAGATTAGTATGCTTTATTTATCACATCACACTTATAAAGAAAAGATGTTTTTTTTTCAGTAGTCTACAAAGATGTCCGTATGTTAAAAGTTCGATAAACCTTAAAATGTGAATTATTTTTAAAGCATGATTTCAAATCAGTCAAACAATGAGATTTTAATATAATTTTTAAGTAGTTATAGTTAGACTAGCACAGATAGTTTTTGAACGCGCCACTAGCTACTGCGTTTTGTTATTGCATTAGGTTGACCGTGTTACTATAATTTACTTATGAAAATTTTTTTCTTTCCCCCTTTTTTTTAGAGGATGAACAAAGGAGGACAAACAAAGATAATATCTTTATCTCAAAAACTAATTTGGAAACTTTGTTTGTCCTCTAGTCCTTTAGCACAGTCTAAAAGAAAGAGTAACTAACTATCTTCGTCCAGAACTATCGGCCAGATTCAGCCATGCAGAGGCTCCTAGGCAATGCAAGTTCCCTATGGTCGCAGTAAAATAACCACCAACCAAACAAATGTAGGTAATAATAACACTAAAATGTGGAGCGATCGAAGCGAGCTCGAGCATTTTATTATATTAAAAGTCATTGCGTAATGCGATCTAAATCCTGGAACGAGCGAAGCGAGCTCGAGATTTTACTGCAATTATTGCAATGAAGTCTCCAGCTCGCTTCGCTATATGAAAAATAAGATACAACTAGAATACTTACAGTTTTCACTCTTATTTTTATTCATAACTAGCGACCCGTCCCGGCTTCGCACGGGTGCAATGCACATATAAACCTTCCTCTTGAATCACTCTATCTATTAAAAAAAACCGCATCAAAATCCGTTGCGTAGTTTCAAAGATTTAAGCATACAAAGGGACATAGGGACAGAGAAAGCGACTTTGTTTTATACTATGTAGTGATTACTTTAGAGTGTGGGGTGGGCTTAAATGTTCGAGTTTTCACTTATTTTTCTCCCGAGCCGTACCCCACAGTTCCCCGGCCCCTTGGCGGCGCTGGGCTGCGTTCAGAACCTTTGGGTGCGGTTGTTTTTCTCGCTCGTTCTTATGGGTAGAACCTCTCTACGGGGTAGAACGCTATTCACCGAGCCTCGGAACGGCGTTAGTGCGAAAAGTTGCACTCTGGGCGTACTGGGCGTAGGTTCTGAACGCACCCCAGGGCCCATAGGCAGTTGCCTATACTTTGCCTCTATGGTTAATCCGGCACTGAGTTTGATAATCTAGATCATTTTATCACGTAGGTACGTTTATTAAACGACTTAGTACTATTTACCTTACCTTACTTAAAATCCAACTTGCCTATACCTACGTACCTCTATAGGTAGGTAGCCAACGTATTATAAATTATTATTAACGGTGTACACAATGGGTAATGGGTGTACAGTGAGAAATCAATGCAAAGCTAGCCACCGCCCTAGTTAGACCACCCACAAACCTCAAAGAAGGTATAAGTAGGTAGGTAGGTACGAGTACCATATGGGGGACGCCTATTTGCTAAATGCATGCTGAGTTCGGCATACTACGAGTATCTACAACTTTCCCGCCAAAGTCTGGTCACCTAACTTGCCTTGTTTTAGGCACCTATACTTTACCTATGCAGCCAGGACGTTCAATCTCGTAATTGCTCCCTGGCGATTAGGATTATAGATGGTTTCAAGTCTCGTGCTGTAGATACCCGGTAGAGAAGCTTTTTGGGTGGAGAGAGCTAACTTAGTTAGGTATTATTATTTTAACACTAATGTATAATAGGTACTCACGTAAATAGGTATAGATAAAAACAGAGCGTAATATGTCTATTACTAAATAAAAGTACAGGGTCCTTCTTAATATGCTGACACTTTTTAAGGGGATGATCAGACCACCAAACTTTCATCTAGGGACCACAACCTAAATCGCGAAAAAAAAATCCGCTGTTCCATACATTTTGCTCGAGTAAGTGCAAACCGCACTTGCAGTTTTGTATGGGACAATTGGGACAGCTGTATTTTTTCGCGATTTCGATGTTGGTGCGGCGCCATAGAGAAAGTTGTTCAGTTTGACGGTCTGATCATCCCCTTAAAAAATGTAAGCATATTAAAAAGGACTTAACTATAAGTTACCTATGTAAAATTATTGCAAGTAGTTAGTGGCATTAACTTTAATGGGTGATTTTACTCATAATAAAAACATAATGAAACGATCGATTTGATAACATTTTCACAGGTCCAACTTGGAAAATTTGAGTGTAGGGGTTTTCTTTGTTTCGCCTTTTTGCCTACGCATAAAAGAATTAGGCAATTCGGTAGGTAGGTACTTAAGTGGCACCTTTACCTTAAGCTATGTCCTACAACAAAATCTACCTACTTGAGCAACTAGGTTCTTAAATAGATACCTTCTCTAGATCAAAATAATATTCACGTGTGCATCTAAGAGTGAAGATTAATTTCTCAAGAGAATATTTTTCTATTTTCAACTCATCTTGAAAATACGGTAATTCCACAGTTGCACACACAGCGCTTCCCAACGAATAATATTCACGAGGAAAAGAAATGTTTTCATCACAAATTATCTGAGCGAATCGCATAGCTGTAAGGGCCAGTTCACACTAAGCGGACCTGAGCGTGCAAACAATTTTATCGTAAAAAAAAACCAAAAGACTGAACTAAAAGGAGGTCAGGAGGTAGACACTATTGATCGGAGCGCTGATTGTAAGGGTCAGAATACTTAGATCAGATAAGCATATAGGATCCGTATGAATTTGTGCAATAATAAAGGAGCAGGTTCTGGAGACCCGAGTGGTTCCAGCTTGGCAGGCCGGTACTTGGGGAGGCCTATGTCCAGCAGAGGACGTCTAACGGCGGAGATGAATATGATCTAACTATAACAAGTTAATATTTTTTGCATGTTGTGCTTCGCTCCGCTCGCGTAACCAAGTCTTAGGTAGATTTCGGTGGGTACCTAACTACCTACCAACATTATTTCACCCTCGCTAAAGCAAGGAACATAAAAAGAAGGCGCGATGTGTAATTTTATGCGTATATTATGCGAGAACCGTTTGGCGACACATTCGCCGAATCATTGTGACTCTTCTTTTTGCCTTCGTAATAAAAAAGTGTTGCGTTTTTTAGGGAAATAGGTAATACCTACTTAACACAATACGCGTAAAATCTTAATCAAACCTAACTTCGAACAATGACTTTACAAATAGACGCGTCTCATACGCTAACATCACTGAACTGGCGCGATATAGTGACGTGTATCCCGTACACTAGACGGCGCGTGACTACATGAAAGCCGGGCAATTACCTACCTTGCTTTTTTGTTGCCATTTTGGAGAGCGGGCAACACATATAAAAACCTCTTATGGGTATCGAGTTAGAGTCCCTGAATAAGGCCTGCCACACACATACGGAATTCCAGGCGGAATTCGTTTTTTTTTAGATTTGTTGCCTCCGTAATTCCGAATGGAATTCTGGAGTGGGCAGATCCACAAAAAACCCTAATTCCGTTCCAGAGCTCTGTTACGCGATTCCGGATGTATCTGGCCAGCCTAAACAGTTTTGTCGTGTGGTTTCCGGCTTTTCAAATAGCAACCCAGAACTATGTCGTAAAATGAGTAATCTCATCAGGCACATTTATGATGCCCACGCCGCCGCTCGCTTCCGGTTAGAATTCACTGCAGGAGGAGAGAGGAATCAACCCACCTCTAATATATAGCGGTTTCCCGTTCCAACAGATTCGGGGGAGTAAAGATTGGAGAAGAACTTGTGTTCGCACACAAAGCCACAACAGACACTCATTCATTCATCATTCAAATATCCAGCCTACATGTCTAAGGCCGAGATTCAGAGACGATTTTCTTAGTCTTAGTTCGAGCTAAGTAGGGTCGAAATGTATGGATTTTGACATACGGGAGTTCGAACTATGACTTACAAATCTCCTCTGAGTCTCGGCCTAAGACTTTTCTGAATTAGTCATTGTGGAAATTCTCTATCTATCTAATGTCACGTCTCTATCCTTGATGCTGGGTTTACATGCACGCCGTGCAGCCCGGCAAGCTTTGGCATTTCGCTGTACATCGACTCGTCTGTAAAGTGATTGTTACTACTTAACTTTATAGAAGTCTCAATGTACAGCGAATTGCCTAAGCTTGCCGGGCTGCACGGCACGCGTATGAACGCACCTTGAGAGGTAGGCTAGACCAAGTCGCGCCATTTGCTCCGGATATCTCTCTCTCCTCATTTACCTACATCCATACATCTCTTCATACTTGCCCGCCGGTTTCGAGTAGGTATTTCGCACCTCACCTTTCAGTACGACTTAACCGATTTGATCAGAGTACCTACGTGAACTACGTCTTAGGAGGTAACTCTAACTTTTTAAGATTTCTCATAGCGGAAGTTACACCAAATACTTAGGTAGGTGCCTAGGAGGTATCTCTATATTTAGTTAGATGTGGACTAGGTATACCTCTCATGAACTTTATGCACCAAAAAAAACGGACTTCTTTCATTAGGAAGTTCTTTGCCCAGGAAATCAAACAAAAAATCAAGTTTACGTTGAAAAGATCCACTCTAAAGTTCATTCTGAAAATATAGCACCATAATATCATCAAAGGACTTTGTACTACCTCCTCTCATCCACTTTAACTGAGGTCGTAGTTCGTTTAGCTGTAAGCTTCTTAACTTCTTATGTAAACAGAAATTTCTCTGTGAAAACTGACTGTCTAAAACATAAAGCGAAATTTGATCTCAAATTCAATAGGTAGATCTAATAAGCGATGCCAGTATTAGGCATGCGAGGTATCTGGGTCGGAACGCTGTTTGTATTGAAGGCATGCCTGCAGTGCTGCCTGGGACAGACTTCGCTCTAGATAGGTGAAACTGGCAAACGTGGAGTTGGATTTTAGTTTAGGGTTATCTACGTACTTGTTGTTACGATCGGTTCGTTTGTGAGACGTCATTATTATCCTGAAAACTTACAAAATGTTCAAAATTGATTTTCTTTTTCAATGTGAAGTTTGCTCCCATACTAAAAGTTGTTCAGTTTAATGTGTATTAGTTTCAAAGGATGCCATTCTGGGATGCCAACTACCTCAATTTCACCATGTACAACCGGTAGGTATAGTAGTTCAAACAGGTATGATATAGGTACTACGATATTGTCTTTCTATCACATAAGTATAAACCCTGTATGTTAGGTAAGTATCTGGGCCCATAACCTATCCCACAGCAATAAACCTCATGCCAATGTAAAGGTAGGTAATTTCTTAGTAACAATCGTAATAAGATCTCCAATTCCACTATTCCTGACTCAGTGCAATCGAATATACGCCCGTAGCGGATCTCACGCACGTCGGGTGTTGTGATTGTGATTTACGATCTCACAAATCCGTCCGCGCAAGGAGACGTCACGGATCAATCAGGAAAATAGACGCTTGCCCTGGCTTATTTACACTGTAGTCTGATTAATGCGGGTTAATAAGCAGAAACTAAAGTGCGTAATTGGTGCTGGGAATTTTGTTTGCATTTTGGATCATGGGCCACAATTGGTGCTAAGAGTGATATTGATGATTGATTTCAAACATCCTGATTCTTATACGAAGATGAGATACCTACACTGGAAGGGATTTTTCATTAATACTCGTAGTATATGAATTCCATTGGCCAAGAATATTCCTCTCAAGGTACCTAAGTATGTATAAGTTACCTAACTACCTAATTAAATTACTGACTACTTTTATTTCATTGGTGTTACGAATAGGTAAATACATACCTAATAGAGAAACTATGTTTTAAAAAGTGTTAGTGTAGTGTGTATTTTAGTGTTTTTACTAATTTAGGTAGGTATTCTTTAAATATAAAACTTGTATACAAGATGTTACAAAAACACAAATAAACCTTTAAGGTTTTTTTTTTCGCGATTTCGATATTGGTCCCATAGTGAAAGTGGTTCAGTTTGGTGGTCTAAACAACCCCCTTAAGAGTTTTAAATATTTATTGTTACTTATGAAACACCCTGTAGTAAAGAATCTTGAGATAAGTATACTTATTTCACTATTAGAATTACACTCAGTTGCAGGTAGTATCTAATCTATAGGTATAGTACTCTGTGCAGAAACGCTCATTAAACATTAAATCTCTTTCTGTCACTTTTTGTCTCGTTGATGTAGTATAAGCTAGCAAGAGATTTAATGGAAGATTAACTTTAATGAGCGTTTCTGCAACAGAATGTCAGATAGGTATGATGAAGATAATATTTATGATAGGTGAAGGTAAATTACCTACGTGAGATTCGGCACTGTAAATAAAAATTCCTAGTTTCAGAAATAGTAACTAAAACAATAATTCTTTTGATAGCCTAAAATTTAAATACGACTGAATTTCAAAATGGATTACAACGTTTCGCTTATTTACCTATGTATTGTCTCAAACTTTATACTTGAGTACACTTGGCTTCTGTATTAAAATGAACCATAGTCGGAACCCTCCAAACTTCGTCGGAGGGTCCTCAGTTAATCTGTCAACTTATTGTCTGAAAGACTTGTCTGTAAGAGCCTTAAGTGCGTGAATTATAAAAGGCTTTTGTGAAGATCCCATAAAGTTTGGAAAGCAAAGTCGAAACATCGATGGATTTACTGTTTTCTGTGTTTGAGATGTTGTGATTAACGATCAATGGAAATAAATACCTACTTAAACTTAAGTATATTATTTGAAATCTCCGCCGTGTCTGTATAGGTACCTAATAGTCTCTAAAGTTGTATAACAGAATACCTAATTTATCGAGAGTGAAATAATTAATGCTCTTACTAGACAAAGGCGTAAAAATAATTTTGCAAAAAGAACATCGTTGTATTCAGGATACAAAGACCAAATTGAGTCGATAAGTATCAAACGCCGGTATGTCCCACCTCTGGGACGTCCCATTAAACTTAATAAAAATAAATTTTATTAAGTTTGAATGGACCTGTCAGAGTAGGTATATAGGTATATACGTCCCTTCAAACTCAATAAAAATTAATGTTTGTTGATTTTGAAGGGTTTATCTACTCAAATAGATCCCTAAAACATAATAATTATTATTTTTATTGAGTTTAATGAGACTTCTTAGAGGTTGGATATACCGGCGTTTGATATTTATCGACTCAAATGGTCAATTTGTATTTGTCATGGTAACTAGTCCAGGGCAAAACCACTGTGTCTGTCGGTCTGTCGGGCTCCCTGTCTGTTGTCCACATTTCGCAGAAGTTGCTGGATGGAATTTAATGACAATGCATTTTAGGCTAAGCCCCAGGCACACCAACCTATGAAACTTGGCCCCTTTTGTTTTATGACATATACTTTTTCTAAGGTATTAGGTATATCTACAACCTCGACATAAAACAAAGTCCTTTATGTGTGTAATAATAAAGCAGATAGGTAGGTACCAAAACCCTTTTCCTCATTACAGTCTCTATATATTTTAAAATTCGGCTCATTACAAGTCCTTTAGCCACAATAGCCGCAGGCAAGCGATAAAGGCAAACCCAAACATTCTCAAATATTAATATCTTTACCAAAATAAGCTTAGTCCCTTTCAATATAAGAAAATCCCGGGAAAAGCTTTGAGTCTCATCATATCTGGATTCTCTTCGGAGACCTTTATAATTCGCTGTTAGATGAAGTGTGGGTGCCTAGGTAGGTGATTTACATTCACTTGGATGTGGGCGTTTTGGAAATGTACGGGGCTGGTTTGGGAGCGGGTGCTTCAGGCTGGTTTGGGAGTTAATTCGGTATGTCAAGTTTTTTTTGGTCTTCATTTTTATATTTTTTACGGACAGAAGACATAATTTTAAGATACCTATTTCATTCTTATGGCGATTCATCGAGTTTATCATTATAAATTTAATTTTTAAATTATTTTGATCTGTAATCTCAAAGTGCAAAAATGGTGGAGAGAAAATAATTCGAACTCCATGGAGAAAAAGTACCTACAGCTGTATTTAAAAAAATTAAAACCTGCCTCCAAAAAGTATTTTTTTTTCTTAATGGCCGGTTATTTTAAGTTGATTTTATGTTTACCAAGGAGTTCACAGGTATGCCAGTGACGTCACTGCACGGACCGAAAAACGACGTTATTTTATTAAAAATATCTGAAATCCTTTCATTTTAAAATCTCTGACATAGAAAATATGATTATTGAGACGATTATCTCGAAATGGTTTTCGATTTAGCACTCCAAAAACAAACTTGACATACCGAATTATCCCCTTTGGATTATTGGTTCCGTGCTTGGAACAGTTAGCTTCCGATAAATCTGACCCCTCTATATAAATCTTTATAAGTGCAAGGGGCTTAGCGATTTATCTGATGCTGATCGTACCTACCACGAGTGGATCTATAAGAATTTGCATGCACTAACTATTATGTTCCTATTTCGATGGTGGATCTTAGTTTTAATGAGTACTTACTTAATTATTTGGGCTCATGGACTGACAATTTTTAGCTAAAACCTTTTGGCAAGTTCTGATCTGAAAAAACAACGTAGTTAGTTATAGATTACAGGGTAGGTAATCTTATGATCATTTGCCCATGTCATTGCTTCTTCTATAATGAGCGTTTTTCTTTTTGTTTTCTAGGGGATCGATAGATGGCGCTACGGTCTGTGCGAAGAAACGTCAACATTTCAAAAAGTGTTTCTTTAAAATAGTAAAGAGTGAAAAGATGATTAAGAAGATGCCAACTATTACCAACGCATCTTTTAATGACATATTTCATTATTTACTAATAATTTTAATCGAAAATTCTAAACTTTTACGCCTGACATGGCTCAATGGGCTCGATCCCTTGGCATTAAAAAAAAAGGCAGGCACAGACTTGACCAGATTTTGACAGGATCTCGCTTACGGCTCTATGGGGCGATAAACATGTCATCTGTCGAGTTTTTTAGGAACTAAATTTAAAAAAGAAAAGACAAACGCTCATTAGGTACCTACCCGACTTACCAAGTTGTTTAGGTTGGTCATATTTTGATAACCCCTTCAACGACCAGTAGGTAAGTGCTAAAACCTATGTTAGTACATACTTACTTACCTAAGTAGGTATTTACCTGTATTTTTCGTGTATTGAACGAAAATCCCTAGATTTCTATGCAAAAAACAGGCTCGTATGTTTTCACTTAGAGATAATAATATATGAAGCCCTTTGAAGGATTACAGAGGTTTACAACGAAAGTCTTACTGGGCCGCGAGTTGTATTTTGGGTCACACGCGTTGTAAGATACTTATACTTATGTCAAGATTGACAGTCGAAGATACGAAAGCGTCGTAAAAAATTGGAACCAGTACTGGTTCCTAAACCCTATACATAATACAAGCACACATACATAATTTGTATGGCGCCTCACGCACACCAACCTATGAAACTTTGCCCCTTTTGTTTTATACGGTAAAACAGTGAGGCTCATTCTAGACATATACTTTTTCTAAGCAATTTAGAATAAATTCTTTTATTTTTTAATAGCATGTTTCAAGTCAAGATGGTAAATTGGGATTTTGTTTTTTCTACTTCTTCCTGCATAACCTACTTCAATGGGTGATTGACTGATTGTACAGTCAGCATCAAAAGTATCTAAGCATCTCCGACGTTCAAAAACATCTGAACAATTACACGAAAATAAACCCTATTTCCTACTAGATACCATTTGTTTTCCACTTAACAAATAATAACATGACAGATAAATTAATTTGATTTCTTTGTGAGTTGAAATAAGGTTTGCTATCGTAAAGTTGTTCAGATATTTATGAACACATTAACATTATTAGATACTTTTGATGCTGATTGTACCAACTCAACTGATATGAACAACTTTCCCCAAAGAATCTATAGGACATTAGCAAAAAACGATTTCGGACTTGTCATACCTAGCAGCAGCAAACGTCCGTTACCCTCGTTGGTATGGTGGCGCATCGGTAGCCGTGGCGAGAATAAAAGCGGAGCTTGTCAAAACGGTGCCCGTAGCGCGAATAGCTCGTACCTTTACCTATCATCATCATCACCACAGCTGTTTCCATAGCTCTCCGCAACGCGCCACCGACGACGACGACCGAAGACCTATAGTATCTAAACTTGAAATGTGCTTTTGCGAATTCCTTTTTTTTCTTACTATAGATGGGCTTGCTCTTGACCTCAATCTAGTCCGCAGGAGCCTACCACACCGCTGCTGTGGGGATCGTTCAGCCGCCACTACAAACTAGGTAGCTTGTGGTGCCGTTGCCCGGGGTGGACCGTTAGGAGGTAGATCTCCAACCACCCCAAAAATGTTCCTCTTATGTTCCTTGGGTAAATTAAGTTGTTCAGTATCATGATTTAGGTACAATCACCCTCTTAAAAATAATGCAACTGTCTACACTAACACCCTGTACATTCGAAAAACTTTTTAAATGGGATTATAGAAAAATTAGGAACATGAACAATCTGTCAGCAACAATTTTAAGATTTTAACCCCATTCTTCCAGTGTTGTTTTGATAAAAATAGCCTCATCGTAGAAGTTAGCAAGGTTTCTGAATACCCCCAAAGGGTAAGACTGCGTTTTACCTATACCTATTGTGAGTATACAAAGTGGAAACCATTCGAATGTGCAATAGCACAAAGTCCTAACCCAGTCAGTCATTGTGCAATTTCATTTAGCTGCAATTCCGACATTATTCATCAAAATTCCGTTTGGACTCCAGTCACGTGGGATTCCGCGGGATTTCACGGAATCCCGTAGTTCCGTGACTGTGGGAGGTCGTGATAAAGTCCTGTCGAACGTACAACCAGAATTATTCATTGCAAATACATCGCTGTATGACTGTGTCGCTGTAGTACCTACCTAGGTACCAATGTACAATCATGGAATCAAGGCTATGTGTTGTAAGAACATAGTCATAATGTCAATGGGAAAGTAGGTTTTTTGCAGTAGGATTGTGGATCTGTAATGTGGTTCCCTGTTTAGAAACAGGACAAAAGTTCATTTTTTCCTATTTTGCGAAATGTTAGCCACCTTGATACCCTAATGTCTTTCGTCCTGGTAATGTTCGTGTCCGTAAGAAAAATGTCCTACCTATAACATAATAAAATATTCTTTATTTTAGACAACATGATCCAGAGGGTTAGTAATACTCGTACATAGTAGTTACGTACTCTGTGGTAATATGTTAGGATTTTAATTTGTAGGAGTGATTTAGTGATATAATATACATAATATTATTATGTGGAACATGTGGCTGAGAAAAAGACAGTCCCCACCAGTGACTTATTCATTCAGATCATTTTGCGTTCTGGTCTATCAAAATAAGGGGTCGATTCGCGTTTAGGTCAGGTTGCGATGAAGTCATTTTGAGAATACCTACGTCATTATGCGTTTAAGAAAATGGTGCGTCGAGCTTAGATCAATATAAAATTAATGGATAGGCTTTACGCGAACATTTAAAACCAGAAAAATGAGGCAAAACAAACGAAAGGTTTACTTCAAATTTGTATGCAAGTGCCCTAGATTTGACAGATAATGGCGCTAGTTTGTATGTACCAAGTGCACCAGTAGTTTGCTTCAACTTACCGCGCTTTAGGCCTATCCATTCATTTTATTTTGATCTAAGGCGTCGAGAGCCATCAGCTGCGTCTCTGCCAGGATGCCATGCCATTGAATCTATGATTAATTAAACTAACTACAACTTGTACTAGCATTCTGTTTGGCATTTGGCAGTATAAATACCTACTTACATAATATATAGTTCAGTCGACATCATCGGATCGTTATTATACGTAGGTAGACCTATAATAGACTTTCTTTTTTCGATTACCTCCTACCAACGGATTTATAAACTTCATGCGAAAAAAGGAAAATAATAGGTCATAATTCCTGTTACCTTTATTTCTGAGTTTTATTAAAAGAAAAACATAAATCTTCTAAAATACCTACACCCCCAATGTCTAAAAAAACTGGACCGGGTTGAGACCCGGTAATTTGTACGATTTATGCGGAAAGTAAAAACATATTTCTTCTGTTCCTTACTTTTAGAGACTTATTCTCCTTCAGAATCAAATGAGTGAAAAATTATGACTGAGAACGTAGCTAGTGGGTAAATAATATTACAGAGAATAGAGTGGGTAGGTAGGTACTTAGTGCTTTGTTCTAGAATACCTACAGTTTAATTGTGTTCGGTAAAAAGAAGAACCTGGAGTGCTATTTTTGAATTTCATACATCCTAATTCGTAGTAGGTATACAAGGTGTAAGGAAAAGTATCATTAATCTTTAAACCACCTAGTTACTCTACTCATCAAACTGAACAACTTTTACAATGGCAAACAGGTCTGCGCAAAAAAATCTGCTTTTCCATACTAAAATGCAATGCCTGCCACACGAGTCAAACGTATGAAAGATCCTTAAAGTATCTATTACAGTAGAAAGATCAGATTTTTTTGTTCTGACAGGTTTGCTCCCATAGTAAAAGTTGTTCAGATTGATGGGTAGAGTAACTATGTGTTTTAAAGGTTAATGATGCTTTTCCTAACACCCTGTATAGGTAGGTACCTACTAAAGGCATAAAAATCTCTATAGAATTTGACTAGTTACAGTTACAGTTTGACATTACTGAAGGTCTGAAAAAGGTGGCGGGCAGCGACTGGATGAGGAAGGCCGAGGATTGAGTTTTGTGGCGCGTCTTAGAAGAGGCCTATCTTCAGCAGTGGATGATCATGTGTGGTGGATGTGAAATCACATAGGTTAGGTACCAATCGTCGACAACTCGACTCTACCAATGAGTTTTTCGGAATTTATGTACGATATGTAACACCACTGGCTTTTCGGTGAAGGAAAACATCGTGAGAAAGCCTGTATGCTTCAATTTCGAGGCATGTATTGTACCCACTAGGCCACTGTCCATTATAAGTGGCGACAAGCTCACCCCCCCAAATACGTTAGGCTTTGATAAAGTTATATGTCAAGATTGACAGTCGAAGATACGAAAGCGTCGATAAAAATTGGACCAGTAGGTACAGGAGTGCGATTTAGATTCAAAAATCGCACTCCTGGTTCCTAAATCCTATCCATATACACGCACACATACATAATTTGTACCACGTGTATCACGCACACCAACCTATGAAACTTGGCCCCTTTTGTTTTATACCTATACGGTATTACCACAGGTATTACCGTGAGGCTCATTCTAGTCATATGCTTTTTCTAAGCGTAGTAGTATAGCGTGTAGGTACGTCACTCATCATAGAGGATAATTTTTATGGACAGGGTCCCTAAGTATCTGAAACTTTATTTCTCTTACCTCAGGAAAAAAGTTGTTAGTTCAACAAAATATTAAATCCACCTAATTAAATATCAGTCCCTACTACAAAAACCTTTTGAACATCTCAATTCCTATTGTTCGACGTCTGATTAAATAATTCAGAGCTTATTTCTTTTTCCATCGTTCCCTCTCTGTTATATTTAATCCCATCTTTACAACTCTTCCCCTCGAACTTAGAGTTAATTAAAGAAAACGATTTTTTTCGTTTTACAAGTTTTTTGCTGGAATTGTTGTGGAGCGATGAATTGTTATGAATTATGTGGTAGGTACACCTAATTATTGTTGTTTAACGAGTTAGGTACTTCTCCTTCCATTCAAAAGGAATGACATTTCCTGAGCTAAGAGTGTTTACAATTTATTATACCTACCCATAAAGTTAATATAAATAGTATTCTCTGATACATTTATTATTAAACTACATGAGACTACATTACATGTATTTTATTAAAGCCCGACCAGAAATATAAAAAACCTCGCCATGTTGCGGATAATCATTGGAACTAATTTTTGTATTTGGATCACTGTCTATTGCAGCGCCCCCAAACCAGGTTTTTTATATTTCTGGTCAGTTTACCTACTGAGAATATATACAGGGTGACATTGAAATGAGTCGACAAATTTTTAGGGGTGATTCAGACCATCAAACTGAACAACTTTTACTATAGGAGCAATGCTAAAATTACAAAAATCTGCTGTTCCATAATAAACTGCAATCCAAAATAGGCCTACGCGATTCAAATGTATGAACAGCAGATTTTTTTGCAATTCACGTTTGCTCCCATAGGAAAAGTTGTTCAGGAGTGCGATTTTTGAATCTCATTCGGTGAGCTCAGCAGTTGTAAATGTTAAAATTACTATGGAGATATGCATCTTTGTACTGCTGATTTGATTTTCAAAAATCATACTACAGGAGAGCGATTTTTGAAAGTCAAATCCACAGTATAAAGATGCACATCTCCATAGTAATTTTGACATTTTCAACTGCTGAATTCACCGAATGAGATTCAAAAATCGCACTCCAGATTGATGGTAGAATGACCCCCAACAATTTGTTGACTGATTTCAATGTCACCCTGTAGTGTCCAAACTCAGAGGCCCTAGACAAAGTGACAGTCTATTTGCGTTGACGCTAGTAGAAAATGACATAATGTATGGTTTTGTTTGACATTGGCGATTGAAACATTTTGACGTTTGTTTTCGTCACCATACGTGAAGTCCATACAATTTTATGTTTTCTACTGTCGTTAACGCTAGTCGAAAGACACTTTGTCTAGAGGCCCAGTGCAGCGTTAGAATCCATTGTGGTCTGGCTGATGTCTCGTTACGTATCGGACCTAGCGGTTTCACGTTTCATCAAATGACAAGAGCAGCCTAATACACCTATTAGGCTGCGTTTCCATCAGAGATGTGCGTGGTAGCGACACTTATACAGGCTGTATATAGTGTATAATTATAGTTAGGTACAGCTGTTTTGTATGGAGCGGCTGATTTTTTTTCGCGTTTGATGGTCTGAATTTACCGTTTCAGTATTTGCTAGGCTGTCACTTACACCCTGTATATTCCTTGGTAGCGAGGCGGTGAGCGAGGTAGGCGAGCACCAATAGCGCGCTCGCTAGATCACGTCATGACCCAGGCGGCACAAACGCTGTGTAAGATTTGTCTTATAAAGCATAGAATCATTAAAAGGCTGCGTAGCCGTAATTTATAAAACACGCAATCGGATAGAGGCATAACATATGATAAATATCTTTCTTTCATCATAAGCTTAATAAAAAAGCGGTGTAAACGTTTAAACAGCGTTTTTAAATTGCTGTCATTTAACAGAGTTTGAAATAAGCCATGTAAACGTTCTTATATCAATGTTGAAAAGCAATCGTAAAAGAACTTCTTACGCAGGCATTAAGTTGTTACTTTCTGTATAGACGTGGAGTAATTTACTTTTATACTGCTTTAAGTACATATAACAGTGTTAATAATCACGGATACTCAGCTTCATACAATTATCATAAAAAAGCAATGTAAGTTACATTTTAATAGCTTTTCGCCACTGGAATCGATAAAGTGCTGATTAAAAGGTGTTACTATTATCACTAATTTTCTGGCCGCTATATAAGTAACAAATTTGTTTCTTCTGGAGCAATAAAACACTCTTAAAATGCTTTACCTAGATAATATTTTAAAGCTTCAAGTCATTTAGTCGTTTGGTGACCTTCGTTTTGTGGTGTTTGTGTGAGACCCGCGCGGTGCGTTTTTTTTAAATGGACATCAATCGATGGAAAAGATTTAAAGGTGCAGAACCGGAGAAAGGTGCAGAATGAACTCGACAGTATTTTAAATAATTTAATTTTGCTATAGATAGCAAAATGAAAGCAAAGAGTAGATTTTTTGCTTATGTTACAGCTTTATGTCAATTTATTAGCTACTTTACTTGCTAACAGCAACATAAATGCTATTATCGCAGCTAAAAGCAATTTAAGAGTATAAATTTTGCATTCTTCATTGCAATTAAACAGTATTATACCCTTTTTTGTCATATAAACAGCAACGCCATATTTTTTGTCTCTTCTATTTGCAGAATAAATCATTGAACAATATTAAAATGTATTTTCCTTGGTAATTACTACTATAAAAGTAATGTTTTGTTAAACCATTGCTTTGTTTAGCTGATACAAAACGTTTGTTTACGCCTTTAATGAAAAATAATACAATTACTGCTTTTAGCAATTTTTATTTTTTTATATCTATTTCGTAAAAAAGCAGAATATTAACGGCGCATTAAAAATTTACACAAAACATGAGTATAAATTATCAGTAAAATTTGATTTGCATATGAAATAACGCTTCTTATTCGTGTAATCACCATAAAAATATCAAAGTTTTATTAAATAGTCGCCATTATAGTCGACAATGATTACTATTCTGTAAATTGTTATAATAAACATTTTGATTCATTTTGTTTCACATTATATTACTTCAAGCTGCAAAAACTAACATCTATATAATTTTGAGTCGAATAAAAGTTGCTTTTCAAGCAATTATTTGACAGTCGAAAAGCATCTTAAATAGCTACTTCACAGCTTGTATGCAGCAGAGGAAGGCTATATAAAGTGCGCCCAAACGGGCCGTATAGAAGCTGTATAGACGTTTACATATACCCTTATACGACAACCACTGTTGTAATAAATACGTTCTCATAGCTTTTATATCAACTAAATTGGCTACCTGGGGAAGCACTCCTATTGGACGATTTTTTCCTCGCTCTTTTTGCCTCGCTACCTCACATCTCTTTTGGAAAGTTTGACATGCCATATCGTTTAAGCCATATAAGTTTGCTCATATGTATCGGTACTCAATCAATCAAACTTAATAAGAAAGAAGAAGAATCACACAGATTTATTACATCAAAATAACAAAGTACACCATTGTTTTCACGCACCAGCGCCTAAGGAAAACGTCTCTAAACATGACAAAGTGACTTTCGCAATAATTCAAGCTCTATCGCAAGTCCGGTTGAGTTGACCCAGTTCCGGCAGGTAATAAATGTTTGCCCGGCTTGTTTGTAAGTCATCAGGGTAGGAAATTGTTGCCAATTCGACGGTATTCCGGATCGGCTTCAATGGTATTTGTGGAGTAAACAATCTAACGTTTCGTTGGTTCCGATTTCGAATGCTGTGTTCAAGTTTTTCAATGAGCTGTTTAATTTTAGTTGCCTATTGGATTAAGTATTTAAATGGATTGTATGGTAAAGGTTGTTCGTAAAATAATAATGCGATAAAAACACTGTTCCTCTGACGGAGTTGCGCTGCAATCGCATATGGAGGTAATCCTATTCTATCTAGGTAGGTACTACTTATAGGTTGGCTTCTAGGTAGATTATGTATCTAACTAGTATACGCAGAATAATATTATCATTTAAAGTAGGTAGGTAGTACGGTAGATTTAAAAAAAACTATAGGTTTTAAGAAAGAACGTAGGGTTACCTATAACCTGAAAACCGTTTCTCTATATCCAATTAGCTAGAACGATTTAAATCGTTCTAGCCAATTCGGTATGTCAAGTTTTTTTTTGTCTTCATTTTTATATTTTTTACGGACAGAAGACATAATTTTAAGATACCCATTTCATTCTTATTGCGATTCATCGAGTTTATCAATATAAATTTAATTTTTAAATTATTTTGATCTGTAATCTCTAAGTGCAAAAATGGTGGAGAGAAAATAATTCGAACTCCATGGAGAAAAACTACATACAGCTGTATTTAAAAAAATTAAAACCTGCCTCCTCTTTCTAACTCTATGCTGGAAAAAGATACGGCAACATCAAATGTCAAATTCTGACATTGTGAAAGTATTTTATTTTCTTAATGGCCGGTTATTTTAAGTTGATTTTATGTTTACCAAGGAGTTCAGAGGTATGCCAGTGACGTCACTGCACGGACCGAAAAACGACGTTATTTTATTAAAAATAACTGTAATCCTTTCATTTTAAAATCTCTGACATAGAAAATATGATTATTGAGACAATTATCTCGAAATAGTTTTATTTTATTTTATTTTATTTATTCAGATTTAGGATTACCTACTAACAAAGTTAACACAGATACAATCACAGTTCTAAAGCTATTACAATAGGCAGGTGCAACCTCACTTATAAGTAACCACGGCATTCAATTGGACAATTTTTGTAGAAATTTTATAATCATGCATGCATTATTAAAATTATAAAAAATATAGCTTGAAACACAATCAATGTTGACAATTTAAAAGTGTAAAAGGACATCAACCTATAATAACTACAACTTATGTACATTTATTTAACAATTGACAATCTATACAGTCATATAATACATCATAAAATAATTAAAATTAACAATTATTTAACAGATACTACATTATGAATACATTAAACAAATTCATAATAGAACAAATTAAAAGCGAATAATTATTATTGAACAAGAGGTAAATTAACTTGAATTATCATAACTGAACATAATTATAAATAAAATTAAGGTACTTTAACAAGAAGAACGTGGAAAAAACAACAATAAAACTAAAAAATTAAAAAATTATAAAATTATACAGTTATTGGTACAATTCATTTCCCCGAAACAAGGCCTGGCGAACCTTGCCCTTAAACTTCCACAGCTTGTCGAAATATATGTCAACCTCTAGCTCCTTGTATAAACTATTGAACCCCTTAACAATTCTGTTCATAGATGAGAACTGGCCAAGGTTGGTTCGTGATTGCGTAGCGCAGAATGGGAACATATCTCGATATCCGAGGTAGTCTCGCTGGAGCATAAAAACGCAATCGCGATAGTAGTTCAGGACAATCATGGATGCCATTCACAATCTTGTATAGAAACACATTATCATGGAATTTCCTACGTAAAGCCAAAGATTGCATCTCAAAATACTTTAGCCGACCCTCGTAGCTTGGTAATTTCTTTGCCAAGTTAAAGCTGTATGAGAGATGCCAAAGGAACCGCTTTTGAATTCGCTCAATTCGTTTCACATATACTTCATAGTGTAGATTCCACACGGTACAACAACAAGTTTTCAATTCAGCCCTCCAAAAAAAAACTTGACATACCGAATTAGTGAACATTTGGTAGGTTACCTAATTGGCAAAATGTCGCGGTTTCATATTTGCTATGAATAGGTAAGTATTTGAAAAAAAAAAAAAAATCGGAAGGATACTTCAAGTTGCTTAGATATTCCGTGACACAGCCTAATTTTTAGCTGTTTCTTTCAGTGCAGTGTACCTACTTAGGTAGGTAGGGTACCTATTCCTAAAATGAGCGTTTTTCTTTTTTTTTTTTAATGCCGTTTTCTTATAACTCAATAGATGGCAGTAGTGTCTGTACGACAAACTGTCAAGCAAAAACTTCCTCTGCAATGTCACCTATAGACTAAAAAACGTAGAGATTTCATTCTCTTTGGTTCGGATTTGGAAGACGTCATCAAAAAAAAATTGAAATTATTTTCGATTTCTTTCTTAGCCAAAAATACAGTCCTTTTTCGTTGTTTTTCAGAAAAGCAGTTTGAAGTAAACTATTCTATTCTATTTTTATTTATTGGCGTTTCCTTGTTAGATTTCGCCAGTGTCAAGTAGTTTGAGGGAGTGTCTATCCAATCTCGAGAATTGTTTTTGAGTAAGAACAACTGAGAAGGATTTTGGAGCCTCGTGGCAGGCTGAGACGCGAACCGCGCGAACAACACGCGAGAGACAAGTGTTCAAGGCAAACCCTGCAACGTGACTCTCTGAAGTAAACTAACAAACACGACAAAGTAAATGCTACGATACGAGTTTGATTAACAATTACATTTTTGACAGCTCAAGTTTTCTTATTGCCAGTTCAATTTCAGATTTTGCCTTATGATCAAAGAGTTTTTATATTTATTTTATTCAAATTGTAGTCTTGTATCACCTTAAAGAGTAAATTAGCATAAGAAATATAGTTAAATATAATAAAAAAAATATGTTCCAAAAAATTTTTGTTTTTTTTTCACTTCACTTTTACCCTCATTTCGGGGAAAGATAATTTTTCAGTGTTTGACATAGATTCGTATAGACCGTAGCGTCATCTATCGATCTACTATGAAACGAAAAAAAAAACGCTCATTTAAAAATACTTATCTAAGTACCTAACTAACTTGTTGTCAGCATCTAACTATCAACTGTCAATGTATAAAAACACATTTTTATTTAAAAGCTCAACAAAAAGGAAATAAATAAATAAGTAGTTATCTAGGGTACCTACAACATACCGTGAAATTACAGTAATCTTGTAAATTGCCAGAGTATGTCGAGACGTCGTCGCGCACATTTAACGCTTCCTCTCCACCATATACCGTGCAGAAGTTTTCATTTAAAATTATTTAAACCCAAATGCAAAACAGCTACTAACAAAACTATAAACCAAGCAAAATAATGAAAACTTTCCCGCCGACTAAGCGTTATGCAAGAGTTACAGTATTCAGACTCTACGCCGACTTATCTACGCCAATAAATCTGTCAGAACTACCTTAAAACCGGGCAAATGTGCCTGTAAATACGGTAGCTAAACACTTAAAGAGATTTTATCGTTAGAACTAGGTTAAAGTGCATGTGAGCCGAATGTTTATGCCTTTGCCTTTCGTCGGAATACCTAAGGGAAACTTCGTTAGAGGTAACGTCTAGCTTTTCAGGCTATTTTTACTAAGTAGATTGTATTCCTTTGTGTTACCTTTAGAATCGTTATCGTGCCACTAGATCTTTCTATAACTAGCGTAAAGCTTTGATAGCCTGGTTGGCTTGTATTCAATGATTTCCGGTAAACAAAAGAAGTTTGAAACTATTAAAAGTATGTCGCGTAGGCCTATAGGCATTGCAGTTTATTATGGAACAGCAGATTTTTGTAATTTTAGCTTTGCTACAATAGCAAAAGTTGTTCAGTTTGATGGTCTGAATCACCCCTAAAAATGTGTCGACTCATTTCAATGTCACCCTGTATACAGGGTGTTTCATAAGTAACAATAAATTTTTGAAACTCTTAAGGGGGTTGTTAAGACCGTCAAACTGAACAACTTTCTCTATGGGACCAACATCGAAATCGCGAAAAAAATAATTTCTTATCCCATACATATTTTAGCTCTAGTCGATTTGTAGAGTATAGAACGTAATTTTTTTTTCGCGATTTCGATATTGATCCCAAAGTGAAAGTTCTTCAGTTTGATGGTCTACACCACCCCCTTAAAGGTTTATTTGTATTTTTGTAACACATTGTATATTCTCAGTAGGTAAACTGACCAGAAATATAAAAAACCTGGTTTGAGGGCGCTGCAATAGACAGTGATCCAAATACAAAAATTAGTTCCAATGATTATCCGCAACATGGCGAGGTTTTTTATATTTCTTGTCGGGCTTTAATACATGTAATGTAGTCTCAAGTAGTTTAATGATAGGTATCAGAGAGTACTATTTATATTAATTTAAATATTAGTTAATTAACGTTTTATAATGCCCCATTCGCAAAATGCTCCTTTCGTAGAATTTCGCTTAGGTACCTAGGTCTATAAACACGAGCCAAATTAATTCCTATGGAGTCTATAGGCAGCATAAAAATTACGTAGCATGGTAGCAGCTTTTAAATGTAGTATCGATGCCTAAAATTATTCTTCGATAAACAAAACTGTGTGATCAAAAACCACTTCAAATTTTCGATTTGAAATTTTATCGGGCAAATGTCGATATAATTTGGTTATTTTATTGAGTCCCTGCCTCGGCTAATTGGTTCGGACGTCGACCGGAAGTGACATCACACCGCCTTAGATTTAAGGGAAATGGCATTCGTCGAAGGAAAAGTTATTATTGAAGAATTGGCACCGGCCTTGTTACTGGATTTCGACTGGTTATCGTGGCCTAAGCCACCCAAACCTATCATTGAAAATTATTTTACGACTGACCTGGAGTGCGATTTTTGAATCTCATTCGGTGAGCTCAGCTGTTGAAAATGTCAAAATTACTACGGAGATATGCATCTTTCTACTGCTTATTTGACTTTCAAAAATCATACTACAGGAGAGCGATTTTTGAGAGTCAAGTCCGCAGTAGAAAGATGCGTATCTCCATAGTAATTTTGACATTTTCAACTGCTGAGTTCGACGTATGAATTTCAAAAATCGCACTCCAGGCAGCATTCCCGTCCATTTCCTCATGGAAGAATTTAAGTACCAAAAAAATACTCTCTACCTTTTGTAGCATAATTTTTATCGATCGCATAACGAATAAAATGTAGCTAGGCCTAGGAATATTCCTTGCACCAGGCTAAATAAGTACAATTTAGGTACAAGGTACAATTTAGTATTATTTATCATTTAATAAAATTTAAGAACCTTATACACGCCTCGGTGGCGCGTTGCGGAGAGTTATGGAAACTCAATTTGAGGTCCAGGTTCGAATCTGCACGGACCACATGCCATGTACCAATGAGTTTTTCTAACTTATGTACGTAATATCGACTGCTTCAAACGGTGAAGGAAAACATCGTGAGGATACCTGCATACGCTGAAGAAGAAATTCCGATGCGTATGTGAAGTCTACCAATCCGCATTGGGCAAGCGCGTACTGATGCCCATACACATCCTCCGTGAGGGTAGGTCTGTGCCCTGCAGTGGGACGTATACAGGGTGTTTCATAAGTAACAATAAATATTTAAAACTCTTAAGGGGGTTGTTTAGACGGTCAAACTGAACAACTTTCTTTATGGGACCAACATCGAAATCGCAAAAAAACAAATTCCATATCCCATACATATTTTAGCTCTAGTCGATTTGTAGCGTATGGAACATCATTTTTTTTTCGCGATTTCGATATTGGTCCCATAATGAAAGTTGTTCAATTTGATGGTCTATACCACCCCCTTAAAGGTTTATTTGTAGGTATTTTTGTAACACCTTGTATAGGCTGTGATGATGATACAGAGTTTTATTAAGAATTTAGAAGCCGCTTCCAGAGTGGTTGCGGATATCTTAGTGTTTCACTAATGGAGTTGCAATGGCTGTCGGCGGCTTCCGCTTCAATTATTCGACGATTCGACCGAATTTACGTATAGGTAGGTAGGTACCATTATAATATTGTAGACGCTGAAACTAAGCTGTCCCCAGAGCCACCTACTTCCTTATTTATAGCACCAAAAACTTATAGACATTGCCACTTTCGTGGGCTATACCTATCTATGAGCACGGTTTCCACAGACCACTTAGTTACTTTTAGTTAGCTAACTATTTTCTATTGTTACACAGGGTGTTAGGGTAGATAGTTGAATTACTTTAATGGGTCATTAGGATAATACCTATTGAACAACTTTCCCAAAGGAAGAATGGAAAATAAGCAATAAAAAAAAACTTTTTAGGTACTCCACGTTTTTTTTTAATTCTTTTTTTAATATTTGGTTGGGCTTTTAATTTAACACTGAGGTTATATCAGCCCATACTCAACGTTCGATCAGCTGATTGCATTTAGTAGGTATATTCTGGAAAGTTCAAACTTTATTTTGCTCAAATTAAAGATTTAAAAATTAAGGGTATATTACCGATGGCGCTCTCCATACAAACGTACTATGGTGATATTTTCAATACTAACCAATTTTAATTGGTTGTCTTTAGTCAATGAAATTTTGCAGAAACAATCTAGAAACAAATCTCTATGCTTGTATGGAGTCCGATTTTCGCTAAAATGTATAGTTTTAAAGTAACAGTGCCTCAAAGATTTCCATACAAATCTTAAATTCATCCTAGAATTAAAACTGTATATTTTAACGAAAATCTGACTTCATACAAGCATAGAGATTTGTTATTATTTATTTATTTATTTCTGTCTCCTATAAGTTTCTTAGGGAAAGTTGTTCAGTATTATCGGTACAATCACCCCGTTTGCCAACACCCTATATATTTTAGGGTCCCATTCGTGACAATTGGTGGAGGTTGCTAAGTATCTACCTAATATCAATATTGCAACAATTTCGATTGTAGGTATTCCTTATAATCCACTTCTGCTTGATTGGTTTTCCGATATTTCGGAAATAATTGTATCGGTTTTGTATAGCACCGCCGAAATTAATTTAGAAGAGCGATTAGAACTTTCCTTTGATAAATATTTAATAGCTTTAATAAAACCCGTAACAATGGCTTTTCACACAAATAGGCGGACAATAGTGAAAAATCCTTGAAAGGCCTTGCCAATAATCCAGTAAGTTTTCTACTATTACAACAATAACTCAATATCAGTGCCTGTACCCCAGAGCTTAGAGCAGGCCATCCATTTCGATTATTACGGGCCACAGTAAGCCTACCCTGTTTTATGGGGACCTCTTTGCAATGAATTTCAGTCTTTAAGTTCGAGAGACTAGAAAAGGTTTTATAAATTAACTATGAGGTAGCTTACTTTTAAGGAAATTTGACAAATTAAAAGATCTTTTGTCAGTCGCAAAGTGTGTTATTGATTCACATTTGGGCCCAAACTACTGGTGCACTTGGTCCATACAAACTAGCGCCATTATCTGTCAAATCTAGGGCACTTGCATACAAATTTGAAGTAAACCCATAGTAATACCATATTTACTTGCTCTTTCTACGAGTAAACCTTTCATTTGTTTTGCCTCATTTTTCTGGTTTGAAATGTTCGCGTAAGGCCGGCCTATCCATTAATTTTATTTTGATCTATGCCAGGCGGTCGTGTCCACCATAATCTTCAACTAGAGACAAGACCAGTGGCGTACCGTATAAAAATTGTGCCCTTATAAAGAGTAAAGATTTCTCACAAAAGAAAAAAAAAATTGCATAAAATTAAAAGAAATATTTACTTATTCATCATCATTATTTAGGTATCTACCTACACGGACCTGAAAGAAATACCCACCGAGTATTGCACTAAAAAGATGTGAAGCATGCAAGGTAATACAATCTCGTTTTTTCTACAAGGGACCTACACTCACTCAGATGCACTAGCTCTAGGCGCAGGTCCGACAACCCGTCACCTTATGTACCGCGTGACAGCACGCACACACAAGAAATGGGTGCTTCACTCATGATTAGATGACATTAGGGTAGACCCGGGTTAATAGTAACAGTTTTTACTTCTACCTCGATTGCGGGGAAACTATTCATATCTAAGAAACGTTACATACACATTATGAAAGGCAGTTTCTTAACGTACTGGATTTTTCATTTAAAGTGTTCTGAAGTCTTATAGAACCTTTCGTAATTCGTTCTTGATGTGAGCAGTGACCAGTGTTACAATTAACCCTTACCCCGGGTCATTTGTAACAGTTTTTTAAATCTAAATAAAACCCAAAATAATCAATAAATCGGTCTTATTTATTTACCATCAAGTAACTTACCTCTTCTTTATTAGTAATATTTTTATCGCTTTAGAATATTATCAACAGTTTTTATAAAATTTAACGGAAAAATAACTTAGCGTTTTATTGCTTTAAAGTAAAAAATGTAAATAATTGCTATATATTATTAATTACTTTAGTTAACTATATATAATAGCATTTTAATAAACTAAAAAACTTAACTCTCGCATATTTTAATCAACCATAAAGGTTTTCATACAAACGAAGCTGTTACAATTAACCAAATGTTACTATTATACCTGGCCACGTGGATTTATTTACGTTTAAAGTGCAATCAAAAATCATATAATTCTGTCAAAATCACGACTGCGATTTCGTTGTGTACTATTTAAATTAGAAGTTAAATTAGAAAGCAAGCCTACCCAATAATATTCCACCTAACATACTATAAAAATCAATCTAAATTAGAGTTAGAGGGAGCGGCCGTTCTCAATCCAACGCTGAGGTTGGTGCGGGTTGGTGGAGGAAAGTTAGTGGTCAACTTGATGTCAGAGTATTTTTAATCCATCTTAATAATAAAAATTTGATCATGGGTCAATTGTAACACAGTGTTAATTGTAACGTTACAATCAACCCCATCAAAAGTGTTACAATTATCCCTTGGTGTCAATTTTAGATAAAAACATTAAAAAAACCATGATACCAACGAAAATAATGAACTTCTCATCATCTGTAGCATTCTCTAGTTCCTATTACAACGTACGATCGTAATATCTGTTTAAAACATGGATTATTTCAGAAGTACAACGTAATGAATTGATCGAAAATAATTGAAATGACCGCACATACAATTAATTCCTCTGTAACACAAGACACCTCCACGTTGCACACACGGCAATTGGAGAGTAGGTCCGGATATGCAAGAGCCATCACCTCTTTCCACACACATATCCTTGCCTTGTTTAGTTACCGAAATATTGTCAATGTTACTATTAACCCGTGTTACAATTAACCCGGGTCTACCCTACGTCTGGTTCTTCTTTTAAGTCTGTGGGTATCTATCACTTTTTCTAAAATCTTTACAAACAATTCAAATTAAATATACACTCTCCTTGCCTTTTTTTCGGCAAACTGATTTGATGAAGAAATATGGGAAGGTTTATTAATTTTTGCTTACGTACGTCGGGGGTCCCCGTGGCCTATAATTGATACGGCGCTAGCTACACCCCTGGACAAGATAATATAGGTACACCTACCTTTACAGAATATCCCCTTCTCTCCTTAAGGGCGGGTCTATAATCATCAAGATTCTTCCTTGGTGTCAGCATGAGCTATATCGCTTGACAATTACTCATACTGTAGTGTAATAGTTAGCCAATCAGCAATGGTTGTATTGAGGCTGACTGCCCAGGGTGCGCCAGGCGAACTCAGTTGTCGTAACTCGGGGAGGCTCTTTTTGCTTATGAGGCACTCGTTGAGTGGTGGTGTTTTCTGTTATCGTATCGCATCTTATGAATGTAGAGCGCGGTGGGCCTCCTAGTTACCTTACTTTTATCTTGAATTTCCAATTTTGTATGCTGAAAAACCAAGATTTCGGTTTATAGTTGCAGCAATGCTTTCATTTTGATCATCTCATATCATAAGTAGATGCAAATTTTTAGTGACCCTTTTAGTATTTCGTCATTTTGTTGACTGACGTCAGATTTTTCATCTTGATATAATGTGCTGGTACCTATATCGAGTATGACTTGTCATCGTGGTGAAGTGATTCTCCTATCAGCGTTGGAGAAACCTCGAGTGACGTAGGTACCTAGTGAACTCCTGGATACGGGCGGCTACCAGCATAGCCCAGGGTGAGCCGGCCGTATGCAGAGATTCAGTACCTAACTACGTCACTCGAGGGATCTCTTCGTGTACCTACCCCATGTGATGAGATTATACAGACCGTATGTTAATGTATGACAAACCAGACATGCAACCATTAGTAGCCCAGTCATTTTACGGTATGAGCCGGGACTAATTAAGAATTGATTTTTTTTCAGTAAGTAGGTATATCATTTAAGAGCCAATTTGAGAATAGAAATATACAAAAATTAAAAACAAATCGCGTCAGCAACAACGCCAAATTTAAAAATTTTAATTTACTTAAGTATCTCGTACTAAAAAAAACTGACGGTAGATAATTTTTTTTTTCATATTTTAAAGGCTTTACCAAATAACGCTCACAGGCACGTACATTGTAATGATCCCAAACTAAGCACTAAAGGCTTTTATTATGGAAACCATACAACAACGGCACGAACAAATAACATCCATGACCGAACCGGGATTCGAACCCAGGACCCTGGTTTGGCAGTCCGGCGTGGTAACCATTACACCAACCGGGTCGTCGACCATTATACACACTTCAAACACCGTGCAATTATTTTCGTCGACAGCTTTGAAAAATACATTTGTTTTTTCTAATGAATAACTATTTTTTATAATTAAATGACTTTTTTTATTACTCAAAACTCATTTATATTGTTGAGTCTAATTTCGTTATTCATATTATTAAATTAAAAGCCTTCTGGGAGGTAGGTACCTACCTACAATTTAGATTTCTTGTTACGTAGTGAATTTTTTTGGATAAGTTTTCAGATAGGTAGGTACAGTCAGCATCAAAAGTATCTAAGCATGTTAAGTGTTCATAAATATCTGAACAAATTTACGATATCAAACCTTATTTCAACTCACAAAGAAATCAAATTAATTTATCTGTCATGTTATTATTTGTTAAGTTGAAAACAAATGTTATCTAGTAGGAAATTGGGTTTATTGTCGTGTAATTGTTCAGATGTTTTTGAACGCCGGAGATGCTTAGATACTTTTGATGCTGACTTTACCTATATAGTCTTTTTGTCACTAAATGGTACATGTTACAGATTAAAAGTACCATTCTTAATTAGGTACTTCTCCTCCCTACCCCTTCTAACAAAACTCCGTAAAATGACTGGGCTATAGTGTGATTTGAGGGCAGCCGGTCAGCTCGTCAGACATCAGCCATCGCAAGCTTTCTATTGTGGTAAATCCGATAACAGTAGATAGGTATAATAAGTAGGTAGGTATATCGACTAAGCATGCAACAGTCTGATAGAACCTTAGGATAAAACTGCCATTTGTAACTGACCACCTTTGGTCGTTTCGATATTCCCCGAGGGTGTAGTCAGAGATATTCTGAAACCTCAGAACATCCACGTTTCACAAGTAGTAGGTACCTACCGAAAGTCTGTCCAGTGTGTGTGTGTGTTTTGTCTAATTGAATCTTTGATAAAGAGAATATTAAATGAAATAAAGTGGGTAGATACCTAGTAGTAAACATAATGAACAAAATAAAAACATCGTCTAGAAGTTATGAATTCATAAAACTCTCGCGAGGCTATTTCATTTGCCTGAGGCTTATTTTCTTTGAGGATGGAAATAGGGGAGGAGACTGCTCGCTTGCCCGTCGTGGGGACAGTTACTTTGTATGCAAAACGAACTCCTGGAGCAACGGCTTGTAAGTTATTCCTTACAGCTTGGGAAGACGACGGGTTAAATAATGGTTCTATTGCTAATTATTATAGTTAAAATAAATACTTAACCGTAATTTTTTTTCATATTTATTGTGACTGATTTGAATTGCTATTTATAGGTAAGCTAACCTAAATAATGGCACACACACACAAACATTGACGGCAATCAATGGTTTGTAAACACAAAAAGCGATGCCGTTCGCTCTTCGATGGACACGACTTTGTTATGCATTAGGTTGTCCCATAGACTCCCAAACTAGAGCCTACCTCGTATTAGTAGGAACCAAAAATTATAAATACTTATAATCTAAAACAAAGTTTGAAAGAAGATGTAAATAAATCAACTGATTAGGTGGGCTTGCTGCCCACACGATAAGAAGAACTGATAAGAAAAACTTAAAAAGATTATGCTTGCATTTTTTTATGACTTGTTTAATGTCATACCTATTACCTTTTGTTAATTTTATCGTCTTTAAAGCATGTTTATGTTTCGGTTTTGAATTAAAATATACATAAGTACTTACTTAAATATAATATGTTACATCGTAGTAGGTATAAGTACTGTAATAAAACTATTGTTTAAAGTTGTGAAATAAAGAAATAAAAAAAAAGTAGAAGAAAAATATAAACTAGCTACTTAGGACTTGCTTTTAGCTTTCTTGTAACCTTCTTGATATTGAGTTGAGACAACAATTGAGGAATCGGTAGGTGCTTTAGCGACGACGGCGAAAAGTTGCGGGTGCGTCTACAATTTACCTGCGTGTGTTTTCAAAAATATTCTATCTCGCACAACTCTAATTCTGCGCTTTACATCTGTCAAAACTTGGGACGTATTTACCGGCCGTCTAATAAGTTGGTTACTGGAGATACTTTACGATAAATGTTCGCTTTATGAATAAGAAATGACTCAGAAGAAACGCGTCTGTAATTTAGTACCTACCTACAAATTTGATTCTTTTTTTGTCAGTTTAAAATACATTTACTTATTGCAAAACTGTAAGTGTGACAGGATGACTAGTAAGTTAGGTAAGTAGGTACCACAAAAGAGCGCTACAATTTACTGGTCACTGCCTCACCTGTAAGCCTAAATCCCCTAGAGCTGACGGTGGCAGTGAATGTGTTAATTGGTTGATCAGCCCAATAAACTGAACAACTTTCTATATGGGACCAAAACCGATGTGACATTTGGGTCGTCCTTTTTTTTTAACTCGATTTCGTCGGTGGCCCCATAGTGGTTCAGTCTGATGGTCTGATCATCCTGATCTGGACCATTTATTACCTACTATAGTAGGACTACCTAGGTAGTAGGTAGTAAAGGCAAGCTTCCGTAATAGTCGCAAGATGGCAATAAAGAAGGCGAAACAGTTTTACAAAATTAGCCACCATTCGCGAACTTTACCATTATAGACTAGGAGCTAGCAGACACTTTCATGGCAGAACATTTATAAGTATTATAGTTGTACCTTAACAAATTATAGTTACCGACCGAAAGGGATTAAATACGGTAGGTCTGCTATCAAAATCTCATACTAACATTAAATTCCTACCGCTCAAAATGTATGGAGGAGAGGAGCAGATTTTTTTTGAGATCTCATAGTTGGTCGTATAGTAAAAGTTGTATTATGATGTAATTATATCTTATGTTGTATCATATTGATGGGTACTTTCACCCCTTTGAGTTTTCGGAAGCATTTCCCTTACACCCTGTATATTAAAAAAAAATCTACTTGGTACCTATCTTTGTTTGTCCAATTTGCATTTATTATAATAATTCGTCTGATTGCGGTGAAATCGGTGGTTTATTGTACGCAAACCCGTGAGTTCTGAAAAAAAGACGCTTGCCGGGCACGACTAGTATTAAATAAATAAGTATCTATGCAATAAGTAGACATTACGATCATAAACAGAAAACCAACACCAGCTCTTGTCCTATACTTACAGTAAAACTGACGAAAGTTGAAACTTGTTCACTTACGTTCAGCCGCAGCTGTAGCCAAATTGCTCGCAACTTTGCACGCTTTGATATCTTTGTCCATATATCTGACGACTTTATATGGAGTTTGACCGAGATATGTTATTCTTAGGCAAGTACCAATTTTTGTTTGCCAGGGAAGAGCGTCATTTATTGTGGCGAACCCGCGAAATAGATGGTTTGTATCAATTCATCGTCATCATCAAGTAGGCTGGACATTAGCGATTACCTAGGTATATAAGTAGGTAAAGGTATTATAATGAAGGCCCGCCACTTAGGTACAGTCAGCAGTAATAAGTAATATAGGGTCCTTCTTAATATAAGGTCTAACAAAATAAAGTGAAACTATTTTAAGGGGATGATCAGACCATCAAACTGAACAACTTTCTCTATGGGACCAATATCGAAATCAACAGAAAAAAAAATCTGCTGTTTAAAAATAAAAAATAATAATATCTACCACTGGATTTGGCCCTGTTCTGCTGTGAATGAGTGTGGCGAAGCGGGCGTGCGAGGCGAGGTCACTGAACCTACGCGCCGGGGCCCCGCGAGCTGGGTTGACTATGCAGTTGGGGACGTGAGACGTCTAAGTTCAGATGTTTAGGTAGATAATGAACGTAGCATTTTGCTTAAAAAATGTAATCCAAATGGTATGGTAAGTAGGTACTTTTACTTACATTCAATTTTGTACATATCCCACACCTTTCTCAATGAACTTTATTGCACGTCTTTGGATGTGTCTTTGCACTTATTGATTAAAACGTCTCAATCGTATTAATAACATCACGTGTGCGGTCACTATCCGTTGTCGGAGCTCACTGGTGGTTCTGTTTTGGCATACATGGAAAGGTCAGGTCTGGAGAGCGATTTTTGAATCTCATTCGGTGAGCTCAGCAGTTGAAAATGTCAAAATAACTATGGAGATACGCATCTTTCTACTGCTGATTTGACTTTCAAAAATCATACTTCAGGAGTGAGATTTTTTAAAATCAAATCAGCAGCAGAAAGATGCGTATCTCCATAGTTAGGTATTTTGACATTTTCAACTGCTGAGCTCACCGAATGAGATTCAAAAATCGCTCTCCAGGTCACTCAATACCTCTGCCTATTCACAGAAATCCGTATGTATCGTCCAAGTAGCTAGGTCCGTACACTTGTCACTAGTTGTCACGTTCATGATGGTAAAGATTATCACGTAATGACGTAACCTTGCAAGAGGTTGAGTGAAGTGAGGCGCACGCAAAACGTATCGACCGGTCGGCGTGCGCGAGCGCTCGCTCGCTACTGAAGAAGTCAAAGCAAGGTGAAAGGTCGCAACGCAACGCAAGCAAGGGCGGGAGTGGGGGCCGGGCGCGTTGAGCTCAAAGGAAGCCGCCGCGTGCGTGCGGCGTGCAAAGTAAACAAAACACAGGTCCCTATTCAGGGATGATAGCAAAATATTTAGTAGATCAGTGTAAATATTATTTATAAAAAATTTGATTTCGACATTGGTCCCATAGAGAAAGTTGTTCAGTTTGATGGTCTGATCATCCCCTTAAAATAGTTTCACCTTATTTTGTTAGACCTTATATACTGACACTTTTTTAAGGGGATGATCAGACCGTCAAACTGAAAAATTTTGTCTATGGGACCAACATAGAAATCGCAAAAAAAATTCAGCATGTCACATTGGGATCGAGTAGGTTTGCAGTTTAGTATGGAACGGCAGATTTTTATTTGCGCTTTCGATGTTGGTCCCATAGAGAAAGTTGTTCAGTTTGACGGTCTGGTCACCCCCTTAAACAGGTGTCAGCATATTAAGTTGGACCCTGTATACGTAAAGTGTAGATATACAACTTATTGTTGCTGACGGTACCAACTAATCGCGGTCTATTCCGCCTGACCACCACTAGGCTCATTTTTGCTTGCATGCTAAAAAATAAAAGCGCTGTCTAGCCCCGCTCTATTGATGAATAGACCAATGAATGAATAGTTTCCAAACAAAAAATTATGCGCGAAATTACGCGAAAAAAACTTTTAGTGATCAGAAGTGCGATTTTTGCACAGGATTTTTGTATCTCATTCGCTGAGCTCAGCAGTTGAAAATGTCAAAATTACTATGGAGATACGTATCTTTCTACTGCTGATTTGATTTTCAAAAATCGCACTCCTGAAGAATTTATTATTTTCGAAAGTCAAAATCAGGAGTAGAAAGATGCGTATCTCCATAGTAATTTTGTAGTGGCAGTAGCATAGGTATTATGTAGGTACCCATTCATGTTTAGTACTACATTTTAATTAGTAAGATGTAGTTAAATTTATTATTGTAGGTACTAGTGAGGTAGGTACTCGGCAGCAATAAGTTATATACACTTTAGTACTACGACGTAGAACAAAACTGTTTATAACTTATTGCTGCTTTACGTGGGTAGTTATATAAGGCAAAATTGTTACCCAGTTTAAACCAAAATATTCAGTTAACCCAATCTCTACAAACGGTTTTTAATTAGGTACAAAAATCGTTCACGCTGTAAATTGCCTAATTTAACAAAACTGGATCGACTACGTATCCGTAATATGAAAGCTTTTATTATAATTAGGTAGTGAAATAAGCACTAATTTACGTAAATTATATGCAAAATATTAATTAAATAATCCGTCAGTTATATCCGACATGCATTATTTTAGTTAAATGGGTTCAAAAAACACAAGCCCACAGATTTCAACTAGCTGAAATACATTTTTTCTCCCCTCCGGACGGAAAGCGTCAATTGTCGTTCCGCTGCGCTAAACGAAGTTGTCGCTTTCCACCTCCGTCGAGGAGAAAAATAGTATACCTACTAACCTCGGACAGTAAATAAGAAAGCCTCAGATCATCACATGTACTACGCCGTTACCCCGGTGGAATTGAAGAAGTCCGTAGGATAACATTTAAATTACAAAGGCCGAACACAATTAGATTTCATAAATGTTTGTTTTTGTTTGATTTAGTTATATTTTCTTTTTTTATCTTTTTCAGATAGCGAGGATTAAACAGAGAATAAAATAGTGATAATCAAATAAAGCACCGTCATAAAACATAGTAATAAATTATTGTAATCGAAAGCAATAAATAATATTCAAACACGTGAACTGCAATTATCTTAGGTACACCAAATAAATAATGCGTTCCGATAATCTTCTCATATACATGAATTAGCAAAAATAATTTACGTAGGTAACTTATAATCTAGCAAATTTTTCTAGCATTATGTAGAGATGGCGACACATCAACCTATACAAAACCCATAGAGGTATTATACCAGGAATAGAGCAACAAACATGAGTTGTCAAATGAAACCTTTTTTGGATGTTTTTTGGAGACTATTCGCAGGCAAAAATTCGAATATTGTCTATAATTCTGAGTCTAACGTGAAGTTGTGGATAAATTAATGAAGTAGTGTCAGTAGGTATAGTTCATAAAATTATCTACGATTTCACTTTAGATTCGCAATTATTCACGGAAACCGAATTGTAAAAATTAATTGGAGACTAAAAAAACGGCCCTATTGCCTAGCGTCACGTATCTCTTTCTATTATACAGTGGTGCCGCTAGGTACATCTCGCTCTCTCAGCTGTATGTTCCTCTATTCCTGGTATAATACCTCTATGACAAAACCAAAATAAGCTGGCTATACGTTACTCGACTTACGCGCGGCAGCGTTGGTTTTGAATAGCTTGATGTGTCGCCGCGTGTACGGTCAGCATCAGCATCAGAAATATCGGAGAAGTCTAAAAGTATACAAGTAAAGAACCCAACCACCCATTCAACCGCTCACCCCAGAATTAAAAAAAAAAAACCGGCCAAGTGCGAGTCAGGCTCGCGCTTTAGGGTTCCGTACAAACATTATCTGTATGTTGGATTTATTCCTTTACTGGAAATAGTTCCTAGATTAATAATAGTGAAATGGCCGTAGAATAGTCGACGGGAAGTACCCTATGAGTTTTGATTTGATGAGCTTGCTCGCGAGTATCAAAATATGTGACATAAATGGCGGTAGACATTAATGACCTATCTTTTGATTGCGTCGAATTAGAAGCTTGAATTTAGCACGCGAATAGAACTTATGGACACTGCCGATAGTGCTCTACGTACATCGACCTATGTCTACGTTTGACTAAATTTGGGCACGAAATATGAAGAATAACGTGTTATCGTATTGACAGCAAAACAATCGGGATCAGTCAAGACCCAGACCAATTTACCTTCACGAATGTCATCCAAAATTTAATCAATAATTACCTAAGTATTTTGATCAAGAACAATAAATTCATCACTCAAATATCTTAATGAAGGATTAAGAGCAATAAATATTAGTTATCTGAACGAATTAATTGTACTGATGCACCAAGATTAAATATTTGTATAAAAAGACATGACATAAAATGAGAAAGCATAGTTTGTGAAAGATCAAAACAAACACAGGTAAGGGGATAACAACAATATTTTAATAAGCCTAATTTAGAAACTACATTCTAAATTCATACTTAATTTAAATTGCAATTTCCTCTCTGGGTTAAAACATTTTCTTTGGTTAAAACTTCATGAGCCAAATACTGCTTCTCTATGGCAACTAGCCATAAACTAGCACACAATTTTCTGTTTACCTACAGGGTCTAACATAATATGCTGACGGTTTTTTAAGAGGATGATCAGACCATGAAACTGAACAACTTTCTCTATGGGGCCGAATGTCGAAATAGGGGAAAAAAAAATCTGCTGTCCCATACATAATGGGTCGAATAAGACTGCAGTTTTGTTTGGAACAGCTGATTTTTTTTTCACGATTCCGACATTGGTCCCATACAGATGGTCTGATCATCCTCTGAAAAAACCGTCAGCATATTAAGGACCCTATCATCTTTATGTCTGAACTCAATGTGTAGTGCCTGTCAAAAAACCACTTGATCCCATCTCACCCTTAATTAAACGCATACACATTTAAATACGATGCTACTTGTATCATTATCATCAATATGAGCGGTGTAAGAGATAGAATGGCGGAATAAAAGCCGACCAAGTAGCTATAAGTAATATCTGCATAAAAACTTTACCATAATTTTCCTTCCTAGAGCACCATGTCAGTGAAATTCCTGCTCATCTCTGCCGCCGTGGTCGCCGTGGCGGTCGCCGGTCCGGCCCAACGTTTTATTTCTGTTGGACCCGCCATGATCAACCCCGACCCAATCTCCGTTGGACCCGCAATCGTCGACCAATACCAACCAATCGCTGTCGGACCCGCCATCATCAAGCCTGAGCCTATCGCCGTTGGCCCCGCTTTCGTCGACGTGGAGTCCCCAATCTCCGTTGGACCCGCAATCGTCGACTCCTTTGAACCTATCGCTGTTGGACCCGCTTTCGTTGACCAATACGAGCCCATCGCCGTTGGCCCCGCTCTCGTCGACGTAGAGTCCCCAATCTCCGTTGGACCTGCAATCGTCGACCAATACCAACCCATCTCCGTTGGCCCCGCTCTCGTCGACGTAGAGTCCCCAATCTCCGTTGGACCCGCAATCGTCGACTCCTTTGAACCCATCGCTGTTGGACCCGCTTTCGTTGACCAATACGAGCCCATCTCTGTTGGCCCCGCTCTCGTCGACGCAGAGTCCCCAATCTCCGTTGGACCCGCAATCGTCGACTCCTTTGAACCCATCGCTGTTGGACCCGCTTTCGTTGACCAATACGAGCCCATCTCCGTTGGCCCCGCTCTCGTCGACGTAGAGTCCCCAATCTCAGTCGGACCCGCAATCGTCGACTCCTTTGAACCCATCGCTGTTGGACCCGCTTTCGTTGACCAATACGAGCCCATCTCCGTTGGCCCCGCTCTCGTCGACGTAGAGTCCCCAATCTCAGTCGGACCCGCAATCGTCGACTCCTTTGAACCCATCGCTGTTGGACCCGCTTTCGTTGACCAATACGAGCCCATCGCTGTTGGCCCCGCTCTCGTCGACGTAGAGTCCCCAATCTCCGTTGGACCCGCAATCGTCGACTCCTTTGAACCCATCGCTGTTGGACCCGCTTTCGTTGACCAATACGAGCCCATCGCTGTTGGCCCCGCTCTCGTCGACGTAGAGTCCCCAATCTCCGTTGGACCCGCAATCGTAGACTCCTTTGAACCAATCGCTGTTGGACCAGCTTTCGTCGACGTAGAGTCCCCAATCTCCGTCGGACCCGCAATCGTAGACTCCTTTGAACCCATTGCCGTTGGACCCGCTTTCGTTGACCAATACGAGCCCATCGCCGTTGGCCCCGCTTTCGTTGACGTTGAGTCCCCAATTTCCGTTGGACCCGTCGTTGATTCTGAAGTTGCCCCAGTCGAATCCGCTGCAAGCGCTCCTCTGATCCAGATCATCCTGAACATAAACGCAGCCGGACAGCTCGTCGATGCCGTTTTTCCCGCTGACCTCGTCAACGTCGTCGACGTCGCAGAGACAGTGGAGCCAGCCCCCGCGCCTGTGGTCATCCCCACCCCTGTGCTTACTCCCGAGGAGCCCGCCGTCATACCACCCGTGGCCATCTTCCCCCTCAACGCTTAAGTTGCGGATGTGCTCTAGGAACATTACACGATTCACCGTTTAAGTTCTGTTAATAAAGATCTAAGTTCCGATTTTTGTGTTTTGTATTTGAGTCTGTTTGTGGGTATCAAAAATAGTTTTTCTACATTTATATTTTTATTCATAAAGTTTATACATAACATGATATTAAACAGTCTTTAACTTTTAATAAGATTGTGTACGACAGTCAGTAATAGTCTATTGTTAATTTTCAAATAAAATCATAAAAATTTTATAAATATTGTTATCTTAATAATATTATTTATGATAGGTTGGTATAAAGTTGTATTTAAGTTATTTTTAGTTATATAAATTAGACGCAGCAGTAAGGTACAAACTATCAAATGTTGACTGTGTATGTACTTAATTAACAAAGTCCGATAGTTAATATAAATAAAACACCGATATTCCAGTCAGGTTATGAATTAGTACTATAGTGGTATACTCTAAAATAAGTCCTAAAGTACTAGAATGGCAATACAGATTTTTCTGTGTACGGTAGAACACTTCTGTCCACAACTTTTTTTTGTTTCAACAACGCGTCGAAAAAACATCAACAAGTTAGCTAATAAAAATAGTAATTACATAAAACGTGTTACTTATGTTATGTTATGAGCCATTCGTTGTTGTAGAGTAAAATTTTTGTACCCAATAGTGTTTTTTCACACCGTCCAATGATAATCTCTCCTTGCTTGAATGTTTTAGAAGCTGAAACAAAAAGATTATTCAGTTAAAATGATTACAGGTTACCTCATATTTATGTTAATACTAGCTGTTGCCTTCAACTTTGTAGGGTTGAACCTCATTTGGCAGCTACGAATCGCATTTTTTCACGCTCTATCCTTTTCTGTTGCTCAGGGACGTCATTGGCTAGAGAGAGAAATCCAAATAGGATGTCTTCGATCATCTTCGGGAAATGTTTCATTGTCTGCGCCAAATACGATCGACGACATGCCATATAAACATGTTTACTTATTACTGTAAGACTGACATCCAATGGGACTCCCCATTTCTGGAGTGGAGACCACGAACTGACAGGCTTAGTGTGGGATACCCTGCGGCCCGCTGGACAGACGACCTTCGACAGGTAGCGAGGTGCGACTGGATGAGGAAGGCCGAGGAAAGTCTTGTAGCGCGCCTTGGGAGAGACCTATAGATCTCTTTAACTATAGTTAAGCAGTGGACGATGATAGGCTAGGTGATGATGTGATGACGTAGACTGTATACTAATAAAATATCGCATCATCTTTTATTATGACAACCAGTAAGGTTTGAAAATCTCTCGTCTGTTTTTCCAAGCAAATACAAACAACATATTTTTATATAAAAGAAGAGTTAATAGGCTTTTTCTGGGAGAGAGTGTTACATCCTCGGCTTCATCTACACTTTCAATCGGGTGACCTGAAGCGCAAGCCCAATCTGAATAAAATGAAAAATTCTAGGGCTAAATTAATGCCTACCTTTGAAATCAAGTCCTTAGCACCTTCAGGAACGTGCTCCGGGTATGTCATGTCAAGCGTAAGGATCCTCTCGTAGGTCTTGTCCTGTCCCTCGCTCTCGAACGGCGGCTTGCCCACCAGGAACTCGTACAGCAGCACACCAATACACCAGTGGTCTACGTATATGTCGTACACTTCGCGCTTTATCATCTCCGGGGGTAGGTAGTCTAGGGTTCCACACATTGTCTTGCGTCTGTTAGTGAAGAAAGGGTATTTTAATCAGAATCATCTTAAAATTATTATGATTAAATTAGGAAATTAGACGTGATAATTCTCCGCCGGCTAGCTCCGCATTAGTGGACAGGCACCAATTTTAAATGTAGGCCACTTTATAACTTTGATACATAAAGCTGTTAGCAATTACAGGCATCAATCACTCCATAACCCACACCCACTGCTTGTTACAATGCTGCGGTGGAAAGCTGTTGTGTTTTATTTAAAGTGCAAGTAGGGATGAAAAAAAACTAGCTTTGTTTATAAACATTACCTTTGAGAGGGAGCATGAACGGACCAGCCGAAGTCAGCCAACTTGAGGTTGCCGTGGAAGTCAACGAGAATGTTCTCCGGCTTTATGTCACGATGTATCACGTGGTGCTGGTGACAATACTCAACTGCGTCTGCTACCTGTTGACGAATTGCGACTGTTTATCTTCATTTACACTAGTTACTACGTATATAAAACTGTAATTTTAGTTTGTTTGTGCATCACGCGAAAACTACTGGACCAATTATGACAATACTTTTTGTGCCTGGCAGCTTATGATTTAAAATTTGAAAATCTGATGTATCATATAATTTGCTACGATGACGGGAACACACGCGAACAAAGTCGCGGCAAAACTCTAGTCTGTACTAACTATACTAAATTAGTATAGTATTACTAATATTATATTATACGGTTTTATAATTGTTAAGATTATATTAAAGAGGAAAGATTTAATTTTTTGTTTGTTTGTATTGAATAGGCTCCGAAACTACTGGACTGATCTGAATAATTCTTTCACCATTAGAATGCTACATTATCCGTGATGAACGTAAGCTAAAAACAAAACAGCCAAGTGTGTGTCGGGAAGATTCTAAGGCGGTACGAAGTTCGCCGCGTTCATGCCGTTCATCTAGTAATAAAATAAAGTTGTGATTTCGCTTGTCAAACTTTTCATGTCATCCGTTACAAATAGACATTGTGCGCAACCATCCCGCGCGGCATAGATGTTGGGGGATGCGAGATACTCTAGTGATCATTGGTTTCCGAAGTGGGAGTCGCGACGACGAAATGACAGCTGAGTGAAAGTCCCTAGCTAGGTAGTCAGACAGAGGAAATAGCTAGAATTAAATTCAGGACACCAAAAGCATGCTCACGACAATATTCTCCGAGAGGGTAGTCAAGGATATTCTGAAAACTCAGAACATCCATGTTTCAGTAGTACCGAAACTCTGTCTAGTGTGAGACGGGGAGTGAGCCTGCGCCACTTAAAATGGACGGTGAGGATAGTGGACTCTGTGCCGAATGAAGAATTGTCATACGTGCCCCAAATGAACTTTATTTAGTAGACAGTAGATGTCAATTCGCCACTTTTCACATCTTTTATTTTAGGTGACGTACTTAGACCATATAACTATGGACGAGTTACGCGTGCAATTCTACCAACTACTTTTCTGCCACTTTTTGCAGGGGAAGAGGCAGCAGCAGACGGCCCGACAGCACAGTCTGTAGTGAACCTGCCTGCTGTGCCGGGGGTCGCGGGTTTGAATCCCGTAACGGACAAATATTTGTATGATGAATATTAATATTTGTACCCGAGTCATGGATGTTTGTATTATGTATTCTATATCGTTGTCTAGTTATCATAATACAAGTCCAGGCAAGATTCTGGAACTTTAAATGTGACTAGATAATTTGTGTGACACTGTCCAAGATATTTAGATTTAGATGTAATTTGCAACTTCGGATAATATTCCATTACTTTAGATTCTAATTTTTATTGTTATTGGGTTGTCTCATTTAGAGATAAGGTATAAAATTGTACATAAATATACATGATAAAATGATCGTGTAACTTGGCAGAGAGGAATGCTAACGTGAGGCTGGTCCCTTGTTACGGTAATAAAATGGTGACATGGGGAAGTGATTAATGTTGTTAAAAACATAGTTCACAAACCTGATAGATATATTTAGCGGCCTTGGCCTCAGGGAAGCGTCCTTTAGGCGAGCTAGTGAGATGTTTGTACAGTTCCGCTCCCGCTGCAAACTCCACCACCAGGTAGATGCGGCGCTCGTCGTGGAACCATGTCAGCAGTCGCAGTATGTTTGGATGCCTGTTCAAGTTTCATATTATTAACATAAAAATTCGCTCTTATGGAATCAGCCTGGTGTCTGTCCGTCCGTCTGTCTGTCACAGGCATTTTTCTCAGAGAAATATAGCCATATACTTAAAATAAAATAAAAATCATGAACATTAGAAATAATGTGTAGATGGCGGGAAAATTATCAAGCTTGCACTAACTTGGATAGGTCGACCTACCAGCAGTGTAAAATGATCTTCAGTTACTGTGTGAGCACATACCACATAAGTCTTAATTTAAAGTGGTTGTCATCAACAACCCATGTTTTAAACAGCCAGTAGTAAGGGACACTAATTACCCGAGTCCCAACTCACCCATTCTTTATTTTTTAAGTACTTTAATACAAAAGTGTTATGTACGTCATATCAATCCCATTATATCAGTCTAGATTTTCTCTACACTTATTCTTATTAACTTAACAATACAAATTCCTTTCTAGCAACATCAGAACCTGGTGATGCTAGGATTTCATGACATATGCCCACATCAACTCACTCTAAGCTCCCTCATCAGTGTCATTCAAGCCTCCTCGAACAGAAAACACACCAATAATAGAAGAAGAACGTCCTCAAACACTCCTGATGAGTGCATCACAATTTAGTGAACTACTCTTTTCATCATAAAGCCAAAATTTATTGGTGCCAACATGACAGGAGCCAGTATGGACAAAGTCCTGGGCAAAATAGAGTTATAAAATTAGAACAAAAAAAGCATTAAACTTTATGTTTATTTATGTCGAAGAAAGTTAAATAAACAATTATTTAAAGTACTTACTTCAAATGTGACTGTATTTCAATCTCCCTCAAGACCTGCCGTTCACACTTTGATTGTACAATCTGAGACTTGAACAAAGTCTTTATCGCGACCAGTAATCCAGTTTTCTTCTCTCTGGCGACGTGGACGTGTCCAAACTTGCCTTGGCCTAGTGCTTGGCCGAGTTCAAAGTCTCTCGGGGACCATTTGTAGCTGAAATAAAAATATGAACTGATAAATTGCACTGAGTAAGTAAGCTCATACTATTAGGAATGACTGTAGAAATAGAATAGAAATAGTTTATTTGCCAAAGTACTTTGTTAAAAGGGTGTTAAAAAATTGTTCAGTAGCTGTATTTAGCCTGCTTGCAGGCGTGCAAATTTAGTTTGTCGATAAAAATCTTGTCATCTATATCTGGAGATTGTTTTTATCATCATCATCAGCGCATTAAAGGCCTACTCTAAAGGTGTATGTCCTAATGCCCTGTATCCACGAAAGTGAGCTGTGCAAAATCTAACATTAGCTTGCTCACTAGATCACGTCATAAGGAAATTGAAGCTATATTATTGGTTGACTTCACACCTCTGCTCCACTCCGCTTTGGTGTTCCGGACGTAAGTCCAACATGTATCCTCAATTTGTAGACTTATATATGTAGATAGTTATAAGTATCACACTTTTTATCATGTTCAGCATAAGCATCTGTTCACGACTATATTCCCCGAGGGGGTAGTCGCAGATATTCTGAAACCTCAGAACATCCACATTTCACCAATAGTACCGTAAGTCTGTCTAGTGTGACAGGGGGTGAGATAATGGACAGTGGGTACAATACATACCTCAAAACTGAAGCATGCAGGTTTCCTCACAATGTTTTCGTGTTAACGTTTTCCTTCACCGAAAAGCCAGTGGTGTTACAAATCGTACATAAATTCCGAAAAACTCATTGGTACGAGTCGGCCTGGACGGGGATCGAACCATCGCCTCCTGCACAGCAGGCACTCACCACTGGACCACCACAGCATGTGTCATGTTCATTCGTGCACAAATAGAAAAAGAGTGGAGGCGCGATAGCACTATATCACGCTAGTTACCTCACAGTTTTCATATTATAGGTAACTTTAAGGGAACAACTACTTGTACTTAATTAAAAATACCGTGGTGATCCAGTGGCCTTGCCTGCCGTGCAGGAGGCTATGGTTCGATCCACGTCCAGGCCGACTCGTACTAATGATTTTTTTGGATGTATGATTTGTAACACCACTGGCTTTTCGATGAAGGAAAACATCGTGAGGAAACCTGCATGCTTCAATTTCGAGGCATGTATTGAACCCACTGTCCATTACAAGTGGCGACGGGCTCACTCCCCGTCACACTGGACAGAGTTTCGGTAGTACTAGTGCAATGTGGATAATCTGAGTTTTCAGAATATCTCTGACTACTCTCTCGGGGAATATAGTCGTGAGCATATGCTTGTAATGACAATAGAAACATGGGAAAATTAGATAATTTCACGTGACAAAAGTATTAAGTTTTGATTTAAATTTCAGGCTATTTCGATACATATCAAGATAAAACCTGGTAGCGGCGTATCGTAGGGCTCTTAAGAATCGAAATAGTCACGTTTAGTTTATTTCTAATAGCATTAACATAAGTTTTGAGTTTGAAGTCGAGTTTGTCTCAGGAAATGAAAAGGCAAGTACTTACGACGTTCCATAAGCTTCATGGCTCATGATTTTACTTTCAAGTTCTAGCACTTCTTTTCTCTTAGCCATTTTAGAGATAAATTCACAGAATCAAGAAAGAATGCAGCAGCAAAACAAAGCAGAAAACAATTTACAATAACCGTTGCAATCGCTCATTCAAAATCAATTTGAATTTGACACTTGAGTTGAGCTTGACAGACGGTCGCTCGCGATCCGTTTTACAACGTGTAAAAATCACTCGGTGTGTCGATACGAAAGAGAAAAAGCATACGAATAAATTTGTATGGTAGAGTGAGATAGGTAGAACCACGGAGTGATTTTTTACACGCTTTGAAACAAAACTCTATTATACCATTCGAGTAATTCAAATGTTTTTGCTTACAAATTTCAAATTAAAATAACTGCAGGCGTAGAAAGAGAAAAAAACGATAAGAATAAAATATATTATCTCTTTCTTTAAAATGGATTGCGTTGTTCCCGCGCTAAATAAGCACGCAATTTGACGAACTATTACGTCACAAAATAATACATCTCTTTCATATTTTGCTGTTAGATAAGGATAAACAGTATCTGTATGACGTACTAGAATTCCGTGAGTGGGAGATTTTTACAGTGCTGCCAATATGAAAAGTTAGAATTTAAAAAGCGCGGGAAGATTTAAGTTTAATAACAGTCTTCTTCCTGCCGTTTAGTTTAATAGTTAAGCTCACGACTATATTCCTCGAGGGGTAGTCAGAGATATTCTGAAACCTCAGAATTGTCAGAACATCCGCGTTTAACCAGTATCACCGAAACTCTGTTCAGTGTGACGGGGGCTGAGCCCGTCGCCACTTATAAGTGTAAGCACAATTTTTTAAATTTAATTAGTAACGGAACTATACGGGTGTATTCAGCGTTCGGTTCGTTACTAATTCAAAATTAGTAGTGTATAATGGACAGTGGGTACAATACATGCCTCGAAATTGAAGCATGCAGGTTTCCTCACGATGTTTTCCATCACCGAAAAGCCAGTGGTGTTACAAATCGTATAAATTATTGGTACGAGTCGGCCTGGACGTGGATCGAACCATCGCCTCCTGCACGGTAGGCAAGGATACTCGCCACTGGACCACCACGGCTTTTTATCGTTATTTTTTATAGCTTATTATAGTTGATGAGGTAGGTAGTTAGGTAAATAGGTGAAAACTTTGGTTAAAATAAAATTATAGTGCTTATTCTGATTTAACCACACACAAGTCTAAGATCGTTGAAGTCCTCCATGGTGCCACGGTATGAGTAGGTACAAGGGGCATTCGGATACTATGTGTTCCACGGTCTGCTGGGGGTTGCCGCACGGGCATGCCGCTGATTCGCTCCATCCCCACTTGTGCCTCATCTGATGATGATGATGATTTCCTCCACGACGTATCCGTCGACGGCGACCCTCATTGGTTCCTGGCATGAGCTCGAATGTGACTGGAGCGGAGCATCACGCAGCACATTACAGTTGCCCAGTCGAGTTGTGCGTGTAATTGTATGTAGGTTTGTGACGGGTCTTGTGCCTCATACTTATATATTATCGACTCGGTGACTCGCTGCTCTAAATTCTTGATGTTTTTGTATTTAGTGTTTTTTTATTATAATTTTATCTGTTCTAAAGTGTAATAGACTCAGCCATACGATTAATAATACCACACACAAGCCACGGTAGACAACAGCAGCGATTACATTACCCTCTTCATTTAGGTCCGATTTCGGCATACATGCATGCTTTGATCGCTACACTATAAATAGATAGAACAACTCAGGCAATGTGTGCCGAAACGGCCCTGCATGTTGGGTAATGTAATCGCTGCTAAAGTATACAAGGTGTAACATACTCAATTCCGACGTGTAATTTTGCGAGGCCGAAGGCCGAGCTACGCGTTGGAGCGAAGCTTCGAAGCGGCTCCCCCTGGAACCTGGTGGACCTGTTCTCCGGGGTCAATCTGCCGCCAAGCGAGCCGCAGGACGAGCGGCACCTTTAGTAATTAATAAACTGTATTAACTTTTTATGTTTTTTATTCATCCATCCTTATATACCTACCTAACAGTTTTTACTGCAATAAAGTTAAGAGCAATAAACTTCAAGAAGTAAGCGATTGCTTTGGAGCCGAGGTGAGATGTGAGAAATGGCGTCAGTATCCTATTGCGGTTGTAGAACGATGAAGACAATGTTACTTGCGGCTCCCACTGCGCCAGACCGACTCGCCACTAAATAACATAACTATACCTAGTTATTATTGCCAGCTTCGTAGGCACAGAGCTGAATTTGGAGGTCGAGGATTTATTGAGGAAAAAGTAGTCTTGAGAATTCACACTTAAAAATATAGCGCCGAACATGCAGATGCACTATTCAGTTATGCAGAAGTGTGAAATGAGAAAGACTATGGTAAAACCATCGCCAATTTTTTCGAAAATTATGTTAGGATGTTTGTAATTTAAGACCCAGTTGCAGCTCTAGCCTAAGGCAATGAATCAGAGAGACTTAGGCCGAGATTCAGAGACGATTTTTTTAGTCTTAGTTCGAGCTAAGTAGGGTCGAAATGTATGGATGTTGACATATCCTACCTACGGGAGTTCGAACTAAGGGTGCCTGTCCACAGATAGATGCGGAGCGAGCTGGCGGAACGAGAAAACGGAGTTTTATTAACCAATAAGATAATATGCATAAAATCTCAGCTCCGAGATTTCATGCAATCTTATTGGTTGATAAAACTCCGTTTCCTCGCTCCGCCAGCTCGCTCCGCAATTCCGCATCTGTGGACAGCCACCCTAAGACTTAAAAAATCTCTCTGAATCTCAGCCTTAGAATAGATGCAAACACGGCCTTCGTCAATAGGTATTTTAACAAACATCTTCATCATGTTATTAACAGTTCTTTGTTCTGCATTGCAGGGTATGCATTAAGGTTGAGGAAACGGCTGCGCACGTGGTGCTGGAATGCAACAGGCTAAGTCACTATCGTACACAATACCTCATATCGCCGGGCTTTCTTCCAGAAGTCTTCGGCAGGATTTATATGCTGGCTGGCTTCCTGAAGGAGCTGGGATGGCAGGAGTGAATTCATTAATACCTCACGTAAAATAGACGCATAAGACGTCAAGTTGTGGAAAACGAGCCCGCTAACCGATATCAATAGGTACCAAAATAGCATTCGTGAAAAAACTAAGAGTGACACGTTCGAAACCAAATTCATTTCGCCACACACACATGATATAAAGATCATAAAAAACTTTACGACAAAGAAATGCCTACTATCTTTTAAGCGTTCTGCTGTTATCAAGGTGGTGATAGATTGTTACACTGGTTAGGTGGCTCTCTTGTGTAGGGGAGACCAGCCCAAAACGGGTAAGCTAAGGGAGATGTTGGTTTAAACAGACTTAGAAACGTTACTGCAACTTACATTTTTATTCATAAAAATGTTTATCTAATAAAGTTATGAAAATCAAAAACAAAAATTGTAATTTTCTTCCGTATTTAAAGCACAACAAAAAATACAAAACCCTTCCAAATACCCGCTTTGCCCGTCTGGGGTGCCTAAAACGGGTAAAAACTAAATAAATTATTTAATCAACCAAAACAACATTTCTTAATTTGTTGTTGTTCACTATCGAAACATACATAATTCTCATATAAAGTTAAGTCTAATTTAAGTTTAATAAGTCTGCTTAAAAATATATTTTTTTTTAATTTAAAGCGTGAATCTTTTTTCTAAATTTAAAATCATCTATTAAACATAGTAACAATACAATTAAAATCCGTAATTTTTTATAAAGGTCTAAACTCATTCCTGATAAGCATCACCTAAATAAGAGCCTCGACCAGAATATGTACTGTGGGAAGACACCCGTTTTGCCCCTACCTGTTTTGCCCAAAAGCACATTTAAGTTTTCAAACGACATAACTAAGAATGGAAAAGCAGGTGGGCCAATAAGTTTCCGGAGACAATAAGAGCATTAGTTTCAAAATTATAGCATAAAACTTAGAAGAACATATTTTACCCCATATTCGAGTAGTCAAATCAAATTTAGTTCCAATTTTTTTTACTGAAAACCGCAAAAAACTTATTTTTTTTCTTACCTTTAAAACGTTTGCGTCATGGTGGCGAGCCGACTGCCTGTGAATGGTCGACGGTTGGGTCGCCAGTCTGCACTCAGACATTCTCACTAATACTTATAATATACATATTAACAGACCTACCTGTTTTAGGCGGGCTACCCGTTTTAGGCTGGTCTCCCCTAGTGGATAAACCTGTCAGAATAGCTCGTCATTTATTCTTCTATTAGAGAAATGTCAGCATGAGTGGAAAGATTAGCCAACCAGCAATGTCATAATATCGAAGCTGACTGCCAGATTGCACCAGACGAAGGCTTCGAAAAGAAGAAAAACAGTAAGATCATTTACTTACTATTTATTGTCTGACAGCGCACCCTAGAGACTGAATACGGTCCTGCAGCATTGTTGTGGCGGGGCTCTGGCCACAAGACGTCAAGGTACAGCAGACCGCGGGGTGGAATACCTCGCGCCGCTCAATACCGCAGGGTCCGCAGGACACCGTCTGGGAATTTACCAGTTAGGTGCTGAGTTTGGTTGACTGCGTTTGTCTGGGGTTCTTAAATCTTCATTGCTGTGTCCTTCTTCGATAAGATTCGATATTCTTTCCGTGCTGATGATTGAATATCTAAAGAAGTTTTATTTTAAGAATATTACTTTGTGCTTGTGCAGTATGCTTGTCCTATACAGTAGAACAGGGCGTAACGGACATTCTAGCATGTGTCCTGCATAGCCACACTTAACGCTCAGGATCGCTGAGCATCTGACCACGAAAGAAGACTACCTACACCATTTTGTAGAATCATTGACAAGAAAAGTAGAAGAATTTTAGTTGGCGAAAGAGGATCTTTCGGCTTATCACTAACCTTGATACACCATACCTATAATATCCTAAAAATATAATGTTTCAGCTCAGTGGCATCGGGTCAGAATTAGGTTTAAGAATAAAAGAATTGCATGCAAAGATTTCTGGGGTAGTTACATACTTAGGTATGTTTAAACTCCTAGGAGTAGAGTCTACGGTCTAGGATTAAGCTGTAAAAAACTTTCTTCTGACATTCTCAGTGCTAGCAGATGTTACCATTATTAATGAAGTTTTTTATGTTTTCGCCGCGTCTTTTGCGACAGCACGAGAGTAGGTAACCTATCTTACTTTCGAAATTTCACTGACCGAATTTCAGTTGTTCGAAAACGGTTAATTGAAGTTTCTAGTGACAGATATTTTGTTACACATACATTTGTTACTCCTTATAAAGACATGACAGAAGTATCATTTTCCAGAAAATTTAAAATCAGAATTTCATAATCATTTTTTTTCTTTTGACAACGGTCTTCTGGGTTCGAAGTTTTAAAATGTAGAAGCAACTTCTTCCATAGTATGACTAGGACACAACACAATAAAGTTTTCTGTAATAATTACCTAGTAGATACATGATACCAGGATTATAGCACCAACATGCTTGCTAGCATGCTGCTTGCTTGCTTGCTTGCTGCATGCTTGCTTGCTTGTTGCTTGCTAGCTTGTATGCATGTTGGGGGGTGCGGGGGGCGGAAACCCCCTGCCTGAGAAATACAAACTGGTGGTTTTAAAATTGTAGTTTAGGTTAGGTTAGAACATGTAAAACACTTAGCGGGCGAAGCGAGCAGAGCATCAAAATGCTTGCTGCATGCTTACTTGCTTGCTGCATGCTTGCTTGCTTGCTACATGTTTGCTTGCATGTTGCTTGCTTGCTTGTATGCATGTTGGGGGGTGCAGGGGGGCTGCGCCCCCCGCGAGGGGGGTTCGGGGGGCGGAAGCCCCCTGACTGAGAAAAACAAACTGGTGATTTTAAAATTGTAGGTTAGGTTAGGTTAGAACATGTAAGACACTTAGCGGAGCGAGCGAAGCGAGCGGAGCATCAAAATGCTTGCTGCATGCTTGCTTGCTTGCTGCATGTTTGCTTGCTCGCTGCATGCTTGCTTGCTTGCTGAATGCTAGCTTGCTTGCTGCATGCTTGCTTGTTTGCTTATATGTTTGTTGAAGGTGCAGTGGGGTGGACGCCCCCTGTCTGAGAAAAACAATCTGGTTTTTTTTAAATTCTAGGAAAGGTTAGGTTAAATATTTCTGCGGAAAAGTGACTGTACGGAAAAACAAATATTCGAAAAAGTAAATTATCTGACTTACATTACTTTGGAAAACTGTGTTACAGAATTTTGATTCATTGGTTAAAAGAAAAAAAGGACAATAAAAAATCTGGCTCTTTAAAATATGGCGAATAATATTTCGGGGAAACAAAAAAAAAGGGAAACAATAAAAAGTGTAACGATTTCGGAGAACTAAAATTCGGAAAACTCTTTTTCGAAAGTACGATAGGTAACCACGAGAGTAATATTAAAGCCGGCCTTGTTGACTCGCAATGTTGGTTCAAAACTTTTTAAATAAGTAGGTAGGTAGTATCTAGTAGTTTCAAAACGAGCTGCACTTTCAAAGATATATAGACATATATAGATAGACATATAAAGAGATATATAGGGTCCTTCTTAATATGCTGACACTTTTTTAAGGGTACGATCAGACCGTCAAACTGAACAACGTTCTCTATGGGACCAACATCGAAATCGCAAAACAAATTTCTGCAGTCCCATACATTTCGCTTGAGTAGGTTTGCAGTTTAGTATGAAACGGCAGATTTTTTTTCGCGATTTCGATCTTGGTCCCATATAGAAATTTGTTCAGTTTGACGGTCTGATCATCCCCTTAAAAAAGTGTCAGCATATTAAGTTGGACCCTGTATACAAGGTGTTACAAAACTACAAATAAACATTTAAGGGGGTGGTGTAGACCATCAAACTGAACAACTTTCACTATGGGACCAATACCGAAATCGCGAAAAAAAAAATTATGTTCTATACTCTACAAATCGACTACCTAGAGCTAAAATATGTATGGGATTCAAAATTATTTTTTTCGCGATTTCGATGTTGGTCCTATAGAGAAAGTTGTTCAGTTTGACGGTCTAAACAACCCCCTTATGAGTTTCAAAAATTTATTGTTACTTATGAAACACCCTGTATAGATGTACCTACCTAATTATAGTAAGTATACTACTACTAGTAATTAGTGAATCTATTCACAAATTACTGTTTTAAAGACAACGCTGACGAATTCGCAGGCAGAAGATAGTCATTTAATATGCCTAAGCCTAGATTTTGCCTGATTCTATTGAATCCACGAAAGCTCCACTATCCGAGCATGAAGGTCCCTTTAATTAAACGCAGTAACAAGCAGTAGAATGGATGCTCCCTGAGCAACACTGTAAAATCCATTACAGAATCAATGTGCAGCGGAATACCGACCTTCTGGAATCGAAATCCTCGGTGTTAAAGCATCGTTATGCAGATGCACAGATGGGTCAATATTCTATAGGCTCTCCGCCGCAGCTTATCTCGGAGGTGGCTCTGTAACACGGTGGCACGGGAGCTGGCTTTAAACTTGTGCTTAATATTATTTTACGTTGTTATCTTTCATTTTATTAGATTCAGCTTTTCATTGTCATCATAATTAGCCATGTACGTTCCACTGCACACAGGCCTACCATCAGAGAGGGTGTTTGGACGTTAGTCCACCACTCGTGCTCAATACCGATTGGTAGACTTCATAAACGCATCAAAATGTCACGCTGTTTTCCTTCAGTTATGATGTGAACATTTTATATAAGTAGGTAGGTACTCAGCATCCATTATATATTAAGTATGTTATTACCTATACTATGTGTATGTTTATACATACTTATCATATAAATCAACAAAACACTCTTCGCCCTTCTATCATATTCACGATTTTTTAAAATTACTTAGATGTCTCTACTGTCTCTAAAATTGCCTACCCAACCCTCAACTGTAACTAACAAAGGGAGAATGCTAGTTCATAACAAACTTTACCTACTCGCATTGTGCGTTGTATTAAATTAGAATAACACTCGACGTCCCCTATACGACGACATAAGCCCTAGATAAACCTTAAATTATTAAAGTTTCACGTAATCCGGCAAGAAGTTACGACTGTAGTCTTGACTCAGATAGTAAGGGCTCAAATATCTTAACTATTATAAAACTGTAACTGAACTGTGTCTGTACATTGAAGATATTTACAAAAAAAAGATTACGATATGGTTTTTAGGTATCCCCGACTCGAAATCAACCTTTTTTAGAAATTTTGTCTGTTTGTTTGTTTGTCTGTTTGTTTGTTTGTTTGTTTGTTTGTTTGTTCGCGCATCACGCAAAAACTTCTGAACCGATTTTGATGAAACTTTTTTTGTTTGATAGCTTATGATCTGACTTAAAATCTGGTATATAATTTGTGCGGACGAAGTCACGGGTAAACACTAGTGTCTTATATTAGTCTTTGGTAAGGCTCAGCAGCATGGACTGTATCGGGCAAAATTTGTTTTAGTTATTCTGTTATTTATGCAGGGTATGACATGGGTATGAGACTTATTTAAACGCGCTACATACTCGGCTTCAGACCATCTGACTATATTCTAACTGAACAACTTTCACTAGCCAAAAACGCCCTCCGGTACAATCGGTCTACTTTCCCGAACGGTCCACTTTCACTATTCGTCTATTTTACCAAACCGTCCACTTATTTTTCCTCATCCGTCTACTTCCCGATCAGTCCACTTTCCCGAACGGTCCACTTTCTCTATTCTTCTATTTTACCAAACCGTCCACTTACTTTGCCTCATCCCCTCCGGTACCATCGGTCTACTTTCCCGAACGGTCCACTTCCCCAATCGGTCCACTTTCACTATTCGTCTATTTTACCAAACCGTCCACTTATTTACACATACACATTCTCTTTTTCCGTCGTGAGTAAAAAATTACAGAGGATGTCAAAAGTGACAGGAGCTGACAAGTGACAGAAAATGTCAAGGTTAATGAAGGTATTTTTTGTCATCAGCTGTAACTTTTGACATCGCCTGTCACTATTGTTATCTTCTGTCATTTTTGACACAAGCTGTCACACAATTTTTGATAGTTACGCGGTTATTAATTAAGCTAGAGTAAATCATTATAACGGGTTCTTACCGCGTTTTAATTTATTTTGGAGTTCCCGATATTATACAAGGTGTTACAAAACTACAAATAAACATTTAAGGGGGTGGTGTAGACCATCAAACTGAACAACTTTCACTATGGGACCAATATCGAAAACGCGAAATAAAAATTTTATGTTCTATACTCTACAAATCGACTAGAGCTAAAATATGTATGGGATATAAAATTATTTTTTTCGCGATTTCGATGTTGGTCCCATAGAGAAAGTTGTTCAGTTTGATGGTCTACACCTATAAGGGGGTGGCCCCTTATGAGTTTAAAAAATTTATTGTTACTTATGAAACACCCTGTATAATACGTTAGGTTTTGTTTGTTTTTTTTTGTTTTGTTATAAGTAATATGTTTTGTATGTTATTTTATATTATTGTAATATCGGGAACTCCAAAATAAATAAAAACACTTAGAAACTCTGAACATCAAAGAGAGTTTACTGTGAAGATATCCCATTACATAAAGTATTCCCCTCCGGTACCATCTAGGCATAGTAGGTACCTTAGGCGGGCTAAAAATCCAATAATATCAAGTTTTATGACACACCTACCTACCTATAAGAAACAACAAATTTCGTCAATATTGACTTACAATAGACAGGCCCTTTCATAGAAGCAACATGTTCCACTTGAATGCGGTGAGTGCACCGCATTATACCTACTTTCTAATCTAGTAGACCGATCAGGAAAGTAGACCGTTTGGACAAGTAGACCGATCGGAAAAGTGGACCGTTTGGACAAGTAGACCGATCGGGAAAGTGGACCGTTTGGACAAGTAGACTGATCAGGAAGTAGACGGATCGGGAAAGTGGACCGTTTGGACAAGTAGACCGATCGGGAAAGTGTACCGTTTGGACAAATAGACCGTTCGGGAAAGTAGACCGATTGTACCGGAGGGCAAAAACGAAATCGCGAAAATGTTGTTGTTGTTACATAGAAAATGTCTTTGGCCAATCGCTCTAATTGTATTGATGTTTAGAACAGCTGAAAGTATTTTTTTTAGCGTGTTGATTAGACGATTATTGATTTAATGTGATTATCGCCGAGATACAAAGCGTCCCTTTCAAAAATATACCACCATTCTTGGCTGCAGTAGGAATTAGTAGGGAAATATAAAAGGGGCTATCACAATACAGTCTATTATTTTTCATAATTTCACTGTCAAAAAACCTTTCAGTCAACATACACATCTATGTAAAAACATGTTTCTATTCCGAACCGGGACCAGCATTCTGTAACTAAAATCAACGAGAAAGATGTTAAAACAACCGTGCTAAACGTAACGCAATTACAAGCTCCCGGTCCACCAGCAGACCTCGACAACGACAGCGCTCTATTATTCCCAGTCGAATGAGGTTTGCCGTTCGATTCCGTTCCTAAATCCAATTCCGTACTCCTTTTTAACAGCTTCGGTTGCTATTTGCTATTGAGGTGTACTGATTGTTTTGTGATTATATAAAAGTTTTTAGATGTTTCGGCAGTGGCTTTGTTCACTTTCTATTTACTTCACTTCGCGTTCACTTTCTTTCTTCTTCTTTTTTGTTCTTCTGATAACTTAGTTTTATTTACGATAAGATTATTTCGCCGTTATACTGCGAAAATCAATTATCTGATCAAAATGTCGAAATGAAATATCGCGTCTACAAAGTTAAGTTTGTTGAAAATTACCCTTGTAATGGTAATATTATTATTTTTTATAATTTCATCAGCACATTGATAAATCTTCTATATGGGCGTGGATTTAGAGTTTAAAAAACATGAGTGCTTTTAGTAAAATTTAACAATAACTGTCACGAGGCCTCTTATTTAATTGGTTTTCCCTGAAAACTGTAAAATCTCGATTCTTTCTAAATTAATAGGAATACAACAATATCTACGAAATCAGTTTTAACTTTCATTAATTCCTAATTATCAATGATATAAAATTACGAAACAGATGTCTTTTTGTGAAGATACACGTAAAAATGTGTCAAGATAATTGGTTTTCTCTGGAGAACGTTTAAAAATCTAGTATTTATTAGGTTTTACTGTAAGGAGTTGGGGGTTTATTACCATTTTCAATTTAGTTGAGTTATTACCTGTCTATGCTTCCGGGAAGCGAGTGGCAACGCTGATCCGATCAGAGGGGCATGGGATGCGCTCCGCGGCGACGTCCAGCAGTGCGATTTTTGAACATCATACGATCAACTCAGCAGTAGAAAATGTCAAAATTACTATTGAGTAATTATGCATCTTTCTACTCCGAGTTGATCGTATGATGTTCAAAAATCGCACTGCAGTTCGGTCCTTTGGTGCCACTCGCTTCCCGAAAGCATAGACAGGTAAATAACTCAACTAAATTGAAAATGGTAAAAAACCCCCGACTCCTTACAGTAAAACCTAATAAATACTAGATTTTTAAACGTTCTGTGTTCTGTTGACTGTTGATTAAATTAGCATAGTGGGTACCTATCAAACAAATAATCAATCCTGATGTTGCAGGGGAACTGCCTACCAAAACCGTGATGCTTTAGAATCTTCTAATAATACATTAGCATGGCGGGTACCAAAAAAAAACCTATAGATAGTAAGTATACGGTTATTATACTATAATTTCCTGTATCCAAAGGTTGTCTGCTTGATATCCATTATGCTAATTTAAACTCATCAGATCTTCAAGATCCCTGGTTTTGCTACGCAGTATCCCTGCAGCATCAGGATCGAGGAGTTGGAATCTTAACTTCAGCGTTAAAGTATCGAGTTGATACCCATTATACTAATTTAAAATAAACAGATCCTCAAATCTTACGGTTTTGGTATGCATTTCCCCTACAGTATCAGGATTGAGGAGTTGGAACCCAAATATTCATTAAAAATTATCTACTTGATACCCGCCGCTATGCTAATGTATAATAAGAAGATCCTCGAGCCTCAAGGTCTTGGTAAGCAGTTTCCCTGCAGCATCAGGATTTGAGGAGTTGGAACCTGAACCTTAAGAGGCGCCCCATAGGTAAACGCAGGGCATATTTTGAAGAAGAAAAATTGTTATAGGGTAATTCTAGGATAGATGCCGCAGTGGGATAGACGCCCTGAATTTTATAACTCTAGTTTCGCGACCTTGGGTGACGGTCATTCTACTACTAAACAAGAGACCCTCCCGCCCCCGCGTAGGGTGCCGCGCTACACGACGCTGAGTGATTGTGCGCACGAGTGAGTTTCCTTAGAAGTTTTGGCGCGAAGGTAATATTTACAATTATTATTTTGCGGTGTTGTTGTGGTGTTTATACTTCTTCCCTGATAAATAAAAAATTTTTTTTTTGTGTTTCCCTATTTAAGAGTAGTGTATGCACACCCGCAAAGAAGATTGTTTTTAATTTCATGATTATGTTTATTTTTTATTGCAATAGGCATCTATCCTCTACGAAAAGTATACTTGCCCCAATTTTGTTAAGGTATAGATGCCTCTAGATGCGTCTATCCTCTAGCTTGAGGCTTATCCTTAATTATTTAGATATTGTTTTAGATGTTGTGATGGGCATGCAAAGAGGTATTGCAATGATTGTTATGTACCTGCTTAGGTAGCAAATTATTTATAATATTATGATTTAACATATTAAATGACAGTAGAGTATAGATGCCCCATCAAAAAGAGTAAATTTTCTCTTTTTGATGGGGCATCTATACTCTACTGTCATTTAATATGTTAAATCTTCTTTGAGAAAAATAAAAAATATCAGTTTTATTTGGATTCATCCATTCATCGTAAATAATTAATGTTCTTGCATAAAAAGTGTTTTTTTCTTGATAGGGCACATATCCCCTAGGCTGTTTTTACTGGTGAGGCCACTATCCGCTATGGGGCATATATACTTCAAATTTTAGAGGTCAGGGAAAATTAACAAAGCATAAAAAGTATAAACAATGATGATATTTTTTTCGAATGAATTAGTAGACGAAGGACCAATGTATCTGTATCCTACCATCTTATTTGGTTCCTGTCATTGAACTGAGAAATATAACGATATTTCAAAAAGTGCGGCATCTATCCTAGAATTACCCTACCCTAAGATGTTTTTATATGTAAAAACTTGTTTGTGTATGTTCGTAAAATGTCATTGGGTATACCTACGAAAATGACGTAGCTTAGTAGAGGTGAGGCGGTTCTGAAAGAGTCAAGGTCGTTCGGTCAGGGAAACCTAAATTATTTGCTTGATAGGTACCTATTAGGTATGCTTATTTAAAATCAATAGATTCTCAAGCCTCACGGTTTTGGTAGTTCCCCTGCAGATTGAGGAGTTGGATCCTAAATTCTAACGCAAAAGTAATTGCCAGATACACACACCATGCTATTTAAAATTAACAGTCTGACTCACGCTCATTCTCACGGATAGTGAGATCAAAAAGTTTTTTTGAGAACTTTAAGCGTCTGTAAGGCTTCTGTAAGGTAATATCGCCGACGGGGTGTGTCTGGGAGTATTCATATTTTTACGATATTGTGTAACATATAAAACGTAAAAATCAGCCAACAGAATTTAAGTGAGATTCGTAGCATTTTTGCGTACCTACTTTGATTACTTGATACCTGGAAAATCTCTGTCTGGCCAAACATACTAACATAGAATCTTACAACTTCTGTTCATCAGAAAGTAGTGACGTCTGGCGGCAGATCTTGCTCTAAATAATTTCTTACCTTTTTCCTGGTCTTCATTACCACAATCGAAATCAAGTTTATCAATTTCATTTGAACTCATTTTCGAAACTCTAAATATTATCAAAAACATAACAATCCTTTCCTAGATGTGACAGACTGACACTAGAGCGCCACCATGCAGAACTAAACAAGTTTAATTGTTTTTCGCTGTACTAGTGATTTGAATGATATTATAATACAAAATAGTCAGAGAAAACCAATTATCTGTTCATACAATATTTTCTTAGATGATTTGATTGTATTGAGTGTAGTAAAGAATCCGTCAGGGAAAACAAATTAAACTGTGTTAATAGCTTGTACTAGGCAGTTTTAATTGAATATGAACACTTAAATCTCAAAAAGTGGTTGTTCTTGAGAAAAAAATAAAATACTTCTTGAGCTCTCATACGGGTAAAACAAATTAAATCAGTTTAAATGGTAATCACGGGAGATGTTTTCGGCTTTCGAGATAATTGGTTTTCGCAGTATAACGGCGATTTTATCTTGTACGCCTACCATAAGTTGACACTGTAGTTTACTATACCTACTGTTCCTATAATAGGTAGTTACGGTGCGAATTTTGTGTTCTCAAATAATCTCTCGCTGTACGAAATTCCATACGAAAATGGGAGTAGGCAACTCATGGTAAGCCTACTGTATTTTTATTTACTTTCGTGAAGAAATAATTGAAAATAAGCCTCATAAAGGATGGCATTAATTTTACACCATGTATTAGCCAGCTGTGCTAAATGCCCAGATTGTTTGTCATATCAGGGGTTCAGAACATTGGGGAGGCTCTCTTATATCCGTAAATGTTTCTGGGGTTCAGAACATAATCGAGGAGGCTTTCTTGTAGAATTCAAAGTTGAAAAAAATAACTGTCATTTCTGTTTATTCAACACGTAATTAGCGCTAAGTTAAAGAATACTTATACAGGTCTCAAAGTAATCAATATGTATACGTACAACTCAAGCTATAGGGCACTGCCAGGTACCAAAATGGGAGACCTACTTTGTCACTCTTTCGGCACTAATGAAAAAAAAAACTCTAGTCTCATGGACGCCACTGACCCGAATGCTACTAGGTATGTAAGCATCTCATTTAGGTAATTTGACTCACAGCTGCTAAATTTATATTTCCAATAGGATGGTAATGCAGACAAACTTAGGGCCTGTTTCACCACTTCTGAGCAAGTTCTTGTTAGCTTATCCGACAGATAATTTAACATGTTTTGTATGAAAGATATGTCAAAATATCTGTTGGATAAGCTAACAAGAATTTACTCGGAAGTGGTGAAACAGGCCCTTTATCTAAACTTATCAGAAACTTTTAATCATGTAAGTATTAAGAAATTAAAAAACAAATTGCAAAAGATATCCAGAACTTGATTTTTTCGTAATAAAAACACAAGTCACATGCAAAGTTCAAGAATATAAGAAATAGCGTGATAATAAACTCGCAATTAGAGAGAGCTCGAAGGAGAATGTTGGCTATGGCAGCCGTTGTTCTATCCCGTGCGCATGCATGGTCAGGGGCGGCGCGGCCAACGCCCGCAAGGAAGGTACGCGCGCCCCCTGCGCCCCCCATCTGTATGCGCCACTGGATAACTTGAACCCTGACTAATGAAGGACACACAATATAAAAAAAAACAAGAAACTAAGTCGCGGGTGATATCCATAAAAACATACGATAATGTTTGTATTTAAACGTTTGTATTTCCCGCTAGAGTGTGAAATAAAAAATACAACAGAAAAAGGTATGTTAAAAAACGAGTAAATAAGAGACAACCCTGCGGTCCCGGTGAATGGAGCTCATTCAGGGTTATCAATTTCAGCGTGAAATATAAGAAAACACATTTATAAATGAAATGCAATGGTAATGGCAACGTACCTACATTATTCCATAAGCGAGTATATATTTTACTGTCATTTTGGGCCAGAAGTACCTACCTATTTTCGAATCGTAACATTCAAAATAGTGAAACGATTAGACAAAAACTAGGTAGGTATGCTACTTCCTGCGTGATCGAATGATGCATTAAGGGGCTACCTGCCGGTTTTGGGTAATTTTGTAACCTAAAATGGTCATTAACTATGGCACTTTTTGAGCTGAAATTTAAACTGAACCATCTACAGGATATGAGAAGTGATGTGGTTTTTCTAGAAATCGATTTTAATGAATAAAACCGAAGAAAAGGGACTCTAAAGTCACCCCTTTTTTTCCAGTTGTAACCATTTTACTCTTACATTTTTAATCGGAACAAAATGAAAATTTACTATATTGTTCACAATACAATTTAGAATGATGTGGTTTTTTTACTTTTTCGAAATTAATAAAAAATGATCGAATTTTTCAAAGAAAACAGCAAAATTCTGACCGGAGCCACGCGCTCTTTCTCATCGATTAGTATGGAGTGTGAGTGAGAGGAGAGTGGTCCACGGCTGATACGCCTTAATCTCCATAGTAATTAAACATTTTTTTACTGGTTCACCTGGTTGTCTGAAAAGAAAGATGATTCCTTGCTTCGGATGGCACGTTGAGCCGTTAATCCCGGCTACTATCTCTGGTGGTAGTAGTCGTAAACCACGCCAGAGGCCGTAAGGCGGTATGAAAAAACTCTGAGACTAAGGCTAGCTGCCCACACGATTAGAAGAAGAAGAACCTTTTCTACTGCTGATTTGAACGTTTGACTTTCAAAATCGCACTCCAGGATGCTTTCGTCTGGTAAGTAAGATCGATTACATCTCAGGGTTTTTCTTTATTATGCTAACGGTATTTTAAGGGGACTATTAAACCACAAAACTGAACAATTTTTATATTATACTTAAGTCTATTGTCCTACATTTAGCATCTTGTGCCTTTTTTAAAATTACCTTATAATTATGTGTGAGAAGAAATAAAGATTATTATTATTATGGGACTAACATAACTAACATCTGTTCCATACATTTGGGCCGAGTAGGATTGGAGTTTTGTATGTTTTTTTTTTCATTTATCATTTATGTATGATCTATCAATCAAAACACAATCTGAACTGACAAGGAGACAGGTCTAAAACTGAAATGTTTCCTGCGGTTCCACTCAGCTATGAATCCCGACCAATGACGATGCACAACCCTAATCAATTTTCCCAAGCATTTTACAGCTCCTTTCAACGAAACGTTAAAATATAATATCACTTTACTGACCAATACATCATCCTAAGACATTTTATTTCTTGGTACCTACCTACCTCTACTAGCATCCAGACGGGTTACGCACAGGTACCCATAACATTAAGGGGCTACCTGCCGGTTTTGGGTAACTTTGTAACCATTTTATTCATTAACTATGGCACTTTTTGAGCTGAAAAATAAACTGAACCATCTACAGGATATGAGAAGTGGTTTTTCTAGAAATCGATTTTAAAGAATAAAGCCGAAGAAAAGGGACTCTAAAGTAGCCCCTTTTTTTTCAGTTGTAACCATTTTACTCTTACATTTTAAATCGGAAGAAAATGAAAATTTACAATATTGTTCACAATACAATTTAGAATGATGTGGTTTTCTTACTTTTTAGAAATTAATAAAAAAATCATCTAATTTTTCAAAGAAAATAGCTAAATTCTGACCGGAGTCACGCGCTCGTTCGCATCGATTAGTATGGAGTATCGTGGTCCAGGGCAGATACGCCTTAAAATAAGCGAATAGTATGGAACCTCTTGAATAAGTATGTAATTTCTTTATGTGAAGTAGTAATTTTGAATAAATTGTAGATAAGAGCTTATTAGAGAAATCTACACAAGGTGCCAATCCTAAAGTTACCAATCCTTTTTTTAAATTACTGTTGTTATATATTACTGTTTAAACTAAGGTAAAGAGATTCAAGGAGCATCGGTCGGTGACGCGTTGCGGAGAGGTATGCACACTCAATTATGGGGGTTCAGATTCGAATCCGCACAGACGTTTTTATTATTTATGTACGTAATACCGACTGCTCTAAAATGGGGAAGGAAAACATAGTGAGGAAAGGCATACTTACCTACGTTGAAGATGAAATTCTGATGCGTTCTATAAACTCTACCAATCTAATGAAAATAGTTTACTTCTAGCCGCAGAAGTAAATTCATTCGGAATTCCTTTAATTTATTCAAAATGCTCACTTCTCGTTTCAACACAAACTGTTTTGAGTTCATATTTTGTTAAAACATTCTACCAATCATCATCATCATCACAGCCTATATACGTTCCACTGCAGGGCACAGGCCTACCCTCAGAGAGGGTATATGGGCATTAGTGCACAACGCGTGCCCAATGCGGATTGGTAGACTTCACATACGCATCGGAATTTCTTCTTCAACGTATACAGGTTTCTTCACGAAGTTTTCCTTCAACGTGATTCTAGCAATAAATTACATTCATACAATACATTTTATACAATATTGCTACTTTATTATTTATTCTAGCAATAAAGAAGCAATATTGTATAAAATGCTGTTACAGTGGCACCCCTACTTTGACAGCAGCAGACCGATAGGGTTGTCAACAAAATAAACAACGGACGACGAGCGGTGATATGTTTACCGTCAGAGGAGTACGTTATAAAATGGAGTTTCATGTGAGGCCATGTTTACATGAGCTGAGTAGCTTGACTCCCTCGTTAGAGTGAGTTCAGTGTCCCGGGTAGTCGAGTAGATTTGGCTACAATATTTTACTAAGTATACGGTGAAATTGATTCAGATTCAGAGTGAAATTGATATCATTGTATTGGCATCTTTTTAAACAAAGAGTCTAGCCATCGAACTGAACAACTTTTACTACGGGTGCAAACCAATCGCATCAAAAAACAGGTGTTCCATACTTAGCTGCTACACCTACTACTCGACTCAAATGTATTGCAACAGCAGCAAATAAATGCTACGATTGGTTTGCTACCATAGTAAAAGTTGTTCAGTTTGATGGTTAGACTCTTAGTTTTAAAGGACGCCAATGATAGATATTCGTAAGTGGCAGTAGCTAGGCCAGGAGGCCTGACGATCACCTATCCAAGACAGCCTTAAAATGGCACCCACCTGGCAAGCGAAAGAGGAGATGTCCTAAAATAACCTGGCGCCGCTCGTGGAAGTAGATGCTTAAAGCCTCAACATGACCTGGGAGGATATCTACAGTGCTGCCCAAGATCGCAACCGATGGAGACCTATTATCCGAGCCCTATACCCTACGTAGGGGTAACAGGAAGAGAGGAAGAAGAATGATAGATATTACCTCTTAAAAACACACGCGCACTCAATGAAAACCAACAATTCTTGTTCAAGACCACTCAACTACTCGACCACCGCTTGACTATTTACTCTGTCATGTTAGGTCTCTACACAAGCCTAATGTAAACAAGTCTAAAACAGTCGATACAGCACGCCAGACTGAATAGTGGTTGTGACTGTAGTATGTACTACTAGATCATTACAGAAGTCCCCTTACACACTTCTTATGTCAAGAGGATACGATTGAAAAAGGCTTGGTTCGCCGGTCTTCTTATAAGGAATGGACTTAAGTTATGTGTAGAGTATTTCTTTACGTTTGATTGGATTTGGAACTGATAGTCACTTGTTTTGACGCGTTCGTGGCGTGGCGTGGGTGGTGGTGCGTCGGTGAACGTACTTAGCAAGTATTGAGCTATTAGGTACTAGAGAAGACAATGCATTTCATTATGTTTTCTATTACAAGAGCGGCGATATCGCCGTAAATCTTCACTTCACTTATAATAAGGGAAGCCTTGGAAGGTTTTCACCTATGCGTGTGACACTTATTTGTAGTTAAATTAGACACTTAACAACCCTAAAAAAATGTTGCGCCACGGCGCCACATCTCGGCAGATTTTTTTAGTGACAAAAACAGTTCAGCATTTTTGACCTCAAAATTACCTCGAGTTACCGAATGAGACGGATCTGTGGAGATTAAGACCAGATTGAAGAAATTAAAAAAGTTGCAATACTTCAGCCTGGCAGTTTTTGCTGGCTGACCAGGTCAACGGAAACTACTGGACTGGAGCGCGACAGATCAAGCAAGCTTGCTAAAAGTGTCTACTTTAACTACAAATTGGTCTAATCCGGTAATTCGATCAGGTGAAAACCTTCCAAGGTGGCTACCTAACTATTCGTAAATCGCTAGATTCTCTTTCACCTGCTCCTCATATTCGTCCTCCTCAAGGACGTGATTTAATACGTAATAGTTCAATCACATTAATTTAATATCCCTACAAGCGCCTATTGTCGATGCATTCACCACATAGAGCAAATTGAACGAGCAGGTGCACACACTCAGCCGCGGTGTGTGCGCGCCTGTTCGTATACGTCCTCTAACGCTATGTGTGAGTGCACCTACATCAGCCGCTTGTCGGCAGCTTTCGTTCTGTAATGCCCAATACTAGCAAGCAAACGTGGGGCTGATATAAGTGGCATATTCTTCCTGATCTTCGTGACTTGTTCCTGATGAGGCCGATTTATATGTGAAAAGTCGGAATATGTTATGCTCAAAAAGTTTGCGTCCCACGCTTTTCAGTTATCGGTACTGGAGAAACTGTTTCCTGGTTTTGAATTCATTAGTGAATCTCTGAGAGAACCTTGCAGTAGTCGATCAGTTTATAAGACAAACAGGAAAGCTATCCATGCGATGACGAAATTGAGAAACTTCCATAAACTTTGGCTAGATGTTAGTTTAGACCCTTTGATATTAATTTTGTGCTCGAATATATTCCTTGAATTAAAACGTAGTGATTCCATTTTCTTTGCCTTGAATCTGGCCAAACAAATATTTTTATGAATCTTTACTTACGAAGGAATAGAGTTTTACCAAGAAGTTTGGAATCCTCTATAGTGGAGTGCAGTCTGCCTAACAAGACGTGAATCATGATAATACGCCTTGGTGGTCGGTAATGATCGTTCTTCTCCGTAGTTGTTTTTAATGACGTTAACTTTGTTCCTTTCTAACTTATGTCTTGGCATGACGTCACTCAATTGTAGTTGTGACGTCATTGGAATAGAAAGGGACACACGTAAAATTTGAAATTTATCGACGACGGAGACGAACGTCAATTTTCTTGTATCAATGCTTGTAAGGAGGAGTGCTATCCTTTATGATTTAGATCCATGAGTTTTAGGTACTTATTTATCATTGACCATTTGACCATATACGTGAGTTCGTCAGGCGCACCCTGGGCAGTCAGCCTCGATACGAACATTGCTGACTGGCTAATCTTTCCATTACGAGTACAACAAGAACGATTGTCATGAGATAGCTCATGCTGACACGAAAGACTCTTTATCCAACTCCATATTTTGCGCAAATTCATTTCTTCGTATGAAATGTTCGACCGAATTTGATGCTTGATGAAGGCTTTTGTTTTCAATTGATGACTCTTTTATTTCAGAGACTAGCTGAAGTGCTAAATTACATTGTGACCACGCCAAATGACATACGCATAATGACATATCTAGGACTTGACATATTGTGACCACGCCAAATGACATACGCATAATGACATATCTAGGACTTGACATATTGTGACCACGCAGAATGACATACGCATAATGACAATTATGACCGAATGATGTATAGTAATCTACTTTGACATTTGTACTGCTGATTAGAACGCGTGACTTTAAAAAATACTACTGTACTAGTGATTTCGCCCGCACCCCTCTGAAATACATAGCTACTAATACAAGGACATAGGTATTCTAAAAAAACTGAATAGGTCTGTAATGTATTTCAGTTTAAGTTTCAATGAACACGTAAAGATTAAAGTTTGATTATACTGTAAGTCGTAGATAGTTAACTTTTTGTTTAACAATTCCTTAAATGCATATTGCTTTACATTACCTAACCATAATAATATGCAATACTTACAATGTTATGGAATGGCTTAAATGGTCTCTTCCGAATCTCAAAATAAATAACGCCTACCTATGTTTTATGGTTACGTATTATTTATTTATTTAAATGTTTGTTTCTTTATTAATAAAACTCTTTCATTCGTCACTGTCTCTATAGGTGTCAAATATTTGTTATTGATTTCCACTTTATTTGCGACAAAAAACCTCAGTCTTGAAACAATAAAGCAATGGCTGACAAAATCACTGAACTTCAAAGTACTCCACATACATAGCCCACGGCTCGCTTCTGCCTTTGATCAATTTTTGATTCACCTTACATTTCTTTCTTTGTATCTTATTGCCACTGTACGAGTATAAGCGGAAAGCAGTAGCAGATTTACCCAAAATTCTGATGTAGAGATTCTACTAGCAAACAACTTTATTGACCTTACAACTACATTTATTTATTTATTTATTTATTTATTTAAAGGTTTGCTAACGATACATTCACAATTATACATATTTTTAAACACACAGTGGTTTTAAAGAAGATGAATACATCACTTATAAGCAAACACAACATTCACTATAAAATAACATAAGACAAAGCAATGTAAGACCAAATAAAATAAAACAAAACAATAACCAAAAAAATGAAACATACAAGTCATTTAAAAAAACGATTGCAAGGTAGCAGCCGTCAACCATGGGTTGGTTTTCTCAACTAAAAATTTGAATCTATTTATTGAATCCGCAAATATATCAATACTATGGTTCTGTGAATGTATATTGTTATAATAAATTATCATTCTATTTAAGGGACAAGTCAAGCGCAAATTTGTGCGGAATGTAATTAAATGGAATAGTATACGTCTTTTTGTACACCTAACATTGCAATTTCGAGGAACGACTATATTAATTTGGCACAATAATTCTGGGATTAGTAGCTTGCTGTTGATAATTTTATGAAAAGTTACTAAATCAACGAGGTTCCTACGGTGTTCCAGTGAACTCATCTTGAAGTGAGATAATCTTGTCACATAATCTGTGTCCTTGGAACATGCTCTGTCTTTGTATCTCATGTACCTCGTAAACTTTCGTTGGACCTTTTCAATACGCTCGATATGGTTCTTATAGTAGGGGTTCCACACTGGAGACGCATATTCAAGCACACTGCGAACATATGAATTATACAAAACTTTGAATGTATGCGGACTCTTAAAATCGCTACAAATTCTTTTAATAAATCCCGACATTTTATTTGCTTTTGCTACTATAATGTCAAAATGAGCCGTAAAAGATAGTCTACTATCCAGCTGTACACCTAGGTCACGAATTGTGTTCACTTCTTGTAGTCGAGTACCATTCAAAGAGTGAACGGAACGAACAATATTGTAATTTTTTGTGAACTTAATGTGGTAACATTTTGTGGCATTTAGAACCATTTTATTCGAAATGCACCACTCTTGCACAGCCGAAAGGTCTGCTTGCAGAAGAGCAACGTCATTTGGTCCTTTGACGGGTCTATACAGTTTCAGGTCGTCGGCGAAAAGGGAACAAGTACTATGTTTTATTGACTTGACTATGTCGTTTACGAATACCAAAAAGAGCATTGGACCCAAGTGCGACCCCTGGGGAACCCCTGACGTTACTGCGTACGGAGGAGACGTGTAACCCTTTGCTACAACCCTCTGATTCCTATATGTCAAATATGACCCTAGCCATCGTAGCAAATTGCCGTGGATTCCGCACAACATCAACTTATGGATCAGAATCGCGTGATCTACTTTGTCGAAAGCACTGCTGAAGTCCGTATAAATTGCATCTACTTGTAAACGAGCGTCTATTATAATGCCTAAATCAGTTACATACGATGCTAAGTTGCTAACCGTGCTTTTACTACTACAAAACCCATGTTGGTTCGGCTCCAAAATTATTTTACTGTGAGCCGTTAGCAATGGGCAGATAAGTTGCTCGAACACTTTAGAAAAGATTGACAATATTGATACGGGGCGATAGTTTTTGGCATCTGATGGGTCACCCTTCTTAAAAATCGGTACCACATTGGCTGTCTTCCACTGTGATGGAAATTGACCAGAAGAAAGAGAGCTGTTAAAAATACATAGCAAGGGATAGGTAAGGTTATCCGCACAGCTTTTAATAAATATAGGTGGTATACCGTCTGGTCCTGATCCCTTACTAGCGTCAAGTTTTTTAAGAATTGTTAATACGTCCCTCTCCGAACATGTGGCCTTACATAGCGTGTGTTGCGGAAAGTAACAGCTCCCTTGCTCGGTATCGTAATCGAAGCGACTGCTATTAGAATCATAGACAGATGAAAAATGTGTAGCAAAAATACTACAAATACTTTCCCCTGTGGAGGCCGAAGCTCCGTCCAATTTAATTTCGGAGGGTATAGTGTTAGCGCTTTTCCTTTGGGATTTCACAAATGACCAGAACTTTTTCGGATTATAGGAAATGCTCCGTTCCATGCTACGCAGGTAGTCTCTATAACAGCAATCTATACTAGTGCGAGCTCTATCACTTAATAATTTATATTCTAGCCCATCCCTAGGATTCCTATAAGTTTTAAATCTTTTTCTGAGTCTTTCCTTTTCGTTTAGCATCTTCACTAGATACCTTGGGAACCAAACGGGAAACTTGCTGCTTTTCGGTTTAGCTTTGGGGACATTTGACTCAATAACGCCACGAATAGCCATATAAAAACAAGAAACCATAGCATCGACATCCTCGCAGCTCCCAAAAACAGAAGCCCAATGTATTTTACTTAATTCGGAGTTAACCAAACCATAGTCAGCTTTCCTAAAATTATATGTAGCGAAAGATTTATCCTTTAGTGCAACGCGGTTTATAAAGTTAAATGAAATATCAATAGGCGGGTGATGACTATCAACTCTAGAGATGGGATGAAGACATTTCTCAATCACGCCACCATAAAAATTACACATGACTAAGTCTAGAGTTCTATTTATATGATTTTTTACATAATTAAGTTGTTTAAAACTGTTCAATGACATAAAATCTATTAGAGAGTAACCTAAATTGTTGCTAAAGTTATTCGGAACAGTTATACATAAAGTATACAGGGTGTAACTTAAATGCGTTACGTACATTAAAGGGTGCTTCAGACCAATGAACAACTTTCACAACGGGACCAACACTGAAATCCATTGAAATTCCATAGAATCGCTATTCGAACCAAATGTGTGGAACAGCTGATTTTTCTTTCGCGATTTCGATGTTGGCTCCATTACGAAATTTTCTAAATTTGATGGTTTAAAAAAGGCACCCCCTTAGTAAGGTAGGTATGAAACTTATTTTATTTTGACACCTGTATATTGTATATTCCATTATCTACGAATGATTTTCACGTCAACATTTGAAACTGAAAACAATTTTTTTTACTTTCAGATGCTGTTATCCGGACGAGGCCATTTTTTGAACACGAACGAAAGTGTTTTAAACTGTGTTTTAAAGTCTGAAAACCAATTATGTCTTATTTAAGGATCTGGCTGATAGGCGACCGTTCTCAATAACACGATTAGATTAAGTTTAATAGATAGAAAAAAATCCCAAAGTAACCCCTAAACTGCTGATATTTAACTTTTTATTCTTGTACTTAACTGAATACATTAAATGTTTCTAGTGAACTCGGTAGAATTTTGAGCTTAGAAACACCCATGAGCAAAGATATTGATGAAAAACACGTTTTTTGCGATCCTGCTTTCAGTTGGAGCGGGATGGCTAATTGCAAACTTATGCATGCAAGAAAGAGACGCTTGCACTTGGATAACCTGGCCTTAACCAAGATCGTAGGTAGGTACACATTTTATAAAATTATTTGTTAACGAATTTCAGGCAGTTAAGTGAACAAACGTTAGTTTTATCTACATCCTCACCAACAGACAAATTTTATTATACTCAAAACACGTCCATTATAATCCATATTTATTCGTCGACCTTTTGCGGGATTAACAGGGTCGTGATTTAAATCCTTGATCCTTTTCATATTTTGATCCAATCTTCAATAATTTGCAATTAGGATTCGATGTAGGATATTCTGTATTGAAAAGTAATTTTAAAATAAACATGGTAGGTACCTATGTCGGATTGGATGGCCAAATTTTTTATTCATATTAATCTCTGCCGCTTGATATAAGGAAGGAAGTGCATAAAAAGATTTCAGCACCGGCCGTCTTCCCTTGTAGCCAAGTTCCCGCCCATACCCGACGACATTGGAGGTCGACTACGGTCTACTAAGGTCTACTACGTACTAAGGTCGACACCTTAGTTCTTTGACGGATTTCTACGTTGGGTAACGGTCCACAAGCGATATACCCAGCACGGTACACTCCATGCCTCTTTGTGCGACTTTCATTTGGTGCATGTTTTGTCTAGTGTGGTTCCATTGCTTCCGCACTATATTCATATGAATAGATAATTATTATCTATTCATTATGACATATGTAATTATGGCAGGACACATCGATGGGACTAAAAACACGGTAAAAATGTTAACGGCGGATTGCAAAAACATCGGTCAAATTAAAAAAATTGCTCCCATTATGTTTGCAGCTTCCAGTTTCATACATTCTCGAGTTGCCCACCCGTGGACAGGTCATCGTACCCCTTTATTGCCATCATTTATCCAGAACGCCGTAACAATGTCACGATTTCAAATTGTACAATGTAAATTTACGCGGCGTGAAACAAATTCGGAGTGAAGCTTTGCATATTTATTATTATTCTGTGCCGATATTTGACTGAGTTTATTTCGGGTTGATTTTGATAAAATTGGCAATTAACAACTGATGTTTTAAAATAATTACCTACTTGGTAGGTATGTACTCTTTCATAATGATGTGCTTTAGGGTATTTATCTAGAACGATGGTTAAATCGTTCTATGTATTTACTATTTATCCACCGGGTGTAATGGGCGGGGCGAGACAAAATAAGAAAACAAATATGTAGGAAATAAGTAGTTAAATTCTCGACGTTGGCTTGAGATACTTCTGATTACCATAGTAAAATTATTTCAATCGATGGACATTGCAAGGATGTCCGCCTTTAGACTTGTGGTCTCACTGTTTCGAAATGTCACTATTGCGTAACTAACGCAAAGAAAAGATCTAAAAAAAATAAGTTGGTTCTAAATTTTCCATGATACATCAAAGAAATTTAGTTAAAAAATTATCACGACTTGAATGCATTGAGTTTTGAAATTTTTACCATAATAAAAACAAATCGTAATTTTGCATAAAGCTTCAATGCTATACAGGATCTAAAATAATATGCTGACACTTTTTATGGGGATGATCAGACCATCAAATTGTACAACTTTCTCTATGGAACGAACCAACATAAAAAAAACTGCAAACCAACTTGAGCCAAATGTATGGGACAGCTGTTTTTTTTGTCGCGATATCGATGTTGGTCCCATAGAGAAAGTTGTTCAGTTTGATGGTCTGATTATTCCCTTAAAAAAGTGTCAGCATATTAAGAAGGACCCTATTACACCTACTAAAACAGAAATCAAGATCATTGCGATCTCGCATTTTCGTTAAAGTGCGCTTTGACGCTAGTTGATTTGATATTTGCCTTTCTTTATAAGTATTGTAAATAAAGCCACGTTTGAATCTCTATTTTACTTAATAATTCGTTAAAGCAAGGATAAACAAAAACTACCCAATTAATTACAGCAAATTATTTATTTAAGTCCAACGACTTGGTATTGCGGTTAGTTAAATACACGAATTTATCTCTCTGGCATGCAAATTATTATGGAAATTGTGGACTTTGTCCGTAAAAAGCGTACATCCTGCAATAAATATAGGGCTTACTGTTAAAACTATACTTTACATTAAAATTGCTTCATTTATTACAGTCCTTGTACGTTTCTCGTTTCTATTTTAGTTTCTTTTTCTTTTGTTGGAATTCGGATTTTGTAAAATGTGATGTGTTATGTTCATTTCAGTTCAAGCTTAGGAAACGTTCGGGGTTTATTTTTTCTCGATAATACCCGCACAAATTTTCAAACTATATTGGATAAATTGCTTTATATGAAAGTAATTGTTCACATGATTCGTGGTCGAAAATAATTGCAGTTTGCGAAACAAAAAAGTCAAAAACGGTCCCGAAGACTGAATTTCAATGAATAGGAGTTATGTAAGTACATACATATTTATATTCCTATGACACAGGTAGGTAGGTAGGTTTTAGGTAGGTAGGTACTTACAGCCCACATCATAATTATACCTTCGTCATAATCATTATTGTTTCGTTTCAGAGGTCAATGTTTATGAGTAATTAAAATTATGCAGAATGGTTGCTAGCAATCAGTCAACAGTCAACACGAAGGTTTTGTTTACAAAGTTATAGGAAAATCCTTATCTTTTATTCAGGAGGATATCATAAATTTTTTACTCAATTACATTTGTGAAAATTTGTTGTTTCGATTTTGAGGTTTTTTGTGATCAATGAATTAAGTTACGACGCCTAGTTTTTAGCGTCTCATCATTAACATAACCATGTTTGAATAAAATTATCACAATCTATGTATAATACTGCATGTTTGTATCTATCTAAATGTACTTACACAACTGGGTGTAACTGTAACTGGGTTTAGATCATAAAACTGAACAACTTTCATGGAGCAAACATAGGAAAAATAGTCTGCTGTTGAATGTAAGACAGCAGAATTTTTTCGACGTCGTCTCCATTGTGAAAGTTGTTGATGTTGATGGTCTAATCTAAACCACCAATTTAAATATTACTAGTGTGTTTTGTTCCACTTTGTACAGTCGTGTTCCAAGCACAACGAATGAGCCAGTGTTATTTAAATTCCATAGTTTAGCGGACACGGTCTCAAAACGACTGTTTTTTTTCTTTCAGTCCATGTTACGCTGAACAGAGAGAATTAACTGAAATGGTACCATTTGTTCGGGAAGGCATCTTTTAAGATTCATTTGAACATCATTAACGGACAGTTTTTGCTTTAATTAATTATTCTGAAACATTTTTCATGCTGATCTGGATGTGAAAGAAAAACTTTGAATAAGTCCGCCTATTGTCCTGTGCAAGTCTTAAAAGTCGACTTAAAAAGTTGGCAATAGTGTTCCAAATCATATACCTACAGGGTGTAATAAAACACCCTAGTCCCAGTCTCACCCTGAACAACTTTCACTATAGAGTCAACTATAGACAATACATCTTGTCACTCTATGAGATTCGTACTGGCCTATTCCGGTGTACGCTTTGGTCTACCTCTCAACATAGGGCATGCTTAATTTGCTAGTTTCATTAGAAATATAAAAAACCTGGTTTGGGGGCGCTGCAATTGACTATAACCTTTAATTTCAGTGTTCCAAGTACAAATATTAGTTCCAATGATTTTCCGCAACATGGCGAGGTTTTTTAAGGCCTCCGCTCATTGCAGCGATATTATCGCTGCGATTTTGCGATAATTGTTCTCAGTACATTTTGTATGGGGACGCGAGCGATCCTACACACTGCCGCGATATTATTGAGCAATAATATCGCTGCGATTTTGCGATAATTGTTCTCAGTACATTTTGTATGGAGACGCGCTTGATCCCACACACTGCCGCGATATTATCGCAACCTGACGCAATCTCTTTCTACTACATTCAGTGAAGGGCGCATGCGTGACGCGAATCGCGGAATCGCTGCAGTGTGTAAGGTGTCGCGATATCACTGTTGATAATATCGCTCGATAATATCGCTGCAATGTGCGGAAGCCTTTATTTTGCTGGTCGGGCTTTACTAACTTATATTTTCTATTGTTTTTATGTCTATGGTAGGCATTCAACAAAGTCTAAGCTGTCATGAAAAAATACGTAGACATTCACAACACAAATTCGTATTCCCGGTGTTGACAGGTCTGATTAATAATCCTGCGGGATCGTATCATATGCGGCAATTGAAGCAGTCCCTTCTGTCTGTGAGTGAATCTTTACTTTTTAGGGTTCCGTATCCAAATGGTGCCATCGGAATCCTATTATTAAGCCTACGTTGTCTGCCCGTCAGTCCTACATTTAAAGACGTGTGCTATCTTTTGAGCCGTAATAAGTAGCTGGTTGAAATTTTAAGTAATACGAGTAATGTGGCGGATTTCCTAACAACGAATAAAGTAAGCAAAGAGAAAAAATTAAGGGGACTTACCTCTTAGTTTTTGGGGGATCACTTAACATTTTCATGAAAGTGGAATGTTACCAACATAAAAAGATCATCATCACAGCCTATACATATACGTCCCACTGCAGGGCACAGGCCTATCCTTACGGAGGGAGTATGGGTGTTAGTCCACCACAAGTGCACAATGCGGATTGGTACACTTCACATACGCATCGGAATTTCTTCTTCAGCGTATGCAGGTTTCCTCACGATGTTTTCCTTCACCGTTTGAGAGCAGTCAGTATTACGTACATAAGTTAGAAAAACTCATTGGTACTTGGCATGTGTTCCGTGTGGATTCGAACCTTTTCATAGAGAAATCTAAAATTTTGTGATGAGGGCGCTACAAGAGCAGTCTGGTAGAGACATTTCTGCAACAACCAACTGGAATAAAACGAATAGTACAGCGGTGGCAAACCATATCCCCAAGACAAAGAAAGAAAAATACTGTAAAAGAAGCAATATTATTAAACAACATTATTATTTTGTGGAAATGGACACCCTACATCAGCATACAAAAAAAAAGAAATTCCTCCTAATTTACTTAGTAAATGTAACGCCCCTAAAGAAACGTATGACTAATGACATCGTTTAGTAGATGATCTCTCTCTCTCACCACAGGGCACTTTGCGAAACGCCCGGTCATTTCACAGATATATACCGCTTGGACGTCTTGTTACAACTAAGTGCTCATTATTCTTGGACATTTCATGAATGCTATTCACTTTAGTTCATTTTACTTAAATGAAATAATAGCGCCGACTTTTGGTGTGCAGACACCTTTATGTTCCATTCTAGTTTTTTATTGTCATGTTTTAATTTTAATCTCATTTAAAGCAAAAACACTGTAAAATAAAGGTTTATTTTGTTAGGTATTATAAGTTATTGCATATGAATGTACCTACTTGATAGCATAACATTTCATTCCATTTACATTATCCACATTGAATATACCAACACCGCCAAGGTCCCCGAACTCTTAGCTACTAAAATAATACACTTATATACCAATATATTTTCTCAGAACAGAAAACAAAACAAGCTATTCATCATCTCGCTACGTCATGGAAGTTGAGCACTAAAGAAAGGACTGAGAAACTTCTAAATAGATTTTATGTTATTTTCCAACAAAAGCTTTCTTTAAAATGAAAAATGTTTACTGTTAACCACTGGTAGCAGCTAGAATCTTTAAACCCACCAGCATCACCCCAAAACCCAATCTGGCTAACAAAAATTCGCAAAACGGAACACTTATGGAATCACGTAGGTGTTCTTTCTACTGTCATTTTCTTAGCTTCGGTCAGAATTTAGCTGTTTTCTTTGAAACATTCGACGATTTTTTATTAATTTAGAAAAAGTAAGAAAACCACTTTCTAAATTGTGTTGTGAACAATATTGCAAATTTTCATTTTCGTCCGATTAAAAATGTAAGAGTAAAATGGTTACAACGGGAAAAAAAAGGGGTGACTTTAGAGTCCCTGTTCTTCGGTTTTATTCATTAAAATCATCACTTCTCATATCGTGTAGATAGCTTAGTTTATTTTTCAGCTCAAAAAGTGCCATAGTTAATGAATAAAATGGTTACCAAGTTACCCAAAACCAGGAGGTTCTTGAGCGAGTTGAGCGTCACAAGAGTGTTTCCTGTCCCATCACATTCAGGTAGGTAAGAACGAGAGAGTGCATCTGTGTTTAGCGCTCGCACTCGTGTACATTTAACAGGTGATTGGGTAATTAACTAACTTGTAAAAATTAGTTACAGGGTAAAGACCTTCAGTGCTCTGCATGCAGGGATGAATAGGAGTGGGTCATAACATAACCAATTGATATCTGGGTTCGAGTCCTCACGCATGACATGCCATGTACTTAGTGATTGAGTGTTTCTAACTTATGCACCTAATACCAACTGCTTTACTGAAGGGAAGGAAAACATCGTGAGGAAACCAGCATACACTGAAAAAGAAATTCCGAAGCGTATATAGACTCCACGTCTACAAAATCCGCATTGGGCACGCGTGGTGGACTATGCACATAACATACACCCTTGAGGGTAAGCCTGTGTCCTCCAGTGGGACTTGTATAGGCCGATGCTGCTGATTTAAGGCTTGATGATTGCCCAGAATGCGCCAGACATGTCGGAGTCGGAGATTACTGTAGGTTGGCAGCATTGAAACAGCTCTTAGACTTGACAATCTGAATACTTTCAGCTTCTTAGTCCGTAGAATAAATTACGTTACATCTTTTATCATCGCCCTCTACGTTAAACAGTGGCTGCACAGCAATCTCGCAGCTTTAGCGGAGATGTATGTTAAAAGCAGCTAACCACCAACTCCGTGCCGCCCGCCGGTCAGCGAGAATGAATTTCATAATAACGTCGACTCTTGCCTCTAGTTTCCTGCCATTTTCATAACGCTTTGTAGCCAGGGACGTACTCGGTTTTGGGCCCTTCGTGGAATAGGCTTCAATTTTGAAGGTTGTTATAAGTGTGGCCAAAAATCTTGCTCATATTCAAACTGCAATACAAAATTGAAAACACTATTTTTTATTAATGATAATATCACATAATATCAAGCTTTCTGACGTCATTTTTAGGGTTCCGTACCCAAAGGGCTAAAACGGGATCCTTTACTAAGCCTATGTTGTCCGTCCGACCGTCCGTCCGTCTGTCTGTCTGTCCTAACTATTTAGGGTTGTACCTTTTGAACCGTAATAGCTAGACAGATGAAATTTTCACGGAATGTGCGTTATTATTGCGCATTTGCTAACAAATAGAAGAAACTAGTTTTATCAAAGTTTTTTCTTCTCGCTCTATCGTTGAAACGATCATACATACAAGTGTCAAACTTGGTATGATTATTGAGCAAACTTTACAGTATGACAACAAATATAAAAAATTTGCCACAATTTGAAAACAATAAAATTTTCTAACTAATGTGATGTGATGGTGTGGTACAGAACTCTCGGTGCGCGAGTAGCTCGACTCGCACAATTGTCTGCATATTTATTTTAAACCATGAATTTTTCAGACAGTTTTATGTCTTCCGCAGTTTACAACACCAATTCAAACATCAACATTTTCATGGTTTATACGATAGATGAGGACGCAAGGGACCTGTTGAAAGCGATTTGGCCCCTGATTGGGCCCTGCTACAGACTCGGGCTCTTTCATTCCACAAGTTATTCAAATAAGATACGCCTCGTTGCTTTGGCTTTTGTTTCCTTTTGCGCTTTTTAAAAATAATATTCGAATGTGTCTTTGTTTCAGCCAGCTTTGTGCTTGAGATGCTGGCTGCTTGATTGGGAGAGAAAAAATGAAACAAGTTAAAAATGGAATTCGATCTTCCTTTGTTTTCGAGGGTTTGTTTTGTAAAGAGCTTTGACGAGCGAAAACAAAGTGGCCAGTGTTTTATTGATGACAACTTTTTGATTTGGGTATCTGCCTTTATTGAAATTTTAAGAATTTTTCATTTGTGTTTATGGCATTACATTCTTAGATGAAACTTTATTATTGGATATACCTAGACATAGACATAGACATTTAAGTATACCTGTCATTTGTTTTGACTTACTTTTCTGGTTTGAAATGTTCACGTAATTCATCTAAAATTAAAATTAAGGAAAGTCTAACTAAATCTTCGAAATGCATCAAAGTGGTAAAATTAGATACGTACTTGATTATATAGGGAAATTCTTAACTGTAAAGATTTTAACAACAAATAATTATTTATACACATAAGTAAATGAAATGTTAAACAAAAACAAACTAACATACAACGTTCCATCTTTATTATGTTTGCAGAAATATTACTAGCCTGACCTAGTTTTGAAAGTAAACAACATTGTAGTAGGTTATGTACTTTCTATGTATTTCTTAAGGTAAAGGACAGGTTAGAATCTTCCTCACGGTCTTCTATAGATTATTGCTCTTCGCGGTCAGATCTAAACTTACGACCAATAACACTTTTTGATACTCAAATATTTTTGTCCCTTTTTTGTTTGCTAAAGGAATCGTAATATAAACTTTTATAAAACTGTAACTAAAGTGTGTCTGTGCATTGAAGATATTTACAAATAAAAGATTACGATATGGTTTTTAGGTGTCACTGACTCGAAATCAACCATTGTTGAAATTTTGTTGTTTGTCTGTTTGTTTGTGTGTTTGTTTGTTCGCGCATCACGCAAAAACTACTGAACCGATTTTGATGAAACTTTTTTTGTTTGATAGCATAACAAAGTCGCGGGTAAACACTAGTATTTCTATAATTTTACTTATACAAAACTGTACACATAATACACAAATAATTGTTGGCCTAATGGGGTAGGCAGAGACAAATAAATCAACCTTAAAAAGCGGTTGGTAGTTGATTTTGCTACTCATTGCCTTCAACTATACAAAAATCAATGTGGAATTTTCCCCATTTTTCCTTTAATGTAGTAAATTTCCCTATATCTTGGAATATATGTAATGGTAATAGAGCCGGGATCCCTCGGGAAATCTCCAAAGATACGGGAAATGTTCACCTAATTGTATTTTACAAAATATACGAAAGACATATTATTTTGAACACAAAAGGCTAAAAGATAAACGGGTAAGTACATTAACATATTAAGTGACTTTGAATAATAGGATTCAACGTTTTGGTAGTTAACATTGTCGACACCATGACACTATTGAAGATAAAGTAATACCACTTTTAAACATGAAATAGATTGATATATGGGACTTGAACACGCAACCCGCGAAGCCATTACGTCATTAGCCCAAATTCTTCAATGCTATCGTCTTGAAGGGACACATGGCGCCGTCAATTGGTGTTTTTTGAAACTACCAATTCGAAGACCAATGATACAATTGGAATTTATGCGATAGGTATACATGGTGAAATTGATATCATTAGCGTCCTTTAAACTAAGAGTCTACCCATCAAACTGAACAACTTTGACTATGGGAGCAAACCACACGGAGCAAAAAATCAGGTGTCCCATGTATGGCCCATACATTTGAGTCGTGTAGGCAGCGGCGGCGGTTGCAGTTTAGTATGGGACAGCCTAAATGGGACAGCAGATTTTTTTTTTGCTATGGGACACCTGTTTTTTTTTGCTTTGTTTGGTTTGCTCCGATAGTAAAAGTTGTTCAGTTTGATGGGTACACACTTAGTTTAAAGGAAGCTAATGATATAAATTTCACCCTGTAGATGACTCAACTCAACTTGACTTACAACCTGGTAGGTAATCAATAATAGTTGAGATTGATGAATTTCGGATGTTCTAATTTCGCTTACAACAATAATTTTTCAGCATCATCCTCAGCCTGTCATCACTCATCTGTATACTGTTGATCATTAAACTCTTCAAATACCTACACGCTATAAAACTCAGGCAGGCGTACATAACCGACCCGCTGGGCCGACGACCACGAGATAGATAGATGGGAAGAGATTGGAGACGTGATTTTTTATGATTTCAGTATTTAATGAGGTGTTAAGTGGTCATAGGTGATGAGACTCTTCCTACGAAATACTGCATAAGTATTTTTTTCCCTTAATTCGGTATGTCAAGTTTTTTTTGGAGTTTTGAATCGAAAACCATTTCGAGAAAATTGTCTCAATAATCATGTTTTCTATGTCAGAGATTTTAAAATGAAAGGATTACAGATATTTTTAATAAAATATAGTCGTTTTTCGGTCCGTCCAGTGACGTCACTGGAATACCTGTGAACTCCTTGATAAACATAAAATCAACTTTAAATAACCGGCCATTAAGAAAAAAAAATACATTCACAATGTCAGAACTTGACATTTGATGTTGCCGTATCTGTTTCCAGCATAGCGTTAGAAAGAGGAGGCAGGTTTTAATTTTTTTAAATATACCAGTAGGTAGTTTTTCTCCATGGAGTTCGAATTATTTTCTCTCCACCATTTTTGCACTTTGAGATTACAGATCAAAATATTTTAAAAATTTAATTTATATTGATATACTCGATGAATCGCAATAAGAATGAAATAGGTGTCTTAAAATTATGAATTCTATCCGTAAAAATATAAAAATGAAGACCAAAAAAAACTTGACATACTTACCGAATTGCTGGTACTTACAACAGCCACGAGTCAAAACGGGGAACAAGTACTTTAAAACATAAACCAAATTCAATGAAAAGGTGTAACGAAACATCCTATAGTAATAATACATGTAAAATACCTATAAAAGGGATAGCACCTGCATGTTAATGATTAAGATATTTGTATAACCTGTTGGTAATCCTAATAAACTAATTGAAATTGAAATTGAAATTGTAATAATTTTAATTCCGTAGTTGTAGTTTAGACCAAAAAACTATATTAGATTACACACCGAGGACATGAAAGTAAGAAATGTAGTGTAGTGTAATGTAGAAGAAGTTAGGTACCTATGTAATGTAACATGTAACAGTCATGTGATCTAAGGCTTTCTTATTTACTGTCCGAGGTTAGTATACTATTTTTCTCCTCGACGGAGGTGCAATAAATGAATTGAATTGAATTGGAAAGCGACAATTTCGTTTAGCGCAGCGGGACAGGAATTGACGTTTTCCGTCCGGAGGGGAGAAAAACAACTTTTACTCTGGAGACAACGCAGAATTTTTTTTGTATAAAAATCAGCTGTCCCATAAATTTGTCGCGTCGGTACTGCTGTTGTTACTTACTGTTTAACCAAGTTAAAAAATAAGGTTATTTCTCGATGCCAGTTTGATGGTCTTAATTTCAAATTTATAGTACCTTCGTTTTGATACACTTTATATTTTTGACTACGAAAATTGGCTCTTTTTGAGATGCAAGAAACTGATATACATGTTCCTACCTCGTACGACACCTACACGGCAGGAAATGGTACGGCCCATTCAAAACCGGAATCACGAGGCGGTAACTAAAACACATCCGAGTCGAATTTGCCGGTTTATACTCTAGTCACTACAGTCTATAGCAGCGAACCTAGGCGAGTGTAGCATAATATGGTTTATACTATAGTGCGTTCACATAAGATGACGCATTGACGGAACGGCAGACGTCAGACCGTCATTTGTGAAGCAAGGAGTTGTATGAAACCGCACGTAGAAGCACACACTGTGACGGATTGACGCACCTGTGTGCTTCTATGGCCGCTCCGTCAATGCATCATGGTGTGTGAACGCAAATACCTGAAAGATTATATGTATGCTCCACTCGCTTAGGCTCGCTGCTATACACTATGTTCGCTGTCACTAAATCGAGAGAGAAGTGAAGCTACAGCTTTACAAAACAGAGGCTTATTGCCGTTTAGGGGATTGTGTATTGGGACGCACAGAGAGCCCTGCGGTAATAAATTACATGCGTAGTACTTGTGACCTTGCTGGTGTGGAAGTAGCTGAAGTTTGTAACGGAGATAAAGATCAGTAACTGGTATCAGTCTATATGACTGTAAGGGTTTTTCTTAATACGCTGACGGTTTTTTAGGGTATGATCAACGGCTTTCTCTAGAGGAACATCGCATGATATCATCTAAATCACGAAAAAAAACAGCTGTCCCGTACCTTTGGGTCGAGTTGGTTTGCATATTTATTATGGAACAGCCTTTTTTTTGCACCGTGGAAGCCGTGGTGGTCCAGTGGCGAGTAACCTTGCCTGCCGTGCAGGAGGCGATGGTTCGATCCTCGTCCAGGCCGACTCGTACCAATGAGTTTTTCGGAATTTATGTACGATTTGTAACACCACTGGCTTTTCGGTGAAGAAAAACCTGCATGCTTCAATTTCCTGGCATGTATTGTACCCACTGTCCATTATAAGTGGCGACGGGCTCACCCCCCGTCACACTGGACAGTATTACGGTACTACTGGTGAAACGAGGATATTCGGTTTCAGAATATCTGTGACTACCCTCTCGGGGAATACAGTCGTGAGCATATGCTATGCTATGCTTTTTTTTGCGATTTCTATTTTAGTCCCATAGAGAAAGTTCCATCAAACGGTTTTTTAAGGGGATGATCAGACCATAAAACTGATCAACTCTCTCTCTCTTTATTTTGATTTGATCACGCACAGTCATTTCACTATTCTGAAGTACTTCTAAAGTTTTCCCCCTTTGCATTTATTTCGCCTACAATATTAAAAAGCAATTTTACTAGCTACCGGCGACAACAAAGGTTTGACGAGCTGGTGGTCCGATGGGAAATCAACCCTACCAGCAACAAATAAGAACATTTTTGCCACATGCAAACTACACAGGCCTGAAGGGAACGGCCTGTGAGTTTTAAATCTAGTTAGTATAATGCGCGTAACTAAGACTCCTCAGTTGAAGAGGTATGGACATATTCCAGGATGGTCCGGGTTCGAATCCGTACGGGGAACAATATACCATCATCATCATCAGCCTATCTATACAAGGTGTTTCATAAGTAAAAATAAACATATAAAACTCTTAAGGGGGTTGTTTAGACCGTCAAACTGAACAACTTTCTCTATGGGACCAACATCGAAATCGCGAAAAAAAAATCGGATATCCCATACTTATTTTAGCTCTAGTCGATTTGTAGAGTATGGAACATCAGATTTTTTTTCGCGATTTCGATATTGGTCCCATAGTGAAAGTTGTTCAGTTTGGTGGTCTGAACCACCCCCTTCAATGTTTATTTGTATTTTTGTAACACCTTGTATAGGGTTCCTTCTGACGGTTTTTTAAGAGGATGATCAGACCAATAAACTAAACAACATTCTCCATGGGACTAACATTGAAATTGTGAAAAAAATCGCCTTGGTCCCATTGAGAAACTTGTTCAGTCTGATGGTCTGATCATCCTCTTAAAAAACCGTCATCATTTATCAAGAAAAAAACCTATATGAAGCGATAGTGATCGTAAAACGATTTATATAAAATACAATTAAACATGCCGACTTCTTAATTTGCTAAGCGAATCTGACACTTATATTAACAGAGATAGGTACGTATAATTAAACCGCGATGGCTAATGAAGACAAATGTAGCCTTAATTACGGGGCGGGGCACACAAATTGATTACTGCTTTCCAATTCGCTTAGTGTTATAAACAATGTTTGGAATTAGTCTAGGCGTTCAGTCTAATTTGCCTGTGCTAATTTTCAATGATAATTAATGTCTTATTTGGTTCTGATAAGGTTTAAAATTGCAGTTGTCAGAGCGTCGATGGCGCGCGGGAAGACATGGACACACAATCATGAGGGTTAGGTCAAATCTAAACTATTACAAAACTGTAACTGAAGTGTGTCTGTACATTGAAGATAATTACAAAAAAAAAAGATTACGATATGGTTTTTAGGTATCCCTGACTCGAAATCAACCTTTTTTAGAGTCACGTTGCAGGAATTGACCCGAGCACACGTCTCGCGTGGTTTTCGCGCGTCGCGTTTTTGCCTGCCACAAGGCTCCGCAACAAAAACAATCCCTGAGATTGGGATAGATACTCCCATAAATTACACTTGACACTGGCGGAAATGCGGTGCTACGCACAAGCAAAAAGCCATTAATTATAAATTAAAAAAAAAAACCTTTTTTAGAAGTTTCGTCTGTCTGTTTGTCTGTTTGTTTGTGTTTTTGTTTGTTTGTTTGTACGCACATCACGCAAAAACTACTGAACCGATTTTGATGAAACTTTTTTTGTTTCATAGCTAATGATCTGACTTAAAATCTGGTATGTAATTTGTGCGTACGAAGTCACGGGTAAACACTATCGAATGTATATTATTATCTATTCACATGGTCCGGGTTCGAATACGCACGGATGACATGCTATGTACGAGTACCAATAAGTTGTTATGTACTTACGTAATAATACCGATTGCTCTCAAACGGTGAAGGAAAACTTCTTGAGGAAACCTTCATAACCTGAAGAAGAAATTCCAATGCGTATGTAAAGTCTACCAATCCGCATTGGGCACGTGTGGTGACTAACGAACACATGGCGACACATCATGCTAAGCAAAACAAACATAAGCTGGCCGCGCGACGTTATACATTACTCTACCTACGCGCGGCCAGCTTAATTTGGTTTTGCGTAGCTTGATGTGTCGCCATGTGTACATACCTACATTCTTGAGGGTATGCTTGTGAGTGTGACCCAGTTGTCTACGCCGCGCTGCGTAGTCAACTACTACGGTGCTACGGCGTAGCACCTATTTATAGGGATGTCACTTTTGAACCGTTATAGAAAGACATTTGATCACAGAATGTGCTTCATTATGGCGGATTTACTAACAAATAATTAAAATGTAAAAAAGTAAAAATTTAAGGCGCGTCTTCATACAAGAAACTAGTTTTTATCTCTTCTCGTTCTATCGTAAAAACAGTAATACATACAAACAATGCAATAAAACTTGGTGTGATTATAGATTCTAGAGTTTGCTTTATAATCACACCAAGTTTGACGCTTGCTTGTATGTATTACCAAATCTAGAGTCTAGAGTACTAAATGGCAACAAATAATAAAAAGGCTTTTTAGGTGGTGTGGTACGGAACCCTCAGTGCGCGAGTAATCCGACTCGCACTTGACCAGCTTTATCATCATTTTCAGATAAGTTTATGTAATTAAATGTTAATGTTGAATCCAACAGGTACGCATTTTAAATACACATATCAATAATATATCCCAATTCACAAATCGGCCTGGTCAGTGCAATTTCATCGCGTCCCTTTGAGGCGAGGTTGTCGACCGAAAACTGTACGCCTCATTCGCTTTCAGCATTTGGTTTCAGGCTTCAGGCGTTCCCAGCGATCCTGCTATCATTTTATAAATGTGCATGTTGAAATGCAGCTGTATTTATTTGAGTGGTTCTCGACGTTGAACGTTTCATAGTCGTAGAATAAGATACTTAATAATAAATTAATGTATAATTCGAGTTCATTACATCTACTAGCAACCAAATGTTGTAGACAATTATAGATGAAGTTACGGTAGTATCTTTTTTTTTTTTTTTTTTTTTTTTTTTTTTTTTTTTTTTTTGTTATTTAATACTATCTGCAATCAGTGCTGACACTATAAGCGGATCATGAGAATGACAATTGTGATTTGTGGAATTAACCAGCTCCCGTGGAGGGTATTCCCTTATTGTTGCCTTCTAGGAATGTCTAGATCGTGTATGTTGAGTCGCTTTAGCCTTTTTATGTCCTTACTGTTGTCTGTTAGTGCAACTGCTAGCTCATTAACATGATTGGCTAGTCTATTCTTATATCGTTTCGAGATATTTGATATCTCTTGCTTTATGGTTGGCATTTCCAAGTATTCATGAACTTCTGATGTTTTGACTAGCCAAGGGGCATTGGTTATTGTTCTGAAGACGTTATTTTGGAATCTTTGGAGTATTTCAATGTTTGAATTGCTGGCTGTTCCCCACAGTTCAATCCCGTATGACCAAACTGGCTTCAAGACTGCCTTGTAGATAAGAAGCTTGTTATTTAGTGACAGCCTAGAGTGTCTTCCCATTAGCCACAATAGTGACCTAAAGCGGATATTTAGCTCATCTCTCTTTTTTTGTAGATGTGTACGCCAGGTTTGTGATTTGTCTAAATATATTCCAAGGTATTTAGCCACGTCTCTTTGTGGAATGGTCACATCTCCGAGGCTTACTGCAGGGCATGTTCCTCGCCTTAATGTGAATGTTACGTGGGTAGATTTGGATGCGCTTGCTTTTATTTTCCACTTATTCATCCATTCTGCGATTCGGTTCAGGTGTAGTTGCAGTTCTTCCGAGGCAGTATCAGCATTTGTATTGCTGCTCAGGGCTGCAGTGTCGTCAGCGAAGGTTGCTGAGAGGACATTTGGAGAGCTAGGTAGATCAGCAGTAAAGAGTGTGTATAACACTGGCCCTAGCACTGATCCTTGAGGGACGCCTGCTTTTATGCTGTAGAACTTAGACCGGCTGTCGTTTACTATGACTTGGAATATCCTGTCTTCTAGGTAAGACTTTATCAAAGTGTAAAAATTATGTGGTAGTCCCTTTTTAAGTTTGTACAGTAGTCCTTTGTGCCATACCCTGTCAAACGCTTGTTGAACGTCGAGAAACGCTGCTGAACAATATTGTTTTTTCTCGAGAGTTTGACGAATTTTATGCGTTATTCTGTGAACTTGTTCTACAGTTGAGTGATGACTTCGGAACCCAAATTGGTGGTCTGGTATTAAAGAATTCTCGTTTATGATGACCTTCATTCTTTTCAGGAATAACTTCTCAAACAGCTTTGAAAGCACAGGTAACAGACTTATGGGGCGATAGGAGGAGACCTGAAAGTGATCCTTGCCTGGTTTAGGTATCATAATTATGTGGGAGACTTTCCAAAGGAGTGGATAGTATGACGTCCTGAGAATGCCATTAAACAGGGAGGCTATGTAGGCAAGAGCAATCTTTGGTAGTTCTCTGAGTACTTCCGCAGTTATGAGATCGAAGCCAGCCGCCTTATGTAGATCCATGCTTCTGATGGTTGTCCAAATTTCATGTGGGCTAAAACACTTTATAGGAGGGCTCAGTTGGAGATCCGAATTCAAGAAATCGTCCACTTCTTTTTCTGTGGTGTAGTCTTCAATTGAGTTTGGTGTGAACGCGTCCTGTAGGAATATGGCGAAGGCTTGCGCCTTTTCACTATCAGTTTTTGCCCATGAGCCGTTACCTAGATTCAGCGGGAATTGTCCTGAGATTGGTTTCTTTGTGGTTTTAATAGCTTTCCATAGAGAATATTCTTTGTTCCCCGAAACCGACATATTTTGTAGTCTGTTCTGTAGGGTTTCATTTTCGATATCGATCAGGAATTTTTTCAGGTTCTCAGCCGCTTTGTTAAATTGTGCTTTATCATCACTGCGTCTAGTGTTGTGCCAAATACGGCGAAGCCTCCTTTTTTCTAGGACCCTCTCCCTAATTTCGATCGAGACATTTTGGTATATGTTTCGTTTTTGTTTTGGTTCCGGGGGTAGTATCTGACACTTATTTAAGAGGATGATCAGACCGCCAAACTGAACAACTTTCTCTATGGGACGAACATCCAAATCGCGAAAAAAAATCAGCTCTTCCATACAAAACTGCAAACCAACTTGAGCCAAATGTATGGGACAGCAGATTTTTTTTTTCGCGATTTCGATGTTGGTCCCATAAAAAAAGTTGTTCAGTTTGACGGTCTGATCACATGAGGTACACCCACAATTCTGACTAAGGGTTGAACTACACATGGCCGCACGCGATCGCACTTTTCCGTCGCTCCATCCTTTTCTGTCACTCAGGAACGTCATTTGCTAGAGCATATAAGGTAGACGGAACGCGATCGCGTGCGATCGCACGCCGCAGGCGATCGCGTTCCGTCTATCTTATATGCTCTAGCCTTAAACTGACTGACTGACTGAAAAATAAATATTTAAGATTACTCACGCCTGTGTCCGTGACATGCACTCTTAATTGTCTCTTATTCATCATAAGTCGTTTGACACACGCTCTTCGGTTTTAAAGACATCTTATTTGGCCCTTTTTCAGTCCCTATGTACATTCTGTGACACTCAGTTGCAGAAACGGTCATTAAAGTTAATCCTTCATTAAATCTCTTGCTGTCACTTTTTGTCTTGTTGACGTAGTAAAAGCTAGCAAGACATTTATTGGAGGATTAACTCTAATGAGCTTTCTGCAATAGAGTATATCACAGCTGCAGAAAAACTCACTAAAGTTAATCCTCTAGTAAATATCTTGCTAGCTTTTACTATGTCAACAAGAAAAAAAGTGACCGCAAGAGATTTAATGAAGGATTAACTCCAATGAGCATTTCTGCAACTGAGCGTAAGTCAAAGAAAGTAACATTCGATCCGTTAAATTCACTTCAGTAAACACAACCAACGACAGAAACTTGCCTGCAGATTTTATAGTTCAAAGCTTTACCACTCTCTCACCGTAGATGAGTTAAGTTTCGTGGTCGTCCAAACCACAATGTACAGTGGGTAGTATTTCGCGAACTCGTTGTAAAATGGGACCACACGATCGTTAACTTACAGAGGTGTGAAGGTATGTGTGGTTGACGGTAGAAATACTGTGATTATGAAGTCTTGGCTATCATAAAATGTGACCGAAAATAACTACACCTCATTTAGACATCGCCAATTACAAAAAATGCGACCTTTTTTCTTTTCGCCTATTTTTTTAAACCTAAAACTAAAATGCTGAGTTCGCTGCATTTAAGGTACTAACTACTCTTGGGCCCGGTTTATGCTGGCCTGTAGTGTTGCCTCGATAATTTCGTTAACCGCATCGGTCCATCTCCGTAGGCATGCGGCCTCTACCTCTCTTTCCCTCCATACAGCCGGTGTGTTAAATGACAATGCGGGTTTTGTATAGAAGGTTGGCGCCTTATTCGTCCTTTTGTAGTACGGCCATCAATCAAACTTGAATATTATAGTTCAGAATAAAGTTACAAACATACATGTATTTAAAATTCAACATGCTACGGAATAGGTCGGTTATTTGATCAGCAAACTCGGTTTAACTCTGCTTGCATTCCCATCAACTACCTACGGTCACTGATCAAACGTGACCTCCGCATTCATGCATAGAGAGTACCTCTTTCTGCGTTTTTGGCCTATGTGTCGTCGTAAACGAACATGTAGGTGAATTGTGAACTTAAATTCAGTAGATTTTAGGAAGGTTGCACACTGACTTCTAGCTTTTGAAAATTGAACTGGATGACAGGTTTTGTATGATAATTTAAACTTTCGATCCATAATAACAATATACTTATGGTGGTTGCAGAGTTGTCAATTTCATACAAAACGTTGTCGTAGAACACTCGTAGATGGTATTAATAAAAGTAATGTTTTATATATCGAAAAATAGCTTAGAAAATCTTAATTGCGCCTATCAAACAACATTTACAATTTATAATATAATTACGAAGATAATAAGGTTTTGAAATTTTGTACGAATAATTTAAAAGCTTGATATCTTCGTAATTATATTATAAATTGTAAATATTATTTTATACGCGCAATCTAGATTTTCTAAGTAATTTTTCCATATATAAAACATTACTTTTATTAATACCGTCTACGAGTGTTCTACGTCAAAGTTTTGGATGGACTGAAACCACCTTAATTGTATTGTATGAATAAAATCAAAAGATGTGTACTGTCTAATGTGTGTCTACTCAAAAAGAAAATACACACAAGATTAGATGTAATATCGAGATGAGTTAGTATGCCACTCCAAAACAACAACAGAAACATATTGTCGTAGATTTTAGATATAAGAAAAACTGCAATCGTAGATTAAAAAAACGCATATTGAAGGTGAAACTTCATTTATAAACCAAAAGTGATTCTTGCTACAAAGCAGTGAGCGTTTTTCTTTTCTTTTTTAAATTTAGTTCCTAAAAAACTCGACAGATGGCATGTTTATCACCCCAGAGAGCCGTTCGCGAGATCCTGACAAAATCTTGTCAAGACTGTGCCTGACTTTTTTTGGAATGCCAAGGGATCGAGCCCATACAGCCATGTCAGGCGTAAAAGTTTCGAATTTTCGATTAAAATGATTAGTAAACAGTGAAAAATATGTCATTGAAGATGCGTTGCCATCTTCTTGATCATCTTTTCACTCTTTATAAAGAAACACTTTTTGAAATGTTGACGTTTCTTCGCACAGACCGTAGCGCCATCTATCGATCCCCAAGAAAACAAAAAGAAAAACGCGCATTGATAAAAGAATAAAAAATTATCGTTTATGGTTTATTTAGGTAAGAATCAGTAATAATGTCGGTTTTATTTCATTCGAAAACCCAAAACCTATGTAAAAATGAATCGTTAAAACTGGACTTCAAAATGATTCCTAACTGGTTGCTAAATCTTTTGATTGAGAAGGATATCATGATTCGTAGGAGAATTATAATCTATTAAGGGACCCAGGCTGATGATGATGATAATAATTTCCATCCTAAAAATATCCGTCTCATACAAACTTATCAAAACAAAACCAATGAAATTCAAGTTTATGACATATTCAACTCTGCCCATTTGTAGACAAACCAATAAAAGTTAAGAACTCCTATTACACATTCCAATCGTAATAACAATGCTAACTTCTTAGAAAGGGATGCAAGACGGAAACGGAAATATAGAGTCGGATACAAAATGATAAATTATTCAAAGTATAAATCAGTGAATATTTCAAAATTAGGAATTTGCGGTTCGCATAGAATTACGATGGGGGTGGAATTTGAAATGGTTCTGATTTTCCTTCTATGTTCTATTTTACTTTGATTTGCTATTCAGTTATAAATTTATGCACTATGGTTTAGTTTGAGCCGTTTACATCTCTTGGTCTCTAACGTTTAGAGGTCTTTGGCGGGAAAGGACCACACTTCCTGTCCCTCTTATGTAAAGCGTGCAGAACAAGAGCTGTCCAGGCCAATCTAGAGGTGCTTAAATAGACTCCTAATTCAGGTCGGCCGGAGTAAAGAAAACCTGTACAAGAGGGGTTACATAAACGGGTCGGACCTCAGCTGAGAATGCGGTGTTGCTCCTCAGACTACGGTCCATTTTGTATCCTGTCCTTTGTCTCCGTATGCCTGCATGCGAACGGAGCTTATGGATGCTGCCGGTAGGCCTATCCGTTAAGCAAAATACTGGCATGGAAAATTTTTGAATCCCTGCTGATAGACTCTACCAGAAGAAGACCTGGTAGGAGCATACGTTGATCTCCAAGAGTGGGATGGGTCAAAACCCTATTACCTTACATCTGGTCTCTTTGGTCGAGTCCGGAGGGAACAAGGTATGTGGCGGTGCACCCTGGGCGATTTTTAGTGACTTTCCTTGTGGGATCCTCTTAGACTTACGGCGAATAAGTGCCCCTCCACGTATTGCTGATTAGCAGAGGACATATAGTGGAGCAACAATTTATACTTCTAACTGTACAACTTGTCAGCACTTGTGTTTTTTACAACTTTATTACAGCTCGACATTCATCATAATCATCACAGCCTATTACGTGCCACTGCCCATAGGCAAAGGCCTACTCTCATGGAGGGTGTATGGGTTTTAGTCCACCACGCGGGCCCAATGCAGATTAGTAGACTTCACAACTTCACATTACGCATTGGAATTTCTTCTTCAGCGTATGCAGGTTTTCTCACGAAGTTTTCCTTCACCTTTTGAGAGCATTGCATGGCATGTGGTCCGTGCGGATTCGAACCCGGACCTCAAGATTGAGTTTCGAGCTCGACATTGCATTGGCAAAATTATCTATACTACGATATGAAGCCATTGTTTTTAAAGTTAGTATTAAATAGAATCACTTGTACAGTGCCACATTAAAAATAATTAAGAAAATAATAATTTTGTAAGTACTTAGTTGTAAAAACAATGCATTCTTTACAGAAAAATTAAATAAATGATCATCATTCTATAAACATTTTCACCCAATTTTTATAGGAATGTTTGATGAAACAAAAATGTTTGTCAGGCGCAACCGATTTGTTATCTACCCCAATTACACGACCCATCTTCGCGCAATCGGTTTATTTTGAAATTATCTTTCTAATAGCTAAATTATATCGTTGGGTCGGTCCGAGCATTAACTGGGGGCCTTAAAGGGTACATTGTACCCTTATTTTAGGGGTATATTGTACCTTACTTTGCGGAGGGTGGAATATGTTTAGAATGTGTGCTTAGGGATTACGTTTTTGGTTCAGGATCGTGTAATTTTCATCGGTGGCTGTGTTTAAGATTGTCCTTTTGTGACTTTTTTTGAATTTTCTAGTTAGTTGATTTAGATTATATTCTTCGATCAAAATAAAATGAATGGATAGGCCTAAATCACGGTCAGTTGAAGCAAACTACTGGTGCACTTGGTCCATACAAACTAGCGCCATTATCTGTCAAATCTAGGGCACTTGCATACAAATTTGTAGTAAACCTTTCAATTGTTTTGCCTCATTTTTCTGGTTTGAAATGTTCGCGTAAGGCCTATCCATTCATTTTATTTTGATCTAAGATTATACTCACATAATAAAACCAACGACCTTCAACGACCATACTCGTTTTCGGGTAGGTCAGAAACTGTCAAAGTCAAAGTCAATATAATTTATTCAATATAGGAGCTTGAAGCACGCTTATAAACGTCATACCTTTTTTTTTTTAATCTACCACCTCGTCGGAACGTGTTGTCGCTGTAGAGAAGATGCGGCCAGAAACTCTACAACATAACACAACTTAATAACTATTACAAAATAAATTCTTAAGCTACGGTTATGTATATAATAATATTAATAATACATAGTCTATCTTATAAAATAATTGATACGTACTATACAGTAATGTAAATAAACAATAAGTTAGTGACCTCAGACCCAAGCATTTTGATCATTTAAGTAATCATCCAGTTTATAATACGCTTTTTTACAGATAACATTTTTGATCTTAGTTTTAAACATGTTTTCGGAAAGATTCAAAATGGTCTCGGGGATTTTATTATAACAACGTATACCGAGACCCATGAAAGACGTGCTGCATCTACTAGACTATCTTTTTTTGACAGCCGTATTCCTCAATAAACTTGATCGGTACTGAAATAGGTATTATTTTACATTGCAAATCGTAATGTGAATAGAGCTTATGAGACTACTGATCTGCGGTCAGGCGACAGTGTCGTGAGACGACTTGTCGCTAGCTACGCAGGGTACTATTTCATAGCAATGCATTCAAATCTGTAGTGTCGCAGCGACAAGTCGTCTGCTGCTGCTGCGTGCGGTCGGCTACGAACTTGTACCTTTAAGAGAAGTTTATTCCGAGAGCAAAAATGCCCGCTGCATACAAACGTACTATGGTAATATTTTCAATACTAACCAATTAAAGTCAATTAAATTTTGCAGAAACAATCTAGAAACAAATCTCTATGCTTGTATGGTGTCAGATTTTCGTTAAAATACCTATACAGTTTCAATGCTAGGATTAATTTAAGATTTGTATGGCAATCTTTGAGGCACTGTAACTTTAAAACTATACATTTCAACGAAAATCTGACTCCATGCAAGCAAAGAAATTTGTTTCTAGATTCATCATCATCATCATCAGCCCGGTAAACCGCACTGCTGGGTATAGGCCTCTTCATTTTCACGCCAACCAAAGCGGTCCCCCGCCAGTCTCATCCACTGTTTGCCGGCTACTTTACAAATGTCATCCGACCGACCACCTGGCTGCTGGTCTACCCACTGACCGTTCCCCCTCCCACGGCCGCCACTCTGTCACTGCCCTCGTCCATCTGCCATCATTCCGCCTGGCCAAGTGTCCCGCCCACCTCCACTTCGGAGTCGAAATCCGCTTGCCGATATCAACCACCTTTGTTCGTCGTCTGATCTCGACATTCGGAATCCGGTCCAGAAGTGTAATTCCTAGCATAGCTCTTTCCATTGCTCTTTGTGCGACTTTGACTTTGTGCACAGCGTCCTTAGTTAGAGTCCATGTTTCGGAACCATACGTGAGAGTGGGCAAAACACATTGGTTAAACACCTTGGTCTTAAGACACCTTCTAGATTGTTTCTGCAAAATTTCATTGACTTTAATTGGTTAGTATTGAAAATATCACCATAGTATGTTTGTATGGAGCGCGCTCCGAATTATATCCCCTTAAGGTGTACGCATATTTCGCTCATCCGCGTTATGGCAGATTCGCGTTATGGCAGATTCGCGTTACGGCAGATTCGCGTTATGGCATATTCGCGTTAGGGCAGAAGTAAAAGAATGAAGAAAAGTTGGTTGCAAATCAGAGTAGGATGTTTATCTATATTAAATACAGTAGGTAGCTGTCAAGTGACAGGATCTGTCAAAAGTGGCTAGTATTTTTTTTAATTTTTAAAAATTATTTAATTAATTTGAATAATTTAATTAATTTAAATTAATTTAATTATATTAATTATTTTAATTAATTAAATTTTATATTTTAATTTCTATTTACAATTTATTTTATTTGTATTTTTTTTATTTATTATTGCCACGCGTGTCACTTATGACAGCTCCTGTCACTTTTGACAGATCCTGTCACCATCTTCTGTCACTTTTGACAGCTACTGTCACTCTTTAATTTGTTTTAATTTAATGTAATGTAACGTAATAACGTAACGTAATTTAATTCAATTTAATTTAATTTAATTTTGATAGCTTCTGTCACTTTTGACTGGTGCTGTCACTATTGACAGGTGCTGTCACTTTTGATAGCTTCTGTCACGTTGATTTTTGCAAATGTAGACGTTTCGTAAAAACGGTGTCATTATGAAAAAGAGTCATTTGGGGAAGTAGTCATTTTGGTAAAGTAAACACCTGATGTACCTGATCGATTGTGAATTTTATTGTTGACGACTATTGACTATTACTTCGCTATGACTATTGTTCACGACTGTCCAACTTCTGCCCTAACGCGAATCTGCCATAACGCGAATCTGCCGTAACGCGAATCTGCCATAACGCGAATCTGCCTTAACGCGAATGAGCGGCATATTTATCAGAGGCGAACGAGCCGAAGGAGGCGAACGAATCGAATTTTAGAATTGGTTGTATGACATTCTATGACACTTGTCCGCGGCGAATCGAACGACTCGTCAGAAGAATACTTTAACTGCTCACGACCTACGTCGTAGGTCAACGACGGCCGTTGTGCGCATGACTCACACCTTTCGTCAGAATTGTATAGCATTCTACAGTGTCAGCACTGCGTGAGTATGATTGTTTTGAGCTTAGCAGTGAAAGTATTGAAAGGAAATTCGTTTCATTCGCCTCCTTCGGCTCCTTCGCCGCGGTTAGATAAGCGTTCACCCTTAGTCGTCTCGCTCGACACTCACGGGTGAAGCCACCCAAGAAAAGGTGAGGTCAATTCTAATCCACACTGGTTCCCACTTAGAGTGTAGATACGGCCAATATTGAGCAAGCTGCAGCATTGGTATAGTTAAATTTGAAAATGTGACTCGTGCAATTAAAAAATTAAAATAGAAAAAAAATGTAGTGTGTATTGTATTGTATTGTATTGTGTGTTGTGTTTTTTTTGTTATGTTGTCAGAAACGTTAAGCATAAATTGTATATATATTATTTTGTGTAAACAATAATGTTTATTGCTTGGTCATTGGCTTAATTTGTAAATTATTTTATTCGAATATTTGTTGTTCTTTTTTCGGTCCCAAAAAAGGTTCGTTGGAAACATTAGGTTATTAAACATTAGGTAACAATATTAAATAAAATGTTGTATTGCTCACTTCTAATGCTTTTAAGTGGGACCGTTCTTTGACAAGTGCAAAAAGGAGTGCTAAAAGTTTTTTTTTATTGCAAGTGCCACTTTATTCCAGTTTCTTTCAACCGTTCCTTGGATCCTAAAGTTATAATTTTATTATATTTCATTGTAGCTTTCAGCTGATTTCGACGTTGTAAAGATTTTATAACTTTGAAGGACGTTACGTGACTGCCATATTTAAAGATAAGGTACTAACACCATACTTTAAAAATTTCTAAAATATTACTATAAAGTTAAAATTATAATGCTGCTTCGTTCCCAAAACTCGGAATTTTTTGTTCTCGAATTCAAAGTGGACTTCTTTGTAAAAGTTGTTCACTTTGACGAGTTTAATCACAGAGGAAGAATGCATAGTCGATGTTTCCTGACTGACTAAAATCAAGATGAAGTCAAACTTGATGATGATGGGTCCTAGTCTATTTCTCTTCTTCGACTACCGCAACAGGTAGGCAGGATATTTTGAAGTGCATACTGTAGGTGGCTCATTCTTCTTTTTTACCTACAATAACCTGTCCTCCGTCTTATTATGGCATCTCATTTTAGTATTGATATTTTCGGTTTTATAATGTTTAAATAATCGTTCATATTTTTCTATTTATTAATATTATGTAATCTTTCAGTTTCTCTAGTGACAGTAAGCCAAAAAGTGGTCTCCGCTGAAAAAGACCGCTATGTCACATCATTAAAAAAACAATAAAAAAAAACAGCCGTAAAGGAAACTTTTATAAATTGTAATAAAAAAACAAATGCATGTGTTTTTAATCGTACACTGAAACCACAATTATCAATAGTTCAAAAACCCAAAAAACTGAAAAACTTTGGACGTAAAAAAGAAGAACGCCTCAGGTACGCGCTAAACACAGATATACCTACATCCTCTTGTCCGGGAGCTCGATACGATCAGGGTAGTGTCAGATGCAATGGCTATAACCAGCAGCCACACGGTTTTGGGCGTCAGAGATGTGTGAGACGCCTGAAGGAATTAGTCTCCTCTTACGAAAACAAATGATTTTTTAAAATTACTTATGGGTTTGCTCTTGGCCTCAATCCGGTCCTATTGGTGATGGTGGTTGGTGCTATTCAAAGTCGGACACCACATGGTACGAGACAAACTTATCGTTCTTATACAGGGTGTAAGTGACAGCCTGGCAAATACTGAAACGGTGAATTCAGACCATCAAACTGAACAACCTCAGGAAACGTGCTAAAATCACCGAGTATTTTTGTATGGAGCAGCAGACTTTTTTGATGAGGCTTCATAGTGAAAGTTGTATAGTTTGATAGTCTGAATAAACCGTTATAGCTTATCAGTTTCTTAGCTGTAAGTTAAAATAACTCTTCATTAATCTTATTTTAATTGCTGTAAAATGATCGTGAGGTAAAGGAGGTACGGTATCAGTCTATCGAAGGAAATTGCGGTCACTGACCCTAACAGCCATTGTACCGGCTGAATGTAGAACGTAAAATGTCTCGATTCATATTTTATTTTTCTTTGTGTAGTACAAGGAAACGGGAAAAGTGAATTTTATGGAGTCACTTTAGGCTCCATCCATCAGTCACTTTTAATTTTCCAATATTACCATGTTTGAACAAAATGCTTCAATTTCGAGGCATGTTTCACTGTCCATTAAAACTGGACGGGCTCACTACCTGTCACACTGGACAGAGTTTGTGTTGGGCACTCACTTTAGTGACATGGATATTTTGAATAAGTATGTTACATTTTAATCGCTCTGACTACCCTCTGTGGGGTATGATATAGTCGTGAGCGTCTGATGTAGAGTATTGAAAGATACTAACATAAATCAATCGATCTGTCATTTTTTGTATTGAAACGCGTGACGCGCTATACGCTCGCTGGCCCCCTGGCATGCGTAAAGGTCGACCAGAATCTCATTGCATAAAAAATAAAAGATATTTTCACGTGGTAGTGTCAAACTGTCATACGTCTATAGATACAAAATAGGCCCCGTACAGACTGCGACTTTTTGCAGCGACGAAAACGAGCGTTTTTCTATCGCGTGACTTTATCGCTACATACTAGCAACTAACAGGTGATTGTATCGATTCAAACGCATGATTGTAGTGATGCACACACATGTTTGTATAGATATATAGTCGACGAATAACTGATCAAATATTACGAAAGTTATGCATCGTGGCTGTATCGCGTTTGCATCGATGCGGCATCGCGACTCAGTATCAGTGCAAGTCGCAGTGTATACAGGGCCCTAATCTAATTACCCCTGTGTTGCTTATTCTAAAATGAATAATGATTTTCCTATTTGCCATCAGATCTGGTCAGTGGTCCAGTCAGGCGAGTGTGCGTCCGGGTGCATGTCTAGCACGCATGCCAGCGGACACAAATCCGCCCCGCATGTCTGGAAAAAGGCACAAAAAGAGTTCTTAGCATGTTACGTCCTACGGGCTCTAATCTTTTTAGTACTAAAACATCAAGACCTACCTATTAACCTTCTTGTGGCGTGCTCCTAGCCGTTTAATGTAGGTGGAATAAGTTTCCTTCAACATTTCCTTCGCACACTTTTAGTGTTTCACGGTTAAATCTTTAAGTGAACGGCGTAGTTTACAGGGAGACTATTTTTACATAATTATAGAGTCTGTTTAAAATGCTTATTATATATATATATCATTTCAGACCTTATTTTTCGCTATTTCGACGTTAGTTCCAAAGAGAAAGTTGTTTAGATTCATGGTCTGATTGTCTCATTAAAAAACCGTCTGCATTATAAAGAAAAGCCCTGTATTGTACCTATACGTAAACTTATGACCTTGTGTGATAGTTTTTAGGCCAGGGAGCTTTGTCTGCGACTTTTGCGACTATGAGACAACAACAGTTTTATAAATATTTTTGATTTTTTATTGTAGTATTTATTTTGTTTGTAGGTCTCAAATTTCCTAACAAAAAAAATCAAGCAAAGTCAAAGTTCTTTTATTGGATAACTACTGGTTTTTATAAGATATTAATTGCACATTGTATCTCCATACCTTACTAGTTTCGGTGTACAATGATCATTCGAATTTATTTCAAAATTATTGCAATTGTTGATGATACAGTAGGAACTTAAAATGTCAAATAGTTTTAATACAAAATTTACAATGGAATGCCAAACAAATATAAAAATAAAAAATTAATGTGTTGGGAGAAAATAATAGTAGATTACACACCAAGGACAGGAAAGTAAGAAAGGAACCCGTTACAATGATAAACTTTAGCTTAAGTGAGAAAGGTCTCAGATCTCATGTAATTGTGTAACATGTGATCTGAGGATTTCTTATTTCCTGTCCGAGGTTAGTATACTATTTTTCTCCTCGACGAAGGTGGAAAGCAACAACTTCGTTAAGCGCAGCGGGACGAAAATTGACGCTTTCCGTCCAAAGGGGAGAAAATAAAATAACAGAATGTCAAGACAATCAATTCTTGCACAGTTAAAATATCTCTACCTTCATAACAGTGTGTTATGTTGGACCTCTGACCACCTCATTAGCAATAGTTTGTTTAAGGCTCGGTTCCCACGGCCTGTATATACGCAAATCGCGCCAAGCCACACGCCGTGGGAACAGTGTCGTCTGTCTTGGCCTGTAGACGCCTGTGGACGCCTGTGGTGTGTATTGTGTCCGGATCGCCGTCGGTAACTTCAAAGGGGCGCCTGTCGCCGCGCCTGTGCAAGCGCGTGGATTGCCGAGCCATTGACATAGTACTGTAGCCAGGGGACTTATTAATTACCAAAAAGATTACCGATTGCCGTTTAGAAATTGTTGTAAGGTACTAAATTACTAATATAATAATAACCTAAGTCTTACAGATCACAATTCACAACCCGCCGTAGAAAAAAAAAAAACTCTGAAACGTTTCAAATTTCGAGGCTATTTTCTATACTGCCATGTTCTTCACCTTAGTTTGAAAATGTCAGTATAGAAATAAAAGAAAACCTCGAAATTTAAAAATTTAAGAATAATCTTATTATTTTTTTTCTACGCCGGGTTGTGATCTGTAAGACTTAGGTTTTAATATTAGTCATTTAGTACCATACAATAATTTGTAAACGGCAATCGGTAATCTTTTTTGTAATTAAAAAGTCCCCCGGCTACAGTACTACCCTATCAGTGTCAGTGTCAAGGTTAAAACTATGACTAGATTTATAGATATACCAACCCCCCCCCCCCCCCCTTGCTACGCCTATGTTAAGATTTTTGCATTTTTAAATTGAAATGAAAATGATTAACAGTATTAACACTCACTCTCAGTTGCAGAACGCTCGTTAAAGTTAATCCTCCATTAAATCTCTTGCTAGCTTTTACTACGTCAACAAGACAAAAAGTGACAGCAAGAGAATTAATGGAGGATTAACTTTAATGAGCGTTTCTGCAACTGAGTTAGTTGCAGGAACGGTCATTAAAGTTAATCTTCCATTAAATCTCTTCCAGTAATTTTTTGCCTTGTGGACGTAGTTAAAGCTAGCAAGAGATTTAATTGAGGATTAACTTTAATGAGCGTTTCTGCAACTGAGTTAGTTGCAGGAACGGTCATTAAAGTTAATCCTCCATTAAATCTCTTGCTGTAATTTTTTGTCTTGTGGACGTAGTAAAAGCTAACATAACAAGAGATTTAATTGAGGATTAACTTTAATGAGCGTTCCTGCAACTGAGTTAGTTGCAGGAACGGTCATTAAAGTTAATCTTCCACTAAATCTCTTCCAGTAATTTTTTGTCTTGTGGACGTAGTAAAAGCTAGCAAGAGATTTAATTGAGGATTAACTTTAATGAGCGTTTCTGCAACTGAGTTAGTTGCAGGAACGGTCATTAAAGTTAATCTTCCATTAAATCTCTTCCAGTAATTTTTTGTCTTGTGGACGTAGTAAAAGCTAGCAAGAGATTTAATTGAGGATTAACTGTAATGAGCGTTTCTGCAACTGAGTGTTAGTTGCAGGAACTGTCATTAAAGTTGATCCTCCATTAATTCTCTTGCTGTCACTTTTTGTCTTGTTGACGTAGTAAAAGCTAGCAAGAAAATTAATTGAGGGTTAACTTTAAGGAGCGTTTCTGCAACTGAGTGTAAGATTAGTTCATTTTTAATCAACTTTTTAGATAAAATTGTTAATAATAGTTAATTATTTTTAATTTTAATCAAAATTAACTTTGGGCCCGCACTGCTTTAAACCACATACTCGACTCATCAAACTGAACAACTTTAAACTGACAGAACAAAAAAAAATAGAACAACTCTGATAGCATGGTCAACTCTGACAACATGAACAAATCGGATAACATGGTCAACTCGGACAACATGGTCAACTCGGACAACAGGGTCAACTCGGACAACATGGTCAACTCTGACAACATGGTCAACTCGGACAACATGGTCAACAAAGTCAACTCTGACAACATGGCAAACTTGGTCAACATGGTTAACTTGAACAACGTGAATAACCTTAATAGCATGGTCAGCTCAGTCAACATGATCAACGGTGGATTTTGTCAAAGTTGACCATGTTGTCCGAGACTCCGAGTTGACCATGTTGTCAGAGTTGACCATGTTGTCCGAGTTGTTCATGTTGTCCAAGTTGTTCTCCTCCATCTGGCGTCAACGCCATCTATCGCGGTTTGTTGGAACTATGTTTTACTAGCTGTCAGAAAACTCCCCATCGGGTAGATTTATTCTTGACTAGCTCGGCAATCCACGCGCTTGTACAGGCGGCGACAGGCGTTTCCTTTGAAGTTACCGACTTTCGATGGATAGCAATACGCACCGCAGGCCGCGACAGGCGCTCTGTTCCCACGGCGTGGCGCGTGGCGTGTGGATTGACAACACACATGCCGTGGGACCCTATCTACAAGCTAGCTACAGTTGGTGCGTGGATTGTAGCGACAGTGTTGCCAAGTTCGGCTTTTCGGAACTAGATTAGCCCTTTTTTTCTCTCGACCAGCGCTGCGCCATATTTACTAACTTAGTAGTTTATATTTCAGTTGTGTTTATATAAATTAGCCGTAATTTTACATTTTCTTATTACGGACAAATTACAGAGCACGGTTTGTCGTGAAAGTTCGTTTTGTTTCTATACATTACATGCAAATCTTTTCCAATGCAGTTTTCGTGTGCCGCGGTGATTACGTAAGACGCGACAATTATCGTATTTCTTTTTTTTTACTTATTCCGGTCTCCTTATAATCTATGTTCTTGCAGAATAATTCAGAAAAGAAAGATTGTTTTTCAGTTATTAAAACAACAAGAAATGAAATATGTAACAATTTAGACATTATAATATTATATAATAATTTGGCTTTGAAATAAAAGAAATAAATGGCTCATTCCCTTGCGTAGCAATGGTAACACTGACTGGCATGGCGAGCCACAGGCGCCGTGGGAACGGGTCGGCGCGTGGTGTTACAGGCGAGTACAGGCGAGGCGCGTCGTGGCGCGGCTTGTCTATACACAGGCCGTGGGACCCGAGCCTAAGATAGCAATTAAGTGGTTTTTATGTTTCTTTCCTTAGGCTCGAGTCCCACGGCCTGTGTATAGACAAGCCGCGCCACGACGCGCCTCGCCTGTACTCGCCTGTAACACCACGCGCCGACCCGTTCCCACGCCGCCTGTGGCTCGCCATGCCAGTCAGTGTTACCATTGCTACGCAAGGGAATGAGCCATTTATTTCTTTTATTTCAAAGCCAAATTATTATATAATATTATAATGTCTAAATTGTTACATATTTTATTTCTTGTTGTTTTAATAACTGAAAAACAATCTTTCTTTTCTGAATTATTCTGCAAGAACATAGATTATAAGGAGATCGGAATAAGTAAAAAAAAAGAAATACGATAATTGTCGCGTCTTACGTAATCACCGCGGCACACGAAAACTGCATTGGAAAAGATTTGCATGTAATGTATAGAAACAAAACGAACTTTCACGACAAACCGTGCTCTGTAATTTGTCCGTAATAAGAAAATGTAAAATTACGGCTAATTTATATAAACACAACTGAAATATAAACTACTAAGTTAGTAAATATGGCGCAGCGCTAGTCGAGAGAAAAAAAGAGCTAATCTAGTTCCAAAAAGCCGAACTTGACAACACTGTCGCTACAATCCACGCACCAACTGTAGCTAACTTGTAGATAGGGTCCCACGGCATGTGTGTTGTCAATCCACACGCCACGCGCCACGCCGTGGGAACAGAGCGCCTGTCGCGGCCTGCGGTGCGTATTGCTATCCATCGAAAGTCGGTAACTTCAAAGGAAACGCCTGTCGCCGCCTGTACAAGCGCGTGGATTGCCGAGCCAGTCAGGAATAAATCTACCCGATGGGGAGTTTTCTGACAGCTAGTAAAACATAGTTCCAACAAACCGCGATAGATGGCGTTGACGCCAGATGGAGGAGAACAACTCGGACAACATGAACAACTCGGACAACATGGTCAACTCTGACAACATGGTCAACTCAGTCAACATGGACAACTCTTGACAACTCAATTAACTTTGACAAAATCCACCGTTGATCATGTTGACTGAGCTGACCATGCTATTAAGGTTATTCACGTTGTTCAAGTTAACTATGTTGACCAAGTTTGCCATGTTGTCAGAGTTGACTTTGTTGACCATGTTGTCCGAGTTGACCATGTTGTCAGAGTTGACCACGTTGTCCGAGTTGACCATGTTGTCCGAGTTGACCATGTTGTCCGAGTTGACCATGTTGTCCGAGTTGACCATGTTATCCGATTTGTTCATGTTGTCCGAGTTGACCATGCTATCAGAGTTGTTCTATTTTTTTTTGTTCTGACAGGTTAAAGTTGTTCAGTTTGATGAGTCGAGTATGTGGTTTAAAGCAGTGCGGACCCAAAGTAAATTTTGATTAAAATTAAAAATAATTAACTATTTTGATCTAAAAAGTTGATTAAAAATGAACTAATCTTACTCAGTTGCAGAAACGCTCATTAAAGTTAATCCTCAATTAATTCTCTTGCTAGCTTTTACAACGTCCACAAGACAATATTACAGCAAGAGATTTAATGGAGGATTAACTTTAATGAATAATGACTGTTCCTGCAACTAACACTCAGTTGCAGAAACGCTCATTAAAGTTAATCCTCAATTAAATTAACTTTAATGACCGTTCCTGCAACTAACACTCCGTTGCAGAAACGCTCATTAAAGTCAATCCTCAATTAAATCTCTTGCTAGCTTTTACTACGTCCACAAGACAATATTACAGCAAGAGATTTAATGGAGGATTAACTTTAATGACTGTTCCTGCAACTTACACTCAGTTGCAGAAACGCTCATTAAAGTTAATCCTCAATTAAATTAACTTTAATGACCGTTCCTGCAACTAACACTCCGTTGCAGAAACGCTCATTAAAGTCAATCCTCAATTAAATCTCTTGCTAGCTTTTACTACGTCCACAAGACAATATTACAGCAAGAGATTTAATGGAGGATTAACTTTAATGACTGTTCCTGCAACTTACACTCAGTTGCAGAAACGCTCATTAAAGTTAATCCTCAATTAAATTAACTTTAATGACCGTTCCTGCAACTATAACACTCCGTTGCAGAAACGCTCATTAAAGTTAATCCTCAATTAAATCTCTTGCTAGCTTTTACTCCACAAGACAATATTACATGGAGGATTAACTTTAATGAGCCTTTCTGCAACTGAGTTTTAGTTGCAGGATCGGTCATTAAAGTTAATCATCCATTAAATCTCTTCTGTAATTTTTTGTCTTGTTGACGTAGTAAAACCTAGTAATAGATTTAATGGAGGATTAACTTTAATGAGCGTTTCTGCAACTTGGTGTTAGTTGCAGGAACGGTCATTAAAGTTAAACATCCATTATATCTCTTCTGTAATTTTTTGTCTCGTGGACGTAGTAAAAGCTGCAAGAGATTTAATGGAGGATTAACTTTAACGAGCGTTTCTGCAACTGAGAGTGAGTGTTAATCATTTTCATTTCAATTAAAAATGCAAAAATCTTAACATAGGCGTAGCAAGGGGGGGGGGGGGCTATATCTATAAATCTAGTCATAGTTTTAACCTTGACACTGACACTGATAGGGTAGTACTGTAGCCGGGGGACTTTTTAATTACAAAAAAGATTACCGATTGCCGTTTACAAATTATTGTATGGTACTAAATGACTAATATTAAAACCTAAGTCTTACAGATCACAACCCGGCGTAGAAAAAAAATAAAAAGATTTAGTCTTAAATTTTTTAATTTCGAGGTTTTCTTTTATTTCTATACTGACATTTTCAAACTAAGGTGAAGAACATGGCAGTATAGAAAATAGCCTCGAAATTTGAAACGTTTCAAACTTATTTTTATTTTTTTTCTACGGCGGGTTGTGATCTGTAAGACTTAGGTTTTTATTATAGTAGTCATTTAGTACCTTACAACCATTTCTAAACGGCAATCGGTAATCTTTTTGGTAATTAATAAGTCCCCTGGCTACAGTACTATGTCAATGGCTCGGCAATCCACGCGCTTGCACAGGCGCGGCGACAGGCGCCCCTTTGAAGTTACCGACAGCGATCCGGACACAATACACACCACAGGCGTCCACAGGCGTCTACAGGCCAAGACAGGCGACACCGTTCCCACGGCGTGTGGCTTGGCGCGATTTGCGTATATACAGGCCGTGGGACCCGAGCCTTAGATAATAAGCTAGTTTATTTACTGTTCTCATGCCTATTATTGTTTACTATGTATTAAGTCTCTATTTTAAATAATATTCATAAATTAAACAGGTACCTTCTTTTGCCATGTCTGCCAGTCTCTCTACGAAATACGAGTCGAAAACACTGTTTTTCTGCTATTCGATATTTCTTCTAAATCTAATACCTATTATAAGTTTAAAAAAACAAGTTTGTTTCTCTTGCCGCGTAACAAGTGTTGACTATTTCAAGTAAGTATAGAGATAAGATAACGGCATAGTTACACAAAACCCGGTTGTCCAGTTAACACGATACGATTATCTTTTCAGACCCGTCTCGGCCGACAATCCCAGGTGAGGGCGATACGATGGGGATGGACCCACCGATCGTGACGAGGGTCAAATATTGCGCGACCTTTGCCTTTATCGAACTGGCAGTTTATGTTTCGAATTTCGAACACGATTCAAGGAGTAATATTGGGCAAGAAAAAGCAATTGAGGAATGGCTTTTATTTAATTGTTTTTTTTACCGGATGTTTTTGTGCCAGTCTTGTTACTTTTTTTACGTGACGTTTCACATTGGAGTTTACGTTTGTTATTGTATTTTCTCCCCTCCGGACAGAAAGCGTCAATTTTCGTCCCGCTGCGCTAAACGAAGTCGTCGCTTTCCACCTCCGTCTAGGAGAAAAATAGTATACTAACTTCGGGCAGTAAATAAGAAAGCCTCAGATCACATGTTTGTTGACCTCAGCCTCGCCTCGGTCAAAAATTCTATCAGATCCAGAGACCTTTCTTACTTTCCTGCCCTCGGCCTCGGTGTGTAATCTACTATTAATCACGAAATATCTTGCCTTTGCCGTTTTGAAATTGCTGTAAGGCTACATTACTAATATAAAAACCCAAGTCTCAAAAATCACAACCCACCGTAACAATTAGTGCGTTCACACACGATGACGCACTGACGGAGCAGCAAACGTCAGTCCGTCATTTGTAAAGCAAGGAGTTGTATGAAACCGCACGTAGAAGCACACACGGCGACGCATTGACGCACCGGGTGTGGTTCAATGGACTGACATCTGCCGCTCCGTCGTCAGTGCGTCATCGTGTGTGAACGCACTTAGGTACAATATAAACAAATATTTTCTAAATTTTCTAAAATTTCAAAATTTTTAGGTTACCGCTTTATTCCTCTACTGTCATGCATGTTCTACACTTTGAACATACCCATACCACAGCCCATACGTAATAGTAAGACTATCTAAAGTTTTAAGACCAGACAAAATGGAAGTTTTTTTGAAGAGTTTCTGCTACGACGATGGCACTTTAACTAGTTAGGAAGTTTTGAGAAGATACTTTTTTGGCTGACTGTACCTTTCGGGCTAACTTTTAACGGACTTTGTCAGAGATTTGTTTAGGTAAGGAAGAAAAGCAAATGAGACAACCTTAGCATATATACTGTGGAGGGAAAGAGAAAAGGGATGTGTATTTCAGATTACCTTGATGACAAAGGGATGTTGGCTGCATGCATAATGAATTATGTATAAATGAACTGATTCGATTTATCCTAAAAGGTATTTTATGTACTTACTCGTACTTGTATTTATACACATAGTAGACAAGTCAAAAGGAGCCCAGTCATTTTACGGTTTGAGCCGGGACTAATTAAAAATTAAAACATTTTTAGGTTTACCGTTTAAGAGCCAATTTGGGCCAAGAAATATACAAAAAAAAATGACGTCCGCAAGTGCCCCAAATTTAAATTAAAGCATTTAACTCGTTCTTATTTTTTTTCATTTTAAAGGCTTTACCATTATACACCCTTGACGAAACAAAAATGTTTATCAACTACGAAAGATTTTTATTTATATTTGATAAATACATTTGTATTTTCTAATGAATAATGCATTTTTAAAATTTCGAAGGCTATTTTATTGCTCAAAAGTCATTTATTTATATTGTTGAATCTAATTAAAATGAGTGCATTAGTATTAAAATTATTAAGTTTAAACCATTCTGGGAGGTAAAATTTTTTTTATATGTTTTCAGGTAGTATTTTTGTCACTAAATGGTACCGGTAACAGTTTAAAAGTACAATTTATATTCAATTTCTCCTCCTAACAAAACTCCGTAAAATGACTGGGCTAAGTTTACGATTGTATCGAATACATACCTACGAAAATTTTACAAATCAAAACTACAGATGTTGTGTATACGAAACCCATTTCGCATACACAGCATCTGTATTTGTCCATGAAACCCATATCATGGACAATCAATTCGATCGAAATAGAGTTTTCTGGACGCATTTTCTCTACAATGGAACACCTTCCGAAGGGGTGGTAGAGTCTCCGGTCAAGGGATGGACTCGTCCATGATAGGGTGCCATAGCCACAGACGGACAGAATGGACGAAAGTATTAGGCTTCCTTGTTTGACTAACGAAACCTAAAAATTACGTGAAAAAGGTACAATATTTAATTTTGAAAAAAAAAACTTTAGATAATATTTATATATATTTAGATATTTTTAGTTTAGTTTGTGAATTTTGGATCGCAGCGTATGCTGTTGTAGAAATATGAACCAGGTTTGGACAAGCTGTGCTTGAGAATACAGGGTCCTTCTTAATATGGTGACACTTGGGGATGATCAGACCGTCAAACTGAACAACTTTCTCTATGGCACCAGGATTGATATAAAGAAAAAAAAATCTCCTGTTCCATACAGAACTGCAAAACTACGCAATTTCTATGTTGGTCCCCATAGAACGTTGCTCAGTTTGATGGTCTGATCATCCCCTTAAAAAAGTATCGGCATATTAAGAAGGATAAATACAGGATATTCAAATCCACACACTCAAAAAAAAATCTCCAAAACTGCAAGAATATCTAACAAAAAATTACGTTTTTATTAGCACCTACGGTTGTGTGTGTAGGTCATTGACTTAGAATACTATGGAAGCCGGGTCTAGTACAAAATTCGCGAAAAAAGTGTCCGAGACTAAACCTAAGTAACCTAAGCCGCGCGCCCGCGCGTGCGCTTACTCGGCTGATCAAACGAAGACTGTCGCGTAATTGGTTCTCTTTTTACGTTTTGGGGCTCTTGCGGTTCGACACTTTTGAGCGCGGACCCTACGTCCAATAGTTGGGAAGTCAATGGTGTAGGTATATATTTGATTGGATATCATCCTAAAACTAAATTAACGATTCCAGATACAGGCCTCACTTACCTACATACTAAAAACCTTGAAGATTTACTTAAGGTGGTTGGAGAGCTGTCAATTTCATAAAAAACGTTGTCGTATAACACTCGTAGACGGTGTTAATAAAAGTAATGTTTTATATATGGAAAAATAGCTTAGAAAATCTAGTTTGCGCATATCAAATAATATTTACAATTTGTAAAATCTGTTTAGTTCAGATTTTTAACACATTTATATTTTTATACTATTACTATTAACCACTGTATTTTTCCTCAATAAACACATACTTTTCTTCATTACGAAGATATAAGGGTTTGTAATTTTGAATGAATAATTTCAAAGCGTGATATCTTCGTAATAATATTATAAATTGTAAATATTATTTGATATGCGCAAACTAGATTTTCTAAGCTATTTTTCCATATATAAAACATTACTTTTTATTAACACCGTCTACGAGTTTTATACGACAACGTTTTGTATGGACGGAAACCAACTTAAGTATCTAGGTCTCAGTAAGAAAATGACGCTACGGCTAAGCTTAGCAGTTTGTCTATCTCTTAAGAACTAGTCCTATGAACAAGAACTGGGGTATTATCCCTAGAAAGCGACCGGAGAACTATATAGGTACTATTCTGTGCCTATCTCTATCTATTCTGTGCCACCGGTAAGCTTAATCTTGTCCTTGAACTTCTTGGATGAAAACTATTCGACGCAAAAACCTGGGGTCTTATTGTGTACCTATAGGTACCTACCTGATTTAATCAGTGCTTCGTGACTGCGCCAGAAAATTAGCTACTTACCGCTTTATCGTTTGAAATCGTATTATAATGTTTAGTTTAGAGAGTTCGTATTACTTTATTACGTATTACTCCGTTTCATAATTCCTGTTGCTGTAGGTGTACTGTCTACGTAAAAATGTGAGTCATGATTATGTTCTGATTTTAAATTAGTAATTGTGAGTAGCAGGTACTAATCAAGCAATTTAGATGTATAGTTTTGAGAAATGCATAGAGGGTGAAATTTGTATCATTAGCATCCTTTTAAACTAAGAGTCTACCTATCACACTGAACAACTTTAACGATAGGAGCAACAAAAAAATCAGCTGTTGCATGCATGGGGCTTATTTCAATGGGCAATCCCAATTGTGTTTTATTAAATCGCAATGAGAGCGATGACCTTTTCCATTTTTACCCGACTGCGACAGAAGGAGGGTTATGTTTTTCGAGCGTATGTATGTATGTATGTATGTATGTATGTATGTATGTATGTATGTATGTATGTATGTATGTATGTATGTATGTATGTATGTATGTATGTATGTTTATATGTCTATTTCTTTGGCACGCCCTACAGCCTAAACGGCTTGATGGATTTTAACGTATGAGGTGTGGTTAGATTCGTAAAAATTGTGAGGGTGACATAGGGTACATAATTTCAATATGGCGTCTGCGAATTAAAAAATAGAGGGGGAAGAAAACATTTTTAATCGTAAAAAATTACAATATGGGTATCAAATGAAAGCTGGTGAAGAGCAGATTCCAAATTTATATATGTATTATAGTACTTTTATGCTACCATTTTGACACAAGACTAAAAAGTATGAAATAAACTAAATTATTAAGAAAAACAAAAAACCCGACTGCATAAAAACTATTAACTGAAAAGATAAAAACAAGCTCCTTTAATCAGCTATAATAACTTTGTTTGAGCAAATTAATACAATTTGAATGTTATTACTTATTAGGTAGGTATTGCAGGCGGGGACAAACCAATAACCAACAAATAGGTATGTTTTGTAAATTTTGTTAGTCCCCGTTTGCGATACCTACTTAATAAGTAATAACATTCAAATGCATATGCAGTCGGGGTTTTTTGTTTTTCTTAATAATTTATTCCCAGTCATAAGGTCAGCCGTGAGTCAAATGATACCATCCTTATCTGGCCATGTTGATAGGTACCTATTTGTTAGAATAACAATACATTATAAATGGAGAAAAAAGGCTTAACATTTTACTTTTACTAAAGACTCCGAGCGGCCTGCATCGCTGAAGAAACACTTGTCAATATTTTGTTTGTGATTCCACACGTCACCGGTAAGATAATGGCATAATATTTTTTTTAATTTCTTGCTATATATCTGGCTTTATAAATATAACTGTTGTAATGTGTGCGTTCACCTGGGAAAGATAAAGTGGAAAAAAATGATGTTTTATCAACATCTCTATACCTAGGTGATTAACACTATTTGTAAAGTCGCTTTTAATCACCCGGGATTTGTAGGTGATTTGAGGACAATAGTTATTTGTTATGCTAAGTTGTTTTTTGCCGCGAGTACTTATATTGAAACCAGAGCAAGCGAAGGATTCTAGGATTGAACCACGAGCGAAGCGAGTGGTTCAAATGTAGAATTCGGAGCGTAGCGAAGGTTTCAAAGGTACGAGACGCGTAATAATTTTGCAGCCGAGCGAAACACACAACTTTTCATCTCACAACAGCGAGGAAAATGTTAGGTGCAAGCACTGAGTTTAGATGTATAGAGCGAACATCGCGCTTTATGACGTTGTCCCATTCTATTGCGGCTATATTACTCTTGCATTTAGTCACTGTCTCACTGCGGTCACGTGTAGCAGTTTGATTGAAAACCAATTGATCAGCATAAAAAATGTCCTGGTGTGTAGTGTGTACTGAGACACAAATAATTCAAATAATTCAGGAAATGTAAAGGAATAACTTCTCATAGGTAAACAAGATGAATTAATTATTAAAATGCATTTTAAATAAGTATTATTTTAAATGATGTTTTTATTCCACACTGGAAAAATAATTATATGCAAATGCAAATAAGGACAAATCTATACGTGAAAAAGAGAAGACAAGAGATATTGCTACTCAAAGGGATTATATTTAGTTATAATCTCTTTGTTGACACTCAAATAAATTATAGTGAAGGACAAACTTATACGCGAAAAAGAGAAGACAATAATATGCACGAATATATGCATAGTTCGTTATGTTAGCAACATAATCTTTTTGTCTTTCTCGCACGTATGGTTTTACTATCTTTTTATCTGCACAGCTAGCATGCCGCAGTGATACAGCGCTATCACACCTCAGCTCACTTTCTATTTGCGTGCGAACGAACGAGATAAAAGACGTGATACAGCCGTATCACGTGCAGCATACTACGAGTGCTGGACTCGAATGGATTCGAATTTTAAAAACTCTTTGCACGCTAGCGGATAAAATGCACTTTTGCACTCTGATTTCGAATGATAAACAGAATCTTTCCGAGCTTGTGAGGTGAAAAACATATTTTATCAAGTCAGGTCGCCTTTAATAACCAAATTTACAGGTGATTTGGGGATGCCATAAACTGAACTGAAGGTCGAGTCAACTTTAAATACCTGGGCGATCATTTTGTCACATGATCACAGTAGGTACAAAGTTGAGTCTCCTATTATCACCAGGGTGATATCCCTCAGGGGTGATTAAAGTGGAATAAACTGTCTTTAAATCGTCAAATTCGAACAAATGTGGTCAAAAATGGATGATAATTCCATTATTGATTTTACAACACACTTGCTCGTAAAGCACCTCTTATTGCACCGTTATTAGTTACATAGTGCAGCTTATAAAATACGTAGGTAGTTTGATTTTAAAAATAAACTGTGATAATTAAAATATGATAAATTAATGAAGGTTTAGGAGTAAGAAGCTCTTTGTATAGGAGGCTGGCATAGTGATGACCATAATTTTTCGGGAATTTCAAAATGGTTTTAAAATTTTGTTTTGAAATTAAGCTATTTACTTATCATCATAAGTCCGAATTGGGTAGTCAGGCCGATTAGAAACATTAGGTATTTGAACTGTCCGCGGTGGTTTTAAGATTAGGATGCAGCGTATGTGTTCCACACAACTGCGTCTGCGGTGCAGCAGTGGAGGCAGACGGTTTCCATGGTCTGAGCTGCGTCAAATGTGCAGGAAGGTCTCTGCGGCACCACGTGCTTAATGATATTATCCGTCGAGCGTTGGTGTCCGCCAATATTCCCTGTACAACCGGGCCAACTGGTTTGAGCCGTACCGATGGGAAGAGACCGGACTGATGTCTTCTGTGGGATGAAACGTGCGTATGTACGTACGCTGCATCTTACTAGAGTGGTACCATCCGAGTAGCTTGGTCGACAGCGGAAAGGGCAGCAGTACGTAAACACCAATGGTACGCGATTCTGGAGGAGAACTACCTTTTCGAGCCCTTTGCTGTGTAGACGGCAGGCCCGTGGGCAAAGAAATGAAGCAAAGACTTTCGTGAGGGACTGGGCAAACAATTACGGGATGCGGGTAACGGTCCTCGTGCTGGGTCATATCTGGCCCAACGCATATCATTAGCGATTCAACGCGGAAACGCGGCCAGTATTATGGGCTGGGCACCTTCGGGCCAGTATGACCAGGGGCGGGCTTTTCAATTAAAGAACTTAGCCCTGGCGGTAGTAGTGGCTCTGTCTAGAATTATTTAAGTTGAGGTTAAGTTTTGCTGGCTTTAGTGTTTTTACTTTCTTTTTATGAAATAAATATGTTTCAGAGTCCGTAGCATGATATACATGATAAAACTAAAATGACGACATTTATCTCGTTTGTTCACGCTCACATAGAAAGAGAGCTAAAGTACGATGGCGCTATATCAAACTGCCATACTAGGGCCACTGGGACCGTAGCATGATGCGCGTAATAAAGCTATACCACGCCTTTTATCTCGTTCCTTCGCGCGAAAATAGAAAGAGAGCGCAGGCGCGATAGCGCTATATTACGCGGTCATACAACGGCCGTTCGTAGGCATCGATTAGACAAAATATAGGTATAATATCAAGATATAGAGTGGATCCACCGATATGCAGTTGGTTTGGATCTCTAAGGTTTTGGATTGCAGGAGGATTGGACCTGAATGATTTGGAAAAGCTAGCCACTCTATCTTTGCCAAACTTTTCAGATTGTAAAACGGTGTATTTTAATTAAAATAATATTTTTTTGTTCTAGGAAAAATCGGGAAGATGATTTTTGCATCCATATTATTATCATTAGTACTAGCGAGCGGTGTTGTTGCCAATGATAGAGAATACTTGGTGGGTATGTTGAGTAGTGTCAACATGGACAATGAAGGGTGTACATTTACAATAACCGGAGAAGGACATAAGGACCAGAATAGTCCATCAAAGGTGACAAATTTAAAATTGTGTAACATATTGAAACAAGCTTATCAACTTAGACAACCAGTGTGTGTGGAAGTAGATGGGCTTCAGTCAGCTAAATATTATTATTCGGTCAATTTTCCGCATCGTTCTGCTACCTGGCAACAAGTAGGCAGTGTAAAGAAAATGGAAAGGGAATCATTCCAATATGAACTAGTTGGATTCGTGAGCGATGTGTATTATAAAGAAAGTGGTGCATGTTACATTGCAGTAGAGACTGGCTTTTCCAATTTGAGATATAATAATCAATTTCATCTCACCTTTAATGAAAATGTGTGCAATAAAGCATTCAGTGCTTTTTACGACGAAGATAAAGTAACAATGTTGGCTAATGTCGATTTGAATGATGTTCAAAATGGTATTGTAGATATATACCTGTCAGATTTTTAATAAAAAGCGCATTATTTCGGTACTGGTCGGATTCTCAGAAAGTAAATAAAAAAAATGCTTAAAATTTTTTTGGTAACTTGACTTATAATTGCAATGTTTAATAAATACTAACTAGATATACATTGTTTTATTTCCAAAATCAACACTGACTAATTGCGTTTACACACGATGACGCATTGACGGAGCGGCAGACGTCAGCCCGTCATTTGTGAAGCAAGGAGTTGTATGAAACCGCACTTAGAAGCACACACGGTGACGCATTGACGCACCGTGTGTGGTTCTATGGACTGACATCTACTACATACAGTATGGACACTCCCTTCCTCCCACCAACTTTTTACCTCACCCTCTCTATTGCCTAGAGGACCTTGGTCAGATTTGGTTGACGGTAATAAAAATCCAACTATCCAACTAGGTTGGGCTGCTTTTGGGAAACTACGTCATATATTCTCCTCGGCCCTACCACAATGCCTCAAAACGAAGGTGTTCAATCAGTGCGTTCTGCCAGTGATGACCTATGGTGCGGAAACGTGGACCCTGACGATAGGACTAGTTCATCAATTCAATGTCGCTCAGCGAGCTATGGAGAGAGCTATGCTCGGTGTTTCTCTGAGGGATCACATCAGAAATGAAGTGATTCGTCACAGAACTAAAGTGGCTGACATAGCTCAGAAAATTAGCAAGCTGAAGTGGCAATGGGCTGGACATATCTGCCGAAGAACTGACAACCGATGGGGTGTCAGAGTTCTAGAGTGGAGACCGCGAACTGGTAGGCGTAGTGTGGGACGCCCTGCTATGCTGCCCGCTGGACAGACGACCTAAAAAAAGTAGCGGGGAGCGACTGGATGAGGAAGGCCAAGGACAGAGTTTTGTGGCGCGCCTTGGGAGAGGGGGAGAGGCCTATGTTCAGCAGTGGACGATGATAGGCTGATGATGATGATGATGAAAAAAAATCCAAATTTGCGAAATCCAAAATGGCTGCCATGGAAATTTCCAACGCCAATGCAGCTTTTAAAGGTTCACCGAATCCGCTGAAAATTTGTATCCGGGGATTTTCGGGATCACTGATTAAGAATATGAAATAATTTTCTTTTTATCTTCAACTTTCATGAGGGTTGCCATACTAATTTCATATTTTTTAAAATGCTGTTGCACTCTTGGCCCTGTAGCTCTCAAAGGATAAGTCCTATGAGACAAGTACATACTACTTGTTTTGTAGGAAATTTTATCAGGTTTAATTTGTACCTTGAAAACTTTTCTTTACGACTTATATAATTCGAGATTTACATCTCGATGCTATCATCATTTGCTTACGCAAAAAACCAAAAAACGGGATGGTTTTTAGAGTGCTACAAAGTTAGCACAGGTCTTTCGAAGCTGCAAACTTGGATATACGGTGCTGATAGTGGTCCTAACAACATATTAAAAAATCAGAACTAGACGTTAGTTTGTTATTTTAGCGATTTTTTGTGTAAGATATGACCGGCCTAAATATTATTTGTAAAATTGTATTAGAATCAAAATTGTATTTTTATATACGCCGGAACTAAGCGCCGGAAGGCAAGGCATGAAGGACTTTTTTAAAACCTACTAACATCTGCTTGTACCAAATACTCATGTTCTACAAATAAATGATCTTTATCTTTATCTTTAACCGTGACCAGTCGTTATAGCGATAACCCTTGGTAGATAGTCGCACGCAACACTTACAGCACCCTGTGTGAGCCTCTTTTCGTTCCACGGACCGAATGACCATTTATGATAATGATGGAATCTGAGTCGCGTCGCGTATCGGATTATCTTCGGTTTGCACTTGGCAGCGGCGTGCATTCCGATTTGAACCAAGTAAGCAGACTGAACTGAAAAGTACCTATAGTAACGGTGTTCAGCATAGTTGTGCTCGCGACTGTACCCTCCGACTATACAATTAGATATTTATTTCATTAAAAGAATAAAGAGGTAAAAGCACTAGAGCAACTATACTATATTTACAATACAATATCCTCATTTCACTGACAATAAAATAACTTTAGATATAGAGGCTGTCGGTTACCAAATTGCCACTGGTTTGTAAGCTGTTTCATGGTTTAAAAGTATCGTTTGATTAAATTCCTTACCTACCTATTTCTTCATAACACTGCTATCTATGACGATCAATCTTCGCTTGTTTATGAATACTAACCACGACAAATCCAAATGAAAACAGCGACGCTATCTAAGCACTTTCACACACGATGACGCATTGACGGAGCGGCAGACTGGCTTCTGCCGCTCCGTCAACGCGTCATCGTGTGTGAACCCACTTAGTAGTAGGAGCGCAGGGAAGACCAAATTAAATCGTAGCCTAGAAGCCACCAAATATTTAACAACCGTACAACATCAAGCACTTTTGCTATACAAACTAGGTATTGGCAAAATCATCAACACCAAGATGGACGCAACAATTTAAAAATTACAATGGAATAGAAAAAAATATCGGTCTTAACATTTCGATTATATTCTCTTCATAACCTTAGTATGATAAATGAAATAGAAATCCAAAAGATTAAATGATAAATCGCAGTGTCCAAGAGAAGCCCTCCGCGATCGTTACAAATGGAGCGGGCTCGCGGTAGGTATTCTGAATTTATCACTTTGCTCATTTTGTTGGGCTAGAGCTGGCTCTTTTAAATCTAGCGACTTTGGCTTCGACTAGTTGGTGGCCGCGTTTTAGGCTACGTTTTCACTTGGCGACGAAATTTCGGCTGTAATTGATTAAACTTTAGCATACATCACTACTTTCTTCAAGAGAGAGTAAGAATCTATATTATAACTTAAAGTAAATAATCTAGATAGAGCCTCACGCTTCTACTGTACTAAAATAAACGGGCCAACTGTCTCAAGTTGGTGTGCGTGACAGCGTCATACAACTAATCTTTGACACTAAGCGCGGGAAAGGATTTATCAGACAACAGTTGGCAGATATTTTTTTCGACGCGTTCGCAGGTTTGACTGACTGTCTAGAGTCTAGCATAATATACTTTATCTAAGTCTATATTACTCGTGTCTCCCTACACGTCATAGACTACACATTAAACTTGTAAACTTAGCATGTCTGTCTGTTTGTGTGTTTGTCTATTTGTCTAAGTACTAATGGTTTATGAACGTATCATTATTTCAGAGGAGAAAAGTCAAGCTCGCTTCGATCGCTCTGTTTCTATTTTTGCATGGATTAACCAGAATATCCAATTAATAGATATTATTATGGATACTCAATCTTGAGGCCCAGGTTCGAATCCGCACGGACCACATGCCGTGTAGGTACCAATGAGTTTTTCTAACATATGTAAGTAAGTGTGTTCACACAATATGACGCACTGACGGAGCGGCAGATGTCAATCCATAGAACAACACCCGGTGCGTCACTGCGTCACCGTGTGTGCTTCTACGTGCGGTTTCATACAACTCCTTGCTTCACATATGACGGACTGACGCTGACGTCTACCGCTGCGTCAATGCGTCATCGTGTGTAACACACTAATACCGACTGCTCTCAAACGGTGAAGGACAACATCTTAAGGAAACCTGCATACGCTGAAGAAGAAATTCGGATGGATATGTGAAGTCTACCAATCCGCATTGCGCACGCGTGGTGGACTAACGCTCATACAGCCTACCTGAGGGTAGGCCTGTGCCCTGCAGTGGGACGTCGTATAAAGGCTGTGATGATGATGAACCAAAAGATTTCTGACCACTGCCTAAATAGATGTGTTAATTTTTTTTTATTGTTTGTTATTTATAGTTATTTGTTGTGTGGCTCTTCTTATAATGATTAGGGGGCGGCAAAATCAGTCACTGTCTCTGAGCTATGTTATTTGCCTACTAAGCCTTTCAATGTATATAGAGACTATTAGAGACCGAAATCGAAATTACGGTGGTAGCTATAGGTACTCTCATTTAGAACCAAATGCGATTAATAGTCAGCGACAGAAACTCTCGCTACGCCACTGTCTCTGAGCTATGTTAATAGAGACTATTAGAGACTGAAATCGAAATTACGGTGGTAGCTATAGGTACTCTCATTTAGAACCAAATGCGATTAATAGTCAGCGACAGAAATTCTCGCTACGCCAATGTCTCTGAGCTATGTTATTTGCCTACTAAGCCTTTCAATGTATATAGAGACTATTAGAGACTGAAATCGCAATTACGGTGGTAGCTATAGGTACTCTCATTTAGAACCAAATGCGATTAATAGTCTAGTCTACAACCAGTTGTATGGCTAAACGCAGTTACTCAGGAAAAGTTAGACTTGATTTAATGCAGCGGCAGCGGTCGGCGCGGTATCGTAACCTAGTTTTAAATTCGTTAGCCGCCTAGGTTTACGTAATGACGTAATGCGGCGCCGCTCTTTAGGTATTTGAGGGGGTGAAGGAAGAGGAAGTGACGGGAGAGTAGTCCCGCCCATCGGCGGGTGGCACCCCGCGTCAACTTTTTTTTTGGAAAGAGTTTTACGGCTCTGGGTTCATATTCTGTTGCCAACCGTATTGACCACCGATTCCGGGATTTCTCCGGAAATTTAAATAAATCATTTTTTTTACTAACTATGTGAAATTTAATATCATACTATACTCCATTACAAATAGGGGCGAAAAGAAGGAAAAAAAGGGTCTTTATAGTACACACTTTAAAGAAATATGAAAAATTGTATCAAACAACAATGTTGCAAAGCGATTGGCGATGTTGAAAGACCTAAAGAAGCAGTGGTGCACACATGTGGTTCGTCTTCCTTTCAATTAAGCTTTTTTAAAGATAGTTATGAAAAATATCATTAAAATTTAAAGAAATATTTATTCATCATATCTAAGTAACTATCACTTTCTCCAAAAAAAAAACAAACAATTCAAATGGAAAATTACACTCTCCTTGCCTTTTTTCGGCAAACTGATTTATTCAATCATTTATAGCTGATGAAGAAATTTGGGAAGTATTTATTAATTTTTGCTTACGCACGTCGGGGGCCCCGTACAATTGATACGGCAGATACGGCGGTAGCTACACCTCTGATGACAAGTTTCCTAGTGCTAAGTCCGTAGCCTCGAAAAATATGCCTTCTTGTGTCCTGCCTGAGGTACTGTGGTAACTACTAAACAAAAATAAAAAACCGGCCAAGAGCATGTCAGAATCGCCCTAGGTAGGGTTCCGTAGTAAATATGAAAATCTTTTCTTAACATAGCTTAAATAACTTAAAAAATCCTCAAGAAGCAAACAATAGTGCGATTTAATTTCGTTCAGCGCCATCTATTGATAGACGCCGACACGGCGGTCGACCGTCGATATTTTATTTGATTTCTCCGAAACTAGTTGGGCATAAGCTTCCGTTATAATTTTCTTTGAAAGTACTTACAGAGAGCTAGCTACATTGTCACATTTTCAGATTTTTTACTCCTGTATTTTAGAAGTTAGAGGGGGGTACGCCCTATTTTTGACTTTGAGCGCAAATATCTCGAGACTCAAGCATTGTAATGATTTAGTTTCTATAGGAGTTTTCTTCCATTGGACAAAACCTATCCAACGACACCACACTCAAATTATTAAAAAAATATTTTTTTTCACGACCTTTTCGTTGTATCCCATACAACGAAAAGGTGGTAGGAAAAAAATATTTTTCAAAAAAAATTACTTGCTTCATGATTATGACTACCTCATTTCTGTTTGGGTTAGGTACTGTTATCTGTATTCATACCAAATTTCGATTCAATAGGTGCAAAATGAGCGTGTTATTGATGTAGAGCAATAGACACAGAGACAGACAGAATGGACGAAAGTATAAGGGTTCCTTGTTGGACTACGGAACCCTAAAAACGAACAAGGAGTTACATTTTTGTGTGGTTCCAGCCTATAATGGACCACCCGAATTCTTCCCGTGGGTGTAGTACGAGGCGACTAAGGGATTAAAGGTTTCTCATACAGTGTTTACAGGTGAAGGGTTAGCCACCTCTCACCACTTGACACGTCATTCCATCCTGAAACTTAAATTGCTAAAATGTGAGCATTACTACGAGTATAACTACACTCTTGAACAGAAAGTACGTAGGAGTAGCAATATTTCTGACCACCCATAAAGGGATTACGGTCGTGAGTTTATGTATGTTTATGATTCTGTATGTAATTTATCAACTGTCACTCGTGAGCTCGTGACTTAGACGTCATCACGCTGCTGGCGGCCAAGATAGGTAAAATTCGCAGTCGCGTGGCTGAGGGGGTAACAAGTAGACGTTTCGTCGGCTTGCGATTTGATTGGCCACATGGCTCCGCCGTTTTATGGCGGTTTCGAGTGTGTGTTTTTGTCTAAAAACGGGGCTTTGAGATCGCCATATCCTATTACCGTACAATATCTAATAAATATATCTTCAATACTTGACACTGGCGAAATCTAACAAGGAAACGCCATTAAATAAAAATAGAATAGAATAGGTAAAATTCACAGAGTAACTTGACATTTTCTACGCAGATGTGACATTATTGGTGTTAATAGGTACCTACTGAAAAAGAAAAAAAAATCCGTACTTGGAGTCTATGGTATCATTATTTTTGAAATAAAAAAAAGCAAGAGATAGCCTGTAGAATCCCACTGCAGGGCAAAGGCCGTCTCTCACGAATAGGTGTGAGAGGGAGTGGGCCATACTCTACCACACGGGATACTACAAACTGCTCAGCAGTTTGGCGATATTAAAATTTGTTAATTTAGATGTAAGAATCTGAAATAAAAAAAAAAGTGCGTGTTAGTGGAGGCAAGTTAGTGATCAGCTGGCTGTCAGAGAATTTTCAAGCCACCTAAATAGGCCTCGACCTGGCTCAACGAATAGTTACAACGACATCTGACGGAACTATCCGAGACCAACTGCTAAACGTGCCTTCCGAAGCACGGAAACGCTCGAGATGAAATTATGACGAATTATGACGTCATAAACTTTTGTTCTGAAACCTATCGTGTGGGGTATTAAATAAAAGGGCTTCGTGAGTCGGTCTTAAAAATATACTATACTATTACCTTTCAGCCATAATGTTTTAAAAAATCCAAAAAATATTTTCAAAACATACCAAGCGTGGGCTCTTCCAGGTAGGAAACAGCTGAGTAAATTTTTGGAAAGCAAACGCCAAATGTGTTGTAATATCGTCATTCGTCATATCTAACGTCAATAATGCAAATTCAAAAATATTTATTGATGAATGCGGATTGGTAGACTTCATATAACGCATCCGAATTTTTTCTTCAGCGTAAGTAGGTTTCCTCACGATGTTTGCTTCATCGCTTGCTCTTCATCCTTGTCACTTGTTGGGGACAAAAAGCCTATCCTTGATGGTATTCCATCTACTGACACCTGCACAATATTGGAGACGCTTACTTGAGTCTATTTTAAGTTGTATATTGTGTCTTGTGTTTTTACTGTATTACAAATAAATAAATAAAATAATTTATTTTTACTGCTCTTGGAGAACGCATTATTGTCAGCACTTATTTTGATTAGAAATTGTTATATTATGATGAGATACACGAGAATTACCTACTCTGAATTAGCGTTACAATAAAAAGTTGATTTTGTTTTTCACGGTGGTAAGTATAATGCAGGATTGAAGTCTTCAAACTTTTTAAGTATTTTTTTATGGAGTTACGAACCTATGGTATCTTGTCTTGGATAAATACCCTGCAACCATGACTTCAGTGTAGTTATTCCATTAACATTCAAGGGGGCTACTCGTTTCGAAGGGCAGGTTTAGACGCAAACACCCTCCCGGTCCGGTAGTACCTACTTGAAGACTATTCCGGCGATGAAGGCGGACCACGGTTGGTAAGCGACGGTCTTTGGTGAATTTCGATAAATTGAAGGCCATTCAGTAGGCCTCGCATGCCACCCCCGAGAAAATGATAAAAATCGAGATGTGCCTACATCCTTATTATATTTATGTATGCCAGAAAGAGCGCGCATGACGTTTTTCTCATTAAAACGCTTTGTAATGATAAAAATCTATGCTAGCCATGCATGAATACTTTCTTGTTTTTTGAAAATGTTGTTTAACTGTTTAGAAATAGAAAAATACGATTGGGGGCAGCACAATAAGCTCGATCCCCTTTAAAAAAATCCTTGTCATTGGAAGGATAAAAATACTTAATAAAGATCTTACGTACGTCTACATTACTATTATGTACATACAATGTGGCAAGGAAAAACATTGTTGAATTTGAATTTAAGGTGGTGTTGCAATCTTTTGTTAGATTAATTATAGTGTTTCGTGTTTTTATCGATTCCGTAACTTAAGGGAGATTTTTTTTAATGCATTAGTAAGATTTAGGTAGTTAAAAATAATGTGAAGGACGTATTAATACTTGGATTGATGTTATTCATCTTTGAATAAAGTGTATTTGATTGATTATTTGATTACAGATGTCGTTCAAGGCTTTAGAAAACTTGTTTAATTCGCTCTCAAAATCGATTTTCAGTCCGGTTTAATCATACGGAATTACGGACCTAGTGAGCACAAAACTGATTTTTTCTTTTGTTTCCATCAACACCGAACGAGTGAAATGTTAAAATTAACATGCACTTGTGTTTAATTTAGACGACATTCTTTTTAATTTAAGATAATGTTCCTACAATTATTTTGTATTTATATAACATTCTTTTATCGAACACTGCCAATCGGTATTTTGATTTTTTATAAAACGATCACGGTCTGAAAAGGTTTCGTAGCCCTGCTGCTGTCATCTTCTTATTTTCGTCTTTATTTGACATATAGTTTTATAGTTTAATAATGTGCCATTAATGGAGAACAATGTTACAGTTAAAGTGAGAAATAAAGATAGGCGCTTCCGTTTGATTTGGATTAATCCTCGTGTAAAACTCATCTAATTGGAATGTTTGAACCACCCTTGCATTTCAAGAGTTAGCTAGGTTAGGTTAAGAACAAAGAAAAATATAACTAAAGACCAGGCTTTAAGGGCTAGTTCCCATTGCCTTTCCGAAAGGATAAATTCTTAACAAAAAAAAATTAAAATTGTTTACCACTTTATTGTATTTCAAACCATCGTCAAAAATCAATATTTAGTGTGAAAAGTGTTCATCTTTTTTTAATGTAAATATTAAAACCAGAAACTCCGACTCCGACTCCTGTAAACTCTGACACCAGGGCTTTGCAGCCCACTCGATAAGAAGAAGAATGTAAATATTAATGTGACATTAAGTATATCAATTTAATCACGTAAGTAATTGTTTAGATTGATTTTTGACACGTGATTTTTCATTTTGGGTAAGAGGATTGGCGGATACCGTTTTGGCCATACAAACGTATTCCCCTGTTGAGTTTAAAAAATCCAAAATCTAGCTCAAAATAAGCTAAGGTGGCAACTCTAAACGTCAGCATTTAGCGAACGTGACACAATATGTCTAGCTCGTGCAACCCTAGACGGGGGCCGCTGTACATCGACGTTTTTGTGGGCAGAACTAGTAACAACCACTTACTAGACGAGTCGATGTACTCCAAAGTCAAAAAATAAAAAATTGGCGAGCGTCCGGCTCCGACCGTGGCTAAAAGCCGTCTGAGCGCGCCCCGCTAAGACCCGCTCCGAGAATATTTGGTACGCCATTCGTATTTTTGAGGATAAATAAATAATGGAATTACTTTTTATAACTTTTGTTGATGAATTCACTAGAAGAATCAATGGTGAATATGTGAGTATAAATTAAAAAGAATGAAACCTACTTTAAGTTCTTCTAAAGCGAAAAAAATCGTTTAAAATGTTAAAAAATACGACATCTTTGTGACGATTTTCTATCGAGTGAAGTAATTCCAATCGTGTATTTAATTGATGATTTCACTAGATAAACTATCCAAGAATACTGAGGTATGACTTATAATTCGGTAATTTGTATAAATCTAGTCGAAACATGAAAAATAAAAGATGCCTCCTACGTATTTCCTTCTACTATGTCACCTTAATACCTATTTCGTGCCTCGCTTTGAAAAGTTTTTACTTTTTATTTTTGGCGGTTTTATTCAGTTTGATTTCGTTGTTATTCGGTGTGAAATAAAAATGTTATCGTGTTGAATAAAAATATGCTGATATATAGGTGTTGTTTGACGGTTTGTTTGCTCGTGTTGTTGTTAGGCTTAGAACAGACAGCCCCATCTCTTCATATGGGTGGCGAATGAGGTGACTAAGGGTTATTAGGGTTTATTTTGCATTGTATTTGAAGGAGAAGCTAGCCATTATCACTGCTTGACAGCCTGAAACCTGCCATTTTTTAAATGTAACTTATAAGAAACCCAACTCTGTTAACAGTCTCCAACCAATGACTGACTATGATATAAAATTGATTATTAAATAAAATGTGTACATAGGTACCTAATAAGTGATGAAATTTTTATTTTTTAGAAAGATACTTTTTAGTTGTACCTAGCGGAATTTATGTCTATCCAAAAAGGAAAACAGTAGTCAGGTGTATCTTTGTACTGGACTTGGACTTAACGTGGACGGTGCCCGCTATATCCTTTGACAGCAGGCCTGTGTTACAATTTTTTTATTTTTTTTATTTCGGTAAAGAGGCTATTCGAGTCTTCTCCAGACTAGTATCACTTCGACCTTATTTTATTATCAAATCACCTCATTGTCCATCCATCCGTCCATCCGCCAGTTTATGCGTTATTTTCATGACTGCAAGACTGAAACTTAGTAGTTACATGAATTATAAAAACAAATAAGTATGTAAATAAAATAAATACTAAATAAATATCTTAGACATTGTCACTCAAATTATCTAGTCACATTTAAAGTACCAGAAACTAGCCTTATTAAGTGTGCACGATCCTTTACTCGAACAAATAACGTCTTGTAACCTTTAGATCTAATGCCGTTATTCACCCCTGACTCCTCCACGATTTACTTGCTTTGTTCCATTCGGTTCGTCAATCTGTCATCGATCATACATTCCTTGCGTTAGTTCCACACGCTCGAGCGGATCGGCGAAGCATGCAGTGATATTGTATGTATGGTGTTGGTCGTAGAGATGGAGTGGATGAGTCAGTTCTGTTACGTGAGGTGAATCAGTTATATCACTCAAATTTAAGCATATCATTTTTAGTTGAAAATTAACAGCAGTTGACATATGTACCTATTTTATAAGCTAGTTCCTTTACGTAAGGGTTAAGACACATTTACAGATGGCGACCGAAGACGTGCCCATACAAAAATGTCATTTAGCATGGGACGCCGTCCACCGTTGACGACAGCGGACGGCTTCCCATACTAAATGTAATTTTTGTATGGGCCGGCCATCGGTCGCCGTCGGTAAATGTGTCTCAACCATTATGCAACATTTATTACAATATAAGATCATCACCTTATGTTGTAGCTAAAGACAACAACAACTATTATATTAAATTCTGTGTTAAGGACTTCATTAGCCGTCTTACACGAATTGGCTACAGCATTTGAATCAAAGAATTGCGATCAAATTGGAAAGCTGGTACTATTTAAAATCGTTCTAGGATATTACTATACACTTGAAGGTTTACGTATTTCCAGTGGTTGGTTAGCCAGTCACAGCTCCAGACAATTTGAAACGATGAAAAGGTGATAATGATAGTATTATAAGTACTACATTTATAACTATTACTAGTGTTTTCCCGCGACTTCGTCCGCACAAATTATATACCAGATTTTAAATCAGATCATAAGCTATCAAACAAAAAAAGTTTCATCAAAATCGGTTCAGTAGTTTTTGCGTGATGCGCGAACAAACAAACAAACAAACAAACACGCAAACAAACAAACAGACAAACAGACGGACACAATTTCTAAAAAAGGTTGATTTCGAGTCAGGGATACCTAAAAACCATATCGTAATATTTTTTTGTAAATATCTTCAATGTACAGACACACTTCAGTTACAGTTTTATAATAGTTTAGATTAATTTTGTTTCATGCTGTTATTGAATTAGACACATTTTTAATATTTTTTCTAAACCTATTTTTGAGATATATGTAGTTAATATTTCTCAATAAGAAGCACATCACTCAAGATCGCAACGGTGAATTGACTCAGTGATCGTAATCTTTCGATATCATTCCCAGCTCTATAAGGAGTACATTGTGTCACGATATTGGTGATACTTCTTGAGCCATCGTGCGTATCTCTTCATACAGTTGGTTAACCCGCGTAATTTGCTCACAGATTTGGATTTGTGCATTCATATTGTGACAGATCTATGATACTGTGCGTATTGTCTTGAAGAGTAAATTTGCTTACAGGGGAATCCAATATGGTGTAGATAGGATTTAAAGTATTGAAATGATCTGAGAAACTGAATACCGTGTGTGTAGTGAAACACAGCTTGCAAGATGAACACTGATTTATTGTCATACTAATTGGCGGTACATAGGTATACACAATATATAAAATACCCTCATAACATTAACATAATACTACATCTCTTCCCTTATGGGAATAGAAAAGACAATAGATTTACACTCAACGTTTATAAATAATTACACATTTCTCATACTGTCTCATATTACTGTTTATTTACTTTATTTATGTACTTCATTTTGACTTTACTAAATCTACCCTTATTATAACATTAACATAACAAATCCTACATTTTTTCCCTTATGGAAATAGTAAAACACAATAGATTTACTATCAAATGTATACTACTATTAATCGTTTAACCAAGTTTTACACAAGTACATTAAAAGCTATACACACTAAAAACCCGTCACCTTATATTTTTATTTATTTGTTATAATATATATATTGGTACATATTTATATGTATTTTTTAATATTTCCTTTTCATGTACCTAAGTATATTGTTTAGTCAATACATAGTACAACTTTTATGCTGTTACAACAATGGTACTGCCCATAATAATAGGCTCGATATATTTTAATTATTGCTATTCATGGAGGGTTGGTATTTGCCCCTTTAATGCCATAAGTTTAGCCCTACTTCTTGTTATTGGACCCTGACTATCACTACTGCGCGTAGCATCTTGCGTATGCTTAGATTCACGTGTCGCGTTTTTATTTACCTTCTGCTGTTCCGCACTGCTTGTTGGCGGCGTGATGATAGCGGTCGGAGTGTCGGCGCCAACACCGCTCCTCGCGTCGCGCGTGTCCCTCTGCACCGGCTGTCTATTCACAATATGACTACGATTGCGTCTGTACTTACGTCCTATTGCATCCTGCAATATGTAAGACCTTGGCTCCGCAGACCTTTGTACCACATTCATAAACTTTCGTTCCGAACCATCCACTAAAACTACGTTATCATTCTCTCGTAATTTAGGGAGATCCCTCGCGGATCTATCGTAATTAGCTTTTTGTTTCTGTTGATTAGCTAAAAGTACTTTATGTTTTTTTTGCGTTGTCTACTTTTTCATATAGTAAGTCCTGATGCATTGGTAATCTAGTATTTAACCGTCGCCCCATTAACATTTGAGCAGGTGAATCTAATTTGTATCGTGGTGTCGTTCTTAAATTCAACAAGCTTAAATAAAAATCTTGTCCCGCGTCATGACATTTTTTTAATAGATTTTTTATTGTACGTATTGTTGCGGGCACCCCCCTACTCCCCTATTATAGGCACAGCATTCCCGGTGTATGAATATACTTTTTTACTATATGGAGTGAGACTCGACAAACCCGCTATACGTTCATAATCTGCTTTTGATAACACATTTATCATTGAGCCTGTATCTAATTTAAAACAAATACGCTCACCGTTAAAGTCCATAATCTCAATCCATTCCTTCGTCGAGGACGTTATGCCGCCGTCGTTAATCACGTTCACATACAACGCATCATCCTCTGAATTGTCCGAGTCCGAAACACTCACGTTATGCACGCGCCTACCGATCACTTTTTTTGAACACACTCGCGCGAAATGACCTAACGCGTTGCACAAAAAACATAAAGCTTTTGTGGCTGGACACCTCTGAGGTGTACCGTCACAGTTTACACTTCCACACCGTAAACAAGGTTCGCGTGCGCCGCGGCGCTGCGCCGGCGCCGGCGGCGGCGTGCCGCCCGGCTCGCCCGACCAGCCCGCGCGCCCCGCGTGCCCCCGGCGGCGGCCGCGCCCGGCACGGCGACCTGCAACCTCGTTGATCTGCACACCAGAACTCGAAGCCCCGTTTTCTATTTGGCGACTTTCTTCTTTCGACATTTCGGCAGCCTCACATATTTGCACTGCCTTCGCTAAACTCAACTCCTCTGTTCGTAGTAGTCTATCCCTTACTACGTTATTTAGCACTCCGCACACGACGCGATCTCTTATCAGACTGTCAACTAGATCTCCGAACTCGCAATCATGACTCAGCAACTTCAGAGCGGTCACGTATTGACTAATTGTTTCTCCATTGCCCTGGTTTCTCGTAAAAAATTTAAAACGCAACATGGTTATGTTTATTTTTGTGCCAAAATGCAAGTCGAATTTTTTTTTCAAACAATCTAAATCTTCCGAGTTTTCGTCCTTTGCGTAAGTGAAGGTTGAGTATATTTCATAGCCTTCTGCACCTATGAGGTTCACCAGCAAGTTGGATTGCACATCCTTCGATTCCTTGTTAACTCCAGAAGCTTTAAGAAACACCGAAAACTGTTTCCACCATTTTCGCCACGCGTCTCCACGTGCCAACGGGCTGCCATCAACATGCAATTCTGGCGGAGGACGCGCGTGTTCCATATTTCACAATTAGCTCCGAGCACAAAAACCACTGAATTATAAAACTTTTGACTAAATTCTGAATAAACTGTTAATCCACGAATTATTTATCAGACACCGCTGCCACCATGTAGTGAAACACAGCTTGCAAGATGAACACTGATTTATTGTCATACTAATTGGCGGTACATAGGTATACACAATATATAAAATACCCTCATAACATTAACATAATACTACAGTGTGTACGATCTTTCAAAGTCTTTATAGGTTTAGAAAACAATGTTAAAACTATAAGACTTTCCAAATTTTTAAATTGGATCAATATTCATTTCTTAACAAATATTATTTCAATAAAAACTTCATCCGTCTGTCAACAAAATACTGCATTTATAATATTGTCGTCATAGTGCTAGATAAAACCTAGAGAGAGGAAGTGACACATAGTTATGAATAGTTATGATTTTGCAGCTAAGTATCAATAATATAATCAAAGTCCAGAATATGGTCTGAAGCAAATACATTGTGTATGTTATTTGACTTATGTAGGAGCTGTTCATAAGGTTTGTCTTATAATGCTATATTTATTTCTTTATTCCCCAGATTATGATTATGATATCAGCTACGATTGAATCTACTAACTGTTTAGTATTTTTTTATTATATTTAGAAAGAAATGAATATGTGATAGACGCGGCTTCATTCTTCTCTTTACACGTCACTTGCAAGTGTAGGCCCATTAAGACGTAATAGTAGGTGGAAATACCTCGGAGGCATCTTTTATTTTTCATTTTACGACTAGATTTATACCATTTACCGAAACTAAAGTCATACCTCAGTATTTTTGGATATTTCATCTAGTGAAATCATCAACTGAATACACTATTGGAATTACTTCACTCGATAGAAAATCGTCACAAAGATGACGTATTTTCATGTATTTTTAAACATTTTTCTCGGTTTAGAAGAACTTAAAATAGTTTCCGATTGTTGGTATTTATACTCACATATTCACAATTAGTTTAACTAGTGCAATCATAAATAAAATCTAGAAAAAGTACTTTGGTTTGTTGTTTTTAATCGAAAATACGGCTCACGCACACACTTTTAGGAGCGCTCGGCAATCGCGTTTCTCATAGAAAATATTCGTCAGGACCTATGGCCCCTTAAGAGTATAATCAATTTATTGAATGCGGCAGCTTCCTAGTTTCGTTTCATCTGAGATTTCATTTTGCATAAGCATAAGCATAATGCTCACGACCAAATTCCCCGAAGGGGTAGTCAGAGATATTCTTAAAAATCAGAACATCCACGTTTCACCAGTAGTACCGAAACTCTGTCCAGTGTGACGGGGGGGTGAGCCCATCGCCACTTATAATGAACAATACAATACATGAATCGAAAATTTAAGCATGCAGGTTTCCTCACGATTTCTTTTTGTATCGTTAATATTCCCCAGAGATAGAGCACATGAGTAAATAGGCTGTTTAGAATTTTGCGATAATGTTTAGAGGGTGAGCAGAAATGTCTAAGTGATAGATGCGGGTAAGACACGCCTGTTACATTTGCATAAAGGGTGATACAAAAGATTTCGTGATCGGTCGTTTTGGGCATTTGAAATAAATATCTTACTTTTAGTTTGCGGTTGTTGTAAATTTTTATCTGCTTTAGTTTGAGCACAGAGTACCTACTATATACTTTGAGTAAGAGATGTTTGTTTTGCCTACTTCTCCTGTATTTGAGGATTCAAAGACAGATTAGAGTCATGCGCCGAGCTCGCTGGATCTCATTGTCTAGCCGTGAGTTTTTGTATATGTGATTGTTATTGATAAAGTGCTCTTAGAAAATCTGTAGTGAAAACATTATTTTACTAGAGCAATAGCAACGTAGCCAATACAGTAATAACACATTATCTTGCACAGGGTCTTTCTTTATATACTAACAGTTTTTTAAGGGGATGATCAGACCATCAAACTAAAAAACTTTCTCTATGGAACTGGCGCGACGATGGAAGATGGCGCGACGACCTGGATGCCCACGAAGCAGAATGGCAACTGATGGCACGGGATAGAGAAGGCTGGAAAAGTTTGGGGGAGACCTTTGCCCAACAATGGGACGAAAATAGGTTAATAAAAAAAAATAAAAAAAATGGAACTAACATTGAAATCGCGAATTAACAAAATCTGATTTTCCTTTAAATACAAAATTGCAAACCCTACTCGACCCTAGTTTTTTGCGATTTCGATGTTGGTCCCATAGAGAAAGTTGCTCAGTTTGATGGTCTGATCATTCCATTAAAAAACCGTCAGCATGTAAGGAAAAACATTATCTAATTATCGCATTGGCTACGTTGGTGTTGCACTAGTACCTACCTAAACTCATGTTTTTACTACAGATTTTTTATGAACACTTTGTCAATTTATATATATTATAATAAAGATCACATTATATACAAAAACCTCACGATCATCATAGTCCATTTTGTGATGGTCTAAAACTTGTTTCGTACCACCTACCTACCAATGATTTCTTTAAGCATGCAGTTATAGAAAGGCTCACTACGCCAAGAAAGGTCTGTACTCTAGAACAGCGGTTCCGGAATTCTTTTGGCTACGGAACCCTTTTTGGTCGGAACCTTAGCTAAAGTAAGAAGTAAACTACCGTAACATGATTTTTTTTACGTGATACACACCATACTGAGACTTTTTGGCTTGGTGTTCGCATCTTGTAAGTATAGTTTGACTTTATTTACAATATTTGCTGCGTTCCGTCAGTGTGCAGGAGTGCCAGTGCACTTCTGGGTAAGCTCGCTACATCTTCGGCCCCATCTTTGCCCTGAGGACTAGATTGGGGTCAAGAGCAAACCCATCAATAATAAAAAAAAAAAAAAAAAAAAAAAATATCTAGCTAGACTAGAAAAAAAAACATCGAAATCTTGAATTTTCGCGGAACCCCTGAGAGCCTACTCTTACGGAACCCCTGGGTTCCGCGGAACACCATTCGGGAACCGCTGCTCTAGAAAATGAGTAGTAGAGTAACGGTTATACATGAGACTTAGTAAGGTATCAAATACCTTATTGCGAAAACATTGCCACTTTCACAAATAAAATGGGAAATCGTTCTTACATTCACAGCACGATTTACGTTAAATGATATATGATCAAAACAACTTTGTTTGTAAGCTGCCCAAAACCCTTGTTATAATTGTTACGGTCAGGCAATAGTTCTGTTAATTCGCTACAATGAAAAGTTATTGCTAGCAATTGTAGAGATTTTACCGTTTGTGGCCGAAAAGCAAACTGTTACCGAGGGACAAGTTTGTACAATCAAATTAACAAGATTTTAAATATTTACAAACATACAAAATTTGAATGTAAAAAGATAGTGACAAACTGGCTACTCACTCTGAGTTATGAAGAAACTGAAAAGCTCTTGGTCATAGTATCGTAATCGACTGATGTATTTTAGTGACACACACCCCCCCCCCCCCCCCCCCCCCCCACACACACACATACACACACCCCAGACACATACACGCAATATGCACGTTCACCCCAGCACACTTGTACAAACACACAAACATCGCACCTCTAGCTCTCAATAATATAAATTAGCAGCACAGTACTGGGGGCCTGGTGTATGTCTAACAGGTTTTACATCCGTTAAAGCCTTTTTCAGGCACCAGTCTCCGCAAACATAATTATTATATGAAGCTGTATGTAATTTGCTAAAACCTTACTTGTATGTTTGTGGTGAAAATAAATGATTTTTTTTTTTTTTTTTTTTTAAACTGTGTAATAAAGAGGAATATAATATCTTAGTGCCCACACAAGAGATTTCATTTCCTATGCTGTGGCAATATCGCTGCGTTATTCTTATCGCCTTAGTTTAGAAATCGCTGCGCTATGAGCTAGCACCAGCGGCGCATTGAGCTGTGCTGATTCTGACTAGGAATTCCCTGCGATATTGCTAGTATGTAAAATCCCTTATGTCTTAATTTTGAGCAATTTTTAGGTACGTCTTTGAGTCATTTTATACGTAAGCGTGTCAAACTTTATACTCAAAATCGAAAATCAATATCAGGAAGTATTGAGACCGGTCCATCATGGGTCCATTTAACAGAAAAATAGGGCCTATAGGGTGAGCATCAGCTTGTGCATCTTCGTGCCTGTAGCGCAGTGCCCGGTGAGGACTCCGATGACGGCACGAGCTTTGCTCCTGGTGTTGGGAATCGTGTTGTCATATTGATGATAAATTTTTGCAGTGTTGTAGACCTAAGAAGCCCGATTGTGTCAATTACAGCACATTCCTTAATGACCATTCTAATGTTGCATTCCGGGATTCCTACATTTGTTTCTGGCCCAATCATTTGGTTCTGAATGACCAACCCGTTTAGCTTGGTTGATGACTTCAAAGCCGACATCACACAATATAACTGACGGAATGTCCTAGTAATACACAAGCTCTACAGTGGCCTTATATAAGTTGTAAAGAGGTGAATCACCACCATACAGCTACTGTAGAGCTAGTAGTGTAGTGTATAAGGTAGTCAGTAAACTCTCTGGTCTACATATCTTTAGCGAGTCATTAAATATCTCCACGGAATTCAAGGTATCACACTCGAAAGGGCTAACGAGAGGACGTGAGCCACTTATCTTGCTAAGTAGCCCTTTCATGGTCACTTGAGTACTTTTCCTTTAGTCTCCTATCAGAATCGTTATGTCATCAACATAAGTACTACAATGGCTTGATTTGGGGAACTTTAGCTTTGGATGGACAATAACCGCCTTTGCACTTATATGAGGTTTCCTGATATAATTCTTATGTCGGAAACGTAGATACTAATATGGCTTGTTTTGTGAGACTTATCATTTGGAAGTATAAAGGTATTGAAGAGGGAGAAAAGGTAAATAGGCGGATATCAAGTGAAGGGCTTTAAGAAAAGAATTTCGGTTTTTGTGTCATGACTGCGGGTAGGCCCAGTATTGTACTATTGTGTGAAATTGGAAAAGTAGATGGACTTTTGTTACTTTTGTATATTATATGTTGTTTGTATGTAGTAGGATACATCTTTAAATATTTCTCGCGTCAGCGTCCCATTGTCGCATTAAATTGATCACCACCTACTTTGATCCCTACATACTTCTTTTACCTGTTATTATTCAAACGTAAAATAAATAAAATGTAGCGTAATATTTATAAAATATATTCTAAACAATATTGCTTACGACTAAGTTCCCCGGGGGATAGTGGGATATATCCTAAACTATATCATTATTTTAAAATATCAATTTTTCATCACTAATCTCAATATCTGTCCAGTAAGACATTTATGAGCTTGTCACCCCTTTGAATGGACAATGGATACAACACACGCTTCGAAATATGGTTATAGGTCACCTCAAGAAGTTTATCTGCACCTAAAATCCAGTGGTGCTACAAATAGTAAGTATATAACACAGTGCGCAAGGGAAAAGACTCTGCAGACACTGATACGATGAACTCAGACTCAGACCATGAAACTAAACAACTTTCACTATGGGGCCTATCTCAGGAAACGTGGAAAATATCAGCTATCCCATACATTTGAGACGGGTAAGTACAGCAGTTTTGTATGAAACAGCTGATTTTTATCGCGTTTAGGCTCCATAGCGAAAGTTCTTCAGTTTGATGGTCTGAGTTCACCGTTTCAGTCTGCGGAGGGCTGTCCCTTACTCCCTGTATAAGTCTCAAGAATTTGTTAGCACTAGTCTGATTCAGGATCGAACCGCCTCCCCCTGGACGGAAGGTGAGGCTTTTGACATAACCAAATACTCACAAACGAATAACAAAAGACGAAAACGCATATTCACCGGAACGACTTAAGAACCCTTTGAGTACATCGCCTTTGAAACTGACCTCCTGACCGTACCAAGTCTGTCACGCACGAAAACCTCAAATCAAACCCTTATAACTTACCTTATACAGTTTAAGATGGCTTGTTAAAAGGGACGTCGTATATCGGTTGGTGCTACACTGGAGCAATTTTTCATCCGATCTAACTACTTTACTACCTATTTCTTTTTTTCCAAGTTCAAACGCTCTCTTGAGTCGTGACATCAAGATAAATGAAGGATTTTTTCGTATATTTTTTTTTGTGAGAGACGTTTTTGTGTTTTTTTGGTTGGTTGGATATTGTTTTTGCATGCTTCAGTCAATTTTAATGAAAATATTTTCAATTGACGGTTCAATGGTGCTGTGTCAAAGAGGGTTGCCCCTTAGGGCAAATAATAAATATTTGTATGGGAAATTCGAATAGCAGGTACAAACAGTAATAGTTACCTTTATCTATTGTATATTGTATTGTATATCATTATCTGGTCATCATTAATAAACAAGTCTAGACTAGATTGTGGTACTTTAAATCACCCCCAACTTCATCCCCACTTTACATGTAGGGAGGTAACTAGCATCAATAATTTTTTCAAGATATTATTTTACCACTATGTCGCCGTGATTAATAATGTTTATTACTTATAACCACTGGTGAAACGTGGATGTTCTGAGGTTTCAGAATATCTTTGACTACCCCCTCAGGGAATATAGTCGTGAGCATATGGTACTTATAACTATACCGAATTACAGTTTTCTAGTATGTACTAAGATTCGTAGACTAAGAGTCTCTGAGCTAAGCCTACAGACAGGCGGACAGACATGGCGAAACCATAAGGGTTCCTTTTGACTACATAATGTACAGATCTTAATTTTATTGCTATGCTACAGATGTAATAATCACAGAAGAGACTATTGTGGTTTCCTTAACATTTTTCAAGGAGGTTAACGAGGCTTGCCGCTGCTGGGTGCCTTAAGTAGTACGACGTGGAAAGTGACTTTCACTGTATTGCAGTAAATGACTGAATCGCGATGTTAGTAATTGAAGCTCAAGTACATTGAACCTTATTACTTTGTAGCAAAGTTCATGTTTTTGGTTTTATTGACCGATTAAGTAGAACTTTATCAAATTGTTAAACAATTCCAGCGGTGACTCTGCTGAATTTATAAAGAATAGCTCTAAGTATACAGGGTGTAAAATTAAATTCGTCACAATGTCAGAGGGACCATATAGACCAGACCGGACCATCATATCGGAAATATCTGAATATAAAACTGCACAACTTTTACTACTTTTACGAAATCAGGAAAGAAAATCAACTGTTTCATAGAAAACATAAACTCGACCAAAATGCATGAAACAGCTGTTTGCTGCTTGCTGTGAAAGTTGTTCAGTTTGATGGTCTGAAATTACGTTCGCATTTAATTTTACACCCTGTATATCTATTAACGTGACTGTACCTAGTGATTATAAATTTATATTCCCGTCTTGTCCAAAGGTCTCAGTAAGTAATTTCTAAATTTTCTTTATTATGAAATCTTATTTAAGACAAAGAAAGCGTCGACAAAAATGCACACCTAACATTTCGACAACAAAAACAACGTTATTTACCCCCAAGTTTCACTTTTATCCTAACCTTAAAGTCACTTATTCATTCGCAAGATTTATCGCCCCGGGGATTTCTGTTTTGGCCCGTCTTTGTTTGATGTTTAATGACTTTATTTAGGCACTTAAGCCGCTCTCATTTCGTAGGAAGAAACAAAAGTTTTTAACACTTTGGACCTTATCACGGAGTCGCAAAGTTCATATCGGCTCCGGTTTCCTCCACTGTACTTCTGTAAGCTTTACGCTTTTTTAGTTAGAGAGGGTCAAAGGAGAAAAATGTGTGACGATTTTCATGTTATGTTCCGGCAGCTTCACTAAAAGTTTTCTAGCTTATTCTCAAATGCCTTAAATCACTGGTTCTTTAGATAAATTGATTCTGAATACTTTTTTTTTATTATTTAATTTATTCATCATAAAAACAATACATGGGTAACATCGGTGTTCTGGCACTTAAACCTGCGAGGGGTTTACATTGTGCCTAGCCTGACATAGATTATACATTAAATTTACTGGCTAAATGCTTTATAAAACTACATACTTACTTAAATATTAACCAGTGTAATGTACATTATATGCACTTACCTAGCCATATTATGATTATTCGATGATTCAGATGGTCCTCGACCACGGGAAAGGAACCTTAGTTTGTACCACTATAGTTATAACAAAATAGAATAGGATATTCAATTAAATTAAATCCATTTTTTTGAATCATAATAGATCCATGTTCCAGTGTGACTGAATAGAGTGAATTAAGACGCTGTTATACCATCGAGGCCGTTTTTTGAACAAGAACGAAAGTGTTTTAAACTGTGTTTTAAAGTCTGAAATTAAATTATGTCTTATTTAAGGATCGGGCGGATGGGCGACTGTTCTCAATTACACGATTAGATTAAGTTTACTAGATAGAAAAAAATCCCAAAGTTACCCATTTTTGTTATGTTTTTTCAATACTATGATTAAACTGCTGATATTTAACTTTTTATTCTTGTACTTAACTAAATACATTAAATATTTCTAGTGAACTCAGGAGAAGTTTTAGCTTAGAAACTCCCATGAGCAAAGACATTGACGAAAAACACGTTTTTTTGCGATCCTGCTATCAATTGGAGCGGGATGGCTAATTGTAAACTTATGCTTGCAAAAAAGAGACGCTTGCACTGGGATAACCTAGCCTTAATATAATTCTTTTTTGTCTTAAAAAAACAGTACAAAGTCGTAATCGTCGTTAGAATCGGTGGCGCGTTATGTACGTAAACCAACTGCTCTCAAACGCCGAAGGATAACATCGTGAGGAAACCTGCATACGCTGAAGAAGGACATTCTGATGCGTATGTGAAGATACCTATTCGCATTGGGCAGGCGTGGTGGACTATCGCCCATATACCCTCCCTGGAGGCAGACCTGTGCCTTGCAGTGGGACCGGGTCCTTCTTAAATATTGACGGGTTTTTAAGGGGAGTCGTTTAGTTTGATGGTGTGATCATCCTAAGCGGAAAATCGTCAGCATATTAAGTTGGACCCTGTGTAGCGGAATCTAGGATTCCAGATCTAAATGCACGAAGAGCAAGTTTAGATTGCGCCCCGTGCATGAAAAATAAAACAAGCATTTCATAGTTTATTCTTTTATTGTAATAGAAGCACACATAAAGTAATTGTATTTCAGTAACGCGACACACACGCACTTTCACTGGCGAAGACCTGGACGCGCTGGACACGCGGGATGGACGCGCCTACTACGCGCGCGCTCATCCCACGGCGAGTTGTCGCGGGCATAGGATCGTAGTAGACCTAAGCTCGTTCTACAGTCTGCGAACAAGGCAGACAAGTCTATAATTGTGCTGTACAATAACTTTCTATCGCTTGAGAATATGCTCCCTGATCTTTATTGTGCACGGGTTCGCCTTAAGAAAATTGTGAAATAAACTATTGTAAGCCTCCGCCTTAAAAGGTCCATAGAGAGCTACGATATTTTATTATAAACCTAAAATGTCCATAGCGAGTAGAATAATTTATAATTGACATTGTTTCCTAGCAACGTAATTTATAAATAATTGCAATTTATTTTATTTTCTGAAAATTGTTATAATAGTAATTTATTGTATTAGCGAACAAGCACAATCTGGAATATTGCCTAAAGAAGCCCGACGAATTGTCAAAAATGGCGTCGAGATTTGCCAATGATTATGTTATGTCACGGCGAACGAAAAAACGGAAAATCACGGATAAAGGATTTGCAGAATTACCTGATTTATGGATTGCAGTGTCCGCTGCAGCCTCCCTGATCGCCGCGTTGATGATAGGACACTCCATCAGGAGTACAAGAAGACTTTTCACTCGCCCGAAAACTTTCGACGCGGTTATAAGAATACTGCTATCTACTAAGGTTCTAGTTATAAATCTACATTTGCCAACTGGAGGCTACACGTCCGCACGGGTTAAAGAGGTCCTTGAAACTGCGTCAAAAACGTCGATTGTTTAATTCCATTCGAAAATTCAAATATTTGAAAATGTATGAGAAAACTGTTGAAGGCCAGTCATTAAAGAAAATATCGATCTTCTTGCTAAGTAAAATCGACTGACAAGGAGATGGAATTACCCGGCTGGCCACGTAAACACGGCTGGCCACTGAAATAAAATAATGAAAAATAAATCAAAGAATCTCGAACTCCATATGAAATTTCAAACTCGAACCGAGCTTTCTTTATGAATTTTTGGAAAGCCAAGGTCAGTCCTGCGGTGGTTCCCACAAAAGAACCTTACGTAGTATAAAGACCTGGCCAGGGTCACAGCAAGACCCTGGCCCCTGCCCCGGTCTCAATAAGTACCGCGTAAACCAAGATCTCGCAAGTCCCGGCATCAACACCTCCAGCGCCGCGGCTGTCCAGCTGCTCGTCTCCGGCTGCGGGCACCCTGCTGCTCCATCACGTCCTGCCGCGAGTTACCTCACCCCAGGAGGGGTGCGGTCGCCGAAGTTACCCCCCACTGACGGTGCGGTGGGGGCTCCGATCCTAAGGCCTAGGGCCCACTTTCGAAAAAATACCCAAAATTTAACGTCTCAAGTGTTTTTTTTATGTAGTAGTTATGTTTAGCCCCTTATCTGTTTTTATACTTTTCACCCACTTGCTCTCCGTGCATTAAAGTCTTTTATCATTTACCTCTACTTTACTATCTTTTTATTTAACGTCGTCCCGAGATAGGAAGGAAGTTTCACCCTCGTACCTCGTAACGCGACAGTTTGGCGCCCAACTTTTATTTCTTTCGAACCCAGCCCTCTTGCTCACATCTTATCATCACCCACCCTCTCACCTTTCCATTTTCCAAAATTCTAAAGCAACCTCACACGAGCGTAATACGGTAATTCCTGGCTTTAATTTGATTAGGTACTTCATGTTCATCCTATATGTACATATTTCACAATCATTTATCTCGATCTCCGCTCGCGAAGATCATATGTACTCCCCTTGATAATCACTTAACCCGGTGACCGTCCATATAGATTGATAACTTAACCCATCAATCATCTAATTCCCAAAAGGTCCACTTTAGTAACGATTCGCAAAAGGTCCACGTGTCGAAAGGTCCACGTATCGAAAGGTCCACGTATCGAAATGTCCACTTTCATAAACATACTAGAGCTACCCTTTTCTTACCTACTATTTATGTAGCTTATTAATTTGGAATTTTTAACTAACGAATTTGCAATTTTATTTAACAATTAATTTTTATTCACTTGACCTACGAAGGTTACTATTATTATTGCGTTATTCATTTAACTTAACAATCACTAGTTCTCTAGTCAACTCATTTAGTTAAACTTATTACTTATTACTAATTACCTAATTTAATACTACTAACTTATTACTCATTACTCATTTTTCACTAGCATTTAATCGCCATTAACTTTACAATGTCGAGACCAATTAACTACGACCTTCTTAACAAGAATGAACTTGAATACGAGGTAAGGATCCGCCTAGAGGAACCAGCTGATACTGTGATTCGTTTAAAGAAACAATTGAAGAAGCTGCTTGCAGGTGCACCAGCACATGAAATTATCGACTCGCCCATCCCGGTCGATGAGGACTTAGACCAGGTGACGATGACCATGGGCTACGTTGAAAATAAAATCGAACAAATGGAACAAGGAGAAACAAAGTACATTAAAAAAATTGAAGCATTCATTAATCACATTTCCAACAGACTAGATCGCATAGACATTGATCTTGCGCCACTGTTAAAGGATAAACTACTGGTAATTTTGGCGAAACACTGCGAATTAGAACGTAGAGTAGAAGCGCTAACATTCCTTCCTGCAGTAATGGACTGTCCTCCTGAACAGAGCAACATCAACATCCCAGCAACTCCTCATTCTACCGAACCTTTTTTTCAGCATAGCCCTTCTTTCATCCCACCACTGGACTTGTCTAATCTTCAACTCAACCCTATCAGAACTCCTGATGTGCCCAAATCTCCACCACCTCACGAGCTCTGCCTCTCTGACCCTCGTCCTCATGATTATGACGCTGTCGATCCTAACAATCTGCTGCAACTTAATGCACTCGATAACCAACCTCCTTCGCAGGCACTGGTGAAATATCAAGTCGTACAAGACAGATCGATCAATGAACTCAAGAAATTCGCTTACAACGGAAAGACATGTCCAAAGGCTTTCATCCAAAGAATAGAAGAATTCTGCATCTCACGTAACCTAGATATCAACAAAATAATGCACCAGGCATTTGAAATGTTTGTCGACGATGCACTTCATTGGTTCCGATTCCAAAAGGCCCGAAATGCGCTACTAACATGGGAAAATCTCCGACTAGCACTTATTAAAGATTTTGGTAGTTACGACTATGACTACAAGCTACTAACAGAAATAAGGAATCGTACCCAAGGAAAGGAAGAGAATATTATCGTCTATATCTCAATTATGAACGGAATGTTCGCAAGACTAAACCAAAAACTTCCAGAAGCAGAACAACTGGGAATCCTGCTAAGGAACATCCGCCCCTGCTATTCGGTCTTCGTGGCCCTAAAAGACATTAGCACCATAGACTCGCTGATTGAAACTTGTCAAAACTATGAGAGGTTCATAGACAGAGACCGTTGCTTCAAAGAACCGTCAACGGGAGAAAACCTTACAGCGGAGTTTCAGTACAAACCCACCCATTCTCCGAAGCCATCCACGAGCTCTAACCCTCCCAACTCACCACATCAAAAACCACAGAATAACAATTTCAGACCCCGTAACTACACTTACACAAACAACTCGATTACATACCAACGCAGTCCTTATTGCCCTCGTTGCCGCGTTAACGGCCACTCTTTATTTAACTGTACTCAGCCTAAAGTCTTACTATGTTTCAGATGTGGCATGAAAGACGTTAAATTATCGAATTGTCCCAAATGTAACCCAAGTCCAAAAAACTAGAACCAGACTTGAATAACAACTTTAAATTTAACCGCAAAGACTGGGAGTCTTGGCTAGAATCAATCGGTAACTTTTTCAAATGTTATAGAACGTCACCTATTCAATATGACTCTGATAAGGACCATATTCGTCCATTCATTGACATAAGTATTAATGATATTATTTTCACAGGACTTCTCGATAGTGGAAGTTCTATAACAATTTTAGGTAACAATGCTCACCTAGATATATTAAAATTGGGCTTTAAGTTATTCAAGTCGGAACAAACAACAGTCTCTACCGCAAGTAGCTGTAAACTGCACTCTATCGGTTATTTTAATCTACCCATTAAATTTAATAATGAGACACATTTAATAAAAACTTATGTTTTTCCAAATATAACGCCTTCTCTTATTCTAGGCGTTGATTTTTGGAAGAAATTCAACTTAATACCACGACTTCTCAACTCAGCATTTAACACAACACCCAAATGCACTTCGCTGAGCACTGACGCAGATAAAAGAGTCCTTCCCTACGAGAACCTCTCAGACTCTCAAAAAGCTATTGCAGACGACCTAATACTACGCTTCAAGAGCATTTCCTTTGAAGAACGAGGCGTGCTTGGCCGTACACACCTAATTTGTCACAAGATCGACACCGGTAGCACCCCACCTATAAAGCAACGATGCTACAGATTATCTCCGGAAAAACAAAAAGCACTTACCGTTGAAGTCGACAAAATGCTTGAATGGAAAGTAATTGAGAAATGCGAAAGCCCTTGGCTATCGCCGGTGCTAATAACTCCTAAAAAGAACGGTGAGTGGCGCTTCTGCGTCGACAGTAGGAAACTGAACTCCGTCACTCGTCGAGACGCCTACAGCTTACCTTTCATAAACGAAATTATTGATAACCTGAAGAACGCTAAATATCTGTCTAGTATAGACATAGCAAAGGCTTTCTGGGAAATTCCCCTCAATGAAGAAGACAGAGACAAGACAGCTTTCTACGTACCCGGCAGAGGAATGTACAGATTCGTGGTAATGCCGTTCGGGCTCACCAACGCGCCCGCTACACAGCAGAGACTTATGGACATGTTGCTAACTCCTGAATTCGATAACAAAGTGTTCTGTTATCTCGATGATATAATTATCATAAGTGAAACTTTCGAGGAACATATATCATTCTTAATGAAGGTCTTCGAAAAGTTATCGTCTGCTAATTTGACAATTAACTTCGAGAAAAGCCAATTCTTTAGAAAGGAACTTAAGTACCTCGGATACGTCGTGGATCAACACGGTCTACGAGCTGATCCCTCGAAAATACAAGCGATACTGGAGTATCCGATTCCGACATGTCGCAAAGAAGTAAGAAGTTTTATCGGCACCTGCAGTTGGTTCCGTAGATTTATACCAAACTTCAGCACTATAGCTGCACCACTAAACAAACTCACCTGCTCGGGGAAACACGCTCCTAAATTTGCGTGGAACCCGAACGCCGCTGCTGCCTTCCAAGAACTAAAGGAATGTCTCGTATCGACTCCTGTCCTGGCATGCCCCAACTTTGAACTACCCTTCTCGGTGCATTGTGATGCTTCTAACTACGGCATCGGTGCCATGCTTACCCAAGAACAAGATGGAAAGGACGTGATCATTGCTTACATGAGTAGAGCTCTCAATAAAAACCAACAGAACTATTCAACTACTGAGAGAGAAACTCTATCGGTCATTACTGCACTGGAACACTGGCGATGCTACCTCGACAACGGCAAGAAATTCACAATATATACCGACCATGCCGCTCTGAAATGGTTCCTTAATCTCTCGAACCCTTCGGGACGACTAGCTCGATGGACTCTACGTCTATCATGTTTCACCTTTGTCCTAAAACACAAAAGGGGCAAAGAGAACATTATACCAGACATGCTTTCTCGCTCGAAGAACCTTAAACACGATACAGCCCCTATAGCAACGGACCCTACGGACCCAGCGCTAACGCCGGAAATCGAGCATTACAACAAACTCTTTCAAAACTGTCAGAGTAACCCAGATCAATGCCCGAATTACACTATTACGGACAATAAACTCTACCGCTATTCTCACTCACCGGACACCCTAACCGACGACTTCAGTTGGAAGGAAGTACCTCCTCCGCACGTCAGGGAAGCACTGATCAAACAGAATCATGGCTCTACGCAAGAACCACATCTTGGTGTGTTCAAAACTTACAAGAAAATTGCACTCCTGTACCACTGGCACAATATGTTCAGAGACATCGCTAAACTCATTTCCACCTGCGAAACCTGTCGAGCTCATAAACATTCGAACCATGCTCCTTACGGACCTATGGGAAAGCCCAAAATCTGTTCAAGACCTTTCCAGAGCATATCCTTGGACCTGATGGGCCCATTGCCTCTAACCAGGCGTCGTAACCAGTACATACTAGTGGTAAATTGTACTTTCACCAAATACTCCTTGATTTTTCCATTAAAACGAGCAACAGCGGCGAACATAATATCTAACCTCGAAAACTACGTTTTTCTAGTCCATGGGATCCCTCAAACAATAATCATGGATAACGGTTCTCAATTCCGTTCTGCCGAATTTGATAGCTTGCTGAACAAATATAAGATCCCCTTTAAATTCTACTCCCCACACTACTGTCCCCAGGTGAACCCTACTGAACGCTATAATAGAACGATCATCACGGCGCTATCATCCCTCGTAGGAGATGACCATAGGCCATGGGACCTCTACCTCCCAAGAGTGCAATGCGCGATGAATAACTCAGTGAACGCCGTAACGAACTATTCACCATCTTTTCTCACCTTTGGTCGTGAAATAATCACTTGTGGATCTCAGTACACACAGGCACCGGACCTGAATGAGATAACATTCTTGCCACGGGACATCTACGCCAATAATGTCGGCCTACTCTCACCTATCTTCGACAAAGTGCAAGTCGCTCTACATATATCCCATGCTAAGAACTCTGCACGTTATAATTTACGTCATACTTTTAAAGAATTTAATATAGGTGACACCGTTTGGCGAAAAAGCTATACTCTTAGCAACGCCGGCACCTACTTTAGCTCTAAGTTAGCTCCTAAATACGTTAAAACAAAAGTTATTGAGAAAATTTCGCCCCTGGTCTACGTCCTCGAAGACCAGAATGGCACAAGGTCGAAATGGCATGTTAAAGACATTAAAATGTAAATACTCATCTTAGTTGTAGTCGATCACCACTAGTTTAATTGTAGCATCTATCTACATTAAAACATCATTTTAATCATAAAATTTTATTTTATCTAATCTATATAACATTATTCCCTAATAATTTTATTATTCTCTAAATCGCCTTAGATTTTCTCTATTAAGGCGACACTTACGAAACCCTCTTAACGGGACGTACATTCTCTAGTAAGGAGTTTGAACCCGGCCACTACAGCCGTGGGCTCGATCAGCTTCTCAGGCATCTACTATGGCCCGAGTGCTCCTATCCTTATCTTTATTCGACCTCTCGTCGGTCGCCTCTTGTATTATCATTGCATCTGTAAATAACATGGGTCTTCACGAGCGGATGACAACTCGTTTAAAAAAAAGCCTTCGGTCACGAGCGGTTGACAACTCCTTTAAATAAGCCTACTGTCCGAGCGGATGACAACTCGTTTAAAAATGCCTTCGGTCACGAGCGGTTGACAACTCTCTGAAATAAGCCTACTGTCGGAGCGGTGGACAACTCCTTAAAAAAGCCATCTGTCATAATTGCGAACTTCCTTCGGGAGTGGACGTCATTAGATGTGAACTCCACCCCTACAGATGAAAGAAGTCGGTATGAAAGGGTGAATGCAAGTAGAAGTATAAGAGTGAGAGGGACAGTTCCAAAAAAAATTTTTTTTCTCATCCTAGTATTAGGCATATTAATAAAAAAAATTTTTTTTTCCGGGGTTGTCGGGAATATGTAGCGGAATCTAGGATTCCAGATCTAAATGCACGAAGAGCAAGTTTAGATTGCGCCCCGTGCATGAAAAATAAAACAAGCATTTCATAGTTTATTCTTTTATTGTAATAGAAGCACACATAAAGTAATTGTATTTCAGTAACGCGACACACACGCACTTTCACTGGCGAAGACCTGGACGCGCTGGACACGCGGGATGGACGCGCCTACTACGCGCGCGCTCATCCCACGGCGAGTTGTCGCGGGCATAGGATCGTAGTAGACCTAAGCTCGTTCTACAGTCTGCGAACAAGGCAGACAAGTCTATAATTGTGCTGTACAATAACTTTCTATCGCTTGAGAATATGCTCCCTGATCTTTATTGTGCACGGGTTCGCCTTAAGAAAATTGTGAAATAAACTATTGTAAGCCTCCGCCTTAAAAGGTCCATAGAGAGCTACGATATTTTATTATAAACCTAAAATGTCCATAGCGAGTAGAATAATTTATAATTGACATTGTTTCCTAGCAACGTAATTTATAAATAATTGCAATTTATTTTATTTTCTGAAAATTGTTATAATAGTAATTTATTGTATTAGCGAACAAGCACAATCTGGAATATTGCCTAAAGAAGCCCGACGAATTGACAAAAATGGCGTCGAGATTTGCCAATGATTATGTTATGTCACGGCGAACGAAAAAACGGAAAATCACGGATAAAGGATTTGCAGAATTACCTGATTTATGGGTTGCAGTGTCCGCTGCAGCCTCCCTGATCGCCGCGTTGATGATAGGACACTCCATCAGGAGTACAAGAAGACTTTTCACTCGCCCGAAAACTTTCGACGCGGTTATAAGAATACTGCTATCTACTAAGGTTCTAGTTATAAATCTACATTTGCCAACTGGAGGCTACACGTCCGCACGGGTTAAAGAGGTCCTTGAAACTGCGTCAAAAACGTCGATTGTTTAATTCCATTCGAAAATTCAAATATTTGAAAATGTATGAGAAAACTGTTGAAGGCCAGTCATTAAAGAAAATATCGATCTTCTTGCTAAGTAAAATCGACTGACAAGGAGATGGAATTACCCGGCTGGCCACGTAAACACGGCTGGCCACTGAAATAAAATAATGAAAAATAAATCAAAGAATCTCGAACTCCATATGAAATTTCAAACTCGAACCGAGCTTTCTTTATGAATTTTTGGAAAGCCAAGGTCAGTCCTGCGGTGGTTCCCACAAAAGAACCTTACGTAGTATAAAGACCTGGCCAGGGTCACAGCAAGACCCTGGCCCCTGCCCCGGTCTCAATAAGTACCGCGTAAACCAAGATCTCGCAAGTCCCGGCATCAACACCTCCAGCGCCGCGGCTGTCCAGCTGCTCGTCTCCGGCTGCGGGCACCCTGCTGCTCCATCACGTCCTGCCGCGAGTTACCTCACCCCAGGAGGGGTGCGGTCGCCGAAGTTACCCCCCACTGACGGTGCGGTGGGGGCTCCGATCCTAAGGCCTAGGGCCCACTTTCGAAAAAATACCCAAAATTTAACGTCTCAAGTGTTTTTTTTATGTAGTAGTTATGTTTAGCCCCTTATCTGTTTTTATACTTTTCACCCACTTGCTCTCCGTGCATTAAAGTCTTTTATCATTTACCTCTACTTTACTATCTTTTTATTTAACGTCGTCCCGAGATAGGAAGGAAGTTTCACCCTCGTACCTCGTAACGCGACACCTGTATACGCTGACGATGATGTTAATAGCTAGGTCACCCTGTTGCTAACAACCCAAAGTCCCCCTCGACCTGTGGTCACCCTCCAAAATAAATTCTCAAAAAAGTTTGATAGGCGCCCGGCCAATTTAACTTTCTACGAGCCACCGGCGAATTAATGAACTTGATTCGTTTTCAAAGTGGGAAAAATTTGCCCAGCTACTTACTTCTGAGTGTGAATTTTATTTGAAAGTTAGTGTTATTTGATTCTGGCTTTTAAAGACGAAGTGCTTAGGTTGATTTGATTTAGAGCTCGTTCATAAAGTTCTTATTTTAAGATAAATTGGACGAGCAGCTGCTTAGTTCTTTTGAAGCATTTTTGAAGTAACTTTCTCTGAAAGTCTGTTACATAATCGGGGTCCAAGGCGGGGAAAAACAGCAAAGTGGGGAAAACGGCAAAACTCCGTCCGCAATGGCGCGCGCGGCCCTTCGGAATTTACTACTGTGAGTGGCAGAAACATACAAAATGTAAGGAGACTTGTATCCGGAACGGTTTTTTCCGAACGCATCGGGAATTCCGTTTTGGACAAAAATGCGAACGGAATAGTTCTGAATGTGTGTGGTAAGTCGTTGAGTTTGTTTCCAATAAATTGCTGTATTAGGAAACCTGATTCGGATTTCGGAATCAGGATTCCGTTTAGCGATTCCGGATGTATGTTAAATCCTAAAAGTATTATCAACCGCTGATAGGCGATAACAATTTATCTGGCTCGCACTTCGGCGTTGGGAAAACCCACACAACAATTACTTATGATTATATTCAAAACGGATCAGTAAAAACCCGCATCCAGAAGGTCGTACGCGGTCACGTACCTAAAAATTTGCGTACACGTACAGTCTCCATCCGATATATCGTAGCAAACAAGGTGGTCAAATAGTTCTAAGCACTTCTAATTTTCAAAAATTTCTTAACACATAACCAATCAAAAATACTATTTGAAAGCCTATAACATCGCACTACGAACGGCATAGGTAGCATGACACCGTGATAAAGCGCTATCACACCTTCGCTCTCTTTTTATTTGCACGTGAACGAACGAGATAAAAGGCGTGATAAAGCCGTATCACGTGTAAAATGTAACGAGTGCAGAAGCCGTAGCATGCTACGCGTGATATATACGGCTGTATCCCGTCTTTTATCTCATTCGTTCGCGCGCAAATAGAAAGAGAGCGAAGGTGTGATAGCGCTGCATCACGGTGGCATGCTACCCATGCAGGAAAATAATTACGTTCGTCAATTCGTTTAGTAGGTAATTAAAAATCGACCATGCGCGGTAGTCAAAAGGGTGCAAAATCGGGTGCTACTGTTTCTCTCTCTCGAAATATATCGACCTATAGCTTTAACTAGTTATTAGCATTACTATGTGCTAATTATTAACTTGTTAGCAAGAAAGGGTGTGTAGAACACCCTTTATATTAATGATTCCGTTTAATTGGTATTTGGTAAATAGTTTGATATAAACATAATTATGAGCTTGTTTGTTGTTTTAATGATTGTTGTATGAAAAGTGATTTAAGTAATTAACATTTAACATACCTCAATGCATTATGTTACCGGCCAGACCCGATTTTAGGACAAACTAGTTTTGCCTAGGCTAAACTAGTTCGTCCTATACACGATCGGATGAACTGGTATAGCCCAGGCCATACTAGTTCATCCTAAAATAAGTACGCACACACCCAGGATAAACTAGCCGATGGGGCCGAAGAGTTCTCGAGTGGCGACCGGTGAGTAAGCGTGGGCCGACGACCTGGTGAAGGCGGTGGGAATCCGTTCGATGAGGGCAGCGCAGGAACGGTCGATGTGGCGATGGAGGAGACCAAAGAGTTTATTTGGTTTTCGCTGCAACAAACAAAAATCTTCGGAGTATCGGCTGAGATGATGATGATGATCGAACGCCATTTGTACCCTTCTCATTCTTGTTATAAATTGTATCTGTCTATTCTTGGTGTGCAAATAAATAATATTTATTTATGTTATGATGTGACGTTTTTATGCTAATGAAATATTTTTTTTATAAGATTCTGAAATTAGACTCTGGAAGTATAGTTTAGAACTGTCAGCTAACTTTGGTTTAGTATACAGGGTCCATTCTGAATATGCTGACACTTTTTAAGGGGATGACCAGACCATCAAACTGAACAACTTTATCTATGGGACCAAAATCAAAATCATGAAAAAAATTTACAATTGACTCGAATAGGATTGCTGTTTTCTAACGAAGAGCTGATTTTTTTTTCGCGATTTCGATATTGCTCCCATAATTAAAGTTCAGTTTGATGGTCTAAACCACTCCCTTTTAAGGGAGCTTTATTTGTATTTTTGTAACACCTTGTATAGACAGACAATAGGTACCTAATAACAAAACGACTACGATGACTAGGCAGTAGACAGTGACGCTACATAAGATTACACACACGATCACGTCACGCGAGCTTGATATTAAATCGATGGGTGATTGATAGTGCTGGTTAAAGGGTAGTGGTGGACTATCGTGGTTGCTTTGTGTGCTGTTGAGTTAGGAAGATTTATGGGGTGTAGCTGCTTAGTACATACAAATTATCCCATGTTTAAAGTGAACTTGCTACAGTCACAAACAAACGGTAGTTGCATTGAGTTAAGATGTAAGATGATGGTACTCGAATCTACATCTTTAGTCTTAGGCTGAGGAACGGACGTGATCATCGTGAGCCACTTTGTGTTAATTCAGCACTCTAAGCGACTGGATCTTGGGTTCGGTTCGGTGTATGCTGGTGTCTAGTATTGTCTCTGTAATTTCATTGACCACTTCGGTCCATCTTGTTGGCATGTGTCCTTACCTGTCTTTCCCACCATACGGCTGATGATCATGAGATTTTCTAAATTATCTGATGTCCTGACCGTATGCCGCACTCGACTCGTTGCACACAGATAGTGGAAGGCCTCGTCTTGATGTTCAACTCATCGAGGATAGCCTTATTATTGCGGCGATCAGTCCAGGATATTCGGAGCATTCTGCGCCAGCACCACATTTTCAAAAGACTTAAAAACTGACCAAGTAGAAATTGACGCGAACGCTATGCATGTGATTAAAGGTTGACCCGTAGAAAGAGAAGGCACTAGAAGGAAGCACGTGTCTTGTCATATCACTCAGTAAGAGATGCACATAGCAAATTCGCTCTAGTTAAAAAAGGAGACCGCTACTTATTGCTGTCCTTATCGGCGTATCCACTTTTTTGTACTTCGGCCATCTGACTCCAAAATGTCACTTCATATAAATTGTATGGGACAACCACCTGACTCCGAGATGTCACTTCATATAATTCGCTATCTCATACCCGGTTACACTGATATTCGGTCTACTAGCATAAGCGAAATTTTTTTCGTATATGGGTTGACCCTATTTTTTGGAAATGACACAAATCAAAATTTAAACACGGTCTGTGGTTTGTCACTTTTCAGTAATAGATAGTACTCTATGGTAATAGTGTTTAGTTCTAAATAGTTAGGTTTTTTTCGATTAGTTAAATTGTTACCCGTCCCAACATCACATACAAAGTCAATGGCTCTTCATAATATTCAGATAATCAATCAACCCCAGGATGAAAGTTTTCATCCTTTGTAAAGAAATTCCACTATAATTCCTGCTAAAACTAGTGAGTTAGCTTTCGTGTTAGCATAGGAAATCCGAGTTTAAACTTAAATGTGAAACTTTTTCTTTATGAACTTCGATTATTAAGAAATATTTTATTTTTGAATGTATGAAAATACTGACGACTATATTCCTCAGAGATATTTTGAAAACTCAGTACATCCGCATCTCAATAGTAGTACCGAAACTCTGATGGGTAGTGAGCCCGTCGCTATTTATAATGGACAGTGGATAACAAGACATGCCTCGAAATTGAAGCATGCAGGTTTCCTCACGTTGCTTTACTTCACCGAAAAGCCAGTGGTGTTACAAATCGCTAATAAATTCCGAAAAATCATTAGAGTCACGAGTCTGCCTGGACGGGGATCGAACCATTGCAATAACTTTAAAGAAAATAGCTCAACAAAATGCAAACCTTGCAACCATAATAACTACATATTAATCAGTTCAACAAAAACTTAACATTTGAGTCACAACTACAATTTTCCTGTAATTCAGCCGCTAAAAGCTTGTAGTTTTACATGCATAATTTCAGTAAAATTTAACAAAGTAATGCTTTAAAGCTATACTTTAATGTAAGTTAAGGCACAATCAGCATGAAATCCTGTGCAGTCACGGAATCGGCGGGCTTTTATAATTTATAGTCCAACTTCTCGCGGTGAAGCTTAATTTTGGTGCATTATTAATTTTACACTTGCGTCTTTTTAATGCTAGTCTGTATTTGCAGTATCAATATACATAGATAACATAAAACTAACTATGCTTACGACTGTACCCGATGGGGATTGCGTGATGCACGAACAAACAAACAAACAGAGAGACAAAATTCTAAAAATTAAATTGTAGCAAAGTGCAGGGAACCGATCGCGCTAAATATCGCGATGTTTTAAATTAGCGCGATCGGGGCCCTTATATGTGATCTAAGTTTACCTCAAATGGAAATATAAACATAAACGTATGAAATGAAATTAATTAAATTTTATTTCGGTCCACAAAAAGAACATAAGGATGTATTGTTGGTATGTAGGTACTCATAATATTATGTTAATTTTAAAATTGCAAGGGTTAAGTCGTAAAAAAGCAGAGCGGAAGAAGACGCAAGTGTAAAACCCGCCCCCGCCCAACCCCTTTGCCGTTGAAATGAAATTCTGCGGTAACTACGTAACTTTTTGAAGTATTCCTTAATTTTGTTTTGTTACATCTTTCACTTTAATTGCTTTTTTCATGCGACCACAGCAAAGTTGCCGGGTTAGTTCTTTGGCTAATTGTTTTTGTGTCTGCTCTGTCTGTCTTCTACACAGATGTTTAATTGTTTCTTCTATTTTAATTTATGCAGCAGAAAATGTGCGGATGCTGGCTTAGAATACACAATCCCATTTCTTCCAGAAAATTTGTATTTAGATCCTGTATGCTTTTCAAAGGAATTAGTCCAACAATCTTTCTGAACACAGTACCTAAGTGCGTTCACACACGATGACGCACTGACGGAGCGGCAGATGTCAGTCCATAGAACCACACCCGGTGCGTCAATGCGTCACCGTGTGTGCTTCTACGTGCGGTTTCATACCAGTCCTTGCTTCACAAATGACGGACTGACGTTTTCTGCTCCGTCAGTGCGTCATCGTGTGTGAACGCACTAACTGTAGATGTATACTGTAGGTATCCTTTTTAATATACTGATGTTTTTTTTAAAAGGACCAGATCAGACCACCAAACTGAACAAAATGGGACCAAAGTCTCAAACTGAACAACTTTCTCTATGGCACCAAAGTCGAATCGCAAAAAAAAATCTGCTGTTTCAACTGCATTCCTACTCGACCAAAATGTACGGGACAGCAGATAATTTTTTCGCGATTTCGACATTGGTCCCATTAAGAAAGCTGTTCAGTATGAAGGTCTGATCATCCTCTTATAACACCGTCAGTATGTTTAGTTGGACCCTGTATACAGTTTCTGTGATTAGCTCATATACCTAGGAAGTATTTACCAGATAATTACGCAACTATGTGGTCAAACTTGTGGCTGCCACTAAAGCTCTACTAATTAAGGCTTTACAAAGTTAACAATGAGCACCTGCAAGACACCGTTTTTAATAACATTTAAGCTCAGGCCACACAGAAGCAGTTCTGCGGGAAAGCGGGCCGGCGGCGGTTCTGCGGGAAGCGAAAGCGTTCCGGGGACACAGGGTCCGTGCGGAGCGGTAGAGGCGCGGTAGAGGCGCCGAAGCGGCCGGTGTGACATTGAAAGCGGCCATCCATAAAAAACAAAATGACAGCGCGGTAAATACCACCTCTGGAACGCGACGTGCCGCTACCGCTCTGTGTAACACCTCGCATTGACTACAATGGAATACGCGACGCCCCCGGCCCGCGCCGCCGCCGTCTCCGGCCCGCGTCGCGGCTGCCTGTTAGTCATAGCGTTCTGCCCGGTACCGCGCCGCGCCGCGCCGCCCCCGGCCCGGATTTCTGTGTGGCAGGGTCCATATAAACTCGTACTTTACAAAAAATCCCGCCTCCGGACCGCTTCCGGTACCGCCTGTGTGTGGCCTGATCTAAAACAAAGGCAGCCTTTCAGAGTGACGTACGGTAACCCTGATATGTCCGGCGTACCCTGAGCTAACATGCCCGCAAATCTCTTCACTACGATGGCAAGTCAAACTCAAATCCGTTTCACACTAAGGAACCGACCGCATGCAATTTGAAGTACGTTGCTGCGTTAGTTTTAAGTTTAAGTCAAACTAACTGGTCGGCTCGAAGTTGTTGACGATTATGTTTACCTGGGACAAACTATTCAGTTAGGTAGGTCCAACTTTGAGAAAGAGATCAACCGTCGAATCCAACTCGGCTGGGCAGCGTTCGGGAAGCTACGTAGTATCTTGACGTCCCAAATACCCCAGTGTCTTAAAACGAAAGTCTTCGATCAGTGAGTGTTGCCAGTGATGACATATGGAACAGAGACGTGGTCGCTCACTCAAGGCCTCATAAAAAGGCTGAAAGTCACCCAAAGGGCAATGGAGAGGGCTATGCTCGGAGTTTCCCTGCGAGATCGGATCAGAAATGAAGAAATCCGCAGAAGAACCAGAGTAGCTGACATAGCCCAAAGAATTGCTAAACTAAAGTGGCAGTGGGCGGGGCACATTGCTCGCAGAACCGATGGCCGATGGGGCCGGAAGGTTCTCGAGTGGCAGCCGCGTACAGGAAAGCGCAGCGTGGGTAGGCCCCCCACACGGTGGACCGACGACCTGGTGAAGGCGGCGGGAAACCGTTGGATGAGGGCAGCGCAGGACCGGTCGTTATGGCGATCCTTGGGGGAGGCCTATATCCAGCAGTGGACGTCCATCGGCTGAGATGATGATGATGATGATGAACTGGTCGATACACTTAAAATTTTACCCGGTCAGTTCTTCTTGTGGTGCCATCTCCTATCGGAGGTTGGCTATTAGGTCTAGTCAGACCCTGGAGATTGTAGCCCTGAACAGTGAGGTGGTGTTCACCCAATCGGTTGAAGCGGGTCTCAATGACATACCATAGACTCATCAGAAGAATCAAAAGTAAAGGTAGGAAGATTTTGTTGCGGGTGGGACTGAAATCGGCAAACGTTACTGTGTTGTAAATACTACTAGTCGATGTCAAAAGGGTTATATGGACCATTCACCGCAGGTACGAACGTGAGTTATGCAGTTTACGAAGAGTTTCTATAAAAGACTTTGTTTGCAAAAGTTCTAGCGTTTCAACTTAGTCCATTAAACTATTTCCTAGCTGAGTTAAAACAAATGTAGGTTGCTAACTGAATACGCTCATATAGAAGCTATTTTATTTTTTGCTTTGTTTACTTACTTTCTAAAAAACATACTAATGTTCAAATAAAAAATCAAGTGCGTAGCATCCCTAGCCGACAGAAGAACCTACATAAAAAGATGTATGAATGTGGATGAAGCGAAAGAAGTATGTCAGAATCGTAACATGTGGCGGGCCTTAGGCTGGATTTAGTATATGATAATAAATTATATTTAAGTACTTATCAGAATTCGCCAGACCGCTAAGTTGGAATCGAAAAATTTTGTCGTCGTTATATGAAATGAAGTACCTATAGTTATTTTAAAACTCTTTACGATCTGCTCTTGGCGGGATTTATGGCTCAAAACGTCTTTATTGTCTTTTACAAAATGACATTTCACTAATGAATCGAAATAATGAATGAAATTTGCAGAGCAATCACGCTCCGCAAACGTTCAGGCCGACTAATTCGTTGATTGAGCTCCACAAATATTTAACCCTTAAGAAATCTGAAGGTGGAAATAGGGTTGACAGATGAGATTTTTCATAAAAAAATAACCGATTAAGTTTTTGAATCGAATGTAGCATGCTCGTTGTTTTGTGAATGGATAATGTCACGTAATTTACCAATGAAATTAATGAATGAAATACTACATGTACATAATATAGTATTTCATTCATTCATATCATTTTTCGTTTTATCGCTAAAAAGGTTTCTTTCAGGCAATCCTTAGGGTAGAGGAAATATATCATCTAGCATCAGAATCTATAATGAATACCACATAGGACAGTGCCTGAAAAAAAAACAATTTTCGCACTTATGATGTTGGCTAAGTATAGTATTTTATGTTCCAACATTTATTACAAATTATCTTCAATCTTTGACAGTAAAATAAACCCTGAAAGTTGTTTTTTCTCGAATACTTACATTAAATACCTAAGCAAATGTTCACTCACCATTTCTGGAGAAACAAAATAATGTCTTTATATTAAAATATTTATAATAAAACATTTACACATTGTTATTGCACGCATAACCTAAAAGCATCACGGGTTTTCACTGAACCATAGAACTTAGTTTTACTTTAACATTTAGGCTTTATTTCATTGCCATGTACGAAGTCACCCCTGATGGTTACTAATAAAGTCTAATTATCCCCAATGGTGAAAACCCTAAGGTCGTGGGAAAAAGAGAAATTAAATGTATTTGTCAACGACGAAATAACAGAGTGATGAAAATTAAATTGCTGGCTCTTTATTTTTTTTCGGCAAGATTACTTTTTTTCCCAAAGTAATCCTTAGTAAATAAACGATAATTTAAAAGAAAAAAAGTTTGTATATCTATGCTGTGTAAAATTTAAAAATTCTGGCCTTAAATCATGAAAATATTGTTACAAAATGCCTTAAGATGAATTTTTGATCATTGTGAATTATGAACTTTCTTTAGTAACATTTTAAATGTACCTAAATGAGGTATACATACAGGTATAGACAATAAAGGGCCATAGGTTCAGGCGAATATTTTCTATGAGTAACACGATTGCCCAGCCCTACGAAAATGCGTGCGTGTGGTATTTTCGATTAAAAAGAATCAATAAAAGTATTTTTGCATTTTTTTTTATGACTTCACTAGATAAAATATATAATTATAACACTTTATTTTACACACAGACACATTGATGCAAACAATAGAAAAGACAAAGGGAGAGCTTATCTCTTAAGATATTTCTTCCAGCAGACCCTCAACAGTGACAAGAGTTAAATGAGAGGCAGACATAATGTACTAATTTAATAATGAGTCAAATTCCAGTAATTATTAAACGGTTGCAAGCTATTCCAGCTTGAGAAATTAATGCTAAAAATGCATTATTTTCTGAACTTTTCCAAAAGAAATTCTATCGTGTGAAGTACTTTCAATTAAGCTTCATATTACCAACATAATACAATAAGCTCCTTGCATAGAATAATTTCAGTAAAAAAAGTAGAAATGACGCAAGTAGGTGTCCAGGTACTTTGTTTCGAGCAATAGACTTCCATAGTACCTATACATAATAGTATACTGTGATAGTACTAAGCTTTTGTTACTTGACTTTGTACTTTCATAACTTTCACGTACGTTCCAGAATGCATAAAACGCTCAACAAATATGACCCACAAGTCGTTTCTGACTTTATGCTCAATAAAAACTTTTCTTTGAGCAAACGCTAGCACTAAGCGCTTGCTTGTACTTTCAACTTTACGACCATACAAACAAAGCTCAAACATTCAGAGTCAACTTCTATTGAAGTTTTAAAGGAAAATAGACTTCTCGAGTTTCACAGAAATCATAATTACATCTTAATTAAAGGTCTGTGATTAAGGCAGCTGTTAAAACTAAGTATAAGTACCTACCTACTTACGAGAAATTGGAATTCTTCAAAATGGTATTTCAAACACGAGCTTATTAGCATGTCTTCTTGTCGAATGCGTTTTTCGTATCAATTTGTAGAGTGTCTATTTAATCTCTAAACGGAAACACCATCGAGCGAATATCGAAATAGCGGAAAAAATTATCATTTGAGTCGAGTGGGTAGGTACTGCAGTTTTGTATGTAATAGTTGGTTTTTTCACGCGATATTGTGAAGCTATATCCATAGCCAATTATCCTTTATATTGAAACCGGTTCAACATTTTAATTTTTGGTTATAATTAAGGCGCCTTAAAAATACTCGCATGAATAACCTAGGCCTCTGACCTGGCTTAAGGAATATTTATAACGCCATCAGACGGAACTATCCGAGACCAACTGCTTAACGTGCCTTCTGAAGCACGGAAACGCTCGAGATGAAATACCACTAAATGGTCACCCATCCAAAGACTGACCGGACCTGACGTTGCAAACTTTTCCAAAACCGGAGCTTCGGTGTTGGAAAATTTTGCAACGTCAGGTATAGAGCTTACTTACTTATGCGAGTATTACGCGAAAACTATTAAACCTATTTTGATGCAGTTTTCATATTTCGAAAGCTCTTGGTCCAGCATAAAAACTGGTTTATTTTATCTTTGAAAGAGTCGCTTGTATGGTTCATAATTTTGCCAACCTTTAAAAATAAAACCATCACCAAAGAGTTTCCTAAACACCAAACAAAAGATGAATGCTGCCGGTGGCCGGTACATTAATCGCGGTTAAAAATTATGGCTATCCATCAGGTCAGTCATCTGGAAACATTACCCCATTTACTTTCAATTTCAATGATTTTATATTTCAATCTGTAATGTTAATTTAGACTCGTATATAATGGGTTCTGCAGGCCTGATATGTATTTATACTATAATTCTGGAAAATAAATGAATCTATTCTAGGTACATGCCAATATTAGTTTGCATAAAATTGATGATGCATCATTTCAAAACTTCTTAACCATCTTAATATAGAAGTAAAAGTGTCTTGAGAGAGAATTCCGCGCACTACACTGTAGCCTAGCATGCCGCCCCCGAGAAAACAAGAAAGATAGAGATGTACCTCCGTCTTTGTTATTTTGCACATGCCAAAATGGGCGAGCGTAAGTATTTTTCGTTTTGTCGCTTTGCCGTGCATAATGCCGCCCTACCAGAGAGTTCAAATACGCATAAATAATAATTTTGTCAGAACTTTATTACCATTGATAAACTTAGGTTTAAGACAATTATCCAAAACCACCCACACACCCATATAATAGCCACTCACCCACCCATAAAACGCCACCCATAAACTCTTCTAGTAACACACTTTCCATTGTCAACGTAAACTGCTATACCTAATATATTTTTTCCTGAAAACAAAACACATTTCATGTTAAGCAATCCGTACAACGATTGAAACATACAAAAACGATTGACCGCAGAACAAAGTTCCCACCAACACGTCCCAATAACAAAATGAAGTTTATAAAGGTTTTTTTGTTTCACCGGGCCCCGCGGAACCCTATACGAGATAAAACGGGCTGTCGCTGACGCGGGCAGCGGAAGGTCGTAATGATTGATCGGGCTCCTCTTGTTATTTGAGCGATTACAAAAACGTTGTGTTTTAGCTAATTTTATAGTATAGAATTTTTTTTATGTTACAAAAGGTCTTATAGCCCTTAGATCAAATTTTACTTTGATCTAAGTTATAGCCTCATATACTATATTGATACTGCGGACATCGGTGGTTGATAGGTACTGAAATTTTAAATTATTAACATTACATTTTGAATAATGCCACAAAACGTTTTCTTTTCGGAGTTTGTTTGAAAAGTCGACAAAAAAGTCGTGAATTAAAAAAAAGATTAACGATTCAATATTATATCTTCAATTATTGATTCGGCATTTGTTTGTCAATACTTTGTTTAGTTTGATAAAGTTCTATTATGTTCGTGCCCTAAACTTCATGCCAACCTTAGGGCTGTGTCACAATAGCGTTTTTTGAGCGTAGGCGTCGGGTGATCGATACGGTCGCGATATATCGCCGCGATAACGCTCAATAAGAATCGCGGCAATTCAGTTGAAATGTCGCCTACACTGAAACATAGCTTGTGTGATAGGTCTCTAATATAATTAAAAGACACCTTCAAAACCAATCAACTCTGAATCAATTCTCTCCTCATACATAGCAAATGAAAGACAAACTCTTTGAGCAAACTTCTATCGGAGGAGATAGCACTTAGCTGGCGTATTGGACTTCGTAAAACTAGTTTTGAAGTTAGCCTTCAGCTTTTTTCTTCAGCGAGCTTATTTTAAAGTGAAATTCAGGGTTCATTAAGGAGATGATAGAGCAAAAGAACAGCTTTTAAGCGCTTGGTCTCGGATAGTCCCGTTTGATGGAAGTTTTAAGGAAGAAGGTTAGAATATTTTGACAGCAACTCGACCACTATTAAGTTGCATCCACTGGGCCCGCCGTGGCCCGTTCTCTCTCTGTCACTCTACAAGGTGTTCCAAAATACAAATAAACCTGTAAGGGGGTGGTGTAGACCATCAAACTGAACAACTTTCACTATGGGACCAATATCTAAATCGCGAAAAAAAAATTGATGTTCCATACTCTACAAATCGACTAGAGCTAAAATATGTATGGGATATCAATTTTTTTTTCGCGTAGGTATTCGATGTTGGTCCTATAGAGAAAGTTGTTCAGTTTGACGGTTTAAAACTCTTAAGGGGGTCCTTAAGCTTATCTCTATCTTGAGGAACATAATATTTTCGACTGACAATTTTTGATATTTTGTATGCCATGTCGTGTGTTTAGTTTATTAACTGTAATCTCTCAACAACAAAAAACAGTCCGATTGGTTGATTTTAACTACACTTCATTTTAAATTAATCCGAATAAAACTAATATTTTTCTGATATTTTTCCTGGTCCTGGTTTTTTTGAGGATTTTATGAGTCATTTTTTTATTATATTTTTTATTTTGGGGCTTTTAACCGTGAGGTTATGTTAGCCCTATGAGTCATTTGGCGTAGGTATGTTTTACAAAAATTTACCTAGCCGTTTCCCACCTGGAGGAGCCCAAACTTACGGTATATCATTTTTGATTTTTTGAAAACAAGTTGCTGAAAGGTAATGGAGTAGTATATTTTTAGAACTGGCTCATGAAGCCCCTTCATTTGATGTCATAACTTCCCACTCCACCAATTGAGAAAGCGACACCGTCATAATATTTCCTACTCTGAAAACTCTACTGAATGCAACGATACCACATGTCGGTAGAAAACTACCCAGTCCAACGAAAATCTTTATTTCACGACTTTTTTCAAATTTGCATCTTGTACTAACACGGATATGATGGTGTTTTTTTTCTATGTTGTCAGTTGTTTAGTTTGATGGTCTTAAGTCTAAACCACCCCTTTCAATATTACAAAGGTGTTTTGTTACACCTTGTGATATAAGCAGAGATATAAATCAAACAGAATCCCAGCACATAGGTGGTTGTATCGATAGCGTCGATGAATCAACGTTGTGTCGACGCCCGGCTTTGTTCCGCCGAGTCTCGCGGTGATGGGTAGCGTTGTAAATTACCCAGACACTCTCTAGTGTAGTAATATGTATAAATGTTCTTTGTTCTGTGCGAATGTAGCTCGAGTGTTTTGTTTTTAGAACTGGTCACATTATCCGTGCACCTGCATGGGTAGCATGCCGCCGTGATACAGTGCTATCACATCTTCGCTCACTTTCTGTTTGCGCGCGAACGAACGAGATAAAAGACGTGATACAGCCGTATCACGCATGTAGCATGCTACGGCTTCAGGCATTGATAAGTTTTATCGGCGCTCTGTGAAACCACGGGTTTTATTTATTTAAATGAGACGAGAGCTTAAGGCTAAAGAGATGAATTGAAGATTTAATATTGCGCAGACCCCGAGTAATGTGATAGGAGCAAAAGAATGATGATTGAAAAACGTTTTTTTCTCCCCTACGGACGGAAAGCGTCAATTGTTGTCCCGCTGTGCGAAGTTGTCGCTTTCCACCTCCATCGAGGAGAAAAATAGTATACTAACATTACTAACCTAGGGCAGTAAATAAGAAAGCCTCAGATCACATTACATGATATCTGGGACCTTTCTTACTTTCCTGCCCTCGATGTGTAATCTTATATCTTATCTTATCTTATCTTATACTATTATAAAACCGTAAAATCGTGAGTAATAAAAAAGTATCGGTTCACTTCATAATAAATAAATGCAAAGTAACACTCGATAGCGCGATTTAAATGACGTTCAGCGCCATCTATTGACAAAATTGTTAGTTTGTTTGTTTGTTCGCGCATCACGCAAAAACTACTGAACCGATTTTGATGAAACTTTTTTTGTTTGATAGCTTATGATCTGACTTAAAATCTGGTATATAATTTGTGCGGACGAAGTCGCGGGAAAACACTAGTCTACTATAAACATACTGCATACCTACTAATGCCTACATAGTATCTAACAAAGCAACTTAAATTGTAAATCTTTTCTTATTGCCAGATGTTGCTTATAACCTTGAGGGTGGATTTATTACTTAATTTATACGAAGTCTGCCCCTCTCCCCTTACAGCTTGTTCGTAATTGATTGTATATCAATTTGAGGACTACGATACGATACTAGAATGAACTTATTGGGTCATTGACACGACACAGCATGTGTGCTTCTACGGGCCGTGCTGTTTCATACAACTCCTTGCTTCACAAATGACGGACTGACGTCTGCCGCTCCGTCAATACGTCATCGTGTGTCCCATCATGATCCCAGTAACTTTCTAAAATATTTTTAGTATACAGACACGCTTCTGTTTTATAATAGTGTAGATTTGCTTGGGACAGTACCATAGTTAAGACAATGATATAGTGGTTAAGCTCAGCGGTCGCGACAGTTCAATCGAACGCGGTGTGCACGGACACCCGCATCGAGCACTGGAAGGAGTGCGTACCTCTGCTTGCGTGCGTACCATTGACTAAGGTCAATGGTGCGTACCAACAAAGCGAATTCAATTATTCCGTCTCACACCTCGTCGATTGACCTGTTGTGATCGCTGAGCTGGGCTACTATTAGTTATATTTTTACTGTGGCAGTACACAATACAGATAACGTAGCCTAATTAATTTAAGCACAAAAACAAGAACTCAAAAGACTGAAACAACAAAATTTACGAAACAAAATAAAACAGCGTCCATTAAAAAAGGGTTAGGGCTGTGAGAAGTAATTTAATCACTTAACGTCGAAAGATAACAGCGAGACATTTTCTTAATTAATTTGTTCATTGCTTTGTTTCTTATGTTCTGAGAGATAAGGTCGAAATTGAGTAAGATTTTGTTTTATTTGCTATAAGGAAACTGTATTATTATAATTACTAGTACCAACCGCGACTTTTTACACGCATACCACTAAAACACTGAGCTGATTACGATGAAATAAAAACCGAAACCCAAATAAAAAAGTCTATGCTTTCGTGAAAACCTCCTCCTTGTTCAACATCGAAAAAGAATAAAAGAATCTGCTGTTTCATACAAAACCGTAGTACCTAATCGACTCACAGAATAGGACAGCCTAGGGACAAGTCGAATTTCTTTAAGGGGAGATAGTAGGTACCCATGATACTGAATTTCTCTAAGAAATTTCTTAGTTGACCTTGTATACAGGGTGTTTCATAAGTAACAATAAATTTTAAAACTCTTAAGGGGGTTGTTTAGACCGTCAAACAAAACAACTTTCTCTATGGGACCAACATCGAAATCGCGAAAAAAATATTTTTATATCCCATACATATTGTAGCTCTAGTCGATTTGTAGAGTATAGAACATAAATATTTTTTTTCGCGATTTCGATATTGTTCCCATAGTGAAAGTTGTTCAGTTTGATGGTCTACACCACCCCCTTAAAAGTTTTTTTTTGTATTTTTGTAACACCTTGTATAAATATCGAATCTCTGTGATTGCTCTCTCTCTCTTGTGTATCTCTCTCTTGCGCGATTTATGTCTCGCATTCGATTGTGAACCTTATTTGTAGTAGGTTACGAGCTACGTATTTACGGAAAACGTTGTCTTTGCTTGTAGCATATTTCTGAGAGCGACGGTATCTCCATCTGTTAGCTTCTTTGCTATAACTTGTGGGTGTTGACATAATATATGGCAATTCCCCACACCTCTAAATATTTTACGGGTGTTTTGTTACACCTTGCTACACAAGCTTTGTCACATCTTAGCACTAAATAGATATGTCCTTCCTACTAGGTTGACATCTCAAAGGAAGTTACTTAATCATAGAAGCCAACAGCACGCATCCATGAATATGAATGTAATGTAATATTAAGTTACTTCTTGGTACTAATTCAAAATGCATACCACAGTATGCCTCACTATGAATAATTTTGAATTTGAGATACCATTAAAATATGCATAGAAATGATTGAAGATAGAAATCTGTGTTCACACGTCGTGTAATTTCGCATGATCCTTCAATGCGCAGCAAGCTTTGAAAATTTAAGGCCTCCGCTCATTGCAGCGATATTCTGCCCTCCAAATCATAAACGCAGTAACGACCAATTTCACTGTTTCGAGAAATAAGCCCTCAAAGTTTTGACTGAATTTTATATTGTCTCGACTAACTATAAAGCTTTTTTTCGCAAGTAAGTACTTTTTTAGGTAAAACCAACCTCACAGATTCCAAATTTATCACAATATTTTGATTAACTTTAGACAGTTCGTGTAAAATTAAAAAAATGTGGTTACTGCCTATCGACAATTTGTTTTTTTAGTAGGCGTTACAAGCCATAAACGCAGTGGGGTTGTTACTTACTGCGTTTATGCGTAGCTAGCTAAAAACGGGTTTTATTCCCTGGTAGATCTTCCCGCGCTGATTCAGAATATAAATTAAACTCATTTTTGAAAAAAAGTGCCCCACTGCGTTTATGATTTGGAGGGCAGTATTATCGCTGCGATTTTGCGATAATTGTTCTCAGTACATTTTGTATGGGGACGCGCGCGATCCTACACACTGCCGCGATATTATCGAGCGATAATATCGCTGCGATTTTGCGATAATTGTTCTCAGTACATTTTGTATGGGGACGCGCTCAATCCCACACACTGCCGCGATATTATCGCAACCTGACGCAATCTCTTTCTACTACATTCAGTGAAGGGCGCATGCGTGACGCGAATCGCGGAATCGCTGCAGTGTGTAAGGTGTCGCGATATCGCTGTCGATAATATCGCTGCAATGTGCGGAAGCCTAGTGTGACCCATAGAGAAATTAACACCATGACATGTGCCAAGTGCCATGTAACTAGTATAAAAGTACTGTTAATCAGACATTTTCAGGATCGAATATTCGCAAACTCGAAATACGCCTAGTACTAGCCTAGTATGAATATCTCCTATCATTTTTGGCTAATCTTCGATACTCAAAATTCTTGAGTTTGCCGTAAAGTCCCTTTTCCATCATCATTTCAGCGATTAATTAGGTAATTATTATTTTACCTTTGAAGTAATCGGTTTTCTCTTTTTATTTTTTTTAGGGTTCCGTACTCAAAGAGTTTCAACGAGACCCTATTCCTACGTTGCCCGTCGGTCTGTACGTCCGTCCTAGCTCTAAAAGGCTGTATCTTTTGAACCGTAATAGGTAGCGAGTAGAAATTTTCACAGGATATGTCTTATTATTTTGGATTTCCTAACAAGTAATAAAAATAAGAAAGGAATAATTAAATCAAGGTCCATTAAACAAGATTTTATTTATTTTTCTTGTATTAACAAGAAACGTGTTTTTTTCAAGGTTCTTTGTTTTGCTTTATCTATGAAACTTCAATACATAATACAAGCTTCAAATTTGGAGTAATTATATTGTATGCTATAAGGGAAAACTTAAATAATAAGAACATATTTTATTGTTAATATTTTATGGTACGAGAGTCCGACTCGCACTTGGCCAGTTTTTTTATGATTGCTGTTATGAAGATCGAGTTATGAGTAATTTTTACTGAGCGCATCGCTTTCAGTCGTCAAATTATTGTGAATTAGGCACGGACCTGAAAAAAATACGGACGGTATGTGACACTAAAAAGATGTGAAGCATGCAAGGTCCTACATTTTCGTTTGTTCTACACTCACACAGATGCACTAGCTCTAGGCGCAGGTCCGACACCTGTCACCATTATGTACCGCCTGACAGCACGCACACAAAAGAAATGGGTTCTTCACTCGTGATTAAACGAGATTACGTCCGTCTTTTTTCAGGTCCGTGGAATTAGGTTCAAAATAGCACAAAAAGCATAGATTATTCTCCAGAGAGTTCAAGATATTTAATGTGGATACTTTAACCATGCATTATACTCATCAAACTGAATATCTTTCACTACGGAACTAACTTCGAAATCGCGAGAAAAAAAATCTGCTGTTTTGTACAAAACTCAGCTAAGTTGTAAGAGTTAGACAAGCTAGACTCACTGCATCCGACCCCTTCTCTGATCGTAAAAATTTCCCATTCAATCAGATTTGGGACGAAAAATAACTAAACTCAAGCTCAAAATACCAACTTGCAACCATAACACGAACCCATGTCGCAGGTGTCAAAAATGTTACCAACAAAGAAGTTTATTTACCAAGTTCTTTGGAACTCTAAAAGCGAACGGCGTGACCGCAAAAACTTTATTTTTTGCGTTCGTCGCGCGGCGGGAGAGTGCCATAGATTTAGAAGGAATAGATGACGCTTAGTTGCGCCTACGCGTGCCTTTGGTATGAAGCTAAGTAATCTACGGATATTAGACGTGAAATTATTTTAGCATATTGAATTAACGATGGAATATCAAGTGGAGATAGGAGGCTAGCATTTCGCCCATTAAACACTTGAAAAGGGGTAGCCTTTTCTTCGCCAAATTAAAATGAGACCAACTTGGCTATAACTCCTTTAGAACCAAAAAAATATCATCCAAATTGGTCAAGAAATGCCGAAGTTATAATAATAACCTCTCCACAACCTTAGCCGCTTAGTAGATGTTGCTCCCCTATCGCTACTATGTAGAAAGTGTCCGTTTTGGGCCAATAAAATGAGTTGGCGAGTCACCGTCTGGCATTTTTGTCAAACAAGAGACATTTGTTACGGCAGGCGTCCCAAGTCTCTACACAATAACCCAGATTTCTCGGTTCACCCAGTTCTCCCCATAACCCTAGTAATTTTTTGTCCTTTCTGCAATAGTCTCTGCAACGAATATATGGTAAATTTTTTGGTACATTTACATAATGCATTCAAAGACAGATCACGATTGGTGGTGTTGAATTAAGATAAAAGATAATGTGTTAAAAAGGTCTCTACGTGTATGACCTGTGTCCCCCTTCCAAAAGCTCCGGCTATGCGGCCCGTGAAATACCGCTTTTTAAATTAATTAGGTACCATTTTTATTCAGTAAACAAAACAAGTTATGGTTAAGAATTGACAACCTTCGAAGGTTACGATAAAGTTTTTTCGTATGGAGACTGCTAGCTTTTCCGTCCTTCTATCTACGGTGATCTGTAGGACTTCCACCAGAGATATGCGTGGTAGCGGGACAGTGAGCGAGGAAACAATCCGCCAATAGCGCGCTCGCCCGATCAAGTAATTGGGAAATTTAAGCACTCCTATTGGATTTTTTCCTCGTTCACCGCCTCGCTACCTCGCACATCTCTGGTGGAAAACCAGCCTAAGGGTTATCAGTTCTATTCACTATAGGTCTGTGGTTCGAGCGCTATTAAAAAGCGGCAAAGGAGCAAAGAGTGGGCTTCATTAAGCCACGTCACCGGACTCGGGCAACGTGACAAGAATGTTCGAGCACTGTTTGTTGTTATTGAGAGGAACGAGACGGAATTATTGCTAGCACACTGTTTTCTAAGCGGATACATTTGTTGTAGTGTGTTTGTAGTCATCGTGTATGAATTGTTACAGTGGCTGTATCATACGGTTGTTAATTTATTTCACATAATATTTATACAGGGTGTAGACTTGAATGCGTTACGTTACACACCTAACAGGCCCTTTTGACCATCAAATTTCTCGATGTTGACCGGTTTGCCCGGATATTTGAGGGTGCCAAAAAGAAATAGTAGTTGTAGTGGGATCACACACAATGACGCACTGACGGAACGGCAGACCTCAGCCCATCCGTGCGGATTGATACCGTGTGTTTTTCTTCGTGCGGTTTCATACAACTCCTTGCTTCACAAATGACGGACTGACGTCTGCCGCTGCGTCAATGCGTCATCGTGTATGAACGCACTTAGTGAATGTGAGTGACAGAGGCACACAGAGGACTACAACACTGCCTACAATCGTCTTCCAAACGTCTTCGACGAGAGGGCGAGGTAAAGATTGATTACCGACCAAATTTATTTTTATACTGTGCTCGGGGTATGTTTATGTATAACCATATAATGTTAAAAATGGCCAATCAGAAAAATAACTTTCAATAAGCAAACCGTAGTTTGTTCAAAACATGTCAAACGACTTTAGCTTTTACAATTGGACCACGAACAGATTACGAGCTCTTTGTATGTGATAAAATTGTATTGGTTCTTTGGGTCCTTTTCGATTGGTTCGAAATGTTTGTGACAGTGTATCCGATCTCTTTGATATTTCAGTTTTGTTTGTTTTGATTTTGAGTTGCTTATCGACATGCTTTGTTAGTTTGACTAAGATAATAAATGTATCTACATGGTGTCTACGAGCATTGAGAGCGACTACAAATCAAACAAATATTTATACAGAATGTTAATTTAAATGCGTTAAACATTAAAATCAATTCTTCAAACAAACGCAACAACTTTCACAACGGAGCCTACATCGAAATGAAAAAATATTAACTTTCCCATACAAAACTGCACAGTAGTAACAAACTACATTTAATTTTGGATCGAGTCGCCATTGATGACGTTTTGTATGGAACAGCTGATTTTTTTTAAATGATTTCGATGTATGGTCCGTATTGAAAATTTAATGGTGTGAAGCACTCCTTATAATAATATGTAACGTATTGAAAATTACACCCTGTATACAAGGCGATAAAAAAATACAAATAAACATTTAAGGGGGTGCCATCCAACTGAACAACTTTCACTATGGGACCAATTACAGAAATCGCAAAAAAAAATCGTATGTTCCATACTAAACTATAAATCTATAGCTTGGCAAAAAAGTCATGATCGTGGTGACAGGTGGAACTAAAATTTTTGTATGGTGGTGTTGCCAGGTTATTCGTGATTTTGACGTTCTTGCGTGGAGGCAGCGCCCTCATGTTTTATCACGACTTTTTTGCCAAGCTGTACTCGAGTTAAATGTATGGGATAGCTGTTTTTTTTTCGCGGTTTCGATGTTGGTCCCATAGTGAAAGTTTTTCAGTTTGATGGTTTAAACAACACCCTTAAAAGTTTTAAATGTTTATTTTTACTGTTGTCTTAACTATTATAAAACCGTAAAATCATGAGGAACAAAAAAGTAGCGGTTTACTTCATATAAAATCAAATAACATTCGATAGCGCGATTTAAATGACGTGCAGCGCCATCTATTGACAAAATTGTTAGTTTGTTTGTTTGTTCGCACATCACGCAAAAACTACTGAACCGATTTTGATGAAACTTTTTTTGTTTGATAGCTTATGATCTGACTTAAAATCTGGTATATAATTTGTGCGGACGAAGTCGCGGGAAAACACTAGTAATAATATAAAGGTATAAATTGTGCTAATACAACAATGCAGTCAATCACAACAAATCATTCTATTCAGAATTAATCGTGTGGAGTTTCAGCTTCATTTAACTGCTTCGTCCTCCAGACGGAGGACGACCGGAAAAAATTTACTGCCGTTACGTTTAAAGGAGTTTTTTGTATGAATAATCGTTGTCTTTTACATAGCCGTGCCATTCAATTCTTCCCATGGGTGTCGTACTAGTCAAGTAAGGCATTAAATGTTTCTTATGCAATGTTTACGTGGGTACAAGGCTAGCCACTTCTCACCACTTGATACGTCATTCCATCCTGAAACTTAGGGGGTATTACAGATAAAAAATGATGCAAATACATACAACGTAAACATGCATCCTTGTCTATATTTACGTCGAGGCCATTTTTTGAACACGAACGAAAGTGTTTTAAACTGTGTTTTAAAGTCTGAAAACCAATGATGTCTTATTTAAGGATCTGGCTGATAGGCGACCGTGCTCAATTACACGATTAGATTAATTCTAATAGATAGAAAAAAATCCCAAAGTTACCCCTTTTTGTTATGTTTTTTCAATACTATGATTAAACTGCTGATATTTAACTGTTTATTCTTGTACTTAACTAAATACATTAAATATTTCTAGTGAACTCCGTAGAATTTTGAGCTTAGAAACACCCATGAGCTATTATTGATGAAAAACACGTTTTTTTGCGATCCTGCTTTCAATTGGAGCGGGATGGCTAATTGCAAACTTATGCTTGCAAGAAAGAGTCGCTTGCACTTGGATAACCTGGCCTTAAGAAGAGATCTTCACTTGAGTGTCGTTCTGTAATACTCCCCTTAAATTGCTAAATATGAGCATTACCGTTAATGCAAACGAAGTCTGCGTATATTTTCAATATTAACCTATGAAAATCAATGCAATTTTTCATAAACAATCTAGAAAATAGTTTCTATGCTTGCATGTTGTCAGATTTTCGTTAAAATGTAAAGTTTTAAAGTTACAGTGCCTCAAAGATTTTCATGCAAATTTTTAATTAATCGTTGCATTGAAATTGTATATTTTATCGAAAATCTGGCAACATTAATACAAGCATAGAGATTTGTTTCTAGATTGTTGCTGCAAAATTCCATTGATTTTAATTGGTTAGTATTGAAAATATAACCAGACAGACTTCCACGTAATATCCCCTTAAGGGTATATTATTCGGAGCGCGCTCCATACAAACGTACTATGGTGGTATTTTCAATACTAACCAATTAAAGTCAATGAAATTTTTTAGAAACAATCTAGAAACAAATTTCTATGCTTGTATGGAGTCCGACTTTCGTTAAAATGTATAGTTTTCAAGTTACAGTGCCTCAAAGATTTCCATACAAATCTTAAATTAATCCTAGCATTGAAACTGTATATTTTAACGAAAATCTGCCTCCATAAAAGCATAGAGATTTGTTTCTAGATCGTTTCTGCAAAATTCCATTGATTTTAATTGCTTAGTATTGAAAATATCACCAAACTACGTTTGTATGCAGCGCGCATTTTCGCTCTCGGAATAAAATTTCTCGTCCTTACAGTAGTACCAGGTTTATAAGGCTTACCGATGTACCTGTACAAATTTTAATAGCGCGCGAAATTATATTGACCAATCAGGATGTGCTTCAATCCGTTTACGCTATTGGCTAATTTGTATTCGCGCCCTTTTCGCTGCTATCCGACTTTGCACTCTTAGATTACTAAATGACTTCGGGTTTTGTCGGGTCTCGGCCTGCTCTGCGCAAACGAAGGTTAACGAACGGCCATATTTTCCTGGTCGTACTGTACCCTCCTATGTCTGATAGAACGGGAGACCGATACGATCAGTGGGGTCAGATGCAGTGGCTATAACCGGCAGCCACACGGTTTGGGCGTTAAAGATGTGCATGACGCCTGAAAGAATTATTAGCCTCTTACAACACCTTTTTGGGTTGGTGGTATTCGAAGTTTAACACCACACGGAAATTTCCAGCTTCGAAAAACTAAGTTGTTCTATCAGGTACTACGAAGGACTACGCCGTAGCTGCTTGCTACATAGCATGGCTACGCCGTAGCCAGACTAGATCCAATTTATAAAAATTAACAAGATTTTTTTTCACGTAGATTCACCTATTTTATCATAGAGCTTTGTTCAGCTAGCAGTGGTCAGAGGTCAAGGTCGGAGGCCTATTAAGGTTGATTGTAAAAAAAAAACTTTGATATCAAGTTTACTATATCTAATCTAAACTATTATAAAACTGTAACTGAAGTGTGTCTGTACATTGAAGATATTTACAAAAAAAAGATTACGATATGGTTTTTAGGTATCCCTGACTCGAAATCAACCTTTTTTAGAAATTTTGTCTGTCTGTTTGTCTGTTTGTTTGTGTGTTTGTTTGTTTGTTTGTTTGTTTGTTTGTTCGCGCATCACGCAAAAACTACTGAACCGATTTTGATGAATTTTTTTTTTTTTGATAGCTTATGATCTGACTTAAAATCTGGTATATAATTTGTGCGGACGAAGTCGCGGGAAAACACTAGTGTATTTATAAAACAGCTGATTTCTTTTGGCGATTTCAATTTTGCTCTTGTAATAAAAGTTGTTCGGTTTGATGGTCTGAAGCCGGAACAGGGCGTCTGTGCGTTGGTATCTATAAAAAGTTCAAATTCCAGTAAAAGGCGTTACAAAATATATTTCCCATGTCAATTGTCTACCCTAAGACTAAGTTAAGAGCAAAACAAAGCAAACCTATTAAAGTACGCAAATGAACCAACATAAAATACAGTGTAATAATTTAATAAGAAGCTCCGAGCACCTGAACATTTAATAAATGTTCCACAAAGTCGCAATATTGCCTTTGAAGGCTCCGCACGATTTAATATCCCTGTACCACTACCACGACACGTTCTACTGGAAATCTTTATTCGTAGACTGGAAATCGATTATGAAGGGAAAGGTAATTCTATATTTATTTATCGCTACTTCGTCTACGTTTCATCATCATCTTCCTTTGACTATTTATTATAAGGACTCGCCTTGCGGTAGCACTTCCCCTCTGCCACGGTATAAGATCAATTGATCATGTGCATTTACATTAAATTTTATACCTTATCACTAAACGAGACAGCCTATAATTGTGAAACAATAATTTCGAACTTAGAACGTTTGGAGTTCACACGAGACTCTACTTTTCATGATTTTTTACATTTAAAATTATAATCTAAAGTTACAGGGAATAAAATCCACAGTTGCGGATTGCATGTTACCTTGCCCCCCGCAAAAAGTGGCAGAAATGTTTGTTTGAAGAATTACACGCGTTAGCAGTCTTCATATAAGTAGTAAGTCATCTGCCTACCTATACAGGGTGTAAAATTTAATGCGTTACATGTTAAACAGTGTACTTCAGACTATGAAACTGAATAACTTTTACTATCAAATCAACAGTAATATCGCGAAAAAGAAATTTGCTGTTCCTTACATTTTGGATCAACAAGTCGCCACTGACGTTTTCTATGGAACACGGGTTTTTTCGCGATTTCAATGTTGATCCTGTAGTGAAAGTTGTTATGTATGTAACGCATTTCAGTTTATATTACGTCTCACTGAAAGGCATAGTCCTACCCTCAGAGTGTATTGGCATTAGTCCACCACGCGTGCCCATCACTGTTTGGTAGACTTCACATACTTACGCATAAAAATGTCTTGTTCAGCGTATGCAGGTTTCCTTGCGATATTTTCCTTCAGCGTTTGAAAGCAGCGTATTACGATAGAAATCGATATCGATAGAAAAACATATTGGTCCACGCGGATTCGAACCCTACGGAACCTATGGGAAATTCGCAACAAAATTTTTGGACTTTCCATACTAAATGCAATCAGCTTATCGATTGTTTGTATGAAAAGTTGAAATATTTTTGTTGCGAATTTTCTATAGGTTTCTTAGGGAAAGTTGTTCAGTATCATAAGTACAATCACCCCTTAAAGTAATGCAACTGTTAACCCTAACCCCCTGTTGTTGTATCAAGGGTTCTTACCACCCCGAGGGTTATGGTCTTGTGTTTATACCCCAAGTAGATTACAGTCGTGACTTTACGAACGGATCGAAACCCCATTAAGAACCACTTTAGACCTAAAACCCTAATCAAATAACAACATTCGCTCCTACATACCTACATCACCCTTCAAACATTCACTACAAGCCCCAAAACTTTCTACTTCACAATACAAGCTATAACTTTAATCGTAGTACACTTTAAGTGCAATTAAGCGATCGGTCCCAAACGCAGCATTAAAATATAGTTAACTTGTTGCTGGCTGGACCGATGCCAGGGATAAATCTGTCCATGTACCAGTGTGGTTGCCAGCCAGTGTAAGTATCGAGAGAGGTTTAATTCGACATGTTGCTTCATTTGATTGCAGGTTTCCGCTGGTCCTTATTTTGTTGACATTTTATGCTTACGACTGAAATCCACAAGGGTAGTTCGATATTTTCTAAATAATTATAATATTCTTCAATTCATCACCAATATCTAAATCACAGTATAAGCATAGAGTACTATAATCTAATCTAAACTATTATAAAACTGTAATTGAAGTGTGTCTGTAGGTAAATTGAAGATATTTACAAAAAAAGATTAGGATACGGTTTTTAGGGATCCCTGACTCTAAATCAACCTTTATTATCTACAAATTTTGTATGTCTGTTTGTCTGTTTGTATGTCTGTTTGTTTGTGTGTGTGTTTGTTTGTTTGTTTGTTCGCGCATCACGCAAAAACTACAGAACCGATATTGATGAAACTTGTTTTGTTTAATAGTTTATTATCTGACTTAAAATCTGGTATATAATTTGTGTAAACACTAGTTACTAATAAAATTTACATTTACTCTCCCCACCAAATTAGCCACAGATATTAGCTATCTATCTAATCAAGTAACCCAACATTGAAATCATGCAACATACACATTATACAGGATGTAAGAAAAAGTATCATAAACCTTTAAACCACATACTCTATACCCATCGAAGTGGCAACTTTTACTATGGAAGCAAACAGACTGGACCAAAAAAATCTGCTGTTGCATACATTTCAGTTGAGTAGGTAATGGAGAATAGTATGGAATAGCTGATTTTTTATGCTCTGACAGGTTTGCTCCCATATTAAAAGTTGTTCAGTTTGATGTGTAGAGTATGTGGTTTAAAGTTTAATTATGCTTTAAACTTTAAACCACATACTTGTTCCACATACATGAGGGTTCCTTGTTGGACTATATTAAAATTTAATTGACGTAGTAAAATTTAAATTTTGTTGTATTAGAAATTAAGTAATTTTCTGTTTGATAAGCAATATAAAGATAAATTAAATTAAATTAAATTTATAGTTAATATCACGTCCGGAACACAATTCGATCATATAATTATAATCCTAGTCAACACATAGTACCAAGCAGCGAATCAACTAAAACCAAATATTTTATAGTATCCAGTAAATTAACCACTAAGTCTCGATCTGGTAAAGGTTAGAATTTCAAGAAAACACAATTCCTAAGCTAGTGAATAGCAGTAACTCTAGAGGATTGCACTTAGACGCAAACCGCAGAGTTCTGGGTTTTAGCTAAGCTTCAATGTTCTGCGGCTAAGTATTTTAAGATAGTAGCCGTGTGGATGCCGGCTTAGGGACTCGATATTGAGAGCGGACAAGAGTGCGATTTTAGAAAATCATATTATGTTCAAATCAACATTAGAAAATGACAAAATTACTAAGCATTTACGCGTCACTCGATTAAGATTTTGAACGTGTGACTCTCAACAATTACACTACTCTGTTCGTCCTACTTTCAAATCAAGCGGACAGTCTTGTATAGCAGTGGGCGTATCGGTCGTGGATGAAAGTAAAATGAATGAATTTACACAGCGACCTTACGCCACATGATAAAATATCCGTACTACAGATCGGAAGCTTCATACAAGCAGGACGCGCCGCGCCGGAGACCGATGCTAGTACTCGTAAATAATGCGTAAATACGCCATTTTGACCCACAGAACAATGGATTACAACTTTGCTAGTTAAAGACGCCCTGCTGCCCGCTGGACAGACGACTTAAAAAAAGTAGCGGGGAGCGACTGGATGAGGAAGGCCAAGAACAGAGTTTTGTGGCGCGCCTTGGGAGAGGCCTATGTTCAGCAGTGGACGATGATAGGCTGATGATGATGATGATGAGTTAGAGACAAAAAATTAAGTTATAAATTGCTAGTCAATATTTCCTTGACTTTGACGAAACGCAAAATATGTAGGTACCTAGATGACGTGAGTCTTCAATTTCTCGCAAGTTTGGCAGGTTGTGAGTCATACAATACCTGTGCCACCTTCCTGGCCCTATGCGAGATAACATTTTTCAATATTTTATCTGATTTTAAATAGCACAACACCGCTAATCAATAATGTTTCTAACTATAAGCACAGAGTACCATAAATACTAGCGTACTATAAGTAAGTATCAAGCAAGTGTCACACGTTCGACCTCTCCGCAGTTCAATGAGCTAATTATGTTTCTCTTTCGCCATATATCTCACTAGACAGTTCATCGCCTCCATTATCTTTAACTGAAAACTTTTACGGTCCTAAGGACTCGATACTTTTGTGAAATCCAGATGCTTTTCGATTTCATAGCTTAAATTCTAGAAACTGTTTTATTATGGGTTTATCAGATCACAGTATCAGAACTGGATACATTATCTTGATAGGTATAGTTATAAAGTTTAATGTTTTAAGGTAAAGATAAATTTAATAGTGAATATATTATACCGACAGGTAAGTACATACATACTGCTTGCCAGTCCAACGAAGGGGTGTGTCGCAGCGAGCCAAAAAGTCCACTCTTAATGGAGCCTTTTTGGAGCAGCGCTGAAAGCACTGCGTGGAAAGAGGCTCATAGGTTGGGAAAATGAAATGGAGAGGGCTACCACATGATAGTAATACGAATGTCATGAGAAGAAGCTAAAAAGAAAATTACCTTTAAAACCTTGATTAGTTACTAGACCTTATACAAAATAGAAAAGCGTCAGAATAGAAAATATCGCACCTATGACACAGTCATGAGCCCATAGAGATAAAGCTTCGAATATGAAAATCGTCTACAATAAACGAATACAATATAATAAAATTTAATTTTTACATTAGTCTTCCAAAATCTTCAAAGGCCATTTCTCATATCAAAAAATCTCTTTTAAAATTATTTCAAGACCCTATTATAAAGAATAAAATAACTGCTCTTCAGAGGCCGTTAATGTAAACTGTGGGTATTATTTAAGGGTGTAATTATGGAAGGCTATTAACCCCACTGACTGCCACTTTGATTATCTCTGGAGCACCGGGCACCTTAATTGCCTAGATACAGATTACAATGGCAATTATCTGCAGATGTTAATGTCTAGATCTTGCGTTCTTTTGTTTTTTCTTCGCGCAGATGTGTTATGTTTTACAAAACTTAATATTTGCTTAGGTACTTTTTAGAGTATCAGTAGGTCACTCTTTCTTAAAAATGTACTGCGGTGGGGCTTAATCAAACGACTTTATTTTATTCAATAGGTACAAAATAAACTTAATTAAATAAAGCAAAATCAAAGTTTTTAGCAACGCATACCTGGACGAGACAGGTATTCAAAAAATATAAATAAGTGTAAATAAAACATCAATTTCATATGACATGTTTATTTAATTATTAAAAAAATAGATATACCTAATAACTAATAACATACATAACGGATAGAAAAAAAAATCAAATCTAACTTATAGGTAAAAAATACCCTCTTACTCAAAGCAGAGCAGAGTGCCTAGGAGGCTGGCAGAGTTGCCTCTTTGGATCGCTATACTGATCCTTTGCGCAAAATAGTTGCCAGCCCTCCTGTCGCCTGTAGCCTCGAATAGGCGCCTTGAGAGGTATTTGAGGAACATTTTCCCCTCGGGATTCCAGCAACCTAAAGTTTTCTCAGCGAAAGGCAAGAAAATATAGCTGTTACCCAATCCCTGGTACCTCATTTTTTTCTGACTCTGCTCAATCTGCAGCCGCACCTGCGCGGCAGGAAGACTCCCGGATATGTGAGGGTGCCAAAAAGAAATAGTAGTTGTAGTGGGATCACACACAATGACGCACTGACGGAACGGCAGACGTCAGTCCGTCCGTGCGGATTGATACACCGTGTGTTCTTCTACGTGCAGTTTCATACAACTCCTTGCATCGGAAATGAAGGAACTGACGTCTGCTGCTCCGTCAGTGCGTCATCGTGTGTCACAGCTCTAACTGACAGACAACGCAAAGCCTAAATCGCTAAAAACAAAGACATTAACAAAATTTGGAATATAATATTCTACAGAGGATGTAGGGGTGTGCACTGAGAAAGGATTTTTCTAAAATCTACACTAATAGGGTTATTCCTCGCCGACGAAATCGTGGGCAAAAGTTCGTGGAATAAAAAACCTTTGCTACTTACTAACTACTAACTTTTGGTAACGGTTCAGGATCACCTTCGTCATTTTGCGCCCTTGCCGATTGGCACCCTTGCGTCTGTCCCCGGCCCGACCCTGTTAAAACAAGGTGAAACTAGTTCCAACTTGTCCTAAGCACAGGATACGGTAGACCATCGCTTAACTGCGTACGAACTTTCAGCACAGACACGACGACGACGCCTGAATTTCAGATTCAGTTTGTGTAATGAAGTCACGTGGAAATCGACTGAACTTTGTACAGTAAGATTGACTCACCATTAATCGAAGGATGAGCAAATTGAACGACAGCCCATGTTGCGAATTTCTTCCGAAAGCAAAGCTGCGTAAGTGTTTTACAATTATGATGGACTGGGACGGACGGAATGGATATTATTATTACGATGACGGTTCGATAGCTCAGTCAGTCCCATTGACTTACCAACTACTGGACGTCAGGTGGAAAAGATCCACTCTCTAAAGTGTCCGAACAAAAAGAGCACCAAAATGTATAAAGAGAACCAATTACGCAACAGTCTTCGTTTGATGCGCCGACTATGCGCACTATATGACGCCGTGCCGCAATGGGGTAAAAACTACGCAAGCAAAATGAAAAAGAATTTTAAGCTTTTTAAATATTTTTAGTTGGTTTAAATTGGTATGTGTATGTTAGTCTCGGACACTTTTATCGACAATTTTGTACTAGGCCCGGCGTCCATTATTTGATATGTCAATGGTCGGTACAGTGAACCTGCCTGATGTGCTGATCGCGGGTTCAAAATAGTTCAAAGCTCGTTACTGGCAACTATTTGTATGTTGATTAAGAATGTTTGGACCAGAGTCATGGACGTTTGTATCCATTATATATTCAATAGCCTATACTATAGTCTTCGTTTTCTAGTGATCATTATACAAATCTGGGCTAGACTCTGGTACTTTCAATGGGAATACATAATCTGTGTGACTATCACTCAGCCACAGTATAAAAAGAGTATTTATTACTACATATAACTCAGCTGCAGAAACGCTCATTAAAGTTAATCCTCCATTAAATCTTTACTACGTCAAGAAAACAAAAAGTAACAGCCAGAGATTTAAAGGAGGATTAACTTTGATGAGCGTTTTTGCAACTGAGTGTAATGCTACGTTCACACGCACGCCGTGCAGCCGGCAAGCTTAAGAAGTACGCTGTACATTGACTCGTCTGTTAAGTGATTGTTACTATTTAACTTTATAGAAGCCTCAATGTACAGCGAACTTGCCTAAGCTTGCCGGGCTGCAAGGCGTGCATGTGAACGCGGCATTAGTCTTAAGCAGCGATTAGATTACCCAACATGCAATGCCGATTTCAGTATACACTGTCTGATTTGTTCTTTCTATTTTAAAGAGTAGCGATCAAAGCTAAGTTATACACATATGCCGAAATTAACCCTAAATGTAGGTAAGGTAATGTAATCGCTGCTTAAGATATTTGTTTATAATTAGTCTCTTCATTCTTTTAGTTGTCTCATACAAAGCTTGTAGTGACTGACGAACGATACAATACAGACTTTAGACCCCTTTTGAGCGAAGTACCTAAAATGCACCATGCCTATGAAGCAAAATGCCTTGATTCAATGTCTAAAACACAGGATGCCCTTAGGATGCCTATGAAGTTTTAATGTCTATAATGTTTTAATGTCTACGAAGCAAAATGCCTATGTTGTTTAATGTCTACAAAGTATAATGCCAGTGCCCCGGTGCTAGTTAAATCCTACAAAGCTTGATTCTTTTGGTAGTTTTTTATATAATTTGGTGGTTTTGGTTCTTTTGGTAGAATTTGGTAGTTCTGCATTGCAGACGCCCACACAGCCAATAGTATATGTCGTCTATGTCAATGCAGCCAATACAAAATAGTTCCTCATTAAGGAGACACTCGCAATAAGACGAGCGAGACAACGAGCTCCAAATATTAATTAGCACCCTTTGTTCGACATCGTCTGTATTGGAATTATTCTCGAGCGTTCGTTAATGGAGGCTTACAAAAATCTCTCTGATTGAAGCTTCGTTATCTATCGAGAAAGTCCTTTGTTGCTTCGGAATAAGGCAGGGATTAGAATTCGTGGTTATTTCTGAAATAGTTTGCAAACAGAATGCGGGATTTGGTAATCGGTTGGTATTTTGGTTGATCGATGGGAGATGCTCACACAAAGAAGGTTGAAATAACGCTGTTTTGATAAGATAAAAAAATGTTTTAATGAATAAATGCAAAACTAGACAAGAGTTAGTATAAAATCGAGAGCAGAATCGAATCGTGACATTTTTTCAAAAAAGATGTGCCAGAATACTGGACTGGAAAACGAAGCACATAGAAGGACCATTATAAAACAAAACTTGGCACCTAAATTTGATAACTTTCTACATTGCAAACTAAAATCTAACTGCAAAAATTTCCTTAGATCTAAAGCACATAACGGCAGAGCTCAAGTGTCATTAAAAAACGTATGAACTGGTGGTCTCTGGTCACTAACTGCAGATAAAGCCATTACGAGTATGAGAAACAAGTTTCAAGTGTTCTAGCTTCAGTTTGAGTACAACTGTCGTAAATCCCGTAAATGTATGTCTTCTAGATTCATAAATAGTTAGGATAGGATAGTCAAATATGACCAATAACCATTGACACGAAAAGAAGAAGATAGGTACATACTTTTCTCACCTCCGGACGGAAAGCGTCACTCGGCACTCGGCTTCGCCTCGGTCAACAATTACATGAGATTTGAGACCTTTCTTATTTTCCTGCCCTCGGTGTGTAACCTACTATACATAAACTCACGACCATAATCCATAGGGTAACTAGAAACCTTGCTACAAACTACCTGTCATCCTTTGTAGCGTGAAGCTGTTAAAAGGCTAACTTTATAACATAATATTTCAAGATGGAATGACGTTTGAAGTAGTGATAGGTGTCTATTTTTGCCTGCAACATTGCATAAGAAACCATATCCCTTAGTCGTCTCGTACAACAGTCACTGAAAGAAATGGGGTGATAAATTCTACAAGATTTCTAGATTCATGTTGTCTGGGGTTTTACATGTGCCGTTTTAACCGAAAAAATAATCTTAGCAAAAAATTCAAAACGGTGCATTTTTATAATAATATTGATTTCATAATTCCGGTTGCATTTTTACCAAATCTTTCGTCCAATTACTATAATGAATTAAATTATATTTTTAGAGTGTAATAACACCAGTAAACGTTACCGTTTGTGGTTCTAAAAGAAATTGACTCCTTTCAAATCTTTATTCATAAAGTTTCATGCAATAAAATAGTGCCACATTGTCTGCAGGAACGAGATAAAACTGCTTTTGTAACGAAGTAGTCGAAATCTATCTACTATCAGCATATCCATTGTCAAAGAGATAATCTAGTTCCTATCGAAATGCCAGAATCTAGTCCAAACTTATATTATGGTGACTAGGTTATCACCGCTCTTGAATTTGTCACTGAGCTCGCAATGTCTTTTCTATCGATTACTTATTTCTACGCGACAGGCACAGTACGAGTTTCGAAGCGAAGTAAGTACCCAGCCATCGAGACCGACGGTCCACGACGATGTGTGAGCCTGCAATTACTTCTGGTTAAAGAATATTTAATATGTTTCTCATTTCGACATTGTAATTTTTAAAAACTATTTTACAATTTAGTTTAAAATGCTTATACTGTGTCAGTGGTAAGGTAGGTGGACGACAGATGCTACCGATGCTAAGCGTTCTTACAGACATACGTATAATATACAAGGTGTTGCATAAGTAAAAATAAAATATTTAAAACTTTTAAGGGGGTTGTTTAGACCGCCAAACTGAACAATTTTCTCGATGGGACCAACATCAAAATCGCGAAAAAAAAAAAGATATCCCATACAATATTATAGCTGTTGTTATATTGTTATTTATCCTTACGTTTGTTTAATAAATACTGAAAGATTGCTCTTTAAAAAAAAAAAAAATATTATAGCTCTAGTCGATTTGTAGAGTATGGAACATCATTTTTTTTCGCGATTTCGATATTGGTCCCATAGTAAAAGTTGTTCAGTTTGACGGTCTTAACAACCCCCTTAAGAGTTTTAGAAATTTATTCTTACTTATGAAACACCCTGTATAGGTACAGAAATACGTATAGAAATTGTGAATGATTAATTGGGTCCCATTGATATACTTACGTCAGTCATTTTAATCATATTTCACTAAGCTTAGACTAATCAGCATAGATAAATTTAGCTCGACTCATTTTAACTTTCCCATATTATTATGTGTACTTAACTCAGTTTTACAAAAATATACCAAATGCGTACTTTATTTCTGTTTCTATTTCTTTAACGTCGTCATAAAGATGTAAACATAAAGCGGAAATAAAAAAAGTAAATGTTGACAGAAATGCCGAAAACAATCATTTAAAAACCCACAACCGAAATAACAGGTACTAAAGAAAATCGTGTGAGTAATTTGCCAAATGTGTTCCTAACAAAAAGGGGAAACAACAAAAAAATACCAAATAAGTACCTAGTAAAAGAATATTTGTTGGGCAAAGTAACCTGTAATCAAATCAGAACAAATCGAAAATGGAATTCGTAAGTCTCACGAGACCGTTGGGTATGTACCATTCATTGAATTGGACCTTTCGGCGGAGACCGACGCGCCGACGCCGACCGACGTGGGTGGGTAGAGCTATGTTTTTTTTCTGCTGGACAGCTGCTGATTATTTTAGAACTTAATTTGTACTATATTTTTATAATGTCAGGAATTCTAATTCTTCTGTGGTCCAAAGGAACATTTGCGCACAGAAATTTTTAAGACGTCGTCTCTTATAGTGTCAACTAAAATGCCCGTATTAAATAGAAAAAGATTAAGTAGAACTCACTAACAAAAAAGCAATTTGTCAATTATTTGTTCGTTTAATGTTTCTCTGGTTAATCTTTCTATTTATATTACATTTAGCTCATGTCTCTGACGGTTCGCAAAAACTGGAAACTGTGAAGTTTTAAAATAATATTTTTATTTTAAACCACTCTATGTTTAGAATTATCTGTAACTATTCGAACTACGGAAATAATAATAATGTTCGTGCCGAATGCAATCGAGATCAATCTATATAGGGTCATTTTAAATTAGTTGGCGAAACTGAACCAGGGCACTTGTTAATGATAATAGATTGCATTAACACAATTATTATTATCGTTCGTAAGGTACGCGCAGTGCGTGCAGTACGCGAGACGCGGGTGGACATTGACCTCAGAATCATATACCTAATCGAGCGGGGATCATTACCACGCAATTGTTTTCAGTAACAGATACCAAATGCGTTTCTTAAGTTTCGCCAACTAATTAAATTTAAATTTAATCTTATATAAGTATAGGGTTCTTATAATATACCGATGGTTCTTTACGGGGATGATCAGACCAACACAATTGAGACCAACATCAAAATCACGAAAAATAAAGCAGTTACTTGACCCAAATGTGGGGAAAGTAGATTTTTTTTGTGGTTTCAATGTTGGTCCCATAAAGAAAATTGTTTAGTTTGATGGTCTGATAATATTAAGTTCCTAAATAAAAACCCTCAGCATATTAAGTTCGACCCCGCGTATACGTCCCACTGCCATCGCAGGGCTAGCATTCATTAATTATGGCATGCATAAAGGAATAAAGACTGAGGCAAATCTCGATTTTTCTGTTTTTGTCGGGGGTATATAGGGTCCTTCTTAATATGCTAATTGCTAACACTTCTTTAAAGGGATGATCAGATCGTCATACTGAACAACTTTGTCCATGACACCAACATCGAATCATCTCCTTAAAAAAGTGTCAGCATATTTATACCATGGTATACAGGGAGAAATTTATATCATTTGCATCCTTTTTAATTAAGAGTCTACCCATCAAATTAACCCAATTTTATTAATTTTTTTTACAATTACTTGCGGTCCCCGACACATTAATTAACCTAAAATATCTTAAAGAGAGTAAAGAAGTAAAACATACCTTTGCTTACATCAAAAATAATAGGTGACCGCATTATTTTTTCATTTTTTAATGTTCGTTTTTGGCGTTGGGGGTTTTTTAAATTTGTAATTTAATGTTATTTCATAATTTTTAAAGTTACATGAAAACTACTGAACCGATTTTCATAAAACAAAGCTAAAACACTTTCGCATAAATTAATATTCTACGAAACCACGAACGGACATAAACTTATAACACCCGTCTTATTTTGTCGCAATTTTTAAAGTAACTTCAAAACTGCTAAACCGATTTTCATGAATCAATGCTAAGAACATTTTTGCATAAATTAGCTTTTTATAAAAAAAAAACCCATCGAAATCGGTCTACCCGTTTGGGAGCTACGATGCCACAGACAGACAAAAACTTTTAACACCCCTCTTTTCTTTATTCGCAATTTTTAAAGTTACTTCAAAACTGCTGAACCGATTTTCATGAAACAAAGCTAAGAACACTCTCGCAAAAATTAGCTTTCTACTTGAAAAAACCGCATCGAAATCGGTCCACCCGTTTGGGAGCTACGATGCCACAGACAGACAGACCGACAGACAGACAGACCGACATAGGCGTCAAACTTATAACACCCCTCTTTTTGCGTCGGTGGTTAAAAAGTTGTTCAGTTTGATGGGTAGTTTAGGGATGCTAATGATATAAATTTCACCCTGTATAATTATGTGTCTTTCACATAATTATACAGAGTGAAATTTATATCATTAGCATCCGCCGCCATTAGGGCCGCCCTAAAATAACGTTGCGCTGCTTTGTGGAAGTAGAGGCTAAAAGCCTCAACATGACCTGGGAGGATATCTACAGTGCTGCCCAAAGATCGCAACCGGTGGAGAGCTATTATCCGAGCCCTATACCCGACGTAGGGGTAACAGGAATAGAAGAAGAAGAAGAATTAGTGCGTTCACACACGATGACGCACTGACGGAGCAGCAAACGTCAGTCCGTCATTTGTGAAGCAAGGAATTGTATGAAACCGCACGTAGAAGCACACACGGTGACGCATTGACGCACCAGGTGTAGTTCTATGGACTGACAATGACGCACTGACGGAGCAGCAAACGTCAGTCCGTCATTTGTGAAGCAAGGAGTTGTATGAAACCGCACGTAGAAGCACACACTGTGACGCATTGACGCACCGGGTGTAGTTCTATGGACTGACAATGACGCACTGACGGAGCAGCAAACGTCAGTCCGTCATTTGTGAAGCAAGGAGTTGTATGAAACCGCACGTAGAGGCACACACGGTGACGCATTGACGCACCGGATGTGGTTCTATGGACTGACATCTGCCGCTCCGTCAGTGAGTCATCGTGTGTGAACGCACTCATGTGATATGCAAGCGAACACTGATGCTTCCTTTTCAATGCAGTCAATAAAAAAATCGGCAATAGCAATGCGTGATTGCTATTGAACCGTTTCATATCAAATAATTTCCTGAAACAAGTCTACTGGAAGTCCATTAACTCCTTTATGGCCTAACATCGTTTGCGGGCAGAACTTAATTATGGTGTGCAAAATAAATTGCTTCTGCGGAATTTAATCGCAACCTCACATGCAACGTAGAATGCACTTATATTTATTGTTTTAGCTTTATTTTTGATAGCTACACATTTGTTTTATCAGAAGTTTTTTTGCATATTTGCATTTGTCGCGTTTATAGTATATTACACACCGATGGCAGGATCGGCTTCGTCTCGGTCAACAATTACATGAGATCTGAGGCGCTTTTTTATTTACTGCCAGAGGTTAGTATACTATTTTTCTCCTCGACGAAGGTGGAAAGCGGCAGCTTTGTTTAACGCAGTGGAACGAAAATTGACACTTTCCGTCCGGAGGGGAGAAAAAGATATTTAAATTACCGATACGTTAGCGTAATAAATACAAGAATAACTTTTCGCATAATAATTATGTACTTGCTGCAATTTCAATAAAAAATTAATTAAGCAATCTATTAAAATAATACCGTAACCTATAACAGTCCAGTGGAAATGTCCAAACGATTTTAAAACATTTAAAGCGTTTTCCTGTAAGTCTAATTTTATTTTATCATTTTGCTCGGTAAATGTTTCAAATGTGCAGAAATAGTTTTCAAAAGCTGCTACACGTCCCCGTCTATAAAATACGATATTTTATTTAAAACTGGTTCTTAAAATTGCAGCGATTTATTAACTGCTAGCAGTTTGTGGCCAAGTTTTTCGCATTAAACCTTAATTGCTAAAAGAGTTAAGAAAAAGTTTATGGTTTTAGTAACTGCTTTGGTTTTAATTTTATGTCTATGTTCTTTTAATATAAATATTAAAGCATGTCCACGACTATTTTCCCCAAGGGGTTAGTCAGAAAGGATTTTTATGAAAAACAAACGGTGTGAAATTTTCCCAAATCCACGCGGACGATATGTCGCAGGAGCTAGCCCTATTTTTTTAAAGATGTAAGTGAGCTGTGTTTGTAGGCTACCTTTCAGTATATTAATATATTATTCCTTCAGGTACCTAACCCATCTTTGACGACTTAGTGCGTTCTCACACGATGACGCACTGACGGAGCAGCAAGCGTCAGTCCTTCATTCGTGAAGCAAGGAGTTGTAAAGCCTGACCAGAAATATAAAAAACCTGGTTTGGGGGCGCTGCAATCGACTATAACCTTTAATGTCAGTGTTCCAAGTACAAAAACTAGTTCCAATGATTTTCCGCAACATGGCGAGGTTTTTTATTTTTCTAGTCGGGCTTTTAGTCGGGGAAAAATACGGTTTAAGATTGCATTAAAGACACTCTAGTAAATTGTGTTTGAACGTATATCTGTATTAGTTTATAACACTTTTTTCCAGATTTCGTGGTTATACAGGCACAGGAACCTGAGAAATACCTAAAAATCTATATAAATGTACAAAGGGCGAGCTTATTTCTGAAGATATTTCTTCCAGCATACCAGCAAAAGAGACAGTTAATTATCACAAGGCAAATTTAATGTGTACAAACAAACAGTAAATAATTATGTTTTGAGGTTAACATTTTTTAAGACTTACAAAATATTCAATATCTACTCAAATTTACGATATTAACCGGGGATTATTATTGTTATAAGTAAAACGTATTGAGCGAAGCCGTCCTGTACAAAATCACCAGTTTTCCATTTTTTGTTTATACCTAAATTTAATATTTTGTAAATGTCTTAATTATTCAATAATTCACAATAAAAAATCGGGGATTTTTGATAATTTATGTTTTCCGGGCATGTATCTACTATATTTCAAAAGAATCCCCTAAAGTGCAATTAATGCACCATACACAAATCCGTAGATTTCCTAGAGTATTTAAGAAACCGCACGTAGTAGCACACACGGTGACGGATTGACGCACCGCGTATGCTTCTACGGACTGACGTCTGCCACTCCGTCAATGCGTCAACGTGTGTGATCCCACTAAACTGTGTGGCTGCCGGTTACAGTATCTGAACCCCACCTCTGATCGTATCGGTCGGTCTCCCGTTCCATCAGATAATATACAAAGTGCATCTGTGTTTAGGGAATACACTTATGCACTTCAAAATACCCTGCGTACCTGACTGCTTTTATACAGGGTGTTAGCGTAAACAGTTGCATTACTTTAAGGGGGGATTGTACCCATGATACTGAACAACCTGTCCTTAAGAAACCTATAGGAAATTCGTAAACATTTTTTTGGACTTCCCATACTAAGTGCAATCAATTTATCGAAGTTTTGTTTGCGAATTTCCTATAGGTAGTTGTTCAATATCATAGGTACAATCACCCCTTATAGTAATGCAACGGTTTACCCTAACACCCTGTATAAAGATTAGCAGTCGCCGAAGTCGAAATCAACTAAGAATCCGTCATAATTAAAGTTATTCCAGAAAACATACTTCTCCCTTGATTTGGAAGGGTTTCACGAGGTAAATGTTTCGGGAAAACCTGTTGTCTTAAACTAACGATCGCATTGCCTTTCAAAATGATTAGAAACTATGTTTCAGGATAAAAAATAAAGTATTTATATCAAACCTTATTAAAAAGAAAAGTTTATTTCGTTCTCAATTTATTGCTGTGAAAAAGTTACTTTTCCGTCGCACTTTTTTGTTGCTGACTTTCTGAAAATATAAAACCTTCGCCACAGTTTCCAATGGTAGCTGGTCGGTCTTTTAAAAAGCAAAACTGCAGAAATAACTACCGAGTCATATATTACTTCGCGTAAAGTTTCATGCTGTATGTACCTACAGTGCTAACCGCCACAGTGACGGCTTGGGGTGCATACATCCTTCGATCAAAGTAAAACATACATCAGTGACTAGGGTACACAGTTGCATTACTTTAATGGATACGTTTTACCCATGTTACTGAACAACTTTCCCAAATGTACAAAAGGAAATTAGAAAAAAATAATGTCAACTTTTCATACAAACGATCGATCGATTGCATTTATTATGGAAAGTCCAATTTAAGGCTTCCGCACATTGCAGCGATATTATCGACAGCGATATCGCGACACCTTACACACTGCAGCGATTCCGCGATTCGCGTCACGCATGCGCCCTTCACTGAATGTAGTAGAAAGAGATTGCGTCAGGTTGCGATAATATCACGGCAGTGTGTGCGATCGAGCGCGTCCCCATACAAAATGTACTGAGAACAATTATCGCAAAATAGCAGCGATATTACCGCTCGATAATATCGCGGCAGTGTGTAGGATCGCGCGCTTCCCCATACAAAATGTACTGAGAACAATTATCGCAAAATCGCTGCGATAATATCGCTCGATAATATCGCTGCAATGAGCGGAGGCCTTTATTTAGTTTTTAATTTTGAAAATTTCCTATATGCTTGAGCTTTGTTAGGAAAAGTAGTTCAGTAACATCATCACAAGAACTAAGAAAAGAAAAGTATAATTATGCGATTGCAACGTTCCAACGAACCTATTACTCCTATTAGACAAATACGTAGCTCCCAAAGACAAACCTTGTTTTAGGAAAATAATCCTTTATGGTGTGATCATAAATTGCACAGTCCTAAAGCCAGCACTGCGCTCAGTACAAAAGTACGTACAGCCGGTAACAGGTGGAGCAATATGCAAGCCAGCGTCTCGTTTCAAATGAAACTGGCGTGAGCGAGCTACCAGCTAGGAATCTGCGAAGGCGGCATCGGCTGTTATGAGCTTTCTTATTATGTTAATAAATATGTTATCAAATCAGCTGGGTTGTTTCCGTCTTTGAATATAGGCCACTGTATTTCTTGAGAAGCGTCAAAAGGTTAGGGTATACTATACACTGTAGTATTTTTGTATCAATGGATAGCAAAGCTTGTAGTGGATACTGTTAGTGGACGAAACATGACTACCTAGCTGGGGGTGCATGGGGTGCGTAACACCCAGGCATATATCCTAGGAGGCACTGAATTCTTGAAACTGGGCGGTACGTAAAAGGAACTCATTTTAACTGACAAAATACCAACCAAAATACAGAACCGTCCGTCCATCTGTGTGTCTGTCTTATTTATTTCTGTAACTTTTGAACCGTTATAGCTAAACAGTTGAAATTTTCATAGAATGTGAGTCATTACGGCGGCGGATTTGCCAAAAAATAATAATAATATCAAAAAAATTATATTTAATGGGGTCCCTCATCAAGAAACTATAGTGGTTATCAACGCTTTTTCTTCTCGCTCTATATAAAACGGTCTCACATACAAGCGTCAAACTTGGTGGAATTATAGAGCAAACTCTACAGTACAGCAACAAATAATAAGTGCTACTTCTATAAGGCGAAGTCGGGTTCTTTGTTCTGTGGTCCTAACTTGCCTGACTATAGTTGCCTTCAGGAACTAAAGAATCGATGCTCCAATTGATTCGACACTCGATCGATCTGATATTCGATGCTCCGTCTTCTACTTGCACAGCCACATCCAAAGCTTACCGCATCGCGAACAAAGACTAATGATTCAAGTTTTCCGTCGTGTGTAACAAGTATTTGTCAAGGTCTGTCGACACTTAATCTTGGCGAACACCGTTTTGCTAAGCAGACGTAAAGGAGCACAAAAGTTACCCCTGATTCGTGCTTAGGGAAGTCTTGCGAGTGGCTAAGTTCACGTTTGGGAGTCGGTTTTATTATAAAGTTTTATTGTATGACATTTGGAATTCCCTTATTAGAATAGACGTGATTTCTTTCTGTGGTTGCTGTACGGTTTCTTTCAGAGCGTCTATTCACTTAAATGAGTTGATAGTATGAGTATACAGGGTGAAATTGAAATCATTAGCAACCCTTTTAAACTAAGAGTCTACCCATCAAACTGAACAACTTTTACTATGGGAGCAAACCAATCGGAGCACAAAAAAAAATCAGCTGTCCCATACATTTGAGTCGTGTAGGTAGCGACGGCGGGTGCAGTTTAGGACAGCAGATTTTTTTTTGTGCTCCGATTGGTTTGCTCCCATAGTAAAAGTTGTTCAGTTTGATGGGTAGACTCTTATATCAATTTCACCCTGTATATTGATAGAGTTGAGAGTTCAAACCATTAAACTGAACAACTTTCACTATTGAAGAACAATTTTATAAATGTGTGGTTTTAGTTGTAGCAAAGCGACTCCAAAATATGGAACAGCAGATTTTTTTAAATTTCATTTCGATGCTGACTGCATATTGAACGTTGTTTAGCTTGATGGTCTAAACTCTTTTAAATATTACTAGGGTGATAAATATGATATGTTACACCTTGTATACATTGTTGGCTACTGCTTGATAAGTATAATGTGGAGTTACTAAGCCGTTTCTATGAGACGCTTAGGTATTTCCCACTTGACTAATTTTCTAGTTTAACTTACAAGTCTCGACTCAATTATCTCAACGTAAACTTCTATGCGGGATTTCCATAACTTGTACAACACTTCGGTAGTACAAATGCGATTCTACTTACAAAATGGAGATTGTCTCTGTTGCATTAACAATTGTTTTTAAGCTCCACAAATCTGTTCTAGGTCCGCGTATTTCTGAAGTAGGGATAAGCAAGGGATACAAAAGGGAGATGACCCTAACATAAAAACCAGTGGGTACAAAACCCACGGTGCATTTGTGTTATGTATTTACCAAAACAATGTTTGGTATGTACCTCCAAAAATATATAATTCACTAGGGTTAAATCATAAGCTATCAAACAAAAAAAGTTTCATCAAAATCGGTTCAATGGTTTTTGCGTGATGCTGATACAAACAAACTAATCCAACAAAAATTACAGTTTTATAATAGCATAGATTTATTTTATTTCATTTAAGTATGTTACAAAATATAGTCAGCTTCAGGTCAAGATATGAATGGCCAGATGTGGATTTTATATTAAAATTTTATGGTAATTAAATGCTTCCCACATTTTTAGATTCACAGGCTCATAATATAGTAGTGAAACGATAATGCAACTCTTTGGCCCCATTTGAACTGCCCAAAGTTGAAACCTTTGATAATTGATAGACCTTATTACCAATAGTAACTTTTACTAAAGCACCCGAAAAATCTTTCCCGTTAAAAAAAAAGATATGATCAATAGTTTCAAAGATTTTAGAACCAGAAGGTTCTAAACCCTCCGGCTTCATTTTATTTTATTCAGAAACCAGGAATGTTACAAAATTCGCTAGACTATGCACTCCGCTCGATTGAAGAGTATTTTTATCTCACTGTGCACTCCTAGAATGTATTTTGTGCCAGACAGCTTGAGTCAGCGCATTCTAGAATGTGGGCGTTGACCTTTATTTCCTTCATTTGTTCACGTCTCCTCAAGTTTTGAGTAAAGCATTTTAAAGAGCTTTCGTTTTGAATGTTAGAATTGTAACGACTTGGTGGTTTATCAAGATATTCTTCAAGTAAATGTAAACAAGTTAAGCATTATTGACGCAATACTATTATCATCAGCCGATACAGGATGTAACAAAACACCCTAGTAATATAATACTTAATGGGGTGCTTCAGACCATCAAACTGAACTACTTTCACTATGGAGCCAACTTCGAAATCGCGAAAAAAAGGTTACAGGGCACAGGCCTAGGGCGTTATCCATCACGCGTGCTCAATGCGTATTGGTTTTCCTCTTCAGCGTATGCAGGTTTAGTTTAGTTAGAAAAATGGCATGTCGTCCGTGCGGATTCGAACCCGGAGCCTCAAAATTGAGCTTCCATTCCTCTACACCCCACTGACGCGACTCGCTTGTAGTACCGTAGTTCCAGTTTTAGCAAACAAAAAAAGCACTGAAAAACGGATGAAACTGACACAAAAATCTCAAAAAAGCACTGTCCATACTAAATGCTGATCGAACCTATCTATGAAAAGTCGATTTTTATGCAAATTTCCTATAGGTTTCTTAAGGAATGTTGATCAGTATCGTGAGTACAATCACCCCTTAAAATAATGTAACTCGTGTTTACCCTAAGTGCGTTCACACACGATGACGCATTGACGCAGCGGCAGACGTCAGTCCGTCATTTGTGAAGCAAGGAGTTGTATGAAACCGCACGTAGAAGCACACACGGTGACGCATTGACGCACCGGGTGTGGGTCTAGGGTTCTATGGACTGACATCTGCCGCTCCTTCAGTGCGTCATCGTGTGTGAACGCACTAACACTCTGTATATTTCTGTTAATTACAAATGGGACATACTTTAATGAGTTGTCGTCGCGACTGGTCGAAGTGTCCGGCGACCGAAGGGCTGGCGCTTACCTCGGGCAACGCATTTCGATTGCCATCCAGAGAGGTAATGCCGGCCGCCAGCGTCGTCGGCACTCTCCCGCAAGACGGCAGCCTCGAGCACATCTTCAATTTAGCATGAGCCGAGTAGAAGATGTGCTCGGCGGCATTTTCGCTCTCTTTTTGTTTTTATTCCTTTTTTTTATGTAAATTTTTAAGTTTGGTATTATTTAGATTAATTTAGGTATTATTTAGATTAATTATGTATTATTTAGATTAATTTGAGAGTGTGTCTATTAACATGTTGTAATGTTGAAATTTGTAGCCAAAATAGGTTTTGCTTTTACAAGCTACAAAAACCTGAAGAACTTCCAATAACAAGCTGAACATAATTCAATAGTTCAACATAAAAAATATACTTAGGTCTAGCTAAAAAGCACGAAACTGGTAGGTATTACCTTCTTGGGCTGTATCCAAAAGGTTGTTTGTCGAATGTCGCGAAGAGATTTATTGAGGGGCAAACTGTCGTAGCGTACATCGTCTCGAGTTGGAATCGCTTCGAAATATTTTTATCTGTTATCGAAATTCAATTTGTACGATAGAATAGCGGTACTTAAAATGCAGTTTAGAAGATTGCGCTTGTCTGCAGCAGGGCTAAGAATATGCTTTGTGACAAAATGGGAAAGCTTGAGATGTAGTTTGGGCGCGTACTCTGGCGTACGCAAAGTGACAAGGTAGAGATACAATATATGTATTTTCTCCGTCTCTTATATTTTAATGTATGTACTGTGGTCCGATATTATGCTGAACAACATGTACATCCTATAATGCTGAATGATGTAGGTGTTACTATAATGCAACTACATGGGTGCTGTAATCGAATAGGTTTATTTAGATATAAATGTACAATGACGCATTAACGGTGCGGCAGACGTCAGTCCGTCATTTGTGAAGCAAGGAGTTGTATGAAACCGCACGTAGAAGCACACACGGTTCGTCAATCCGCATCGTTTTACTACTCCTTTCTACACAAATGACGGACTGAGGTCTGCCGCTCCGTCAATGCGGGCACCTGTTATGATAAAAGATTGCATTTTCAATGTTTATAATTGGTATTGATGATTAACACAATTATTAGTATAGTACGTATCGTACGCAGAGCGCGGCCGGCGGGCGAACATTGACCTCAGAATCATATGATCGAGCGGGGGGGGGGGGGGGGGGTATTACAACGTAATTGTGCTTAGTAACAGATACCAAATGCGTTTGTTAATTTCGCCAACTAATTAAATTTAACCTTATATATCATATAAACTACTTTGTAGGTACCTACGTCTTGCAGTATGTATTGTCTTTTCACGTAGCAGTCTAATGCGAACACATATACCACATAATTCAACCGAAAATTTCCCATGTAGGTAACACACAAAATGTTATTGCTTTATACAACAATATAACCCAATAAAGCCTTAACAAAAAAGCTGTTAGAACATGACTCGCTTTACTTATTCGACTACGAATAACGGAACAAATTTTCACATTTATATTCCGAAAGTATAATATTTATCATAAAGTACTTTACCATAAATTTATGCAGCATACAAAATCCATTTAACTTTTAGGGAAAGTCATCTGTAAAAATTCAATTTTTATTTGAACATAACGATATTCATGCAGGCTGAGAGGCATCGTTTCTATGACGATACTCGTTTATAACAGGCTCTAGGCATAGGTAGCCTCAGTTTAACGCTAGCTCGTAAAATTATTAAAGTTCGTGCAATAAATGATTTAATTTTTTTTATTTTTTCTGCCTGAATAAATGTGTTTTTTTCTATTAGGTATTTTTACTTTAGTAGTACTACTTTTTTCAAATGTTTGTTTTATTGGTGAAAACTTTTATTTTTATTTCACTCAGGATGTACAGTCAGCTTCTAAGAAATCTGACCACTCTGTCTAACTCTTTATAAGCGCAAAGGGGTTCGATTTATATGATGCTGACTGTATTATAAAATTAACTATTATTGTGATTGTAAACTGTAAGTTATCCGAATAAAATAAAATAAATAAGAAATAAATTGTATACCTACTACCAGGTAGTCACAACACAAATTCAATGACAAACAATACTTAATCTCCAGGCTTGAGAGGAGAGTAAATAATTAAAGGGCTATTTTTAATTAAGTGCCGCCATCTTGAACACCTGGGTGCGGATTCCGATTCATTTATATAAAGGAGGGAGTTAATATTGTTTATTGAATATCTAGATGATAAAGTGGATCGTTCCGGCAGAGGTACGATAGTGTGAAACTAGTTGTTGATTTACCCCACAGGGCCCAACTTAATATTAGGTATGCTGGCGGTTTTTTAAAGGGATGGGATACCACACCTCACCCACACTTTCTGGCGGCGCTTTAAGAGAGCCGATATACAACCAACGAGCCTTGAGCCAACATAAAATCTACTGTTCCAGAAACTGTTAATGGCTATTCGACCAAAATGTATGGAGCAGCTGATGTTTTTTCGCGATTTCATAGTGAATCTTGTTTAGTTCGACGATCTGAAGCCTCCTTTAGCTTAAGTTTAAACCGTGTACACTAGTTTTTATTCTGTGGTATAGATGCCCCGCTTGTGTCTCTGCGGAGCAGAACGCTTGTTAGAAACTCCCCCACTCTCGACTCGAGCACTCTGGTCAAGGGGCGTTTTAATCGGAACACTTCGAAGGGAGGTTAACGGTTCTCGAGTGGTACAAACACAAAGCTATAAAAAACTTTGTTATGTTTTCACAAAAGTTGTACGAAAAGTACATATATAAAAAATTATACAAGGCGTTAGGGTAGACAGTTATATTACTTTAATGGGTGATTTAATGAAGGCCCGATACGACCAAACGCGAGTAAATTTTATTCTTAGATTAAGTCGCCAGCTACTATAGAGTAAACTGATTTTGGGTTTTACCAACCCTAATCTATGAATAAATTTTACACGGCCAATTTTGACAGTGTTAAACTTATACCGAGACTAAGGAAATGTCACGAAACTAAAAAATAATAATAAAAAGAAACTTATCAAATTAAAACTGTATAGAGATACATTGCAATAAGTACGGATACAACGACCTCTTTCTTTAGGTGGATTATACATTCGTTCTTTTAGTATGGGTTTAGTGTGGTAGAAGACAAGTGAAGTTAATTTCAGAATAAACGCTAAGAGTAAAATTGTTCCTTGTACTCTTCTATAAATCAAAGTTTGGTCGAATCTGGCCTAAGACAGATAGAGAAATAAAAAGAAATCGACTTTCATACAAACGTTCGATCAGATGATAGTATTCAGTAGGTGTTGGAAGTCCATAAAAATATTGCTAAATTCGCATAGATTTCTTAGGGAAAGTTGTTCAGTATTATGGGTACAATCTTCCCTTAAAGTAATGCAACTGTTTACCCTAACACCCTATAATATACTAAATATTAATGCTGAAAAAACCCTTTTCGGGTTTTGCATTCATCTGTAAATACGTTGTACATACCTACTGATAGTGATATCAAACAAAAATGTTTTGTAACATTTTATTGTTAAAATGATTAAATCTCAATTAATCAAAGCAACAAGAAAACACGGTCATAACTCCCTTTACACAAGGTTCATTAATCAAAAGGATCATCCATCATAATTTTTGTAGCAACATCATTGCATAAAATAACATTTACCCAACGACCCTTAAAACCTAAGTACCTACGTCCCACAGCTGATTCCAAAAATGACAAAATTAATTAACATTCTACCCAAGTATATACCCATCTTGAAATAACGTTGAAACACGTTTCAATTTCTGCCAACCTTTAATAGAGCGTTTGAAGATTTTATGTTAATGTCATTTGATTCGATATTGAATTTAATGAGGATTTTTTTAATGTTATTAATAGAGTACAAGAAAATTATTATTAGATTATACGTATTTTACGTACGTATTAAAAACATGTATATTGCCAAATATAAAAAAATGCTATATTATTATTTAAGAGGGCTATTGCAAGCCGAGGCTTATTAATACTGGGACTTCGATCAACAATATACAACTAGATAACGGGTCGCATACAAAATCAAAGAGAAATTCTGTCCTCGTGAATATACAACATTTTTTGTTAACGAACCGAGAAAACAGTCCGAATACATTATAATTTCGACCTCAAAGCAACCATAATTCCTAGTAATTTAAAAAAGGAACACTGCGGCATTGCGAGACGTGCTTACGTTGGCTTTGTTCGAACGCAACTAATTCAAAATAAGACCTCACTCCAATAGTGAGGCGTTATTTGCCGGGACATGTTTTAAGCGCTGACGCGTTATCTAGTTGGATATTGTTGATCGAAGTACTGGGACGATATTGCTGGTCCTATTGTGTTCGCCCCAATTTTTGCACATACCTACTTACTTCCGAACTTATGGTATTTTCTTTCCGTTCTCGGGTATGCAGGTTTCCTCACGATGTTTTTCCTTGTGATAATGACAAATACAACAGTGCATAAATTCCGTGAACGTAGTTACAGGCTAGGTAATCGCCGCCTCGCGATGAGTTGCAAGCTCTCATCCGTATCGGCTATCACCGCTTTCAAACCTATCTTTCATCGCAATGATTGTGGCTAGACTAGAATGAAAATGTCGTTTGTTGAACAACGTACATGATCATATAAGCTACGTCAAAAATTGTCGCCAAATTATGAACCCGAGTTTAGTTTTTTTTTTTAGATTCGTAATCCTGGCTATAACTTTTCATCAAACAGTCTTTATCCGTAATGTCCAACTGTTATTCATTTAATAGACCAAATAAATTTTATTCTATTCACAAAATCGACATTGATTTATTAGTATGGTCTACATAAAAAAGCTAAAGTTTATTGAAACGCCAACAACCAAAGCTACATCATTCAACGGCTTTAGATTTTATAGTGTAGCAATTTAAAATACAGATTTATTGAACAATCCATGTTACAATGGTGACATGGGGAAGCCAGCTTATGTATTTAAAAGCTGACAATAACGTGCTATAACTAGTTTCGGTACCTATATTCTCTTTTTTATGGCACAGAGGCACTCTTTGGTGTAGTGAAGCTTAGGAATTTGAAACGATCACCGAAGTTAAGCATCGTCAGGTCAGGTCAGTCTTTGAGTGGGTGACTTTTTAAGTGGTCTTCTTAACTGAACCTCGGAGGTCTCCGTACTTCGGAAAGCATGCTAAGCAGTTGGTCTCAGAAAGTTCCGTCATATGGCGATATAGGTAGGTACTGACTATTTGTAAAGGCAGGTCGGAGGTCTAAAAGGTGGCATGAAAATTAACTGACCGCAAGTTGACCAATAACTTGCCTCCACCAATACGGATTGGGCCATCTTATTGGAGTAAGGCCCACTCCATCTTATCAATATTTGTGAGGCATTTTCCCTGCAGTAGGACCCTATCCTACAGGCTGTATTTTACGAGTACACTGGAAACTACACTAACTCACGACCGAATTCCCAATTTAGAGTAGTGGATATATTTTTATAAATACCACCCAACTCTTAAGAGTGCAATTGTGGCGACTCACCTGTTATGATTAGATTTTGCAAAGTTGTATCTTCTTTGAAAATAAATGGAAATAAAATAAATATTCACTTTTAGCAGAGTCAGGTTTGACGTGATAAGAGGTGTAACTATATCATCATCTCCCTTTCATCGTTTAATGCTAAACATAAGCCTCTCCCAAGTAACGTCACAAAACTTTTTCTTCGGCCTTCCTCATCCAGTCGGTACCGTTAAGAGTGTATGGAATCTTTTAATAACATTTCACAAATTAAATATAGTTTAAAAAAAATAACGTTACAATACTCAACCCGTTTTTCCCTACCGATCAAAATTCATTAAACACTAGTAACTTTAAAATGGCCATTAACTTGATGAAAACAAAGTGCAGAACTAAAACTATGCGCCAGTAATTTAGTAAGTGGAGGACAAGAAACGAAGGATAATCAATCAAAGTATCAAGTTACAAAGTCCCCTGTAGTTTGTCCGTGGTAATTCTGATATCCGGGTTGAATAATTTTAGTTGAAGACTTTTCAAAGTTTCCAATAAGGTTCGCGGTAAAGGATTAATGCTTTAAACTTGTACACTTTCTAGTGGATATAGTAAAATATACGGGTCATTGGATGGTGACCACTTTTAGATGAGACTAGAGTTAACCCGCGACTTCGTCCGCACAAATTATATACCAGATTTTAAGTCAGATCATATGCCATCAAACAAAAAAAGATTCATCAAAATCGCTTCAGTAGGTAGTTTTTGCGTGATGCGCGAACAAACAAACAAACGGACAAACAGACTTTGAGTCAGGGATACCTAAAAACCATATTGTAACCTTTTTTTATAAATATCTTCAATGCACAGAAATACTTCAGTTATAGTTTTAAACTAAAAAACTTTTGCTATTTAAATTAAAGAGAATAAAAACTTTACCTGTCTCATACATTCTACGTCTAGTAGGTAGTTATGAATTGTATGAAATAGCAGATTTTAAATTTTTTCTAGGGTGTTTTGTTGAGTAATTTTACCGTTAGGAACAACATTAACTTTAAACGATAGCAGAAAAAGTGTCAAATGAAACAACATCAACTAGAGTAACATTTACAATTCCATATTCGGTTTAATTTAATTTAAAATTAAATTTTCCGGTACATTCAAATCGAGATCAAAATCGCTAGCGGTTTCATTTATATCGGACAAGTCCCTTCATTAATTATTTGAATATTTCACGTTGTAAAAGTCTGGGTAAAAATAATGTGAAGAGGATAAACTAGTACCGTTTTATCCATCCAAAAGTATTTCCCTGTTTCCTCTCTGGATATTGATAATGGAGCCTATGTATAAAGAAATAAATAGAAGCAAACCTTACAAGTTTAGTGTAGACCCAGTTCGCCATAATTAATCTATGTAACCTCTGCTATCTCTATGTTTTGCTTTTTTGCATAAGTTAAGTTGCTGTAAGAACTGGGTACCTTTGAAAATGACTAATTTTACTGCCCGTTTTTAGACAACAAATAAAAAAACATACAGACGTGGCCAAAGTATTTCCCTTAATATTCTTGCAATAATTATTAAAATCGGTCGGAGGAAACAGAGGAAGATTTCATCCATTTTATGTAGATACAAAAATCTTTCCGAGCTGCAGTTGTCTCTTTCGCACTCTAGTCAGCGGATTGTGTTAGAGGGGCGGATCGGAGAAATATGTATACCTACCGTTGGAAAAGTGACATATTCTCCAAATTTCTTCGGGAGCCCGCCTATCCTCTTAAGGCTGCACCGAGCCTATTGTGCTGCCCCCAATCGTATTATTTTATTTCTTTACAATTAAACAATTTAAAAAAAAAACAAGTATGTCACATTGTAGTCATTGCTGATTTTCAATTTATCGGGTCACTGCGGATTTGTTTGTAATTATTATCGTTATAAAACCGCCAAAAGTGGTCAGTTTTGGCGGTTTTAAAGATAATAGCTAGAAGCATAAAACAAAATAACCCGTAATGTTTCGATAAATTGAAAGTCAATCAGGACTATAATGTGACATTCTTGTTTTTTGAAAATGTTGTTTAATTGTATGGAAATAAAAAAAATACGATTGAGGGCAGCACAATAGGCTCGGTAGGCTCTTAACAGAATAATTTGGGTACCTACCTGCCTACCTATACGAAAAAGACAACCCTTCTTCGTTTCAATAAAAGTAGCATATAGGTGCATCCCGCATGCCACTGATAAGATTGTGTAATATCTTATCATACACTTCGTTCAACGAAAGTTCATTGTATGACGTAATAGTAGGTGGAAATACCTCGGAGGCATCTTTTATTTTTCATTTTACGACTAGATTTATACCATTTACCGAAACTAAAGTCATACCTCAGTATTTTTGGATAGTTCATCTAGTGCAATCATCAACTTAATACACGATTGGAATTACTTCACTCGATAGAAAATCGTCACAAAGATGACGTATTTTCATGCATTTTTAAAACATTTTTCTCGGTTTAGAAGAACTTAAAATAGTTTCCGATTGTTGGTATTTATACTCAAATATTCACCATTAGTTTAACTAGTGCAATCATAAATAAAATCTAGAAAAAGTACATTGGTTAGTTGTTTTTAATCGAAAATACGGCTCACGCACACACTTTTCGGAGCGCTCGGAAATCGCGTTTCTCATAGAAAATATTCGTCCGGACCTATGGCCCCTTAATGATGATTCAGTCATACCACTTATGGTATGACTGACTTAGGTAATAAGATTAAATTGAATTGAATTAAAATAGTTCGTTGTTTTTTTTATCATGCCGTTTCCGAAAATAGTTAGTATTTTCTATTGGTACTCTTTTCTGGGACAACCTGTAATATAAAAGCCCCTACAATATGACGCCTGCAAGGATTGTTATCCTAACTACATACATACTTGAACTAACGACGTGCATTTGTAGCGTGATTCAGTCTTCCACTGCATCCACACGCTACTTGTCTATTATGCAGTATTCATTTTTGTTTCCATGCGAACAGTGAAAGTGTAAAAAATAAATACTGATTGTACCCCAGCTAAGTGTGTGCACCTGTTTGAATATCCACCAATACGCGCTATGAATGAGTGAACCAACAGCGACCGCTTGTGTGAAGCTTTCGATCTGTAGGTGTATTTAACAATGAGTCCAAGACCGTTTTGCCCTCAAGCGGCGTGTAGGTAGTGTAGGGCATCGGTCTTGTTAGGTAGCTACCTTATGATACTCATCAAACGACCGGGGAAAATTACACACTATGTGGATACACGCCTTCGTTTGCTTCCGTTGTTCGCCAACCACTTCTGCGTACATTGCGAAATTGACTTTGTAAGGCATGTTGATTGGCCCTCTTCAAGCCTAGAGCTTAACCTTTTGAACTTTGAAAGGTCAATGTTAGAGTAAAAGGTCTGTTCCAAAAACAGTTATAGTAAATCTCGCAAGCTCAGTCGCCGAAATTCGGCATGTCAAGTTTTTTTAAGGCCTGAATCGTAAACCATTTCGAGATATCTGTATTTTTTATGTAAGAGATTATAAAATCAAGGGTTACTGATAATTTTATTAAAATAATGTCGTTTTTCATTCAAACGAGTGACGTCACTAGCGGACCTGTCAAGCTTCTTGGTAAATTTAAAATAACTCGCCATAAAAAAAGTCTGCTAATGCGTAAAAAATTACTTACCAAAAATAACCTGACATACCGAATTTACTGACGTGAGGCCTTTAAAACATAATATAAAATTTCGAGTGATTATTTAATTTCATTATAGTCCAATCATTTTAGAGTTTCCTTGTATGGACAGCCTAACAATATTGGATTGGACTATTACATGTTTGCGAAATGACATTGTATGGTTGTTATTTTTCATTGCATAGATAAACAAAATGTTTATTGTTGTTTAAACATGACTGTGAACATAGAGAAATTACACGCTAAACTGTGACAGAATTTATGGACCAACTAGTTATACCTAAATCAAAAACTGTAAAGTCTACAAAATATTCAAGGAAAATTTTTGACTTTATGCAACGTTTGAGCAGTGTCTCTCTCTGTGACACACGACTATCTATCTACATTCTAGATCCAGACCGAAACCGCACGATTCTGTGAATTCTGAATACTGGATTCCAGTAATAATTCAACCTGAAAGCTGTATTCTGATTCCATACATATATTTTTGACAGCTTATTTAACTAGCAAAATATTACGAGTAAGAAAAAAATACAACGATTCTAAACATATCATAATAGTTTAATAATTTGTAAACCTTACTTAAAATTAGGATATTTTCCAAATTCTACACAATACAAGCGCTCGTTAGCGTAGTGGAGCTTCGGTATCGGAAACGATCACCGCAGTTAAGCAACGTCAGGTCCGGTCAGTCTTTGGATGGGTGACCGTTTAGTGGTATTCCATCTCGAGCGTTTCCGTGCTTCGGAAGGTACGTTAAGCAGTTGGTCTCGGATAGTTCCGTCAGATGGCGTTGTAACTATTCGTTAAGCCAGGTCAGAGGCCTATTGGCGGCTTGAAAATTCTCTGACAGCAAGGTGACCACTAACTTGCCTCCACCAACACGCACTGGGCCGGCGTGGTGGAGTATGGCCCACTCCCTCTCACCCTTATTCGTGAGAGGAGGCCTTTGCCCTGCAGTGGGATTCTACAGGCTATAACTTTTAACTTTTTACACAATACACTATATCGACTATAGTCATTGTGAGAATGCGACATTCTGAAAAAGCGACGTTTTGCGAAATAGACATTGCACGAAGTGGACCTTTTGCGAACTGTTAAAATTTTGCGAAGTTGTCATTTTGCGACTAAGCCTTCCACACTACAAAATTAACAAAACTGTAACAACAGTGTCTGTACATTTAAGACATTTGCAAAAAAAGGTTTACATAACTATGGTGTTTAGGTGTCCTTGTCTTTAAATCACAGCCTTATTTTTAATTATTTGTCTGTCTGTCTGTTAGTTTGTTTGGTCAAGCACCACGAACAAACTAATGGACCTATTTTGATGAAACTTTTTGTGTTTTCAAGCTTATGATTAGTCAAAAAGACTGACTGTTTAGATACTTACTACCTAATTTATTATACCAATAAATATGCATAGCATATTCTCACGACTATATTCCCCGACGGGGTAGTCAGAGATATTCTGAAACCTCAGAACATCCACGTTTCACCAGTAGTACCGAAACTCTGTCCAATGTGACGGGGGGTGAGCCCGTCGCTACTTTTAATGGCAGTGGGTACAATACAAGCCTCGAAATTGAAGCATGCCGGTTTCCTCACGATGTTTTCCATCACCGAAAAGCCAGTGGTGTTACAAATCGTACATAAATTCCGAAAAACTCATTGGTACGAGTCGGCCTGGACGGGGATCGAACCATCGCCTCCTGCACGGCAGGCAAGGTTACTCGCCACTGGACCACCACGGCTTAAACATAATCTAATAAAAAACTGTTTTATATTATCATGCTACGATGGCGGGGTGCCTGGGCTGTGCGCGCTAAATCTGGTACCTAAACACAAGTTATTTGGTGAAAATCTAACTCACAGTGTTTACATTAGATGATTACCAAGATCATTGACCAAGTTTTCATGAAAATAAATAGGAATGAATGAAGATAGTTTTTAAAATAATAATTTTGATGGCTCTTCATGACTTCTTACCTTGTTTATTCTAGCCACGCACGTGTAGAACGACTGATAGAATTATTATTGGATCAGATGGATGTAAGAAGACAAAATGGTAAGGTTTTGTCGTTGTAACGTAGATAGTAATAGTAAGCCAGGTAGAGTTCATTATAATTCTAGAGTTGCTATCTATTGTACCTACCTATTAGGCCATTTGAACAGGCCGTTTTAAAAATTTGCCTTTTTAAGAATTGGCTTTTCGTAGAATATTTGACATTTGAAGAATTTGCCTTTTTAAGAATATTTAGTCGTTATTTTAGCTCTTAGCCTTTTACAAAATTTGTCATTTGTCGACTAAATCATTTTTCTTCTTATCGTGAACGCAAGCCTTGGTTAGACCGCCTTACGGCATCTGACGTTGTTTTTATGTAAAGACTATACCACCAGAGATAGTAGCCGGGACCAATGGCTTAACGTGCCATCCAAAGCACGGAATCATCTTTCTTTTCAGACAATCAGGTGATTCAGCCTGCAATGTCCTAACCAACTGGGGAAAAACGCACAAAGTGACATATGACTAGATGTCCCCGTGGGAATCAAACCCACGACCTCCGTGTCAAGAGTCCAGTGCTCTTAACCTTTAGACCACGGAGTCAGTATTAGACCACGGAGGCAGTAACTAAATGACTAACGCTCAAGTGCAGAAACACTCATTAGAGTTAATCCTCCATTAAATCTCTTGGTAGCTTTTACTACGTCAACAAGACAAAAAGTGACAGCAAAAGATTTAATGGAGGATTAACTCTAATGATCGTTTCTGAAACTGAGCGTAAATCTTTTAATGCCTCATTACCAGTGATTTCTAGATATACTTATGCTAGTTCAGTTACTAATAATGAGGAATTGAGGAATTCGTTGAAGAGATCACGACGTGAAAGTGATCGGGCTATTTAAAGTCGACTAAAGTGTACGAACATCAGCTTAAGAAGCAAAGTAATTAACTGAATTCGGTGCTAGCATTGACTTCTACTGGACGAAGGGTCTGCGCTCAAAAGTATCCGAACCATAAGAGAGTTAAAGCGTATAAAGAGACTTAATTACGCAACACTCTTTGTTTGAACGGTCGACGACGCGCACGCGAGCGCGCGCGGTGCACTCCTTGCCGCGATGGGATATAAACTACGCAAGCAACATGAAAAACAATTTTAGCATTTTCAATGATTATATTACTTACTATACACGTACTTAGATTTGTGTAGGTTAGTCTCGGACATTTTTTTCGAGAATTTTGTACAAGACCCAGAGTTCCTAGTATTCTACGTCAACGGGTGCTAGGTTTCAATTTACTTAGATGACACATCTATTTGTCTTCTCTCATCGATGATTCTAATCGAGCACGAAGAACAGACGAAGATGTCACAGAATAGGGATGCAGAGACCGTTTCGTCATACGTGATAAGAAATTGAATTTGGAACGTTGCACAAAGTTATTGAAAGAAAACGATTTTGCGCTCACATTGTTTGCTTTAGTTTTTCGATTCCCTTTTATTTAAAAATTTGTTATTTCTTTTATTGTAGCACAGACGCTGGAAGAAAAAACGATTGAAACCCCTTTTCTTGACAGGGTCCAACGTAATATGCTGACGGTTTTTTAAGAGGAAAATCAGACGATCAATATGAAAAATGTTCTCAATGAGACCAACATCGAAATCGTGAAAAAAAATATGCTCTCTACATTTTGGTCGAGAAGGAATATTGCAGTTTTATATGGAACAGCAGATTTATTCGTGATTTCGACCTTGGTCCCATAGAGAAAGTTATTCAGTTTAATGGTCTCAAAACCGTCAGCATATTAAGAATGACCCTATTTTGAAATTTCAGCGATAATGATAATCTCACCCTTTGCTTTGCTGTGTTGTACAGTAATTATAGTACTCTGTTAATATGATCAGTGTCCATCCCAATGGGACCAAAGAGGTCTCGAGTGGCAATCGTGTATTGGCAGGCGGAGCTTGGGTAAGCACCACGCAAGGTGGACTGACGACTTGGTAAAGGAGGCGGGAACCCATTAGATGAGAGCAAATCGATGTGGCGATCCTTGCTGGGGGTGTATGACCAGCAAGCAAGAGCTTAGTGGACTAATAAATGTTTCCAGATCAAAGTTCGTTCTTAAGCCGTGGTGGTCCAGTGGCGAGTAACCTTGCCTGCCGTACAGGATGCGATGGTTCGGTCCGGCCATGCCGACTCGTATCAATGAGTTTTTTCGGAATTTATGTACGATTTGTTACACCACTGGCTTTACGGTGAAGGAAAACATCGAGAGGAAACCTGCATGCTTCAATAACGAGGCATGTACCCACTGTCCATTAGAAGTTGCGACGGGCTCTCTCCCCATCACACTGACTGGACATAGATTCGTTTCGGTACTACTAGTGAAACGTGGAGGTTGTGAGGTTTTAGAATATCTCTCACTACCCCCTCGGAGAATATAGTCGTGAGCATATACTATGCATGCAAAGTTCGTTTTTCTTTTCATTCCAATAAATTGGAATCTTCCTTATCCTTATCACAAAAACGTAAAGGCACCACTAAAACGAAATAAGACAAGAATCAAGGATAAACCATTTATTGTAAGATACAAAATTCCCTAAAGGCTTAAGCATTCTCCCGAAAAAAGCGTTTCAATTTCACCTGAAAATTAGCATTCGTAGGCGAGATCTAAATTTCCATAACAAGGGAAATACGGATCCCTAAAAATGAATAAATTAGATGGCACTGTCGCATTTTTTATTTATTAACGCTGTATTGGACGAGGAATAACATTAAAAAATGGACAAGTGTTATTAGGTTTTGTACGGTTAGTGTTCCGTACGATTAAGTAGGTACATAGTAATTACGCAAAATGTCATATTTTCAAATGTGAAACAATAATCTTCGTCGTATGAACACGTTTAACAATGCGATACACCTACAATGTTTTATCAATATCACGTATCAAGTGAAAGCAAAACCGTAAACCGTTTCTATAATAAGATAAAAATAAATAAGCAAAAGACGTTTTCTAATTAAATACTTAAATAGAAATAGAAATATTCTAATAGGTCGCTATTTTTTCTATCTGCGCCCTTAGATAAAGTATATGTCTTAGATTGAGACTCACGCTTTCACCGTATAAAACAAAAGTGGCCAACTTTCTTGGGTTGGTGTGCGTGAGGCGTCATACAACTTATCTCTGTAAGCGTGTATATCAACGAGGTTTATCACCCTAGAGTTGGATGATATTTTTTTGGACGCGTTCGTTGCTTCGTCTGTCTATCTCGACATATACGAGTAACTTATCAAAGTTCAAAAATATTCAAGACATAGGTAATAGCCTGAGTTATTAAAAAATAATATGTGGCCTGAGTCAGGAGCGAAATAATGACACAAGTGATTCTACAAGACTCTAATTTTGGAATTTTGCACGGAACGCTAAAAAGTCGACATTAGACGTTTTGACAGTTAACCGTTGTTGGGGAAGAGGGAGTGATTTAGATAAGCAGTGGGAATGATTAAAAAACTTTGTACATTATGTGACAAAGTTTTAGCGGAGAAAGCCATCTTTGGGAAGCTGTATAGGACATAAATTATCTTTAATGCACATTAAATCTTCATTCGCATTGATAAATTATGATTGTAGAATAATTATATCTGGATAGTCGACTGAGCTAGTGAATTTTTCCTAAATCAAATTTTATTTCCGGATGCCTACTATGCCTAGCATTGTTTAAGACACTGAGGTATAATGTATAGAGCGAACGTCGCACTTCATGACGTGTTGTCCCATTCTATTGCGGAGATATAGTACTTTTGTAATCAGTCACTCTCTCACTGCGGTTAAGTGTATCAGTTTGATAGGCAAAAAATTAATCACAAAAAAATGCCGTGATGTGTACTGAGATACTGCACAAACATTTCAAGAAATGTAAACTATAATGAATAACTTTACAAGATGAATTAATTATTAAAAAAACATTTTCAGTTTTTCCTGCCCTCGAAAAACATATTGAATTATTAAGCAAATGCAAACAAGGACAAACCTATACGCGAAAAAGAGAAGACAAGAGATTTAAAACTTTTCGCTTACGCTGAAACATGGAGCCAAGAAATCGAGAGCGAGATAGCCAGTTATGAAACCTAATGTAAACAAAAAACAAAACCGAATTTTTTGTTTCTGTTTAGCCAGTTATGAAACCTAGTGTAAACAAAAAAGACAAAACAGAATTTTTTGTTTCGGCCACCGTGGCCGGTTTTTGTATTTGGCAAAACGTCAAGTCTATGGAATAGTTGCCAAACAAATTGTCTTTTAGTGGGTACTTATGCAAAAGTCAAACTATTGCTGTTCCATGTGCGGCCACGTTATCTAGTGGAAAATCATCTAAGTTTATCATAGAAGTTCATGATAGCAACTGACAAATTAAAAAAAAAAAACATGTTATAGTTCTCTTGGTTTGGTCAAGGTCTGCTACCATGGTTTCTAGTCATAAGTAACTTAAAAAATCCTGTGGCTCATAAAGTGAGTCTAAAACCGGTTATTCATCTTAATTATATGGTCTTCTCCTGAAGGTATAGATAGACAAACAGTGTGGAACACTTATTAGTTCAATAGTCAAATGTTGCGTAAACAATATGCATTACGTGCGGGTGACTTGCAGACCGTATCCATGCATGTAGTCGTATAAGTGTAGCGACATACTTGCAGAACGTACGGCGCCGAACGTTCGGTTTATTTAATACGCGTCTAGTAGGAAAAATGGCGAGCACAGGTGTGCTGCCGGTAAAGGGAAAAGCATTGCACGCGTATCCAACCGAACGTTGCGTTCGGCGCCTTACGTTCCGCAGGTGTGTCGCTACACCGAAAAAAATCAGGGCAGCTAAACATTTATAGCAGTGTACCTATGTGCATAAAAAGCCGAATATCTTCAAAAACATCCCAAGCCGGCAGTTTCACCAAATCAACGAAAGTCCCTAACCCACAATTAATTCAATAAAACACGAACCAAATTCAATTTTCTCCACACTTTCCCCTAGGTACCTTTAACGCATGTTGGTAGTGCGTTATATGCCGACAGGATCGGGAGCCTCGGAGAGGTGAATAATACGCCAGCAATGTTGTTGTAGAAATGGAACGTCTTTATTAGGGCCAGCGTAGTTTATATAGTAATAAGTACGTGCTATAAATACATGCGTCATTACTTATTAAGCTGCGTGAGAGACGTGCGAGACGTGACTATATAAAACTACACTGCTTGCATAAATATCCCTAACAGTACTCCCCCCCTTTGAAAAAGAAAGGAGACCATAATATTTAACAATCGTAAAACTAAAAATCAACAAAATTGTTATAAGCTAGGAGGGTTAACATTTAAAAAAGTATATAACAGAAGGGAATAAAAACAAAAATATAACAAACATTTTGAACTTATAAGCTAAACCGTAAAAGTTTGGGTTTACGGCATGTCCGGAGCGTGTGAGTGTCGATCCGTTTGTTGCACTCGAAGGCAGGGTCCGGGGAAGGGTCGTCTCGTCTGCTGCTTCGACGGCTGGCGACGAGAACGCTGGCTTCAAACCGGTCCATGGAGACAACTGTAGTGTAGTGCGGCCTGTAGCTGGATGGTTAAGCATTTACCATCTCATTTCAGGGCTTTGAACGGGCAATCGTAAGGAGCTGTCACGGACTTTTTAAACATGTCTCTTCTGAGGAATACATGAATGCAGATCTGCAGGTCCTTGTGAACGAAATGTAATCCCGTAGCTACTCGATCCCTCGAACACTTCGTGAAGATGCTTTTTGTGCTGTTCTTCTTTCGTGTTTGCGATGGGGACATCGTTGACGTAGCAAAAGGTGTGCTCCAACCCGTATAACACCGTATTCTTGAAACGCTAAAACGTTTGCACGGCGTTGTGTAGACCCAAACGTCATTTTGACGAATTCAAATAAATCGAAGGTCATTGTTTACATAAATCGCACGAATTGCTGACTCATTAAGTCATTAGAATGTGTCACGCTTGCAATGACGGACGGTTCCGTAACCTTGTCGGTCAGCTCTCTTGTATGTAGGTCAACAAGTAGGTATGTTTTGCTTCATGAAAAATTTTGCACCGAGAATCGAACGTGGAACATCTCGGCTGCGGTGATGGTCCATTTGAAGACACGGCGCGATCCCAGATTCAAATACATGGTTTTCTCCCCATCAGTGTGAATGGGCGTGCCTTAGAGGCGAAGAGATTGAATGCATCGGTCGAGGCTTCTGCTTAAAACAGCTAATACAGATACGTCTGCGCCTGTATCGATTAAAAATCGTGTTCCACTTTTGAGGTAGGTAACAACAGACGGCAGCTGCTTGTATTATTGACGCCTTGTGAACCACAGGCGTGGATGCGCGAGCCAAAAATCGGGAAACCGTGACAGGACGGTTAGCGCCTCGCTGGTCTTCTCTGGTGCTGGCGGCTGTGGTAATGCGGTTCCGGGCTGTAGCGAGACTCCGTACATCGTGGCAAGAATACAGAGCTCACTTCAGTGACTATATTGCCTCTTGAAATTTCAATCGGTGAGACCCGCTTGTGGGAAGCCGAAAGAAATTGTACAAATCACCAAAGTGAGAAATCTTCCACACGATGCAGCTGTTTCCTTGTCGGGTGCGACGAATCACGTCGGGTGCGACGCATCACGTCGGGGGCGATGGATCACGTCGGGTGCGACGGATCACGTCGGGGTCACCAGTTTAACGCATGTTGGTAGTGCGTTATATGCCGACAGGATCGGGAGCCTCGGAGAGGTGAATAATACGCCAGCAATGTTGTTGTAGAAATGGAACGTCTTTATTAGGGCCAGCGTAGTTTATATAGTAATAAGTACGTGCTATAAATACATGCGTCATTACTTATTAAGCTGCGTGAGAGACGTGCGAGACGTGACTATATAAAACTACACTGCTTGCATAAATATCCCTAACAGTACCCTTCATAAATAGAAAGTTTTTCAAAGCTCGCGTCTCGGTCGCGACGCCTGCCTCTAAACGCTTGGCAATTTTCAATATGCGATGGAATCGAACTCGTGATATATCATGTTTATGCGCCAACTTACAGTCGACCCCGTGATCGTTTAGTTTAAAGACGTTTATACACTGTACATCCGATTTTTTTTAATCATTAATATTTATGTATTAGGTCGGCAATATGACGTTATCAGAACATTCCATTCAAGTTATCTCGGATACGGTGTCATCTGGTGTTAAGGTGGTTGCAGAGGTGTCAATTTTATGCAAAAGTTTGACGCGCAATACACGTAGACGGCATTAATATAAGTAATTATTTATATATGGAAAAATTATTTGGAGAATCTAGATGCCGCGTATCAAATAAAATTTACAAATTTTGAATGAAAAATTTCAACGCTTTATATCTTCGTAATTATATTAAAAATTGCAATTTTTTTTTGATACGCGGCATCTATTTTCTTTAAACTATTTTTCCACATATAAAATATTACTTTTATTAATTCCGTCTACGCGTATTACGCGTCAAAGTTTTGTATGGAATGAAACAACCTTAATACATTCAATAAGGCCCCTGAAACGCAAATATAAGAGACTAGGTACTTGGTCAAACAAATTATTATTAGAAAAACGTCAAAAATGCAACATTTCAGAGTTGAATTTTTAATCGACTTAAAAAAAGAAGGAGATTCTCAATTCGTTTGTATGTTTTTCTTTCTATGTCTATTGCTACGAATAAGAATTCTTATTTGTAGGTCTATTGAAGGTATATAAATTACCTACGTGTCAGGATGAAAGGTGGCTAACCTTTTGCTCACAAAAACATTAACTTAACTTTTCAATGAAATCACGTCATAAATAGTTTGCATGAGTTTTCACACCTTTCTCCAACCAAATGAGTATACTTCCTAACAAAAAACGCCGTAACCCACGAATAGGCGATAAACTGATGCTGTTATACGTCCGCAGCGTTTTACTCGGGAATATTGATAAGTATTGTAATACTTTTTGTTTATTGGCCGTTTGTTATTGCGACCTTGAGACGTTATTGGTTGGAAGCCATTTCCTTGAGTTATGGAGATGACTTTTTGATTTTTTGGCCACTGTTTAGTAAAATGGCTTTTTGGGGAATTAATTTGTTTGGTTACTTATAATGGCTTTGAGATACTGCGTTCATTTTTTGTCCACTGAAAATTGCGTTTTTTTCCTCAAACAGGGGGGGTATAGCTGGGTGTGGCTGGGTTTCCATGCCATAGTGTAATAAAAACTATAGTTCAGCTCAGTAGTCGCGACAGGTCAATCATGTGCAGTGTTCTGGGTCCGGGGAGCTCGTTCCAGAGGTGCCGAATTACCTGCGCGTGGTACCGACTTTGCCGGTGCCCCGTCCCCAGCACACCGTGACATAGACCCGCCGCAACCGCTAATTTGAACCACTATAGTATTTGTTACCCTATGACAAGGCAGTTTCACATACTACCTCGTCTCCCACAACGTCTGTACCGCGCGGAACGGTCGCGCACTAACTTGTCTTATCTGTTTATGTTCATCTACTTTCGGCTCTATCATTTAATTTAGTCTCAGAACGACCCGATAGCTTAATCTGTAGCTAGTGAACCTGCCTGATGTGCCGAGGGTCACGGGTTCAAATCCCGCAAGGGGAAAATGTTAGGGGCAATAAAAGTATTGAGAACCCGAATATTTGTACTATTGTCATGGATGTGTGTATTTATCTATGTATTGTATATCGTTTTCCGGTCACATAATATAAGTCGTAGTTTCTGGTACATACTTTAGAATCATCATATCAGCCGATAAACGTCCACTGCTGGACATAGGCCTCCCCAAAAATGGGGGGATTTGCCATATAATCGCCACGCTTGGCAGGCGGGTTGGCGATCGCAGTTGGATTGAATGTGTGTACTCAGAGGAATAGAATAGATATAATACTTAAGAATAGGACTAGATAATGCGTGTGCCAATTCCCAAGATATGATTAAACCTGGCACAGAACTACTGACAGATAAGCTGTAATGATATGCTTCCACCTTCGTAACTCCCGTACCTACATAATGCAAACAACATCTCCATATCTCACTCTGTTGACGCAACAACCTTGAGGAGAGAGAACAAACTATAAACAAGAAGGAATAATAACCAATGGGGCAATGAATCGATAATAATATGTGAACCCATTTGGTGAAAGAAAATAATTGTTTAAATTGTTTCCAGTAGGTAGGTACAAAACTAAGCTGCGTCCATATTTTTCGTTATCATCCCTGATTATTCACTACGTAGCTGTAATACACATAGCAGTATGTTCATATTATGTCTTCAATAATTCTGGCCAATCATCTATGTTCACTTCACTTTATATTTTGCTTTCTCCTCTAGCCATGGATAATACACCTATGCTAGCTTCCTGACTCTAGCACTCATGACACGAAGACTGCATTGAAATCGCGCTGATATGGGTAAATTACACACATGTGGACGCAGCTTAATAAAATAAACACTACGGTTGAAAGGAAACCGTGATTTTAACAATACGTTCGCATTCAAAATAATGCCAAATACATGCTTACAAAGTTATACTGGTTTCCAAATGTTTGTAGAGTTAGCAAAGAAATAATTCAATAGTACGATCAACATTTTATTCCTTTCATATTTTAACCTATAACGTGAACTTAATGGTAAATTGTTCTTCTAGATCTAGTGGCTTACCACACTCAAATAGTTTCGCAAAATTTTCTTACCTAAATGGTGGTAGTGTTTCGGATAGTTTATGTTTATTCATTCGTCATTCCCCCTGGTCATTCCATTCTGAATCCTCAAATACTAAAATGCTAAAAGTAAGCCTTGCTGTCTGACCACAAGGATTGACCCGCTCATTTGATGCAGAGATCTACAGGGTATAACAAAACACCCTAGTAATACTTAATGGGGTGTTTCAGACCATCAAAATATGTATAAGATCTTTGTACATCACCGATATTCTGTTTCTATTCTAGTTTTATTTAATGGCGTTTCCTTGTTAGATTTCGCCAGTGTCAGGTAGTTTGAGGGAGTGTCTATCCAATATCGAGGATTGTTTTTGAGTAAGAACAACCGAGAAGGATTTTGGAGCCTCGTGGCAGGCTGAGACGCGAACCGCGCGAACACCACGCGAGAGACAAGTGTTCGAGGCAAACCCTGCAACGTGACTCCGATATTCTGTTTGTTTGTAACTTTTCTACAATGACGGAAACCGGTGTCGAAGAGATTGCGGAAAAAAGCTCGTTAAATATTAGTATTATATTGTTTTTATATTTAAGGTATCTAACAGACTTTTAATTTAAAACACTTTCAGTAATAGGGATGCAAGTAATGATTATTCAGTAATAGGTATTATCTTGAATATTAAATGAAATCGTTGGAAATATCGACTTCAGGGACACAGGGCCCAGGTCGATATTTCCAACGATTGACAATTACAATTCAGAGTACATTGCTGGTTACTAATGACGCTAAACTTGCAGTGCTTCATGTTTCATAGCATTCTCAGCAATGTACTCTGAATTGTCATAGTCAATCAATTGTCACTTGTCGCGTTTATTAAACAGGGCCGTGGCTAGTGTGTACAAATCGAAATACTTTATATTCTTGCTGACCGTATTGTACCCTCACTGTAGTGTAACTCAGCAAGTAACAAACAGATTCCACTGAGCAGAAAATAACAATGTCACGTTACGATCCAGACTAAAAAGGAACTAAATATCTGACGATTCGATCTCCGGTTACTGCAGGATACGTTGTAGGGTGTTCACGCTTCTTTGTCTGATTGAGACTTTAATCAGTTTGTCACTTTGAAGTTTATCTGACTCCTTTGTACTGAAACAAATTAATTAAATAGTGCTCACTGAAACAGACACATTCGACCCTAAGGGTGCGTTTCTACTGAAGCGGAGCGGAGCGGAGGTGTGTAAAATCAATGAATTAATTATAGTTTGATTCTGTCAAGCGGAGTCACGTGTGAAAAATTTAGCAATACTATTGGTTGATTTTACACATCTCCAGTCCGCTCCACTTCAGTGGAAACGCAGCCTGATACGAAGCCACTAGGTGTTTGGTATAGAATAGAAACAAAACAACAACGATATAATACTCCAACATAATCATAACATCCATAATAAGAAAGACTTCTACCAGCACAGCTAGCATGCCAGCCACGACAAAGCGTTTAAACGAGAAAAACGTCGTGCGCGCTCTTTCTGGCATACGTAAAATAATAAGGATGGAGGCACATCTCGATTTTTATCGTTTTCTCGGGGGTGGCATGCGAGCCCTACTGGTTTTGTAGTCGCGCATGTTTCTCGTCCGGTCATTACATCAACATGTCCTATTAGTTCCTCGTATTGATAACAACATACCATGGTTTCATAGTAGATATGTAATTGATGACAGTGGATGAGACTAGCGGGGGACCGTTCTGGTTGACGTAAAAATGAAGAGGCCTATACCCAGCAGTGGTGTTTACCGGGCTGATAATGATGATGATGATGAGCATGTTGCTGAAAACCGGTATTTATATTATAATAAGATTGACGAAGCTTGTGCTGACTGCTTATTTTGTGTAGAAATTAACGAATTAATATTATCAATAAATTACTAATTAGTTGTGATTTATTATGATGATGTTGTTGATAATGATGATTATGATGATGACGACGATGATGATGATGATGATGATGATAATGATGATGATGATGATGATGATGATGTAATTGATGCTAGTGTGTTTGGAAAAATTTACTCCGTATGAAAATACACGATTGCTCAAAATAATAATTATTTAGATTCGTATACCTACATTGCGCGTTTTACGGACTAAATCGCTGGGTGAATACAATAACGGCACAGTTAAAAAAAAGCGCTTTCGAGAAAATTGCGTTTAAAGTTGCGTCGAATGTACTACGCGCGAACAGATTTAAGTGACACTAGTGCCATCTATCGGGAAACCCTGTGAAGTAGCAAGTTATGTCATTATTGCATAAATAGAACAGTTGGCGCAGAGCATTAATCCGCATCTAACTCGAATTTGCCAAATTTTGACTTGTGCCGTTATTGTATTCACCCAGCGAAATATCAGTTTTTTCATTATTTATTTATTTATCGATATATGACAATACAATGTTAGTAAATTAACAAATAATCGACGCACTATAAACCACCACCACCAACCTTTTCAGACTCTTATGCTCTCAGACTCTCAGAATTGAGAGTGGTCACTGAGAAATCTCGGATGTGGATACGAATGTGTTAAAGATACTTCCATACTATAGGTATATGACATGATTAAATATATATTTTTAAGGCATGATACGCAATGGATGGACACGGAAACCGCTTTCTATCCACCATCATTTATTTGCATAAGTAACACACACATAATAATACAGTTCACAAGTTTACAAAACAGCAATACAATGAAACATCAACAGATCAAACATGTAATTTATTGTATGCTACAGCAGCAAATAGGTCCCAGCTCAACCAACATAGACCTTGCCCGAAAGCAGGGTGTTGATTTACTGAACTTATCTATGTGATAGAGAAATATACAGATTAAACATGAAATACATGAAAGCAGAAACGAACAAGCAAAGATCGTGGTCTTTGCTTTCATTTCTCAGGACCAAGACAGGTTGTCACCGACAATTTATGGCATCCCTACTTTCTTTGCGTTATATAAGCAAAACAGAGAATGTACCGGCTCCACATAAATCATGGGGACACGGTACACAACGAGTAAGTTAGCAAGGCATCTAATATGACGCTGTTTTATTACAAAAATAACATACATTTTTCCAAAGAAGTCTTACCATAGACTTGTTCTTAATATTGTGCTGCAAATATCAGCCCTCTCCCCGCACACTCTGTACGGATGCTTACATATTAGCCTTTTGGTTCTGGCATACATAAATGCAAACGCATCTACGCAGAGCGTGACCACCGAATAGATTATACGACCAGAAAAACAGATTCATACATGCTCGCGGGACGCCCGACTACGACTACATACCTACCTACGACTACGGACAGACTACATTTGAGTTGCGTAGGCGTTGCAGTTTTGTATAGAACAGCTGACAGGATGTAAGGAAAAGTATCATTCCCATCGAAGTGGACATCTTTTGCTATGGGATCAAACAAATCGGAGCAAACTCTGCTGCAAAAACAAAATCTGCTGTTGCTTACATTTCAGTTGAGTAAGTAGGTATTGGAATTTAGTATGGAACAGATTTTTTTATGCTCTGACAGGTTTGTTCCGATAGTAAAAGTTGTTCAGTTTGATGGGTGGAGCAAACTTTGTGACTACTCCGAAATTTATAAACGTAAGTTTACGCATACTTACGTGGAAAATCCCTGACATACATAATTGGCAATCTGAATTGATACAAACATCATGTGCACGCTTCTATACATACAAGCACTTATTATTTTAGCCTTGCTTTGTCAGTTATCATTTTGTACGAACAGAATAATTAACCTAAATTTCAGAATAGCAGTAGTTCAAACAAATTGATTTATCGCATTCGTTTGTTTCGCATTCTATATTATATTCCTATAATGGACGGCCAATTATTTAAATAAATTGAATTTTTAATTTATAGTCCAGCCAGAGTAGGTACTGGGAAAGTTAAAACAAACATTTTAATTAACAAATCAATTTTCCATTATGAAGGTACTATTTGATTGCTCACCAAAATATCTTAATCATCGAAACTATACTTTTTATTTATTTATAATTAATGGCTTTTTTGCTTGTGCGTAGCAAATCAGATGAGATGAGAGATTCGCGCCAGTGTCAAGTGTAGTTTATGGGAGTATTTATCCCAATCTCAGGGATTGTTTTTGTTCAATAAAAATATTGAGGATTGCGGAGCCTCGTGGCAGGCAAAAACGCGACGCGCGAAAACCACGCGAGACGTGTGCTCGGGTCAATACCTGCAACGTGACTCCATCGAAACTATTTACTGTAACAGTACCTTTACTTTAGTTTTTGGGTGTCTCTGACTCCAAATTAACCTTCATTTTTTATTTTTGTTGTTTGTTTGTTTATAACAGCATCATGCAAAAAGATTGAACCGATTTTATTAAATCTTTTTTTGTTTTTATTTGACTTAAAATCGGGTACTATCGGGTACCTATATTATTTTGTGCGGACGAATAAAGTCGCGGTTAAACTCCAGGATAACATAAATTTAATCTAATAATAACACTCAAATATGCTGACCAAATAGGTCAAAAAACGCAGACATATCGCTAAACAGCGAATAACTACGCTTTTTTTATACTTTGAATGAATAAACATAGACCTTATTTATTTTGGATATAAAAATTCTTATCACGCAAATATTTTTTGATGGGTATGTAACGCATATATAGTTTACATCCTGTACATATTATTCGTTAGCTATGTCACATAATCCTCTGTGGCTATGTATTGTATATTACATTGAATTTCTATACAAGGTGTTACAAAAGTAAAAATGAACTTTTTAGGTGATTAATATTTATGGTTTAGTTAGACCATCAAACTAAACAACTTTCACTATGGGGCCCATACGATGTTGGTCCCATAGTGAAAGTTGTTCAGTTTTATGATCTAAACCACCGCGTTAAATGTTTATTTGTATTTTTGTAACACTTGTAGAATCAATAGCAATTCAAAATAGCATTAACGTATTTCACATTTCATAGGTAAGGCAAAAGCAAAGTGTTTAAGATCCTCAAGGTTATGGGCACAGTTGCCCTCTTTGCTATTATTTATTATTCCCGCGCCATCTTGCATCACGAAAATTAGTTCGACTTCCTCCTGTTTATAAATTTCCCCTGACAGCGGGTATTAAAAGCTTAAATTAAGAGGTTCACCGTGTTTTGGGTTAATTCTCATTGGGGAGTGCACATGGTGCTGTTTTAAATCTTGTAATATTGGTGTCACCAATTTTACTAGCTATGGAAGAGTTCTGTTCTGTGGTTTCTGTTTAGAAAAGACTTCCCAATTTATTCCGTGGGCGTCCTAAGAAGCGAATAAGGGATAGATACCTTTCTGAAACCTTATGCTAATGATGAACCTTGTTACAAAAGAACGCTTCAAAATATAGTCGGGTGTTGTATCAAACATACCACCCCGAAAAGGATAATGGTCGTGAGTGTATGTATTTACAAGAACTTATGCAATAATTGGGTGTTCGAGATTAAATACCACTAAAATCGTCACACATTCAAAGACTGACCTGACCTGGACAGGCCTTTCTTTGATTAAATTCATTGCTGGTTCCAAGACAGATTAGATTCATCCCCGGGGTCGCGGACTTCATTGTCTAGTGTTGTGAGTGGACCTATGCCCGATACGACCTGACCGGGCTGTGCTTCGACAGTCGTGCAATTAAAACCTGACCAGAAATATAAAAAACCTGGTTTGGCGCCCCCAAACTGCAATCGACTATCACCTTTAATGTCAGTGTTCCAAATACAAATATTAGTTCCAGCGATTTTCCGCAACATGGCGAGGGTTTTTATTTTTCTGGTCGGGCTTTAAATGCCGTAGCTCCACTATGCCAACGAACACTATTAAGGCTATATTTTACTGGTTTTCTCGTTATTTGATACACATAAAGTGCGAATATTTTAAAATACGAGTGAAAAGTTTTCTTCTGGGTAAGCTCGCTACATCTTCGACCATATCTTTGTCCTAAGGATTGGATTGCGGTCAAGAGCAAACCTATAAATAATGAGAAAAAAAACCACCATTAATGAAAAATAAGCAATGATCTTCAACATCTCGGTTTTATTTGTCATTGTTCTCATCTAATCTAATCTAATCTAAACTATTATAAAACTGTATCTGAAGTGTGTCTGTACATTGAAGATATTTACAAAAAAATGATTACGATATGGTTTGCAAAATCTGGTACTATAAAAGACCTGAGAACGTTTTAGAGAGCAAAATCTGGTACTATAAAAGACCTGAGAACGTTTTAGAGCGTGCTAATTAGTGTTCATGATTAGCACTATAATGGTGTTGTAAACGTCTAGAGAACCCCAAAAAGGCCCTAGTTTTATCACTAATTTATTCTATAAACATTACATAAAGGCTCTCACGGTGATAAATCTACTACTATAAAAGTAACTGATAAACGTTTATAGTGCTATTTTGCACCGTAATCGATTCTGTTTCGCTATCCTAAGTGCTTAAGCGCTTAACTAACAAAACAAATTTCGGTATGTTAATAATATTATGCTTTATTTATGTCATTCGCCATTGCTTAACGTAACATGTATTACCTAATAAAAAGGACATACTACAAACCATCCATGGACCGTAACTCTGCCGAAACTTGCACTTGCGAAAATAATTATATCGATAAAATCACTATGCTGATTTCAAATTTGACAATGCGCCCTTATAATTTTCGTGTTTTAATAAAATGTAAATTAATAAAATAAGGAATTGTCCCGACTATGGCTGTTTTAGTACACATTGGCTACAGCCGTGCTGTTAATGTGCTATCATTGCAGAAAACAGCAGCCATGACAGTATGCCACCATTTATGAATTACCAGTGATATAATTGGAACTCAAAAGTTAGTTACAGATCTAATTAGTACATAAATCGTTAATTTTAGTACTTTTATGTCACGCTTTAGTCTCGTAGCAGTACCACAAACTCAATTATAAAGCAATTTAAGCCATTTATGTTCATTAGCAACGGCACCAGGAGTAGCTATGGTACTATTTAGTACTATAGAGGAGTTTTCGTGACTTTCACAGAACTGTCCCCATAACGGTGTGGAGGGAGCTTTTAAGAAGCTAAAACATTACGTAATGGTCGTGTAAGGTAAATTTATAGTGCAATTTGATCCTATAATAAGGTTTTCGATATAGCTTCAATACTAGTACTCTAATAACAATTTTGACTCATTATTAGTGCAAAATAGATAAATAAAAGTGTCAGTAAGGTTGTCTATAGTACTAAATAGTACCATATCCGCTTTTTTCATATCGATTACAGTGCAACACTTTAAACGTTCTTTTGTATGGTCCTGTAAGCGTTCTAAGAGCTGAACTATAGAACTTAAATGCTCTTTAATCTTATAGAATCAAAACGCTCTTTTAAAAACCTTTATAGTACAAGCAGTCACAATGGTTACCATTATAGGCGTACTATATCATTATTTGGTGATAAAACGCCTAGGTTATACAGCCTTCTGCTACTTGGCTGACTCGAAATAAACCTTTTTTAGAAATTTTGTCTGTCTGTTTGTTTGTGTGTTTGTTTGTTTGTTTATTTGTTTGTATGTTTGTTCGCGCATCACGCAAAAACTACTGAACCGATTTTGATAAAACTTTTTTTGTTTGATAGCTTATGATCCGACTTAAAATCTGGTATAAATAATAATAATAATAATTTGTGCGGACGAAGTCGCGGGTTAACACTAGTTTTTCCATAAAATACATATAAAACCGGTGTTCAAAGGAAAGCCTAAATATTTGAATTAGTCTGCATTACGTGCATCTATATTTTATGTTGAAATTAATTTTACTTGCGACACCATTGTGTAGACAATATTATGATCAAAATGTCACAGAATTTTTTTAAAGACCAGTTTTTTGAGTTAAGTAGAAAATTCAAAAATTTGCTACGAATTTTTATGCTTTTCGTATTTAGTTTTCTTACATAAGATGGCACCACAGTGACATAATAAAGGACAAGCCAGTCAAAAATAGCATTTTGCGACCTAGGTCTTTTTCTATGTACGTCGTTTTAAAATGTTGAGATATACCTACTCAAATGATGTAGATTAGTAGAGATGAGGCGGTTCTGAAATGGTCAAGGTCATTCAGTGAAATGGAAGGGATACGCCTTAAAATAAATAAGATAAGCGGCAGTTATAAAACCTTTCCTTGAAAATCGATCGAATTCCTCATCTTGTTACTTTATAATATTGTCTACTTCCTAATCTCTTTGTAAGGATTATCCATTTTTATCCTCATTATATTCGTCTTAAGGTACAATATCGCTAGTATTATTTCCACGATCAACCTGTATAACGTTTGAAGGGATTATACTCTCACCTTGATTGGTTACGTCTCGAAGGTTTAACTGTTCTACGCATACAAATATTTGCCAAATTGCCAATGTCATAAGGTATATTTTGTATTAGTACATGTTTTGTATGCATTTCGAATTTTAATGATACAAACAGATAACGTGCTTATTTAAAAGGAAATTCCTTGCATTCAAAGTTACATAGTTTGGCATATAAAGTCTTAAGGTATAAAGCTTGTCCTTTGTACTTTTCTCATCTCTTTTATTCATCAGTATACCTAAGTGTAGGTATAAAAAAGATTTATAGTATTATAACACCCCTCTTTTTGCGTCGGGGGCTAAAAAGGATTAGGTAGGTTGGCTCTAGCCAACATTTTAAATAAAATACATTTAGGGCCTGTTTCACCTTTTTCTTTGTTCTTCTTAAGTTCTTGTTAGCTTATCCGACAGTTCATTTGACATATTTTGTATGATGAATATGTCGAATGATCTGTCGGATAAGAACTTACCCAAAAGTTGTATAACAGGCCCTTAGGCAGTGATAAGTAGGTTCACATCTAGTGTTTTGGCGAATTTGAATCACATACAACTTTGACAAAACACTAGATTTATACTTATCGCTATAAAAAGGAGTTGGTTTCGTATTAGTTAATCAATACAGTAAACTTACAGATATACGCATATAATCAAGACCATTATCTCTTTAGGAGTGTTCAGGCACTGCCTAACAACGTTTTGGCAACTACCTAGGTTTCGTGACTTCGCAAAATGAAATGGCTTTACCCATGTCGTCGGTAAATTTCTAGGTATACTTTATTGGTTTACTTATCATACATAGCATATGCTCACGACTATATTCCCCGAGGGGGTAGTCAGAGATATTCTGAAACCTCAGAACATCCACGTTTCACCAGTAGTACCGAAACTCTGTCCAGTGTGACGGTGGGTGAGCCCATCGCCACTTATAATGGAGAGTGGGTACAATACATGCCTCGAAATTGAAGCATGCAGGTTTCGTCACGATGTTTTCCTTCACCGAAAAGCCAGTGGTGTAACAAATTGTACATAAATTCCGAAAAACTCATTGGTACGAGTCGGCTTGGACGGGGATCGAACCATCGCTTCCTGCACGGCAGGCAAGATTACTCGCCACTGGACCACCACAGCTTTTTCCACTTATCAAACATATGCAATAGATATGTCTGTTACATAATTTTGTGTCGTGCGAGCACGTTTTGCTATTCCCTGTACAATAGTAGCGTTTCGATCCTTTGACTACTTATATGTGGACTAGTTACGCGTGTAATTCTAGTAACAAACATTTCTGCCACTTTTTACGGGGGGCGAGGTAACATGAAATCCGCAACTTTGGATTTTATTCCCCATATCTTTAGATTCTAATTTTGAATGTTAAAAATCATGAAACGTAGTCTGGTGTGAACCCCGTTCTTAGTTCGAAGTTATTGTTTCGCAATTATAGGCTGTCTCGTTTAGTGATAAGGTCTAAAATTGAATGTAAATGCACAGGATCAATTATTGTTCTTATACCGTGGCAGAGGGGAAATGCTACCGCAAGGCACTAGCCTTATAATAAATAGTCAAAGTTTTGATCAGACACACATGTAGCACATACCTAGCTTCCGAGCAGTGGATTTATGAATGTAACTTTCGTGCTCGTCTTTCTTTAAGCTTTTAAGTAATGTCACTATATAAATTTAAATGAAAGACCTCAATCCTATATTCCGTTTTTCTCGACATCCAATGAACATTAATCTGAACGACTATCCGAAGCGCCACATGGCAGCACGAAACGCAAATTCGAGGGTTAGTACATAAAATATTCAAGTGAATTCATTGCGAAGTGGCGTACTGTGCGCGCAAATCGGTGCTGTGACGACCATTGGCTTTAGAAGGGGTTAGAAGAGATATTTTGACTCGTTTGATATTGTAGCCAGATAAATGTAAAAACAGCAGAAGCAACGAGTTGCTTTTTCTTTTAAAAATGTGTCAATTTCCTCGCTTAAGGCTGCGTTTCCACCAGAGATGTGCGAGGCAAGAAAGGGGGTGAGCGAGGAAACAATGCGCCAATAGCGCGCTCGCTCTATCTCGTTTGAAGCACTCTCATTGGCCGATTTTTTCCTCGCTCACCGCCTCGCTACCTCGCACATCTCTGGTGGCAAGCCTCAAGCAATTTGGAAAATCTTTCACTAAACACACCCAAATGTGGTTATGTCTTCTGGGTGTCGTTTAGGGCAACAAAGAGGAAAGAAATGGGAATTACAACACTTGTGTTAAGCTTTAGAGAGCCCTGGCTCCTCCTCTGTTGACGTATTGAGTGATGACGTATGACGTATCTACCCGCTTACAAATAGGGATTATTGAGGATTTCATAAGTTATGTCTAGATAGTCAGTCGAAGTTACGAACACTTCGATAAAAATACCACCGAAGTCTTGGTGATAAGCCGCTATACACGCACACAAAGATAAATTGTATGTCTCGCTCACACACTCCAACCTAAGAAAGTTGACCACTTATGTTTTATACGGTAGAAGCGTGAGGCTAAATCTAGACACACCTATACATTATCTAAGGGGTTATGATTAGAGGCTTGCTGCTTGTGATGTGGAAATAATGATTCAAAAAACTCTGGTAAGTATCTTTATTATGGCAAATCTATTAAATAGTATTCTTGTCTCTATAGTAACGACCATGCTGCCAAAATGAGAATTTAAGTGCGATAAAAATATGAGAGAAAAATATACTCTTGAGATAGGCGTGAAAAGGTGAATTTATTTACTGGCTTATATGGGTTTTAGTATCCGATTCCAATATTTATGGGTTTGACATCGATTTTCAGCTTTACTTTATTCCAAGTAGGTACCGATAGCAAGTAGGTACCTACATAGAACAATGGACGTCCCATGCAAGCAGACGAATATTTAATCGGTGTGGATGTCGTACATGACAAAGCTCTCATATGAGCTGGTGCATTCACCAGGTAGTAAAGAACATTTCACTCGTTGGAGAGCTACTGCAAATACTCGTAGTTCCACCACAGAACCTATTCGGATATTTTGAGAAAAACATATTACCTAGGTAGAGTTTAACTTGGAGTAACGTTTTGTCTTTATTTAATCGTAATCGGCTCACGAAGATAAATTCATCATCATCATCATCACCCTATCACCGTCTATTGCTGAACATAGGCCTCTCCCAAGGTGCTACAGAACTCTATCCTCAACCTTATTCATTCAGAAGAAGATTATTAATCAAGTATATTTAAAATTTTAAAACATCGGTACGTATGCAGAGGTTTAGCGCTTTCACACACGATGACGCATTGACGGAGCGGCAGACGTCAGTCTGTCATTTGTGAAGCAACGAGTTGTATGAAAACCGCACGTAGAAGCACGGTGACGGATTGACGCACCGTGTGTGCTTCTACGTGCGGTTTGATACAACTCCTTGCTTCACAAATGACGGACTGACGTCTACCGCAGCCGCAGATACAATCAGTACAACAATATATCGACGGGGAAGTGCTAACAACTCCTAACTTACATTTTTTTCACACCAGCTTGGTGATAGGTACCTCCTATCTTACATTATCTCGCTAAATACTTATTCAAAACAAATGTTGATTATTACCTTACAAGCGGGTCCATTTAGGTATAAAATTGCCATTTTCACATTTTTTCTTAAAATTCTGGAAAAACGAACGTTTCTTTTTTTCGCCTCCTGTAAAATTTGGTTTTTGTAAGTTAGGAGTTGTTAGCACTTCCCCGTCGATATAATGTTTCTATTCTCTTTTGGGTCTGTCTCGACTTCAAAGACCGTTTGAATTTGAACCCATTCTGCACTGATTCACCGTGTTACGTGCTCGATTCGTTTCACACCTAAAATACTGCGCTCCATAAGACTTCATCACTCTTCAAGGTCTGCATCATTGAGGCAAGAATTTCCTACACTCATCAAAGAGATATAAAGAAAAAGATTGGTTGGATTTGTGACCGGAGTTAGGACAAACTCGTTTCTATCATTCCTACGTTCACACAACTATGTTCATAGCAAGAACATTATACTATTAGATTTTTGTTTCATAGTGACAAGTTGTCAGTCTGCTGTCTTGTATTCTCATACGTCTCATACATTAACTCATAGTAGGAACCAACTAATCAACTAAAGCTGCCACAAAGGCATTAGTCATCATTAGATATGTTTATTCACAAATACTTAGTTTTCTTGCACATAATAGTACTGTAGCCACGGGACATTCTAATTACCGAAAACCGTACCGATTGGCCGTTTTGATATTGTTGTAAGGTACGACGAAGTCTTAAAGATCACAACCCGCCGAAATAAAAAAAAAAAAAAATGTGCCTTATATTTTTTAATTTCGTGGTTACCGCTTTTTTCTATACTGTCATTTTCTTCACCTTAGTTTGATACCCATAAGTAATAGTAAGACCATGGAACGGAGCCGTACAAAATTTTAAGACTGATCAAAAAGATAGTTTTGGCGTAGTGGAGCTTCGGTATTGGAAACGATCACCGAAGTTAAGCAACGTCAGGTCCGGTCAGTCTTTGGATGGGTGACCGTTTAGTGGTATTTCATCTCGAGCGTTTCCGTGCTTCGGAAGGCACGTTAAGCAGTTGGTCTCGGATAGTTCCGTCAGATGGCGTTGTAACTATTCGTTAAGCCAAGTCAGAGGCCTATTGGCGGCTTGAAAATTCTCTGACAGCAAGGTGACCACTAACTTGCCTCCACCAACACGCACTGGGCCCGCGTGGTGGAGTATGGCCCACTCCCTCTCACCCTTATTCGTGAGAGGAGGCCTTTGCCCTGCAGTGGGATTCTACAGGCTATAACTTATTTTTTTTTTCTTAAAACTTTCTATGGCAATTTTAGACAGTCTTACTATTACGTATGGGTATTGAACTAAGGTGTAGAACATGACAGTATTGAAAAAAAAGGTTACCTCGAAATAAAAAAATGTTAGGCAATTTTTTTTAGTTTCGGCGGGATGTTATCTTTAAAACTTGGGTTACTATTACTAATAATGTCGTACCTTGGAAATTGGTGGGAGGGTCAGGGCCACGGTGGGTCAAGATTCTAGCAAATTTTCTGCACGTAGGCGGTCAGACGAGAGTGGTCGCTCAACAATATCAAAACGGCAATCGGTACGGTTTTTGGTAATTAGAATGTCCCGTGGCTACAGTACTATAAGAAACTCACAAAACTATCATCAGTCTTACACAAAACTTAAAAATCTTTTAAATCTCCCACGGAACTGATGAAGCATTTTAAAACCGGTAACTCATAAATTTTTACGATCAAGTAATGTTGGTGGAACGGGGTGAAATGGTGCTGGTGCCAGCTGATATTGATATGGCTTGCATTATCGGATGTGGTAACAGTGACTTTTATATCACTGCTGTCCAATGTTGGTTATGGATTTATCCATAAACCTCTTTTACGCGAAGATCTGAAAACCGTCTTTGTGTTGTTCTAGCTTAGAATAAAGGTATCAGCTCGTTCTTCTCGTTATTGTAATTTGAGGTTATGAATGGGTAATACACACCTTATATTATGCATGGCATTATCATTGACCCAACCAGCAGATTAGGGACTTTACAGAGCTTGAAATTAATTAAATTTTAGTTGGCAACAAACGCAAAAAATCTTTTCTTTAAATAAGTATAACCAAGTTTTAGTGAATCGCAAACTATTTTGTAGCACATACCTAAATAAAATCTGGTTATAAAGGTTACAACTTAAGGGGCTACCTCCTGGTTTTACCATGAAATTAACTATGGCACTTTTTTGAGCTGAAAAATTAATTGAACCATCTACTCGATATGAGAAGTGATGTGGTTTTTCTAGAAATCGATTTTAATGAATAAAACCGAAGAAAAGGGAATCTAAAGTCACCCCTTTTTTCCAGTTGTAACCATTTTACACTTACATTTTTGATCGGAAGAAAATGAAAATTTACAATATTGTTCACAACACAATTTAGAATGACGAGGTTTTCTTACTTTTTCGAAATTAATAAAAAATCATCTCTCTTTTTCAAAGAAAACGGCGAATTTCTGACCGGAGCCACGCGCTCGTTCGCATCGACTAGCAGGAGACTCGTGGTCCCGGGATAATACGCCTTAATAAATGCTGACAATTTTTTAAGGGGATGATCAGAAGACCATCAAACTGAATATCTTCTTTAGTCGCGATTTCAACCCATAGATATGAATAAAAAAAGTGCTGTCCCATACTTTGGGGACGAGTAGGATTGTAGTGTTGTATGAAGCAGCAGATTTTTTTCTTCCCGTTTTGATTGGCACTTAGAGAAAGTAGCTCAGTTTGACGATCTAATCTAAACCACACCTTTAAATGTTACTCGGGTATTTTGTTACAGTCTGTATAATCTATAGCTTGGCAAAAAAGTCATGATCGTGGTGACAGGTGGAACTAAAATTTTAGTATGGTGGTGTTGCCAGGTTATGCGTGATTTTGACGTTCTTGCGTGGAGGCAGCGCCTTTATTTTTTATCACGACTTTTTTGCCAAGCTGTGTGTGTCTACTTTACCAAAATTTCACCAACTAATTCACTTACACTCAGTTGCAGAAACGCTCATTAAAGTTAATCCTCCATTAATCTCTTGCTAGCTTTTACTACGGCAACAAGACAAAAAGTGACAACAAGAGATTTAATAGGTTTAGGTTTAAAGAAATTTATTCTCAAAAAAGACATCATTGCCACTTACATGAGAACATGGTTATATAGGTACTTAGATCATAATTAATTAAATATATACATAAAAAATTTAAACAGTTCGTTGTCGCAACAGAAAAACAATGGTTAAGTTGGTAGGTACCTACAATCCAAGAACATTACATTTACGTATTTAATGGAGGATTAAGTCTAATGAGGGTTTCTGCAACTAATTGTGAATGGTGCAGTAAGTAAGAATAAATAAAATAGCAATAAAATGTAACTAAATCATCGAACAATATTCCTAAATATCTTACTATCTCCACAAATAATTATACCCAATTACGCAACCTAATAAATAATGACTGTCCTTTTCCTCTGCCAGAAGGTATTAGGTAGCCTTCCTAAATACTTTATCCTAACAAGCACGAAAGGCAATCACAGTATGTAGTACTCGTTCTAATAGAGCATTACAACGTATCTCGCTACTTGATTTTCGTTGGCTTCTGATTAGAGAGCCTTTTGTACAGTCAGCATCGTACAGGATTATTATCTTTATGTAACACTGAGAAAAAATTTGTAACAATACAGGGACATCTTTAAATGCTGACGATTTTTTAAGGAGATGTGGACGACCAAGGAAATGATGGATGGATGAAAAAATGAAAATGAAAATTATTTATTTCTCTTCAGAGTACCTACCTACTCTGAAGAGAAATAAATAATTTTCATTTTCATTTTCATTACATTTCGAACTAAAACTAAACTAAAATTAAACAACGAACTTAATATTAATACATAACTAAATACAGATTAACTTTATCAATTAGGGTGAAATGTACATCGACTGTTACCAGGGGTCCTCAATACAGGCAAGGCTTGAAACTTGAGGAACCAATTACAATTTGTTTCTTTGACAATTGGGCTGCGTACAAGTAACTGGGCAGTACTTGGTGGTTATCTTAATAATAAATGTTTACACACTAATGACTATATAGCAGAAAAAGATGGAAAAGATGACATGTGTAAAAAAAGGAGTGTGCGCTGAAATGACGGCTAAAAGCGTAGAGCTTCACGTGACTACGCGCCCCTTTATGGCTAAAAGAGATGAATGGAGGAAGACGACATATTGCGCCAACCCCAAATAATGGGCAGGAAGAAGAGGGGGTTTTTTAAAGAGATGCTCAGGCCATCAAACTAAACGTTTTCTATATGGCAAAAGGGACAAAACTCTTTAAAAAAAATAGCTGTTTCATACAAAACTGCAAACTTACTCGAGCCAAATGTATGACGCAGCAGATTTTTGTTTTCGCGGTTTCGTTGTTGGTCCCATAGAGAAAGTAGTTTAGGTTGATGGTCTGTTCTTTCTCTTAAAAACCGTCAGCATATTAAGAAGAACCCTATAGTAACATACAAAATACAAAACACTTTATTTTCTCCACAAAGGCACAGTATAAAAAGAGTTTCTAGTACACTTACCTTAGGAAGTTGGAGACTGTGGCTTGTTAAGTATGTGTGCTTGCACACAAATACCTGTAATTCATGGTTGTATTGTAGTTATAATTCTAGCTTTAAAACCATATTGTGGTCTCATTTACTAGAACTATGTAAGCAACAAATCACAAAAATCTAGCAAAGTTTACGAAAATGAATATTTACTTACTACGAAATTCCAGTAAAAGTGATTAGATTTTTTTCTCCGTGTGCCAATTCTAGAAAGTTCATATCTTAATCTCTTTGTCTACAAGCTGATTTAGGGATAGATAATTGGTAGTGAACCTATCTGAGCAGTTAAATCACGGTTTCGAATATAATAATTTATAATGATTTGGAATATTTTGACTCCATTCATGGACGTTAGGCAGGTAGATAAGGTGCGTTGGGGTAAGATCGTGAATGGGGTAAGAACGTATATGTTAAATATCTACCGATTCTGTGATTATTTTTTTATACTCGCAAAATAGCGCGAGACTCCATTTTTTCTTCTCTTTTCAGTCTGCATCGGTGATTTCGGCGAGTCGATCGTCTGTTATGGCTGGGCGTAAGATTGGACGCTCAAAACAAAATAACGAAGTATAAGATCGGATGTTTGTCTTTATAAACCTTGTGTTCTGCCACATGAGTGGCACATGAGTGATTTTAGAGGGTAGTCCGTTCTTTCCCCAACATCGTCCGATCTTTCCCATGTATTTTTAAATGTATATCTATACTTTAAACTCTCGTAACCCAGTAGTCGTTAAATCTATGCAAACATGAAAATATTGTTCTTATTGATTATCAGATTATACTTTATTTTATTAAGCAAGCTGATATAGATTTTGAGGAAAAAATAAATTGCCAACTATCCCCAACACACCTTACATATTTGTAAAGATTTGCTTATAAATTACGTCCTTTGAAGGGCAGTCAAAGATATTCAAAATATGTGATATACACACGATAATGATATATAAACAAACATCTAGAACTCATATTAGAGCTACTAAAATAAAACTTTATGGTTTCAATAACAAAGTATAATGATACCTAATTGTGTAATTGTAAACCAAAACCAAACTTTGATTATAAATTACTACTATTTTATAACCAAAGTTTGTTTATAGTTCGGTAGTCACTATAGTCCCGATATATTTTTATCAACAAGTATTTTTTTAGGAATAACGAATAACAGAAAAAATGCGCTAGATTTTTCAAAAACTTTTTACATAGTTTACGAGGTAAAATGAAAAAAAAAAAGAATTTATCTAAGAAACAATATTATAAAGTCAAAGATAACAGACGGCTGTCTCCTCCCCCATAGCAGTAATTCTGTAACCCTGACCCATTTACCTATCTTTCACCCTCGTTCGAGCTTGTGCTTCTAGGGAGTACTTTATATCTACATGAATAAATATATATTCATATATCTACATTGTATATAGCTGCCACTAATTTGCATACAATTTTAGGTGATGTAAGTAGATACGTTATTAAACTATTTGTCGTTTTGAGGTAATCAGAATCTTTGCTACAAATATTGTAGGAAAGGTTTATTCGTAGCATATTCGGTTAAGGGGCGATTTAGGGTTGAACCTCATTTAATAGCACCGCATCGCATTTTTCCGTCGCTCCATCCTTTTCTGTCACTCAGGAGCGTCATTTGCTAGAGCATATAAGATAGACGGAACGCGGCCGCGCGCGACAGCACGGCCGCTTGCGAACGCGTTCGTCTATCTTATATGCTCTAGCACATGACGTTCGCGTTCCTGAGTGATAGAAAAGGATGAAGCGACGGAAAAATGCGGTTCCGTGCTGTCTGGTGTAGTTCAACCCTTAAGGATATAATTATACAGGATGGTCCAGACCAGATGGGTACCTATACATTTTCTTTACAAGAAGAAAATCGATTCCCACTCGATTAAAAAAAAGATTTTCTTTTTAATTTTATCTTGAGGGATTTATTTTTATTTGACAATTCCAATACTTAAAAAAAAATATGCCGTTTATTAGCTGAACTCTCTCAACAAAAAACCCAGAGCGATTGATGTTCTATTGGTTGATTGTAAGAGCACTAAATTTTAAATTAATCTATATAAAAAGATATTTTTTTATGGTCCTGGTAGGTCAAGTCAGCAACCCAAATAGAATTTTAAAGTCTGGTTTGGACTTAGACTATTTAAATATGGACAAGTAACGCGTTTAATTCTACTAAGTAATTTTTCTGCCACTTTTGCGGGGGGCGAGGTAGCATGAAATCCGCATCTTTGGACTTTATTCCATTAAGTACTTTATAATTCTAATTTTGTATGTTAAAAATCATGAAAAACAGTGTCGTGTGAACCCCAAACGTGATAAGTTCGAAGTTATTGTTCCGTAATTATAGGCTGTCACGTTTAGTGATAAGGTATAAAATTGCGTAAATGCGTAAGATTTCTTGATCTTGTACGTTGGCAGAGGGGAAATGCTGACGCGAGGCTGGTCCTCATATAAATCGTCTAAGGGTCTGGAGAACCTTGTATTGTTTTCTCGCTCTTCGACACGATCTGATTAATATGTGACGTATTTATCGAGGTAGAATATCGAAGTGTTTGGTTTTTTGAAAGGCCACTATTGACTCGTTTTAGCGTGAGGCCCTAAATAATTTGCCAGTAACCTTATTTAACAGACTATACCTATCCCAAAGGACACTAACCGACCTTGGGATGGGCGCGAAGGTCGCAGGGTGCGGGACGACGCCCGGGCACCGCTGAGGGTTGCCATGGCGACCAGCCGGGCCCACGCACCCTCTCCCCTCTCTCTCGCACTTTGCAAAAACATTTGGGGGATTTAAAAAATACTCTGTTTTCCTGTTTCATAATTGGATGGAAAATGTTGAATGAGTCGCGTAATTATTTAGTCTTTTTATTGTTTCAGAACAGACTTAATGACTTGAAAAATTATTTTATAATAGGGCTTTATATTTGCTGCTATTTTTCCATGTTCACATGGTCAATGGAGTACTTACAGCTTTTATGTCTCCAGTTAAAAATAACGCTATTTTTATTTTTTTTTAAATCTTTATTGAACAGCTTGGCCTGAGGCCATGTCGCTCTGTGGGTTTTTCTGTTGGGTTAGTTCACTGATTATAATATGAATAAAAAAAAACAGTAAATACCGAATGAAGAAATAGAAAAATAAATAACTACAAATTTAGAGTTTTCTTGTAGATGGAGTAAAGTGCCTTGGCTGCAGTTCTGCCTGCATTATCTTATCAGCAGTCAGAAACATGGGATATACAGGGTGTAACTGAAGCACTTCCGAAAACTCAATGGGGTGACAGTAGCCATCAATATGAACAACAAACTATTGGACCACCTATGAGATCTCCAAAAAAAATCTGCTCATTTCGCGCTGTATATAAGGATAAACAAAATTAGCTGAAATTATTTTAAGGGGGTGATTAGACCATCAAACTGAACAACTTTCTCTATAGGACCAATATCGAAATCGCGAAAAAAAAATCTGCTGCATTTAGGTCGAGTAGATTTGTATGGAACAACAGATTTTTTTTTCGTGATTTCGTTATTGGTCCCATGGAGAAAGTTGTTCAATTTGACGGTCTGATCATACCCTTAAAATAGTTCCAACTAATTTTGTTAGACCTTATATAATGTTAGTATGAAATAGCAGATGTTTTTGAGATCTCATAGTTGGTAAAAGTTGTTCATATTGATGGGTACTTTCGCCCATTTGAGTTTTCGGAAGTGCTTCCCGTACACCCTGTAGTCAAGTACAGCACTATTTTGTTCTTACTATCCAACTGTACGAGACCAACAGCAAAATCACAAAAAAAGAAAACCTGCTGTTCCATACAAAACTGCAGACCTAACTTGAGCCCAATATATGGTGCAGAAGTTTTTTTTTCGCCATTTTTATTTTGGTCCCGTACAGAAAGTTGTTCAGTTCGATGGTCTGATCATCCCCATGAAAAGTGTCAGCTTATAAGAAGGACCCTGTGTACAGGATGGAATTTTTTACGCCACCTGGAGGGACATTACTCTAAATACTAAAGATCGAAAATTTTACAAAAATTTTACTCACTTATTTTAAAAAGAAACAAAACTGCAAGAACTGAAGATTTGCGAAATTCCACCTAGTATAGGTAAATCGTGAATCCGATGGAACGGGGAACAGCTACGATCAGGGAAGGGGTCGATGTTCATATTCAAGGCACAACATAAAAACTAGCATCAGCTAGCTATAGCTACTAGCTAAATGTGTGTATTATAATACCGAGGAAGGTTTCTTCCTGTATCGCTAGTAACAGATCTTGAAAAGGGCATGACAGCCCATTCACACTCATGTCGCGGATGTTTCGAATGTGGAGCTAGGTAGGTACAGTGTGTGACACAAGTCTTTATCTAAAGATTTAATTACTTTAAAACAGACTTCAATCAATAAAATCATTTATTTCAGAACATAAATTCCATTTTGTAGGTATGCCACAAGTTACAATTAATTTCATTGTTAGTATTGCTTACTCACTAAGTTAGTATATCAAAATTCAATTCATTTAATATTGTAATAATGTAAAATGTCAAAAACTAGTGGTCAAAACTGTAAACTATGTCAAAATTGGATAAAGAAATAAGTAGTCACACCTCATTAAAAATTATTAAAATAAAAATACATTACAAATTTACAAAATTACAAAAAAGAGAGGCTTTTAATTCGACTCGATTCTGAAAATCGTTTGATGGTGATACTTCGTGTGAAGGCGTTAATAAATTAGTAAAAACATAGATCATAATTTATTGGAATCATTATCGTCAGCTTATATAGCTTCGACGGCCCGACAGCACAGTCTGTAGTGAACCTGCCTGCTGTGCCGGGTCGCGGGTTCGAATCCCGTAAGGGACAAATATTTGTATGACGAATATGAATATTTGTACCCGAGTCATGGATGTTTGTATCTATATATGTATTCTATGTCGTTGTCTAGTTATCATAATACAAGTCCAGGCTAGATTCTGGAACTTTAAATGTGACTAGATAATTTGTGTGACACTGTCCAAGATATTTATTATTTATTTATTATATGCGTCCCAGTGGAGAACACTGGCCTCCTTTAACGAATAAGCGAGTGATAGAGCGGACTACAGGGGTCTACACGCAGAATGGTCAATACGTAAAAAGTTAAAAACGCAAAATGTTCTATCCGCAAAATGTACATTTTCGCGAAATGATCAAAACGCAAAACGTTCAAAACTCAAAACGTTCAAGTCGCAAAATGTTCAGATTCAAAACGCAATACAAAAGCACACGCTAAAGATAAAACGAGATACTTTAATTGTGTGTTAGGGTAATCAGTTGTACCATTCATACAAAAGTTTGGTCAGCTAATAGCATTTAGTATGGGAAGTCCACATATTTTTGCGAATTTCCTATAGGTTTCTTATGGAAATATATTCAGTGTCATGAGTACAAAAACCCCTTAAACTAATGCAACTTTACACCCTAACTGACTGAAAAATATATCTGTAGGTAGGAACTATGAGTTTAGTAATGAAAAGCATAGGCTGTTATATAAACGTACGTAGCAAGCACACATATTATAGCAGTGTAAACGAGTCTAATTTCAAGCCATGACGACCCTAAGTTTGTATCACTGATATGCCAAGTGTTATGACTTTTGACACCGATTGTACTCTAGGGACTATGCGATTTGATCTGTAGAGTAAAGATTGTGGTAGTACTTGAAATGTTAGTGGTTACAGTTGGTTTCTTAGGGTTATTTGGTAATCAGATTAGGCAAGATGATTACTTCAAAATCCTTTAAAGTATTAGAAGTTCTTGAGATTTTATTCAAAAAGCCCTTAAAAAAAGAAATCTGCTATTCAGGGTGTTAGGGTAAACAGTCGTATTACTTTAATGCGTGATTGTACTCATAATACTGAACAATTTAGCAAAATAATGAAAATTTGAAAAAAAAAAAAATTTCATACAAAAACTTTCGATAACTGTTTTTTTTTTTCAAATGTCCTATACAAGGTGTTACAAAAATACAAATAAACATTTAAGGGGGTGATTCAGACCATCAAACTGAACAACTTTCACTATGGGGCCAATATCGAAATCGGGAAATAAAAATTTGATGTTCCATACTCTACAAATCCACTAGAGCTAAAATGAAAAAAAAAATTGTTCAGTTTGACGGTCTAAACAACCCCCTTAGGAGTTTTAAAAATTTATTTTTACTTATGAAACACCCTGTATAAGTTTCTAAAGAAAAGTTGTTCAGTTTCACGGCTACAATCAGCCTTTAAAGTTATGCAACTGTTTACTGTAACACCCTGTATAGGGGACCAATTTCAGATGTTTTACTATACGGTCTCTGAAGAAAATGCCTTAGGCACTCTGAGGAAAATGCCTGTGACAGATGGACGGACGAAAAGATACCTTGGTGATTCCATAAGTGTTCCGCTTTACCAATACGGAACACATCGGATCCCACTACAAGGGATATTGCAAGTCCTTCTCTTGCATGTAAGGGTGAGAGGAATTAGACAGTGTTCTGTCACCCAGTCCACCACCAATCCAGTACGGATACGATTTTGAAATCAACGCAAAAATGCCAGTCTTGGCTTAGGAAATAGACTTCACCATTCAACAGCATCCAAAGTTAACTTATTTGACATACCTTTCAAAGCACGGAGGCGCTCTAAATGATATACTACGAAAACGGTCACCCCAATGACAGAGCTAACCTTGTCTCGCATTGCTTAACCTTGCCTCGAGCGCCTACAAGGGGGCGTCCATAAGTCACGTGACGCATTTTTCGTTAAATTTGGACCCCTAGTGTCCCCACTCCCCTTAGTGACATCTTGGTAATATTATTGTTAAACCCCCAGCCCCTAACCCAATGTCACGTGACTTTTATCAATTAAAGAGGCGAATTAATTAATTAACCAAGTATTTATTTTAATAATATAGAACACTACTGGTGAACCGTGGATGTTCTGAGGTTTCAGAATATCTCTGACTACCCCTTTGGGGAATATAGTCGTGAGCATATTTTTATGCTTATGCTTATAATATAGAAACATACTAAACATAAAACACAAAACTCATGAGAAATTTACGCAATTTTACAATTCTTCCATCCATGGACGGTACTGAAAAGAGAATCTTGCACTGCCATAAAGTATAGGAATTTCAGAGTAAACATGTAGTTCTTCTTTTTAACAAAATTATACTCCATTCCAAATAACAACGAAATTCTAAGGCTATTTTCAATTTTTGAAACACTTACTCTTACTTATTCTTAAAACAGCTACGTCCAAGATATATCGGATAGTACTTTCTGCTAAATAAATTGTATTTACTAATCAGAATTGTTCAGGAAAATCTATAGGTTAATGTAAAATTATAAAATCGCGAAAATGTCACGTATTTTTGTTCGGATTCGTGACCCTAAAGCCACATATCCACTAGGCAAAAATTGACGCGCAACACGGAAACATGTTCGGCAACGTTGCAAAACAACGCGCAACGTTGCAACTTTTGCAAAAAGAAGAAACTTTGAAAGAAGCAACGTCGCGCGTTGTTTTACATGTTGAGCGTTACGTGTTGCGCTTCAATTGTTGCCTAGTGGATACGAGGTTTTAGTTAGACAACAAGAGAATGCCCCCTTGCCCCTAATTAGCTTTACGTGATTTATGGTCGCACCCCAAGTTAGATATTTACCAATTTAATGTTATACAACCCTGCTATTTAACAATGTGAAGATAGATACACGAAAATAATATTTAATGTTAAACCAATAAAGAACACAATGCCCTTCGTAATTAATTCGTCCCAGAGTCACTGAACTAAAATTGTTTGTAGAAATATAAAACTTATCTGTGTGAGATAGCAATGTCTGGCGCAGAAATATAAAGTAATCATGTTAAAATTTAATAGGTACTAAAAGTTTTATTGCTAATCATTTGTATTAGATAATGTTAAAGTTAACAGAATTATCTCGGTAAACGCTGTGCTGTGTTCGAGGTGATAAGTGTATCATAGAGGACAACATTAGTACACAGTAGACCAACACCTGGTTGCAGAATCGCTCATTAAAGTTAATCCTTCATTAAATCTCAATTCAATTTTTGTTTAATAGCATCCGATGAGTTATCACAATTCAGCCAACGTCTCGTTATGAAGAGTATACGTAGGAAAATGATCATTATTAATGAGGTCTAGTGTGGCAGTTTTGCCAATTTAAGTAGTTTATAATATCAAGTAATTGTTTTAAGGTTAAAACACAAAAGAGTTCACAAAATGGCGGAGTCACGTGCGGACCCAACGCGTCGATACGTGACCATACACGGCCAGATCCGCACCGTGACTCCTTCATTAAATCTCTTGCTGTCTCTTGCTAGCTTTTACTACGACAACAAGGCAAAAAGATACAAAATTTTGCCTGACCCTACAATCGAAGTTTGATAATATTTTGGATAATCATTTAAAGTGAATGAAATTTTTTAGACCATGATCTAGAAACCAATATCTTTGCTATACATTTGTTAGATTTTCATTAAAATAGATCGTTTCGAGGACATCTTGACTCAAAATTATATACAAATCTTAAATTAAACCTATAGCATTGAAACTATATTTTATTTTAACGGAAATCTGTCAGATTTAATGAAGCTACGTTTAGACGACCCGGTTGGTGTAATGGTTACCACGCCGGACTGCCAAACCAGGGTCCTGGGTTCGAATCCCGGTTCGGTCATAATTCATAATTCATAATTGTTTATTGCTCACACAGAGTACATGATAGGTGGTAACAATAGGTAAATAAGTTACATCTGTGAACCTTATAAGCTTAAGGCATTGCAATTTGGATGTTATATGTTCGTGCCGTTGTTGTATGGTTTCCATAATAAAAAGCCTTTAGTGCTTGCTTGGGAGTGTGAAGAAATTAAACTCCGAAAGACTTTAGAATACTTTTCAAATTAATTTATTTAACTTTTTACAATTTCACTGAATTTAATTAAAATTATTCTAGAATTACTTTATAATACAACTTGTCACTTTGGATGTCCGCCGAGAACTGGAGAACTGCCTGTTCGATACCTTTTGCACCACTTCCACCGTTATCCCTCCATTTTTCAGTGCGCTGTACCAACCAAACGGCACAAAAGTCAATATTGCCACCTTAAGCATATATTTAAACGATTCTGACACAAATTCGAACGGCTCTGGATACAAGTCATTTTAAGCCATTCGTTGATTATTTTTCAGTTAATTTGAATGTCATAGAATATTAAATGTGTTGCTAGTACAAACACTAAGATTTAGTAACAAAATATCACGAATCACGACATTCGGCCATCCGATTCTGTGCAACCTCCTGGTGCACAGCTACCCAACAGTCAGTTCTCATTACCATTTAGTCAAAATTATTCAAAATAATCCATACAAATGAAAATATGTTTCAATTCCGAGATCGTACAACCCAAGTCCATTAGTGCATAATAGACCTGAGTCACACAATCCCAACACCAAAACATGAGGAAAACTAAAGTTTTTCTTTATATAAATCATTTCAGAACATGTTTTTCAAAATCACTCATTGAAAGTACCTAATATTTATTTTTTTAATCTACCACCGCTTCGTAATGTGTTATGAACTTATGACTGCAGAGAAGATGCGGCCAGAAACTCTACAGCAACACAATGTTTAGCACTTAAACATGCAGTTACAAGATCACGACCAGACTTATGTAAACTTAATTATTTAAGAATGACAGCTGGTACACAAAAAGTAGGTACTTGAAAGTTTAGTTTTTAGAGATTATTTTAGAGAATGATTTCTTAAATCTTCTTACTGGCTCTTACATTAGTTAATCTGTTATCTTATTTAAATTTTAATTAACATTATGTAATAATTACATGATCAAATCACGACATTTGGCAGTTTACACTAATATCAATATTTATCAACTTGAATGATTGTGAACGTTGCTGCAGCTCTATCTAACAGAGGCAGCTCTTATAAGTGAGATCTTCCTTGTCTAATGATTTATTTGGAAATAGTACATTCTGAACCCATCCATTTTAGACGAAGAAGTTTAGTATTTAAAATTAAGAAGGTATTCAAAGTTTTAGTTGAACGCTTGAAATATAATAAATGGTAACTCTTGATTTTAATTCTATTTGCTGCTACAACGTTCTCAATTTTACTACATTTTGATGCTTCTTATGTTTATACAGTAAATACTCTATCTGCACACGAAAACATACCGGTTCTGTTTATACTGTTTTTTTTTTAAATTAAATCAATATCCATCATTAACCGGTAATCAATCAAAACAGTTGTTTATTAAATACAAAAGTACGATAGCCGGGTCAGTCATTGTGTACAAATATTTAGCATTTAACAGGAAGCGCATAGCGTATTATCATAGTTGAATACATGAACATTACAATACCATACCACACCATATGACGCAATAAATGAATTATTTACTGAATTATAAATTATGAATATTTCGTAAATTCATTTTTTTATACAAATTGACAGATAACATGAGTATTTGCTTATTAATATTTATTTAATCAGAAGAACTGTATTATAAAATATCCATCGATTAAATCTGATAGTCGCACAGTAAGACAGCTGATAATGAATCTTGTCTTGAGCTCAGTGTAATATACTATAATTACCATCAGCTAGTTAACTGTCAGTAGGTCTACCGCGAGTCCACACTGAAGTATACTACAGTACTGCAGTATTTACTGTAGTTTACTAGTTTTTGTATTTAATTTCGTAAACTAGTTTCGAGAACTAATTCTGTCATTCAAAATTGGCGCCGCAACTACAGTGAAGACTCATGGCAAGCCCACTGCGATGCCTTACGCCTTTCGCACAGCCCAGCTCAAGTATGAAACAGTTGAAGTATACAGTTGCAAAATATTGTGTAATTTGTGAAAATATACCAATAATAAAGATAATGAAATAAAATTGATTAAAACTCGAATCTATATCTACAATAGCAGCATTTAAAAAATAGATTGTTATACTTAATTGATTTTGTAAGTATTACAATTTACAGCTTTGTACCTCTATACTCATTTCCAAACAAAGTAGACTAAAGCTTTATCCCCATTTTGAACGACAAAAATAGATTCTATTTCAATTCTTAGAACGGCTTTACCAACGTTAAAATAATGAAATAATTATAATCATTGTGAAGTAAATTGCATGGTAATGTTCTTTTTAAAATAAACAAATCAACGGCACTTACTAGATGGCGTTGTCAAATTCATCGAGTAAGCATTTGTTACGATTACCCAAAATTTTAAGTTATTATCGCTAGTGAATTAATAATTACGATACTAAAACTTCTAAGATTCTTATAAAATTATTATGGTGACTACTACAACCAACCCCATCTAGCGACTTTGCTCAAAACAATCATGGAAATAGACTAGTCTCATCGTTAGAACAAAATCTATAACGAACAAACGATTTAATTCCATGAGTGCCTACTTATTATAACACCTACGCCTAACCTAAGTAAAAGTCTTTAGCAAAATAAGTCGAAATTTAGCGATCCTAGATACCTAACACTAAATAAATAAATGATTCATTGAATGTAGGTATCTCAACTTATTTGACTAGAAGAAAATATGCTTCTACCTTTTATTTTGGTTCAACATCTAGAGTACTGGGTTTTTGTCATAATGGAAATGAAAACCATATAGGTACCTTGAAAGCTTGCCCTACTTGATCGTTAATGTTAAGGCTAGGTTATCCGCGCTTTTTATTTTTGAGTTGTTTTTTTTTAAAACATCCGAGACGTAGAAAATAGTGTTATAAATTCTGAAAGCAGTATATATACTTAAGGCTAGGTTATCCCAGTGAAAAACCAAGAAGTACCCGCGATAAGGCACAACTAACTAAATACAGGTGCGTTTATTTAGTTCACAAAATCTGGATCTAAAATTGCTAAATACCTATCTAAAAGAGATGAAAAGGCGACCTCTTGTCTTCTAAAAGCTATAACTGCACACTGATGTTCTGATTTTATTCAATTATTCGACAAACAAAGCTATCTACAGCCATTATATAAACAACAAATTTAATATACCTACTGAATTTACCTAGCGGTTTCCTGGAGGAAATCTCGTACAATCTAATAAAACTCGTAAAATAAAGAATCTGTTATGAATCATTAGAATAACATCAATATTATCCTACAAGTACATTGTCTAATAATTTATTTTACCATCCAACAAAATATGCTTATCAATTATCTAGAAATACTATTAAGGATTTAATTTTATTGTCTGTGTGACAGAACAAATAAAGTGTTTCAAATATAAAATAAGGTAAGTATATTGAAATTAAGACAAATCTTGTGGAAGTCAAAATTTGCATGCAGTTCTGCAGTGAACATTTCGGAAGATAATTAACATAAACATGACTGATCTCAGACTCCCATGACGGCACGTAGTAACATCTCTGTCAGCGAAGGCGATGTCCGCGTCCATCAGATTCACCATTACCTCGGAATAAAAATATGCATTAAGAAAAGTAATTAAACTAACGATAACTTGGAAGATTACATTGCTACAATGTGCGACAGTAAATTCTTAATATCTCGCAACATCTCGCAATATCTCGTAATATCTCGCAATATCTCGCAATATCTCGCAACATATCTCAAAAATAATTATTAAACCTTAGAATATTAGCCCGCTAGGTGTGCGAGAATAAATTTGATGTCTCGGAACACTTAATAAAATATTACTTCGCTAAATGTGCGAAAGTAAATTATATCTCTCCGAATCGTTAAAGCTTGGAATATTAGCTCGCTAAATATGAATTAGTAAATTAAGTCTCTCTCATAATATTTGAAGACATCAGTACTTAAAAAATGTTTCTGTTAAAGACAATGAAACAAAATATAAGGCCTCTTGTAAGTTTCAACCTCAAACTTGAGTATTACTAGACAACTTTCAATTTATAAGGGCACAGACTTATTTATGTACTTGAGAAAAAATTTATATAGGTATTTTGCGTACCAGTTTTCTCATAAAACAATAGTCCAAATTGACTTTAATCACCCAGTATCAAAATATTCTCGCAGTTTCTCAATTTTTAACAATAGCACAAAATATTAATATCTCCCTTGTTTATTGTCGACTTTACTTGATTTTATTTTATGTCATTTATAAACAGGTAAATTTTTCTTAATACCAGATCAGAACGTCACGTACCAGAAATTGTCACAGACAAGGCAAGTTTTCACGAAATATTTCGAATAGTGGCATGTTATCAGTGTGCTGCCTAGATGTAATTGGGAATACTAGTATCATTAATTTTGTAAGTTTGTATTAAAGTTAAAATAAAATTCACTGAACACGACTGTAAATAAAGGCTGCACGGACCGTGCTGATGATGACACAATTCATCGACCATTCGACACAATAAAGTGTATTTGCATAGCATATGCTCACGACTATGTTTCAGGAGGGGGTAGTTAGAGATACTCTGAAACCTCAGAACATCCACTCATGAAAGCTATTTCTTGGTACAAATAATGCCAATATGAAAAAGTTTGCTCCTATACAATCTATACACAGGTATGCAGTACTAACAACGATTTTAATTAATGCAAATCTGACTTCTTAAAAACTGATCTTTTAAACCTTGTAAAAATTACTAAAAAAAAATATATTGATTTATGAATAAATGGCCCGAATAATGTGATACACCTGCAAGTCTAGCATGACCCGCCACTCGCGCGCGACGCGTCTTTAATCCGTAGAAAATAAACAGTTTCCACGCTTTTGGGAGAGAGAAAGTCGCGCTTTCCGCGACAAGTAGTATGGAATAAAGCACAGTCGCGCGCAAGAAGAGAAATCATGCCAGAGTGCCTGGTCATACATGCAAAAGCGATGGACTCACTTGGTCCAAATTATGTGACACACCTGGCCACCATACATATAAAACGATGGACATACTTAGCCCAAACTATGTGACACACTTGGCCACCATGCATATAAAAGATTTGAATTCGATTTGTCCACATGACTGACTATGCTAGTGATTTCAAAAATTATGACATCATTAAATCTGAGACTTATTTTCTTTAAGTACCGATCAATGTAGGTAGAAAAATATATCAATTAACAAAATCATAAAATAGTTGTAAGCAATTTAGCTCGAATACTGTTTTATCGCACAATAGCATTATCAAGGAGTAGCCTTGACCAAATGGTCATTATACGATCACACAGCATCGTTTCAATACCAGATAGACGCTGTCAAGGAGTAGCCCTGACCGAACGCTAGTCTGGCAACTGATAAAATGCTTACAATTTTAAATTCGGTGGTTAACGGTTTATGAATATTTCGGAGCACAATGCCAGAGAGTTGCCCTGACCTAATGGTCTCCGAAATAAAATCAGACTTAACATTGTCATGGGGTAGCCTGACCAAATGATAAATCCAATGTTTAACTGTTAACCATCTCGAAAAATTCCATAAAATCCACGAGAAAAATTAATAACTCAGTAGGTACTTTAAAGAAAATAATAATCTTTCAATAGCCAAAGAATATCAGTGGACTTTGACCGAATTCACATACCTTGAGGGCTGAAGGTCTGGTTCCCGCTGCTGAAGTGTGAAGAAATTAAACTCCGAAAGACTTTAGAATACTTTTCAAATTAATTTATTTAACTTTTTACAATTTCACTGAATTTAATTAAAATTATTCTAGAATTACTTTATAATACAACTTGTCACTTTGGATGTCCGCCGAGAACTGGAGAACTGCCTGTTCGATACCTTTTGCACTTCCACCGTTATCCCTCCATTTTTCAGTGCGCTGTACCAACCAAACGGCACAAAAGTCAATATTGCCACCTTAAGCATATATTTAAACGATTCTGACACAAATTCGAACGGCTCTGGATACAAGTCATTTTAAGCCATTCGTTGATTATTTTTCAGTTAATTTGAATGTCATAGAATATTAAATGTGTTGCTAGTACAAACACTAAGATTTAGTAACAAAATATCACGAATCACGACAGGATCATTACAATGTATGTGCCTGTGAGTGTTATAAATTAAAAATAAATTAAACTACTCCCAAATCAAAAATTGTTGGCTTTTCTTACTGTTTTATTTCACCGCGAACGTAGTGACAAAATAATTAGTACATTATCTATTACTATTATAAAACTGTATGTTTTTTTGTTTGTTCGAGCATCACGCAAAAACTACTGAACCGATTTTGATGAAACTTTTTTTATAGCTTATGATCTGACTTATAATCTGATATGTACGGACGAAGTAGCAGATAAACTCTTGTCCTGAATAAACTCAGAGGTTCCGTGGATTGAACCCAAGACCTTACGATGGTAAGGCGAGTTTCTATCAGAACTGACTTTTTTCTCTATAAAAAAAGTAATATATCTCTCTCAGCTCAACTAAACAGGTGTATTCCGGTTATTCTAACTCCCAGTGGGAATGTCTTGGAGATGTATTACACGATTCGGAACACCGACACCAGATCTGGATGCTCAAATATTTATAACACAACTGTCAGAATGCCATCGTCGGTTAGGTGGACTTTAAACATCTACTGTGACATTAAAATAGAATACAAGGTGATAATAAAATGTGTAGCTATTCAAGGGTAGTTCAGACCATCAAACTGAACAATTTTTACCATGAATCCAGTAGGCATTGCACTTTAGTATGGAACAGCAGATTTCTTGCGATGTCAGTTTTGCTTCTTTACCAAAAGTAAGTAAGCTAAACATTGTATTAAATTAAAGATTGAACAATATGTCTGTTAATTTGAAACATTATATTATCACCCCATATATTGGTTTGTTAACAAATAGGTATGTAGTTACACCACGTTGTTTTTATTTTAGATAAAAAATCGCTTATTACGAAAGGCTGCAGCAGGAGGGTGCAAAGTAAATCCAGAATTATAATAAAGTTTATAGTAAGTAAAAAAAATATGTGTAAGTTGAATCCATAAGATAAATTAGTCTAAGATAGTTGACTAGTGGTCGATGCTAGATAAAAAAGTGACAAGGTTAAGCAGCTGTAGAATTTAGGAAACGATGTCCATTCTTGTTTGTTTTTCAGACACGTATCCCCAAACTGATGACACAGTGGCACATTGGGCACGCATGTTGGACTAGTGCCCATGCACTCTCCTTGAGGGCAGGCCTATGCCCTGCTGATGATCATGATCATGATGATGACAGTGACCGCGTTTAGTTAGAAAATAATGCGTTTAAATCTGACGTGATACAACCTAATTCTGTAGAACAACACTTTTTTCTTATTTTCGATGTTGGCTGGCTCCATAGTGAAAGTTAGTCAGTTTGGTGGTCTAAAGCACCCCTTTCATATAACACATTAAATGTACACCCTGTATAAGCAAATTAAATTTATCAAACCTAATAATAACCAACTTTCCCTATAAATTATGTATCTTCATACACAAATCTCTCCCATCGCAAGGGATCCCCTAGGAATCAACATCCGCAACCAACTTTTGCTTTATTTACGAAACCTTCCAGGGGGCAAGGACCTCTGAATTATGCCCTGGACCTTTGGCGACGAGCTGTGATTGGTTGCGGTCAGATTTATAGGTCTGATTGATGGGACTTGACAGAAATGGGTGACAGTTATGTGTTTCGGCAACAAATTGTGGACTATGAGACAGATTCGATGTGCTCGATGTGCGAAGGGTTTGAGGTTGAATTATTTGTTTTTTAAAAGGGTATAGCAAATGTTTGATGAGATTGCACCAATACAATACTGACTGCTCTCAAACGGTGAAGGAAAACATCGTAAGGAAACCTGCATACGCTGGGAAAGAAATTCTGGTGCGTATCTGACGCGTATTGAGTCAACCAATTCGCATTGGATATGCGTTGTGGACCAAAACGCCCAAAAATCCTCCCGAGAGGAGGAGGAGGATAGGCCGTGCCCTGCAATGGGACTTAATAGGCTTGTCGGATAGGCCATGTATCAATGAATGGTTAAACTAAGTTGTCCTAAAACAAAACGATAACTATTGGAAACATCAATTAAAAAAGTGTTAATTCTAAAAAAGGTTGATTTGGAGTCAGGGACACCTAAAAACATATCGTAACTAATCTTTTTTTTGTATATAAATTTCAATAAACAGACACACTTCTGTTAGAGTGGTTTCGCACTAAGTCCGATCCGAATAAAAAAATTATCGTCAAAAAAGTATGGATTTTGGTTAATTTTGACAGTCACCCATAATCCTGTCTCAGATGGAATGTACATACCTTTGTCCATACATAAATACATAATAAATAAATATGGTCATGTGATATATGTCCATACATTACTTCGGACGTAGTGCGAAACCGCTCATACAGTTTTATAATACCCAGAAAGATTACTAAACGCTACCCTACACAACATTTAACCATCGTCAAACTAAAACATGTAAGAAAACACTTAGCCAAAAGTACATACAATTGAAACCTAAAGTGTGCACAAACACAACAAAGTTCGGCACACTGTTGCCGCTAACTAAGTAGGGACTTTGTAAATTTATTATCCCACTGGATTTGAACCCTTGACCTCTGTGCTAGTTAGAAATGCCAATGAGGTAGAAGAAAACTTTTGACTTCTTACTTTGGCATAGGTAGTATTAGCGTTTTTACACGATGCTTGGAACATAAAAACGCCCGTGACGGACCCACCATACCCCTGGGGGTAGGGTGGGACTCAACCATACCCCTATAGTACTGATGTGACCATCATGTGTACCTGCTTGTTCCTACACGTTTGAGCATTGAGATGTACCAGGAGCGCAAAAGTGTACAAGAGGTCATTAGGTACCATGGCCAGGGGAGGGGTATGGTAGGTCCGTCGTGAAAAAGAAAATGTGGTTAGAATTACTTCCCGTCTCCTATTAGGTATGTTTCTTATGTTGTGTTTCTGTGAGCAAAAAGTTAGTCTCCAGTGGTGGTGTCATGTGATCATGTGACATGACAATTAGGTAATTCAACCCCGAAAGCTGAAAATATTATTACCCATATCTGCATAGGTAGGTATGTGTAAAATTGAATACTGTGTGGAATAGAGAATGTGTTCAATGTCAGTTGTGCGGATTTCATATTGTGTAGAATCTCGAATAGGAGGAAAAGAGTTTGTCAAGACCTCAGATCAATCCCTTTAAAAATGGTTTGACTACGGAACCCAAAAATACTAGCTATCAAATGTAAATATATCGAGTTAAAGTGAGTTCGCCATACATCAGTAAACTATTACGTGGTTTTCGTATGGCTTTAAAATGTATTGTCACTGTTTTGGTTAAACAAATTAAAAGAAAACAAAAGTATTTGCACGGCCCCAATAACGATTTGAAACTGAAACGTGCACTGGCCCAATGTAAATATCTACTGTCAGATCACGTTTGTCTAGTGTCTATAAACAAGCCGATATTGGTTTGAACACCCTGGACGTTTGTTTGTTAAAACTACAGAGTTGTGCGGATTAATTAAATGTTGGCGACGCAAACTAAAAGACGGTTTCTTATACGGTGTTGCACGTTTTCAAGGTTACCCTTTTTGCAACTGCACGCTTAGGCATGGTCAGAAATGACCGTAGCCTCAGTATGGACTTTACCACTGATGTATGCCCTACCTACACACCAGATTTCTGTGTACTTTTTTCACAACACGAACACAAGTTCTTCTCTCATACGTTTTCAAGTCATGACCACGTTTAGAAATCACTACATACGAGACGAATTGATAACCTCCTTCTTTTTAGAAGTCTGTAAAAAAAGAAATGTGTATTTTAACAATGACCATCAAGAATAAATCATCAGCACATTTGGCGTTATTCCGGCGACATTGCACATAATGACGTCATATTAGACGCGTTATCTCGCACATTAGGGGCGTGGCGGTCGTTAAGTCGCGTGTCTGTCTTGGCAGTTTGTTTATTGTGGCTGTATAAAAGCTTTTATTTTGACTGTTCTTTTATATTGAATATGTGACATTTTAAATGTTTTCATAAGACCAATAATGGAGTCGCGTGGCGACTAGGTTCGCAGACGGTTGTGTCGGTCGCGCGCTTTCTGGTTGGCCACGTGGATTCGCCATTTACCACGTTTTATCACGGGTGGCATATAGGCAGGCCTGTCTCACTCCGCACCCCGCCGGACCAGAAGTACCATCGGGAAGTACCATCAATGGTACAGTTGGCAGTAGGTGGTGCCAGTAGTACCATCAATGGTACAATTGGCACTAGATCGTGACAATAGTACCATCAATGGTACAACTGGCACTTAATACTCGTAGGACTTAAAGCCGGGTATTCATTTGGCAACATTTGTTTATAAACACTGAGGTATAAAAATGTACCACGCGGTTGCGCCGCGACATCGCGGCCTAATCCAGTCGAGTGCCATGCGCTCATTGCATCGCACGCGTGACTTTAGTATCTATAAATGTAGGTAGATACTTACGCTCGTTCCAATCTTGCGTTGCTAATATCCCTTACCATTCACGCACAGAGAGTCAATGTGTGCGGTACATTCACCCACAGATAGTCAGTCGTGCTTTTAGTGAGCGTTCTTAGATAGTGAACCTTCTGTTGTACTCTTAGATATTCCGCGGTCTAGGTGAACACGTTGATGAAAGGTCACGCACATACCGTCATGCCTTGTAGTAGGGTACTTATCATTGCGCGATTGTATGAAGCTCTGTCTCTATGTACTCGTCGGAATTAAAGCATATTGATTTTCCCACGATGTTTTCCTTCATCAAAACGATAGTTGTCGTGTAACAAGGTATACAGGGTGCAAACCTAAACATGTTATATACTTAAGGTGTGCTTTTAACCATCAAACTGAACAACTCGGCACAAATGTTTGGAACAGCTGAGTTTTTGCCTAACTACAATGTTGGTCCCATAGTGAAATTAGTTCAATAATGATGGACTGAAGCAACCCCTAAAGTATACGTACTTTAGGGGTTGCTACGCATTCAAGTTAACACCCCGTACAGGTTCCTGAAAATATACTGGGGGACTGTTACTGGCTACAACAATGACAAGATACAACACTACGATTAAAAAGTCTCAGATAACAATTCCCAATTCGATTTACGCATTTAATTAAACAAAAGTAAATCACTGCTACATAAAAACATCTGCAAAATCAGCGTAGATCTGATTAAATCCGTAATGAGTGCCTACTCAGCCGGTTCAAATAACCCCCTCCCCTTTTCCCTTTCTATAAAGAAGGGGGGTTCCTCGACAGGAAGAAGTCATAGTAAATTGTCAATTGGCCGGAGAATGGACAATTTGGGACATCACGAAAACGGCTATGAATTACGGAGACAAAATTCCGAGGCTGAATTCTAATCAATTAAGAAATAAGGTTTGTGCTGAAGAATAATGGTTTTGTTTGTGTGTTTGTAAGTTATTGCATGTATTTTGTTATCGTGAAAAAGAAAATAACTAGGTTCGTTAATATTCAGAGAACGATGATATTAATTAAATCATCTGTGTGGTTCCAACTTACATTGGACTATGGACTACCCGTGGATATCGTACGAGGCGACTAAGGGATAAGGTTTCTATCAATCAATCAACCCACTGCTGGGCATAGGCTTCCTTTTCAGTGCGCCACTCCTCACGCTCCTGAGGCCTATTTCATAAAGAACAATTGTTATTTACAATGACAATTCTGGGTACATTGCTGGTTACTAATGACGCTAAACATATAGTAATTGTGTCCTAACACTTTCAGCAATGTACGCTTAATTGTTATTGTAAATTACAATCGTCAGTATTTGTTAAATCACCTGTGCTAATTTCATACGTTTTCTGACCTGTACAACCAACGCATCGGTGGTTTGCCTACTGACCTCCTATTCCTTCCTTTGGCCACCATTCCGATACTTCCTTGGTCCACTGGCTGTCTTCCTTGCCATTGTTTTAATGTAGTATTTTTGTGGAAAGGCTAGCCCCCTATCACATTATTCAATCGGGCTTCGCTACAAAGCAATACGGTTCGCAGTTGTAGCAATATTTCTGACCACCCCGAAGGGGATTATTGTCGTGAGTTTATGTTTATACCTACGTATAAAGGGTGTAAAATAAAAGATATTGCATATCGAGCCAGTTCTTCAGACCATCAAACTGAACAACTTGCCAAAAAAAAAAACAGCTTTTTCATACATTTGGGCCGAGTAAGAAGCCATTGGCATTTTCTATGGAACAGCAGATTTCTTTTTTCGCGATTTCGATGTTAGCTCCACAGTGAAAGTTTTTTAGTTTCATGGTCTGAGGGGTACCCTTTTGATATGAAACGTATTTAATTTTACACCCTGTATTTGGATGTCCTCCGTCCCACACAGGACCATAATCAAAGTAAGTCAAGTGGAATTGCAAGTTTGAGTCTGGATGTAGCGGACCCCCAATCGATGAGCTTAGTCAAGAGTTAACGATCTCAAACCGAACAAGTTTTGCTATTAAACCACTTAACTCGTTGCTTATGGTTACAAAACCACTTGAAATCGATATAATAGGGAAGGGGACGGATACCTACGCTAACAAATACGCATGTACAAGTGATATGCACATTAGGTACAATAAATGTAAAATATGAGTGCTTTATTTTGTCACGCAGCTCGATCAAATATAATAGTAAAAATTAATCTTTAAAAGACCGGTGAATCAGATAATAATAATTCAATGATAAATTCTGATATGGGAGGTGAAACTAAGATTATTGATTTTTAGTTTCGTGTACCATCTTATGAAAATCTTAAATTGTCGTCGACGGCGGACGGCTTCACATACTAAGTGACATTTTTGTATAGGCCGGCCGTCGCCGTCGGTAAATGTGTCTCAACCTTAACCTGTGGTTTATTGCTAATATATATTTTTTTAAATTATCTGAACTATATTAGCACGCGTTTTTTTTTTATGATAGACAAAAAAAAATCATTAAATATAATTTGTTACAAGTTTAAATCAAGATTTGTTTATGATTGCCTACTCAATTACTGTTTAAACTTATTGCTATGATAGACTGTGTACTTAGGACTAAAATGAAACCAAAATAAAGATTTTTAGAGCTCTAACTGGTACGTTATGAACCTCTAACCGCACCGATTCCCGTAATAAACGAAAAAACTAACTTTTGACAATAACATAAAAACTATGACACTTGTCGTAATGCTAACTATTACTTATGGGTATTGAACTAAGGTGAAGAACATGACAGTATAGAAAAAAAACGGTAACCTCAAAATTAAGAAATTTCAGAATTTTTTGTTCAACGTCGGGTTGTGATACTTGTGATTTGTAAGACTTAGGTTTTTATAGTAGTCATTTAGTACCTTACAACAATTTCTAAACGGCAATCGGTAATCTTTTTGGTAAGGCAACAGTACTATAAAGGTGCTTTCAGTCAGCTCTGAAAATAAAATATCTACATCGTTCTACGTAACACCCTGTGTCGTAGTACTTAACGAGTAACGTGTAACCTGTATCGTGTACCGTAGTAATATATTTCAAGCTATTTATATTTGATATCGTATTATTATTACACCGCCACAGCAAGTTTTTATACTTAAGAGTTCTTCCATCCCATGGTTGTCTGGAAGAAATCGCTTTTAGTGATAAGACCGCCATTTGTACCCTTACGTTCTTTTAATTATGTTTTTGTTGCTGTATGTTTTTGGTGTGCAAATAAAGAATATTTATGTTATGTTATGTTATGTAGTATCGTGTTACCTGTATATGTAGAGTCCTTGTTCTTGTCATCGTCCTCAAAGTCCTGTAATTATTATCAAATCACTCTAATTCAATTTTGTTACATTCGCATAATTTTCATTTACGTACCTAGTACCTAGACCTACATTGTAATAGTTATTTGTTATGCTAGGCTGCAAAGTTGTTTTTTGGCGCGAGTACTTGTATTGAAACCTGAGTAAGCGAAGGAATCTAGGATTGAACCACGAGCGGAGCGATATTTGTTGTATAGTATGTAATAGTTATTTGTTATGCTAGGCTGCAAAGTTGTTTTTTGGCGCGAGTACTTGTATTGAAACCGAGCAAGCAAAGGATTCTAGGATAGAATAATAGAATCCTGAGCTTATAGGGAAGGTTTCAAAGGTACGAGACGCAGAATAATTTTGCAGCCGAGCGAAACACACAACTTTTCACCTCACAACAGCGAGGAAAATGTTAGGTGCAAGCATTAACTTTAGATCATCTTCAGATACATCGCGCTTCATAACGTTGTCCCATTCTATTGCGGCGATATAGTACTCTTGCATTTAATCACTGTCTCACAGCGGTCACGTGTAGCAGTTTGAAAGTTATTCTGCGTCTCGTACCTTTGAAACCTTCCCTATAAGCTCAGGATTCTATTATTCTATCCTAGAATCCTTTGCTTGCTCGGTTTCAATACAAGTACTCGCGCCAAAAAACAACTTTGCAGCCTAGCATAACAAATAACTATTACATACTATACAACATCAATTTACTAGTATACAATAGCCTTAAGCTTATCGCCTTTGCCAGTGAAGCTATCTGTATGATTTTCTCTTGTATACTCTCGTTGCCTTACAAGCGACGCGACACTACTTCCCTGACTTTATTAAAAAAGGGAACATCGGATGCTTTTATTAAAATATCTTTTGCGAAATTAAAAAAGCTGTTTTCAAATAAACGTCCGTCACGATTTGTATACAATATTAAAATTAACTCGTTTAATATAATAAGATTTCCGTTTGGTTTCAAATATTACTAAATTATTAATAACTGTACCTACTAATAATTTTAGGAACTGGAGTGAAGCTTTTCGGTAATGGAAATCATTGTTAGAAAACCTAGTTTCAACTTAAATGCGTGTGTGTTGTGCACTGGTCTAGTGTTCTCGAAATATACTCGTAGATAGTTTTAACATCAATAGTTTTCATCCAAAAAGGCCATGTACCATGCCATCGATAGCTCAGAACGAAGCAAAACTATTGACGGATTCAATAACTATTGTTACTATCTATAGTATCGAATTTATTATCTAACAATACTATCGAACATTCCTTCAATAGTAATTGCTATGTTCTGAGCTATCAATCGTAACTATATCGATAGGCCGATCGATCGCTAGAAAACGATTTACTATCGATAGTTTTCTAACGATCAGCAACACTACACTGCATAAAAGTAAAAAGTTTGGGCACTGCCGGTAACTGGAAGAACTTTGGGCACTGCTGGTAACTGGTAGAACTTTGGGCACTGCTAGTAACTAGAAGAAGTTAGGGCACTGTTGGTGATTGTAAGAAGTTTGGACAATGCTTGTGAAATATAAATGTTCAAGATAAGAAACCTTAATGTTTTAAAGATGATTTATAACAAAACTGTTTTATTTGTTTCCTGAATCAATTATTATTTTGTATCTAACAACAACCTTCATAATGTAGAAGTTCTAAAATTGTAAAGCAAAGTCACGAGGCAAGATAAAGTGAAAATTTAGCGAGTGAAGGAATCTGGAGGGCGTTAATAGATTGTGAACCCTTTCTAGAGGAGACGGACTTCGGTAATTAAATTCTGAAGAATTGACGCGGTTTTGGTTTCCTATTAAACAATTTAAATGCCATGTTTCTTTAAGGCTATTATTAGTATTTTAATAAGATTAGATTTGACTACTAAGAACAAGTGAATGATGAAGTGGCCTACTGTGTATGCAGAGTCAAACTGAACAACTGTTGAATGGTATCAAAGATGAAATCTCGAGAGAAATCAGATGTTCCATACAAAAGCCGCGTGGATAGCGCAGCGTGGGTAGGTCCCCCACAAGGTGGACCGACGACCTGGTGAAGGCGTGAACCCGTTGGATGAGGGCAGGGCCGGTCATTGTGGAGATCCTTGAGGGATGCCTGTGTCCAGCGGTGGACGTCCCTTGGGCGAGAATATGATAATCTTAACTACTATAATCGTGAGGAATAAAAAAGTAGCGGTTCACTTCGTATAAACTCAAATAACACTCAATAGCGCGATTTAAATGACGTACAGCGCCATCTATTGACAAATTTGTTTGTTTGTTTGTTCGCGCATCACGCAAAAACTACTAAACCGATTTTGATGAAACTTTTTTTGTTTGATAGCTTATGATCTGACTTAAAATCTGATATATAATTTGTGCGGACGAAGTCGCGGGAAAACACTAGTGATAATATAAAACTGCAATACCAACTCGATTTAAAGTTATATGTAATACTTAGCAGATTTGTGCTCTTAATGAGCGTTTTTCTTTTGGTCAAAATTTCAAAAAAGTGTTTCTTTAAAATAATAAAGAGGGAAAAGATGATCAAGAGATGCCAACGCATCTTTTGATGACAAATTTCATTATTTACTAATGATTTTAATCGAAAATTCTAAACATTTACGCCTGACTTGGCTGTATGGGCTCGATCCCTTGGCGTTCTAAAAAAAAGGCAGGCACAGTCGTGACAAGATTTTGACAGGATCGCGCGGACGGCTCTATGGAGCGATAAACATGCCATCTGTAGAGTTTTTTAGAAACTAAATTTAAAAAGAAAAGAAAATCGCTTATTACCCTTAAACGTTTTAACATTTAACATCTCCATAAGATCAAAAAGTATCCCATGTAAAAGATACATCACACTGACTAGAGCTATTACATAAAATAAGAAAAATAGGTACAGTCAGCAGCAAAAAGATGTATGCCTCCTCATGCACAAGATGAATCTTTATACTACGACGTAGTAAAAGTGCATACATCTCTTTGCTGCCGAATGTACATCAGTATACAAGTTTTAATTAAAGTTAAAATTTTTACCAAGATTTATAGCTTCATTACAAGCGGTAATCAATAATGATTTGTGTACCGATTGCAAAACGCATTACATTTTTGCTGCAATCCAATTGGCTATACAAATGGGGGCCTCCTGGAACCGGATTGATTTCAGGGACTCCCAATTGAAATCCATTATGAATTCCATTTTAATTCCGCACCGGTGAGTTGGTTTCGAACGCGGAGCGTAATTACAGTAATGCATACGTAAATATTCGTTTACAATCAGTCTGGGCTATTCTGATTAATTTTATTTTACACTAGCTTTTGCCCGCGTTTTCGTACGCTCCGGGTCCCGCTACCGTAGCGAAATGAAATAAATAAAAAGTCTGATAAGGTCTTTTAAACACAACTTTATTGTTTAGTAAACAGACACGCTTCTACTACAGTTTTATAATAGTGTAGATTTTTTTTAAATATAAAAAGCACGTGTCGTGAATCTGCCATAGTATAGTTCTAGAGTGGAGACCGCGAACTGGTAGGCGTAGTGTGAAACGCCCTGCTGCGCGCTGGACAGACGACCTAAAAAAAGTTGCGGGGAGCGACTGGATGAGGAAGGCCGAGGACAGAGTTTTGTGGCGCGCCTTGGGAGAGGCCTATGTTCAGCAGTGGACGATGATAGGCTGATGATGATGACACAACTCTACAGTAGCGCTACATAAGACGTACATGAGCGATTACCTCTATAAAGCTTGTACTACTACTACACTACTTGGGCATGCTGATCTAGTGGTTAATAGTTTCGCTATTCATACGTTTGGTGCGATCCACGCACAGGTTCACTGGTACCGATAATTGCAACACCGTTTAATTTAAGTGGAATCACACACGATGACACATTGACGGAGCGGCAGACGTCAGTCCGTCATTTGTGAAGCAAGGAGTTGTAAGAAACCGCACGTAGAAGCACGGTGATAGATTGACGCACCGTCTGTGCTTCTCCGTGCGGTTTCATGCAACTCCTTGCTTCACAAATGACGGACTGACGTCTGCCGCTCCGTCAATGCGTTATCGTGTGTGACAGCTCATAAGCGTAGAGCGCCGGTCCATAGACGGCAGTCACGTGACGATCTACGCTCTCAAGTGAAGGAGAATATCGTAAAACAACTTTTGAAGTATGTATGTTTCGATTCCAAGACACGTACAGTCAGCAGCAAAAAGATGTATGCCTCCTCATGCAAAAGATGTATACACTTTAGTACTACGACGTAGTAAAAGTGCATACATCATTTTGCTGCTGACTGTAGCATGTCCTCCGACGCAGATCAAAAAAAAGGGTATGATGAATATAAATCCATAAACTAACAAAAATGCATGGACAATAAATGCCTTGCATCCCAGTAGGTTCCCTTTCATTTCACCATGACTTCTCTAGTCATCGCTATGAATATGTTAGTAAAATATACGACAACGTGTCGAAAACAAAAAAAAACTTCGCGGTTGGTCTCATCTGATGAGAACTAAAAATATTCTTTTGAAACTTGAACAAAAGTCTCTATTGCTTGGTGTTACGTTTCAATTTTGTTTTTAGAAAGTGTTATTTCAAGTTTGTCCTCACATGTACGTCACCAAAGCTCATGAATAGATATTGCAATGTCCAAACCAGTGAAAACTGTTCTTCGGTTGACAGAATCATAATTTTTTTCGTATATACGAAAATGACACGTCTGAAAATTATGATTGTGCACTCACTCTATCATGGAGATCAATAATAGAGTCACCTTGACTGGAAGACATTTCTGCAGAATTAAGCTCGCCCTTTAAACTAGTCTACTCTGATTGTATTCATCTATATATTGACCCGCCTCGGCTTCGCCCGGGTACATGACACAAAAATATATAAATTTCCTTGCTTCCTTCATTTTTAAGAAAATCTGACAACATACAAGCATAGAGATTAGTTACTAGAGTGTTTCTGAAAAAGTTCAGTGACTTTAATTGGTTAGTATTGAAAATAACACAAGACTTCGTTTGTATGGAGCGCGTTCCGAATTATATCCTCTTAAATAATCCCCCGTAATTTCAAAATTTAATAAAAACTTATCGGAAAATTTCAAAGACTTCCTTTTAATTTCAAAAGGATTGCGTGAAAACGGACTGATAATGACCGTAGTTGAAATCACGAGAGAATCTCGACTCGAAACTTTTATATTAAACTTTATACTTTTAAAATAAGATTAAAATTTAAACTTACCTTCGCGTCTGAGAGTTTCAAGTTTAAGGGGTCTCATTTGATAGCTAATCTAATAAGAATCGGGGCTATTCATTACCTAAGAATTTTTACTACTTCGATCGGTACACATTAAATTGTATTCATACATTCATCATCATAATCATCATCACATCCTATATACGTCCCACAGCAGGGCACAAATGCCTACCCTCAGGGAAGGTGTATGGGCGTTAGTCCACCACGCGTGCCCAATGCGGATTGGTAGACTTCACATACGCATCACAATTTCTTCTTCGGCGTATGCAGGTTTCCTCACGATGTTTTCCTTCACCGTTTGAGAGCAGTCGGTATTACGTACTTAAGTTAGAAAAACTCATTGGTTTCCATCGCTCTCCGCAACGCACCTCCAACGCTCTACATTGCAATCTGTCTAAAATATGGATCATCAACATCACCGGCAGCCTATCAACCTTCTGACTTACATATGGACGCTTTTTCTGATGGCTACTGTTCCATCACATGTCCCTGATGGACTTAAAGTATATGGGAGCCGTGATACTAAGCTGATGGGTATCAATTTGTATAGTTTAGACGATCCTCTACAAAACTCTTGCCTTTCTCATCTAGCTTCTGCCACCGCCATAGCATTTATCTCATGTAAAACTTCTTCCATCCACTGGTTGTTTGGAAGAAATCACTTTTAGTGATAAGGCAGACTTTTGTACCCTTCTTGTTCGTGTATATTGTTATTGTTTTTGTGTATTTTGGTGTGCAAAAAAAGAATATTTATCTTTTTTTATCTTCTGTAGCTACCAACGACCTGTCAAATAAAAAATACACTTTTGTATGGTAAAACAAGAAAGTTTTTGGGGGTGTAAGTATGTATTTGTTCAGTACCATCATAGATTTTATCTCATGATTCCTATATTTTCGAAATCTATTTGAGCATTTTGCAAAATAATGAGTTTATCCTTTTTCTGGCAAATAGTTACGGGTTAGGCCACCAGGATCCCCTAGCCCGATCCCCCAGAGGATCCCGGTGAACCACATCAGTTCACCAGGATCCCCCAATACTGATGTCTATTTTTTATGGTATGTTACCTACATGAAAAAAGTAATTGGTAGAACAATAAACAGCCTCCAGAAATATTATCTCAACCACATATTTCCTGAAATGCCATTACTTAGGAAATGTTCTTTTCCGGCACGCTTTGTCGAGTTACACGTGTAATTCTACTAACAAGCTTTTTTTGTTACTTGCGCGGGGGACGAGGTAGCATGAAATCCGCAACTTTGGATTTTATTTCTTTACTTTAGATTCTAATACTATAGGTACAATAATCTCATACGAACTAGTTTAAAGCTATTTTTTTTGCAATTATAGGCTATCTCGTTTAGTGATAAGGTATAAAATTGTATATAAAAATGCACTTCATCAATTGGTCTTGTACCTTAGCAGTGAGGAAAGTTAACGCGATCCTGGTCCCTAGTTAAATGTTCTAAGCCGGCGCGTTATCAAACTAAAGTATGCTACAGAGTAGGAAACAAAACCAAAATTGCTATATTTAATATTCATTAGTTTAGTAGAAGGACTTATCCCTTATAACCTAACCTGACCAAACACAAAACAACTCTGCCTATCTCCTCACCTTAATAATCCCGAACGTTTTAACAGCCAAGACGCCGTATGTTCGGCTTTAATTTTATTCACGTCGTAAAACGTAAAAGCGCCGTATAAATTGTCGGTGAAGGATGACGTCATCATTCATAATTCGTGTGCGGGCTTCATCAGGTCGGCTTTAATAAGTAATAAGGGGTCCGAGGAAACTCTCTTAGAGGACAGGGTTAGTGTCAGGCCTTTAAAATTATATTTTAGATTACAACCTACACCTAAGGTATATTTTTTTCTGATATATGGATACAGGCATATAGCAGGGCAATAGATTATCGTGGTATGGGCATGTGATGCGAAGAGACGAATTTCATGTTATGAGAAGAGTGTTAAGTATGAATGTGGATGGCTGTGGTAGGAGAGGAAGGCCAAAGAAAAGATGGATGGATTGTGTGAAGGATGATATGTGTAAGAAAGGAGTGAGTGCTGAAACGACGGCCAAGCGAGATGAATGGAAGAGGATGACGTATTGCGCCGACCCCAAATAATGGGAAATGGGCAAGAGAATGATGATATGGATACACCTGACATCACTGGAAAATATCGTGAGGAAACCGACATGCTTCAACTTCGAGGCATGTACCCACTGTCCAAGTCCATTACAAGTGGCGACGGGCTCACTCCCCATCACACAGTTTTCAGAATCGAGGAATATAGTCGTGAGCAAATTCGCCAAACTGCAGAACAGTTTGTTGTCAGCAGCAGCATATATTCACGACTATATTCCCCGAGAAAGTAGTCGGAAATATTCTGAACCCTCAGGACATCCACATCCACAGTTTGTTGGTGATACGCTAGATATGCGATGCTTTTATTTTAGTCTGAGAGACGTCGTGAGTAGTCGATAAAATCTTGCTTCTTTTATACTCCGTTCAGGAATTAGAGCGACAAAATGTAAACAAAGAAACGTCACTGTCAAAGTGACATTACGTGGTCAGAAACCTTTGGTACATTTTTAAGAATAACATTATGTCGGCACGGCATTTAATAAATGGCGTTGACATTAAACATTTACTGTTCATCCATAAATAATAAAAACAATCGTGACAATTTGATTGAAATTTTAAAATTATGCCGCTACTCTGTCTGTGTGGGCTTTTTGTGCTATGCGTAGCATCCACGCATAGCGTACGGACTCAGACGACGGTATTTAACAATCAACAGACGCGTTTACGTTATTGTATGCAATTAAAAATCTTTTTCTTTAAGCACTTTGTCAAAACGAACCAAACGTCTAAAATGTCTGATTGTTGCCAGACCAAGAAATAAAATATTTACAGTCACGCTTTCTTTTAATCTAAAATAAATTATAGCTGGCGTAATTTTTAATTATTTTCCATACGAAGTTAACATATCATTTGACGTAATCTTTTGCGAGTAAAATAGATAATTTAGTGTTATTCAGTCCGGAGATAAGTTTTCTACAGTCTCGAGATGTTATTTTCTACACTAGTATCACCGTTGTTTACATTTTGTCGCTCTAATTCCTGAACGGAGTATAGTTTTTCAGGAAAGATACGGATTGATCCATTGACTTACACTCTAGCGATAGACAGGCCCTTTCATAGAAGCAACATGTTCCACTTGAATGCGGTGGGCGCACCGCATTGATGTTCACGAGTTCACTTTGTCACTATGGCAATGACAGACCGCAATGTGTCATTTTGTGTGACATGTTGTTTGTTTGAACGAGCTTGTCTATCGCTAGAGTATATGAAGTGGATTGATCTAGACAAAGTGGTTCATTCCTACAAAATATCTTTAAAGCTGAGAGCAAGTAACATTTTCAAGAACCAACGTATTTCGAACTGACAAAGTGGAAGCCATGAATAACGCAATACACGCCCTCGTAGCAACATGCTACGCCGTAGCACAGTCGTAGCGCCCGTAGCAATATCATGATTTAGTACAGAAACGGGTTATATTATGGTTTATGGTATAATGTACAATTATACAGTGTGCCAAACTTCTTTTGCTTTACACTGAATATAGTCATAATAAAATTCGTCGAAATTAATACATAACCAAAAAAAAAACAGTAAATAAAAATGTATAACATATAATATAGAAGACGGTATTGGATATTAACGGTCGATTCAGCGGTCTTAACGGACCAATGAATTGAAAATAAAATATAAACCGTATTTATAAAAGAGTTATCGACTGAATAAAATTTCGCAGTACCTACTCAGTTTTCTCGAAGCTTTTAAACTCATTATAGAGAAACATTTTTTTTATATATTTTCCTTGACATGTTTGTCGCATGCATATAAAGCGGTGGGTAACGATCGAGACCCAATGGGAGCCCGATGATGGAAGCCGGGGCCGGGGCAGACCAAGAAAAAGATGGCGCGACGACCTGGATGCCCACGAAGCAGAATGGCAACTGATGGCACGGGATAGAGAAGGCTAGAAAAGCTTGGCGGAGACCTTTACCCAACAATATATGTTTAAAAAAAATCCTTGTCACAATCCTTAGAGGAGCTATGTCCAGCAGTGAACACCATCGGCGGAGATGTTGATTTTCTATTTTAATCTTCTGGTGATCTTAGGCAATACCCCTATCACCACAGGGTGTGGTTTATTTGAGAAAGGCAGAGACAATTTGCACATGCTAATGTTCATTAAGAAACTCCATCATCATCTCAACCGATGCTGTTCACTGCTAGACCTTAGTGCCGGACATAGCTGGGGAGCTATGTCATAGCTCCCTGCTATGTCATAGCTCCCTGCTATGTCATAGCTGCTATCTGTCCGGCACTAAAGTCTAGCAGTGAACACCATCAGCAGAGATGATGATGGAGTTTCTTAATGCACATTAGCATGTGCAAATTGTATCCGCCTTTCTCAAATAAACCTCACCCTGGACATAACAATGGACTTGCAGTGACTATATATACTGAGAGAGGACTACACCACTACCTTACTGTCCGGGTGATGTCGATATTGGTAAAGGCAGAGAGTCCGTACTTTAGGGGGTTTCAGACCATCAAACTGCACAACTTCTACTATGGAACCAATACGTACAATATAAAAATGGGTATTTCGTAGAAGACATCAATAACTACTCAATCGTAATTATATGAAACAGCGTATTTTTGGCTGGATAGTATCAAATGGTAGTAAGTGGCCAGCTTTACAACAAAAACAGAGCAAAATAAGCCTTAACTCAAAATGAAAAGGTTGTAAAATGGATTAGGGTTAAAAAACGGCTTCCCCAATAATCCACAAACAAATATCGGTTATCGAACGAAGCGGTCCTATGTTTGTGAAGTTATTAAACTTCGCCTATTTCGATTCGCCTCGATGTTTTGCAGCTGAACCAGACTGTAACTGGGTCAATAGGTACCATGGCTACCTACTCTTTTTCGAAAGAATTTATGTAATTAATTTGAAGCATGCATTCTGTACATAGTGCCGGTGGGGCGTTGTGGAGAGGTACTTATATAAACACTCAATCATGACATGAGACTCCGGGTTCAAATCCGCACGAATGTCATCCCACGTAAAAAATAGTTTTTCTAATATTTATACACCATTACCCACATCTCGCAAATAGTGAAGGAAAACGTGGTGAGAAAACATCCAATGTAGAAGTAATTCATATATCATGATGAATCTATACTTCTTCTCTATGATTAGATTTTTTGTTTTTTTGTTTGTATTGAATGGACTCCGAAACTACAGGATCGATTTGAATAATTCTTTCACCATTAGAATTCTAAATTATCCGTCATGAACATAATGCTAAAAAAACGGCCAAGTGTGTGTCGGGAAGATTCTAAGGCGGTACGAAGTTCGCCGTGGTCATCTAGTTTTAAATAAAAAGTATATACAGTTCCTATTATAAAAACATTTGTTTATTTTTTATAATTATACTTAAGGGTCGGCACTACCCTAATCGGGCAAAACAGGGTTCGGCGTTCCGACTTTTGAGGATAGTAAATAGCTATATTTAGAAACAAAATTAATACCATCGCTTCTTTAAAAGATGAAGTACAAGATGAACAAAAAAAATTTCAGTAAAATTGTGTAGTTACATCAGAAAGTAATCGAGAATTTCATGAAAAACTCCAGAATAGCACTGCCGCGTTCCGAGTCCTGTGATTTAGTGAAACAAAATAAAACAACAAAATATATTTCTAATCAATGGCAAAACATCAAAGAACACTTTAAACAAATCAGTTTTTCGATACGACTTCTAGTTTTTTTGCAATTTGTTACCAAAAATCACATATTTTTTTGGACGTTTTCTTCATACAAATTACTATGGGCCGTCAATCGTTCGAAATCATTGCAAATAGACCGGTGACCGGCAACACCCAACCCTGTCTTAGAAGATTAATGAACAAATCCATTTTTAGCTAAAGTAGGCAAAGTAACTTATAAAAAACCGGGCAAGTGGGTGTCGGGCCACATGCAGTGTAGGGTTCCGTAGTTGCCCGTCACGTATGTGGACTTAGAAGTACATTTTATAAATTGGTCGACTATTACTCGTTATTATAACATAGGGATGGGTAATATCGAATTTTCGTAATATCAAATCGAAACTATATATTGATATTGAATATCTGATTCTGAAACTATATATTGGATATCGGTCGATATCCAGTAACGCTATATCAGTCAGTATACACTTAAGGTTTGATATTGTACAAATGCATAATTATTGCTATTTCACTCTCTAGCAGGGTGTTGGTATACTTTTTTTACTCGGCTTTCCTCGGTTCAGATCGGCATATTTTTTATGTGCTATTGGATAAAGATAACAGGTTTCTAAAAACATAATTTATAAAATATCTCGATAACGGTGAATCCTAGCGAAAAAATAGCTAATTTTTCGAACCCCTGGGGTACCCAGAAACCCACCCTTCCGCATGCAAAAATAAAAAAAAAATTGATTTTTGAAAATTTTACAAGTCCAGTCACCCGAAAAATCGTCTAAGTCGATGGCTCATACGAAATCGTTAAAAGCCGCTAGCCCGTATAGCGATGCGATACGGTTTGATATCCTATATCTATGAATCTGATATCTTGAAATCGAGGCGAATCGAGTTTGTGCGGCAATATAGTGTTTCACCAAATATATAGTTTCTTTATGCATCAATATCTGATTTTAACATATTCATGTGATATACGTTTCAATAACTATATACGATATATATCGCCCATCCCTATATAACAGAATAACTGTAAGTTTATTACTATTGTTACTAGCAAACTAAGGATTGATAATCTGAAATCATCATCATCATCGTCAGATATGTTTTAAATAAGAATGGAATAAGAGTGAATTCTGTACCGCAGTAGGTAACTCAAACGATTGACTTTGTAAGTCATTTGCACGACAGAATTTTGCGCGAAAAGACATTGCACGACACAAGACAACACAAAGGAATTTCACAAAAGTTACTTTCCGGGCACTGTTTGGTAGTTTTTGGTTATTTTGGTAATTTATGGTAGTTTTGAGTCTTTCGGTAGTTTTTGGTAAATTTTCGTACAAAAGTAACCAAAAAGTTATTTTGGTAGATTTTCGTACTTTTCGGTAGTAGTTTTTGGTTATTTTGGTAGTTTCTGTTTTTTTCGGTAGGTTTTTTACTTTTTGGTAGATTATTGTTATTTTGGTAATTTTTCGTAGGTACTTTTTGGTAGTTTATGGTTAATTTGTTACTTTTGGTTTTTAACGCATGTTGGTGGTGCGTTGTAGGCCGACAGGATCGGGAGCCTCGGAGAGATGAATAATACGCCAGCAATGTTGTTGTAGAAATGGAACGTCTTTATTAGGGCCAGTGTAGTTTATATAGTAATAAGTACGTGCTATAAATACATGCGTCATTACTTATTAAGCTACGTGAGAGACGTGCAAGACGTGACTATATAAAACTACACTGCTTGCATAAATATCCCTAACAGTACTCCCCCCCTTTGAAAAAGAAAGGAGACCATAATATTTAACAATCGTAAAACTAAAAATCAACAAAATTGTTATAAGCTAGGAGTGTTAACATTTAAAAAGTATATAACAGAAGGGAATAAAAACAAAAATATAACAAACATTTTGAACTTATAAGCTAAACCGTAAAAGTTTGGGTTTACGGCATGTCCGGAGCGTGTGAGTGTCGATCCGTTTGTTGCACTCGAAGGCAGGGTCCGGGGAAGGGTCGTCTCGTCTGCTGCTTCGACGGCTGGCGACGAGAACGCTGGCTTCAAACCGGTCCATGGAGACAACTGTAGTGTAGTGCGGCCTGTAGCTGGATGGTTAAGCATTTACCATCTCATTTCAGGGCTTTGAACGGGCAATCGTAAGGAGCTGTCACGGACTTTTTAAACATGTCTCTTCTGAGGAATACATGAATGCAGATCTGCAGGTCCTTGTGAACGAAATGTAATCCCGTAGCTACTCGATCCCTCGAACACTTCGTGAAGATGCTTTTTGTGCTGTTCTTCTTTCGTGTTTGCGATGGGGACATCGTTGACGTAGCAAAAGGTGTGCTCCAACACGTATAACACCGTATTCTTGTAACGCTAAAACGTTTGCACGGCGTTGTGTAGACCCAAACGTCATTTTGACGAATTCAAATAAATCGAAGGTCATTGTTTACATTAATCGCACGAATTGCTGACTCATTAAGTCATTAGAATGTGTCACGCTTGCAATGACGGACGGTTCCGTAACCTTGTCGGTCAGCTCTCTTGTATGTAGGTCAACAAGTAGGTATGTTTTGCTTCATGAAAAATTTTGCACCGAGAATCGAACGTGGAACATCTCGGCTGCGGTGATGGTCCATTTGAAGACACGGCGCGATCCCAGATTCAAATACATGGTTTTCTCCCCATCAGTGTGAATGGGCGTGCCTTAGAGGCGAAGAGATTGAATGCATCGGTCGAGGCTTCTGCTTAAAACAGCTAATACAGATACGTCTGCGCCTGTATCGATTAAAAATCGTGTTCCACTTTTGAGGTAGGTAACAACAGACGGCAGCTGCTTGTATTATTGACGCCTTGTGAACCACAGTCGTGGATGCGCGAGCCAAAAATCGGGAAACCGTGACAGGACGGTTAGCGCCTCGCTGGTCTTCTCTGGTGCTGGCGGCTGTGGTAATGCGGTTCCGGGCTGTAGCGAGACTCCGTACATCGTGGCAAGAATACAGAGCTCACTTCAGTGACTATATTGCCTCTTGAAATTTCAATCGGTGAGACCCGCTTGTGGGAAGCCGAAAGAAATTGTACAAATCACCAAAGCGAGAAATCTTCCACACGATGCAGCTAATTCCTTGTCGGGTGCGACGGATCACGTCGGGCGCGATGGATCACGTCGGGGTCACCAGTTTAACGCATGTTGGTGGTGCGTTGTAGGCCGACAGGATCGGGAGCCTCGGAGAGATGAATAATACGCCAGCAATGTTGTTGTAGAAATGGAACGTCTTTATTAGGGCCAGTGTAGTTTATATAGTAATAAGTACGTGCTATAAATACATGCGTCATTACTTATTAAGCTACGTGAGAGACGTGCAAGACGTGACTATATAAAACTACACTGCTTGCATAAATATCCCTAACAGGTTCATCTCATTTCATTTTATTTATTTACCTTAAATTGTAGGTAGGTACATAAGTTACAGATGGTAAGTACAGAGTACCTATTAGTCACACTACAATATAATGTATAAACATTAAGAAAAAAACAGATTTAAACAATAGGTGCCAGACAATAACTTAACTACCACCTTTCACTTACTACAATTAAATTAGTTAAATGTTATAAAATCAGTTAAATGTGATTAGTTAAAAATTATAATAACCTATTGAGGTACAAATAATCGGTCTGCAACACATTTTTTTCTACTCAGATTGATGCCTGTTTGTTTACTTATACTGAAGAAACTAATTAAAGTCATAGGGACACTGTTCGATTAATAATTCTTTAACCTTCTTCAGAAATTTCTTGTCGGCTTTAATGTCATCTGGTATTTTACTATACACAAGAACAGTATTCGACTTTATTTTGTAGTCCTTAGCATCGATGCTAGTCGGTAATTTGGTACCAGTAGCTCATTTTTGCGAGTTAAATTTAATCTCTTGCTACGGAATACTACGGGGTATCGTCTCACGATTTCGCACAGATTGAGGATATACGAAGCTGTCACAGTGAGTAATTTAAAGTCGGTAAACAAGGATCGGCATGACACTCTTATTGACTGAATTCCGCTTACGATTCGAATGTAGGTACCTCTTTTGCAAAACATATATTTTATTTATGTCAACAAACCCACCCCGTAGCCAAGCCGTCAAGAACTCTTTTGTTTTTATGGTAGTTTTTGGTAATTTTCATTCTTCTATCAAATATTTCCAAAAAGTATAAAAATCTACCAAAATAACCAAAAACTACGAAAATCTACCAAAATAACCAGAAACAACGAACAACTACCAAACTAACCAAAAACTACCAAAAAACCAGAAACAACAAAAAAATAATTACTAAACTACCAAAAATTACCAAAACCTACCAAAAGAACCAAAAACTACCAAAAGAACTATTGACATTATACTAATTTTTTTCTTTAAAATTACTTCTTGTTAATATTGCTGTGCCCTTTCAGGATTCATGTACCCACTTTAGCTACTAAGTAACACCTACTTATATGTTCTTGTGTCGCACAATGTCCTTCAGCGTGACGAAAATTACTGCTGAAATTTACCATAATCTACCAGCCCTGTTTCAAATTCTACTTAAATTCTACCAAATAATATTAATGTCGTTACAGATGGTTAAAATTTAATATAAAACACGTTTTTGAACAAAATATTATCAATTTTATCTAAACGCTCATCATTACACATGTTATTTTCGCATTTTTGTATAATTTTTATTGGTTTTCATCACTTTGTAACATGGATGCTTCAATTTTCAAATAAATATTAAATTTGGTCGTCCCTACGCAAGTTTAAATTTAGTACAGTTTTCTGTGTCTCATAAGCAGAGTCAGAAATTTTGGTAGCACTTTTAATTATGTCAAAGCTTGCACGTTTATCGACTTCCGATTGTGTCCATATACGGGAAATTTTTTATCACTGCGGATAACACCAGCATGTATTCTACTCATCAAACTGAACAACTTTCACTATGGAGCCAACTACAAAAGAGCGAAAAAAAAATCAGCTGTCCTATACAAAACTGCAGTACCTACATATTCGACTCAAATGTATGGAACAGCTGATTTATTTTCGCTATTTTGAAGTTCGATATATGCTGAAGTTATCCGCAGTGATATAAAATATACCCCTAAATCGACATTATTGGAAGTCGATAAACATGTAATCTCTTTGACATATTAAAAGTGCTAGGTACCAAAATTCCAACTCTGTTTAGAAGCCCTCTATTGTAAAAAAAATAACATTAGGCGATATGATTAATATTTGCTGTACTAGAAGTGAGTTCGGTGGCGCATTGCGGAGAGGTATGGACTCTCAATCAAGAGGTCCGCGTTCGAATCCGCACGGACAACATGCCACGAACCAATGAGTTTTTCTAACTTATGTACGTATTACCGACTGCTCTCAAAGGGTGAACGAAAACATCGCGAGGAAACCTGCATAATGCAGACGAAGAAATTCTGATGTATATGTGAAGTCTACCAATCCGCTTTGGGCATGCGTGGTGGACTTACGCCCAAACACCCTCCTAGAAGGTGCCCTGTGCCCTGCAGTGGGACGTATACAGGATGTTACAAAAGTAAGAATAAATTTTTAAAACTCTTAAGGGGGTTGTTTAGACCGTCAAACTGAACAACTTTCTCTATGGGACCAACATCGAAATCGCGAAAAAAAAATCTGATATCCCATAGATTTTTAGCTCGAGTCGATTTGTAGAGTATAGAACATAAATTATATTTTTCGCGATTTCGATATTGGTCCCATAGTGAAAGTTGTTGAGTTTGATGGTCTTAACCACCCCCTTAAATGTTTATTTGTATTTTTGTAACACCTTGTATAGGCTGATGATTATGATGATGATGTACTAGAAGTTCCGGAAAACTTGCAAACCCTGCAATCGTTTTCTCAGCCAGTTAGAGTATTGCCAGCTTAGATTTTATTAGCCTGAATCCTTGCATTTTTAAATACATTAACATTTTCGAATACCCAATTTCTACTAAAATCTATTAAACAATTTTGCCCTAAATATACCAATAAAGAAGAAATCTACTAAAAGTCGTCACACTGATGATGTCCTTTTGCGCAAATGTTTTTGAAGGCAATCGTTCCAGTTACTGCAAAATTAACTTTTATTCCGTGCTTAAAATATTATATATGACGATGATTATGATGATAAAAGATTACAAACCCTTAGTTTGCTAATACCAATAATATTAAACTTATAATAATTTCATTATTCTGTTAAAAGTTTTAATTTGTTCTGTTAAAATAATTTTAAGTTTTTTAATACTGTGATCTAATTAGCTAGAACCCATCCTATCCTACCACCAGGGGTGATCTTTGATCAGTCACATTATAGGTCCATCACGGTACTGTACTGTTGCTGTAAATGTCAATTTCGACCTACGGCTCTCAAATCCAGATGACGCACAACCAAACATTCAACATTAATTTAATGTGGTAAAATCTGCCTTCCGAGTAGTAGGTACCCTAAATTCGGTCGGACCTACGACCCTGCCAGGATAGGGTCGGCCGACCAGACTTTTTAGTCCTTACTAAATGGACTCTAGACCAACAGACTAGTTACGTCCTTTAATTCAACGAGGTAAAATGTTGTGTCACCAGGTAGGGTTCACTTTTTCCTTCACACCAGTAAACACGCCAGCCAAGCTGCCGCGCGCTGCAGCCGACCAAGTTTTTTGCAAGAAAAGTATTACCAAAAGCTATCAAATTGATTTGTTCATTAATCTTATAAGATAGGGTTGAGTGTTGTCGGCCACCGGTCTTTTTCTTTTGACAGATATGTCAAACGGGCCGTAGGTAGTGCCGACCCTTAAGTACATACATCGAAGATTTCTATTTAAATTTTTTATGGGAATTATTTAGTTTTTTTCTTTGTGCAAACGAATGTTTGCCACCGATAGTACTTTGATTTGCACCCTGCATAATTTAAAAATATAACTTTAAGTAATTATTAGTTTCCAGTTCGGACCTGGAATAAGCATCAATATTCCAACCCTTGTTGCTTATAAGTAAAGTGGCACATACCTATATATTAGCTTTAGTAGAGTGATCCTAAATCTAAAAAAAATATAATTAAAAAAAAATGAAGTCCAGCGAGATTTGGAACTGTCATGTTAAAATAAAACGTAGGTAGGTGCCCCAGCCTAAAGCACCCGTGAAGATAAAACTGTCACTCAGTCCCCTGACACTTGTCGACCATCACCTCGTGATGTGTGTCCCGTCAAGATTTATGTCATAATCGTGAACGTTTGGTTATTTATTCCACAGGTTATGTTTTGGATTAGGATTGGTTTGTTGTTGTAAAGTTACTGACTGTTCCGAAACTGATTATGGTCTAGACTTTATTTATATAAGTTACCGAGCCTACAGTGCAGCTTAGAACATTTTTTTTTAATTTCTTAACAATACAAGTACATTTCCAAAAAAAAAACAAATTGCAGTTTCAAATTATTTCTCATTTCTCATAAATGTTACCTTCGTGCATTGAGATTAAATATATTTCCATTTACGTAATAGATCCCCTTTTTCTTTACAAGCACGTGATTTTTTTTAACCATTAATTTCGTCGCAAATCCAGGCAGAATCATAAACCATAATGCCACATTACCTTTTAGGTCGATGTTCATACATTAAAAAGTACAAATCCCATGGTAATATATGAGGCATTTTCAGTTAATTATGATGTGGCAACATTATCACAAAGCCAGGGGACTGAACGGGACATTAAAATGATAATAATATTCCTTTGCTCATTATCGTGCTATTTTTTAGGGTAATGGCTAAAATGGGGGTCTTTTTGAGTAGCATTTTAACTGATTTAATACACAAGTTGCTAAATATCTTATATTGACGACAAATGGGACGAAGTGAAAATAGGATTTAGTCGACGAATGTCTAAAATGAATAATGACTGGTATAAAAATGTCAATTAGTATAAACATGACGAAAATAATAATTGTCGTAGTATAAAAATGACAAACAAGAAATTGGTCAAAGTATAAAAATGTCAACAATAAAATTGAAAAAGTATAAAAATGTCAACAATAAAATTGACAAAGTATAAAAAAGACAACAAAACGCATGACAAGTGCGTAATGCTTAGAACCCAGTGTCTATTGGCAGAAAAACACAGAATAGATAATGTTATGAGCCCAATTGAGTCAATAAACGTTTAATGGACAGTGGATATAATATATTCGAAATTAAAGCATACCTATATAAGTTTCCTCAATCGATGATGAACTGTCTTTTAGGTAATGTTCTGCTGTCAGAAAAGAAATTAAGTTAATGTTCATGAAAACCTTTAGGTAATTTGCACCTTCTACAATCCTTCTACACAAGCCTTTAATGCTATGATGCTATTTTCTGACCAACCAGTGAAAACAAAGTGAACATAATTTCCGTGCAATTAGGTCGTAATTTGCGTGAAGGGTGCGACCGGTGTCACGTAAAATATTGTCTCTGCCCGGTCCTCTATAATCTCTATCTCCTTTATTACGCGCTGTGCCCATTAGGGTTGGAATCGTGAATAAGTGATTTGAATCAGTTCGGATTACCTACTAACCGAACCACACAGCGCGCGGTGCGGCACTACCGCAAAGATTTCGCCGCACAGTCGTTCACACGGCGGTGCGGCGCCGCACCGTGTCATAGATTCAAGTGCAAGTGTCATAGATTTTCATATGCAAGATTCCGCAGCGGCAGCGCTCAGGCGCCGGACCCCTGCCGCACTGCGCCGTGTGGTTTGGCTCTTACTATTTTGTATAGATAATTACGGGCTTAAGATTCAGAAATTCTGAACAAAACTTGTGGATGTTTAAATTGTTATTCTTATGTGCTGTAGAATCATCAACTTGTGCTATAATTTTTTTATATTTTTGTTTGCCTCACCAATTGGTAGCATTATCACAGCTGCCACCTCACAATGGCGTAAACATGATGTAAACCGAAATGTGTTACATTTACGGGAGTTCTTCTGACAAACTGAACAACTTTCACTAAGGAAACTATATTAAATTCGCAAAAAACAAACGAGCTGTTTCATACACATGGGTTGAGAGACGTTATTTTTATGAACAAGCAAATTTATTTAACGACTGTAGTGTTTGGATCTTCTTTGAGTTCGTAGTTGACATTGTTGTTTATGATTAGCCTTCAATAAACGTCTAAGGTGACGGTCGTATTTTATTTAATAAATGGCGACGAGGATAAAAATAATAAAGAAATAATGGAAATATAACGGTAATTATTGCTATCTGGTGCGTGCAAAGCTAAATAATAAAGGATAATTTTGATTTGGTCGGCGAGATGTTGGTCGGGAAGATGGGTGAGTTCGATGTGAAATCGGGGGACTGGACGCTATACGTTGAGCGGTTAGAGATGCTTTTTAAAGTAAATGCCGTTACGGATCAAATGCGTTTGCCGATGTTAATTGCCGGTATGGGTGACAGCGCTTACGAACTATTGAGTAATCTGACCAGTCCCATCAAACCCTCGGAGAAGACGTATGCGGAGGTTGTAAATATACTGCGGGAACATCTTCAGCCTAAGCCTTCGTTCATGGCGGAGAGGTACCAGTTTCGGCAGAGGCGTCAACTAACTGGCGAGACAATTTCACAGTATTTGACGGAACTCAAGAAGCTCGCTAAGCATTGTGAGTTTGGTTCGGTGTTAGAAGACAATTTACGCGATCAGATGGTCTGCGGGTTACAGAGTGACGTCATTAGGCAGCGTTTATTCGCCGAGGAGGAGCTTAAGTACGCGAGTGCGATTAAAATCGCATGTGCGCTAGAGGCGGCTGAGCGGGACGCGGCCGCGGTGGAGCAGCCGGACGGTGCCGGCGCCAGCGCGGGCAGAGAGCCAGGCGCGGTGCATGCGGTGTCAGCACGAGCGGAGACGGCCCGGCGCGGCCTGCAGCGGGGCGGCTCGGAGCAGCACCGCGAGGGTGCGCAGTGCTGCAGCGGGTGTGGAAGCCGGGATCACGGACGCGATGCGTGCCGTTACAAGAGATTCACTTGTAGCAAGTGTGGTCAAAGGGGGCATCTACGCCGGGTGTGCCCTAAGCAACGAGGTAGTGGCGGTGGAGCCGGGCGCAGTGGCCACGGCCGGCCTGTACATCATGCGGAGGCGCCGGAGTCGGAGAGTGCGGACGACTCGCGCTCCGATGTAAGCGTACTGGAATCGGAGGAGATAAACCACCTTTGTTTTAATGGCTATAAGCCGGTAAGCTTATCATTAAATATTGATGGTAGTAAGATAAAGATGGAGGTGGATACTGGGTCAGCGGTATCTTGCATTAGCAAGGAAACTTACGATAAGTTTTGTAAGAATAGACGGCTTGAGGATACCGATTTGGTTTTGAAATTCTATGACGGTAGCCGGGTTAAACCGGTGGGTGTTATAAGACCGGTAGTGAGATACGGGGATATGGTTAAAAAGCTGGAACTGTATGTTATCGACGGGGGAACGACATCACTGCTCGGACGACAGTGGTTATCGGAATTAAAGATAAGGATTCCAACATTTGTAAATAGCTTGGACATGAATTGCTCTAGTAATAAGGCAGTTGATAATGAGTTGGATGTTTTGTTGGACAGATATAAAGAATTGTTCTCGAGCGGGCTGGGTCGGTTCACGGGGGGCAAGGCGACGCTACGGGTGCGGGAGGGTGCGGCGCCCGTATTCTGTCGCGCACGGCCGCTGCCGTACGCGCTGCGCGAGCGCGTGGACCAGGAGCTCGACAACATGCTACGAGACGGAGTCATCGAGCCGGTGGAGTCCTCGAACTGGGCTACCCCGCTGGTACCGGTGCGTAAGGCGGACGGAGGGCTGAGGCTCTGTGCAGATTATAAGGTTACTTTGAATCCCGTCTTACTGGTCGATAGGTTTCCTCTGCCGCGGATTGACGACATTTTAGTAAACCTGAATGGTGCAAAAATATTTTCGAAAATTGATTTAACGCAGGCTTATAATCAAATTGAACTAGATGATTCGAATGGTTTGACGGTCATTAATACCCATAGGGGGTTGTTTAAGTACAACAGGCTAGTGTTCGGTCTGGCATCGAGCCCGGGAATTTTCCAGAGGATCATGTCCAATTTATTTAATGATATTCCGAATGTGGAAGTCTTTTTGGACGACATAATTATTGGGTCTTTGGATAAGAAGGAGCATTTAGCCACATTAGAAAAAGTTTTCAATCGCGTGCAGGCTAACGGAATGAAACTAAAGAGATGCAAATGTTCCTTTATGATGGAGGAAGTAAAGTATTTAGGCTTTATCATTTCCAAGGGAGGGGTCAAGGCCGATCCTGATAAAATCGAAGCCATTTCAAAAATCCCACGGCCCAAAGACGTATCAGAGCTGCGATCTTTTATAGGTCTAGTCAACTTTTACGCAAAATTTGTGAAGGGTCTGAGTACTATTCTAGCTCCGCTTTATGATTTACTAAAAAAAAAGGTGACTTGGAAGTGGGACCAAGGTTGCGAGGCGGCTTTTAAAAAGGTGAAATCAGTGCTAACGAGTACGGAAGTGTTAACGCACTACGATCAGAACAAGCCTCTGACACTGACATGCGATGCGAGCGCGCGCGGCATCGGTGGGGTGCTCACACAGACGGGCGCGGGAGGTCGGGAGCGGCCTGTGGTATATGTATCGCGCGCACTTAGTGAGGCGGAAAGGCATTATTCTCAGATTGATCGGGAGGCACTGGCGATTGTGTTCTGTTTACGGAAACTGCATCAGTATCTGTATGGCAGACGTTTCACACTGCGTACGGATCACAAACCTCTAGTGAGCATTTTTGGTCCGAAACTCGGCATACCGGCGATGGCAGCGAGCCGCCTGCAGCGCTGGGCTGTTATACTGTCGGCGTATTCATATGATATTGAGTACATAAACACGAAACTGAATGGCGCAGACGCCTTATCACGTTTACCGGTACCAGGCGCTCCTACATCGCAGGTAAAGGTGCCCGAGCAGACGTACTTGCATTTTGCACAGGATGATTTGCTAATAGATTATCAAGAAGTCAAAAAACAAACTATGAAAGATCCCATTTTGGGACGAGTTTTATTATACATTAGGGATGGTTGGCCGCTTGATAATGAGATTAAATCTCTGCAACAGTTTTTTAACCGGCGCAATGAATTGTATGAAGAGTTGGGGTGCATAATGTGGGGGCATCGGGTGGTTATTCCTGATGCTTGTAGGAGGAAGGTTCTGGAGGTGCTCCACGAGCCGCATATGGGCATAGTGAAAACCAAAGCAATCGCTCGCAGTTATGTGTGGTGGCCTGGCGTGGACGAGGCGGTGGAGGCGATGTGTCGCGAGTGTGCGGTGTGCGCAGTGGAGGCGGACGCGCCTCACCGGCATGCGGTCAACCCGTGGCCGTGGCCAGGCCGCCCCTGGTCACGGATCCATGTTGATTTCCTGGGTCCCATTTTTAATAAACTATTCCTTGTGGTTGTCGATGCCAGAACGAAGTGGTTGGAGGTTTTTCAAGTACCTAGTACGGCCGCTAGCTATAGTATTAACCGATTAAGTGAACTTTTTGCCAGGTGGGGGATTCCTAAGCAGTTGGTCTCTGATAATGGACCGCCATTCACTAGTAAAGAGTTTTTAGGGTTCGTGTCAGGGTTGGGGATCAATCATACTTTTTCGGCTCCATATCACCCCGCATCTAACGGGGCAGCGGAAAATGCGGTGCGCACGATTAAAAAGGCGATCAAAAAGGGTGTTCGGGAAGGCCAGGATATAAATTTGTTCTTAAATACCTTTTTGTTGCACTATCGTAACACGGAGCACGGCACAACAGGCGAGAGTCCGGCGGCCCTGATGCTTGGTAGAAGATTACGAACTAAATTAGATCTCTTGAAACCTGACCGGGAGAATAAGGTCAAGGAGATACAAAATAAGCAGAAAGATAGTGGCCCCAAAGGTTCCCGCGTTTTGATGCCCGGAGAAGAGGTATGGTTGCGCCAATATCAGGGTTCTGATAAGTGGTTGCCTGGGCACGTTACACGACGGGTTGGTGAAACTGATTATGAGGTTAGGGTTTCCGTGGGTAGAGAATCGCATAGGCATATTGACCAGTTGAGACGGCGACATAGAAGTTCCTCGGTCTGCCCGGATCCTCAAGTAGTTGGGGAGAGAGGAACCTTGCGTTCCGTGGCAGGAGGGGATCCCATCGGCTTGGGGGCTCCTTTGGCAGGTACGGACGGAGGAGGAGTTCCGAATTCTCCGCCATCACCAACAAGGCTTCCGCCATCACCAACAGGGCTTCCGCCATCACCAACAGGACTTCCGCCAACCCCGTCACCGCCCCGGCCCGCTCGACCGGTGTCGCATTTTAAACCCTCCAAATTATAGATTTTAAGTGTATTTGATATTGTAGTGTTATTGTGGTTTAGGAGGGAGGACTGTAGTGTTTGGATCTTCTTTGAGTTCGTAGTTGACATTGTTGTTTATGATTAGCCTTCAATAAACGTCTAAGGTGACGGTCGTATTTTATTTAATAACGACTTCTATGTTGGTCCCGTAGTGTAAGCTGTTTGCTTTGATGGTCTAAAGCCTCCTTTAATACGTAAACCATTTAAATTTACACCCTATATTACTAGCGGTGTATTTAGTTATAAATCTGTAGGTAACACTACTGATTGTCTCATAAAACAGATGCATTTTCTCACTTCTATTGTAACCATTATGCTACTTCTGCCATCATAAATCCTTAATATTTTCTTCGTCAAAAAATATATTAGTGAGTAAAATCACACAACTAACTGACTGACTAGATGCATTTTCAAATTTCTTTTGTCTTCTTAGCACTGCAGTCGTAGAATTATCATTCTCCACTGTTAGGTATATATTGCTGTTGTATATAAATAAAGTGAGTAGTATCATTTAACTGAATGACTCACAAAACATGCGTTTTCTCACCTCTATTTTTGGCATTGCCAGTTCGCTGCACCTGCTGCCTCAGAATGGGATGTGCTTGGGATTTATTATGTGGTAAATTACTGCTCTCCTGTAGTAATGGCACCAACTTTGTAGGTTTCGTTATATTGATAGTATTGATGGGGAATAGTTTTTGAAACTTCAGTCGCTAGGCGTGTAGGATAACTATCTACAGTGTAGCACGTTATCCTCGATATAACGAGATTAGGAGCTTCTTTCAACTATGGGGTGACGTAGATACAATTAAAATTTTGGGAAACATTTTATCAACGGTAAATTATAGCAACCAAATGTATTTACCGATGAGATTTACAATGGATTAAAATTCTCATTGCAGCCAAGAAAAGTTTAAAATATTGATAATATGAAAACAGAAATTACAAAATCGTTGTCTTAAATTTATGTTTTCACCAATTTCATAAGCCAAGAAAAGTTTAATATCATCACAGGACCAAAATTGTTCATACAATGTCAATAGTCAATTGTTTTGACGTATTTATTACGTGGTAACTGAACTATTAAGTATAAAAACTTTCTTTGAGCGTCGTTTTATCCTCAAACCTGACAGGCCAAAAGTAAAACTTACTCTGAAAAGTTGGTTGGTAGTTACAGTAAAGTTACTCACCACCCCGAAAGGGGAGTACAGACGTGAGTTTATGTCGATACATATTATCACGGACTTGAAAGAAATACGGACCGAATATTGCACTAAAAAGATGTGAAGCATGCAAGGTAATACTATCTCGTTTGTTCTACAAGGGACCTACACTCACACAGATGCACTACCTCTAGGCGCAGCTGCGCAGGTCCTACAACCCGTCACCTTATGTAGCACGCACACAAAAGAAATGGTTGCTTCACTCATGAATAGACGAGATTACGTCGTCTGGTTCTTCTTTTAAGTCTGTGCACATTATTATGTTTTTTTGTTGACATGGAATCAAATTCTGTTTTTTATTCCCTCGCTTTGTAAACATGCTGTATCAAAGTAATACTTAAAGGGGTGCTTCAGACCATCAAACTGAACAACTTTCACCATGGAGCCAACTTCGATATCGCGAAGCTGTCCCATACATTTTAGTCGAGTCGGTACAGCAGTTTTGTATGGGACAGCTGATTTTTGTTTCGCGATTTCGAAGTTGGCTCCATAGTGAAAGTGGTTCAGTTTCATGGGCTGAAGCACCCCCATAAGTACACGGACCTGAAAGAAATACGGACCGAGTATTGCAATAAAAAGATGTGAAGCATGCAAGGTAATACAATCTCGTTGGTTCTACAAGGGACCTACACTCACACAGATGCACTAGCTCTAGGCGCAGGTCCGACAACCCGTCACCTTATGTACCGCGTGACAGCACGCACACAAAAGAAATGGCTGCTTCACTCATGATTAGATGACATTACGTCTGGTTCTTCTTTTAAGTCTGTGATTGTTTGATCAATAAAACCTCTAAAGTTGGGAAATATTTATTAGTGAAAATTTGTCTGCAAAATGACAGCAACATTTTGATTCCATGTTCCGTAGGTTTCACAAACAGCGATCACAAGTGCATTTTCCTGGTTTGGAAAATACCTAGAATCGGGTTCTTACCGCGTTTTGGTATATTTGAGTTCCCGATATTTCGGCATTTCCGATTTTCGTTTTTTTTATTATTTACCTCTTGTTCTTGTCTAAATCTTGGCTAAAAATTCATAACATTCCATTGAGTAATTATGTATACACTAACATTCAGACTTGATGCAGATGCTATCATTTTTTTCCAGTTATCCCTGATCAAGGACAAAATCCCTGACACATTTATCCCGCTTGACAAATGTCAAATAATCTCACGACATCCCACATTTCCCTTCTAAACATGTTGCTGGCTTTTTCAATTTCCGTATATTGATGTCATTGGTTGTCAACAAGATGACACCATTTTTTATTGAGGATTGAGTGTATTAGGGATTTTACTGTTCGGTGGAGGGGGTGTGTTTGCGAATGGAATACATTATTTAAGGGAAAGAGTGGTGAGTTGCAAGCAAGGGTGTCACCGATGCTTTTTCCGGAATAGCACAAAACGATAGTGAGTTTCCTTTTGCTGTTTTCGTAAAAAGCAGAGAAAAAAGTTAGTACAGTAGAGCAGTTCCTATCATTTCTTGATTATACGTGTGTATAGCGGATTCAAATTAAAATCCGATTATTTTTAAAATCGTTTACTCGTTGGCGTTGTAGAACTTTGGTATTGGAAATGATCAACGAAGTTAAACAACGTCAGTCTGTGGATAGGTGATCGTTTAGTGATATTTCGTTTCATCTCAAACATCTCCGTGTTTCGGAAAGCAAGGTTAGTTCCATCAGATGGCGTCGTTGTGGTCTAGTGGCGAGTAACCTTGCCTGCCGTGCAGGAGGCGATGGTCTGATCCCCTTCCAGGCCGACTCGTACCAATTTATGTAAGTTAAGCTTCTTCTAGCTTGAGTGCCCAATTTGAATAGTACCCCAATTGGAGCACCTAAACTATTCCATGAAGAGCACCTGAGATTGTGCTGTTTATAGAATTTGATATCCTGGCTTTTATCTAGTCACTCTCAACTTATAAACTAAACTAGACGTCAGATGAATGATGACGTCACAAGTATATAACGATAAATTTACTACCGCGACAGTTATAGTCAGTTTATGGCCGCACAACCGTATTTATTGCGTAGTAAAGCAAACCAAGTGACTTGCAAATAACGATATTTCATATAAAATGCAATAACATTATACCTACGTGTTTATAAGACGTTTTGCGTCCGAATAACTTCTCAGGGTATGGCATTATCAACAATAGGTACGAACAAGCTCAAAATGGTGCATAAAAACAGGATGTTAGGATATACAGTTGTATTTCTATCATTGGTATTTGTACTCAGGATACTGAACAACTTTCACAAAGGAGCCAAAGAGAAATCAGCATTAACAAAAAAAAAGTTTATCCTACCATACAAACTTGGTATAGATTAAAGAAAGTCCACAATTTTTATTTTCTAATTTCCTATAGGTTTTGTATGAGGCAAAGTTAATAGATCACATTTGACATTTTGTCAGTTTTAGCTTCATAGTGAGGTGACCTGCTTAAAAACATCGATTAAAGTGAATGAATCGATACGGATTTCAAACATAGGTATGTGAATTGATTTATATGTGAATATCGCGGTTTGTTGGAACTACGTTTAACATCTATTTTGGGTAACATCACTTGTGTTAAAAAAGAAAAAGGGTTCACTGACGCAACATTGTAACGACGTTCAGTTCTTTAGAACAGAAATTGTTTAATATGTTTAAAATGGTTTATTAGTGAAAGTAAATCGTAAAATTACCTTCTTTGGTCATTATTACAATAAGTATGTCATCGTAATTTAAAAAAGTAAAACAATTGTTCAGTTCTAACTTCGATAAAATTAACAATATTCTATGCCCGTTACAAGGTTACGTTTGATGAAATATCAATGGATGTCAAATGTGATCTATTAAATTGGCCCGACTTTCCGATAATCACCCAATAGATAGATAATATGCAACTATTTATTATTATTTTTATTTTCTTTTTGGAGAACTTACTAACATGCTAAATAACAGTTTGAGTTAGGTATACAAAGAAAAATTGATAGTCAGATGCCGACAACAAGTTCCAACACACTGTATAACAAATGCTATTTGATTTTTACAATAAGGTTAATTCTGTTATTTCCATGCATTGACTGAAATGCTCCATTCATAAGTTTATTAATATTCTCATTCATTTCATTCAATACTTACTACTGCGATATAAAATCAAATATCGCATCCAAATAATACGCTAATTAAATTAAATTTGGTTCGTACACTAAATGATTTAAAGTGTACATTTTGACTGATTCAATACATTAAATTTTCTCATGTTTTGTTCTTTTGTGAAATGGTACCTCTATTGGCTTTTGCCCTTTTCATCTGTGCACGATTGACATGGTGAATTATAAATAAGTACCTTGTTATTTTTGCCATTACTTTCCAGTATTCAATATTTTAACAAAAGACCTCACATTACTGGTGAAGCTGTTTATAAACAGGTTATACCTGAAAGTAGGGATCCAAAAATAGAGGAAGGCAGTTTCGAACATTTCGATCAATGTAATGACACACGACGACGCACTGACGGAGCGGCAGATGTCAGTCCATAGAACCACACCCGGTGCGGCAATGCGTCACCGTGTGTGATTCTACGTACAGTTTCATACTACTCCTTGCTTCACAAATGACGGACTGACGTCTGCCGCTGCGTCAATGCATCATCGTGTGTTTTCAAAATTTCCGGAAAATAGCATAGAGTTGGGCCAAAAAATTCATAAAATAATACCTGAATTATGTTCTTGCTTAATTACCTAGTTTGCAACTATTAATCATAGCAGTAGTAGAAACTTAGCAGTGATTGATTATTCATGCATTATAGTTAACGCACGTTAGTGCATATAACCAGTTTAACTACAGATCAAACAACCAGTATCATGAACTTTTCTATACCTGCATGACTCCATCCAACTCAAGACAATCTACTGAGTCAACCCACTTAGCAGTTGATACAACTGCTCACAGAGCAAGAGATTTGTATACTCTTGATTGATACTCAAACAAGACCACTGTCATGTTTATTCATGGATTTAAATCATTAAGGATACCACTCCTCCTTACAGGCATTGAAACAAGAAAATTGGTCATGGTGGTCGGTAATATTCAATCTTCTTTCGTACTTCTCCGTCATCAAAGAAAATTTACCGTCGTCAATATTTCCAATTTTAGGTGTGTCCAAGAAGTTTGGAATCCTCTATAGTGGAGCACAGACTGCCTAACAAGAGGGAAAACATGATAATACTCCTTGATGGTCGGTAATGATCGTTCTTCTCCGTAGTGGTTTTTAGTGACGTTAACTTTGTCTGTCCCTTTCTAATGTATGTCTAGGCATGACGTCACTCAATTGTCGTTCATGTAATTGTGACGTCATTGGAATAGAAAGGGACGCACGTAAAATTGGAAATATCGACGACGGAGACGAACGTCAAATTTTCGTGTATCTATGCTTGTAAGGAGGAGTGCTATCCTTTATGATTTAGATCCATGGGTGTGTCTCTTTCTATCCAATGACGTAACAACGAAAATTGAGTGACGTTGATTTTTGACGTTGGATTAGAAAGGGTCAAAGTTAACGACGCAAAAAACAATGACGGAGAAGAACGATCATTACCGACCACCAAGGAGTATTATCAAGTTACACCGGTTGTAAGGAGTATTGGGTTGTGATGTTTATTACACTTTACATATTATATTAAAAACTACAAAATAGAAAGAAGATGAAAACTAAACATTATTGATAGAATTTAGACTATAATATGCTATTGTATGTATTTTGTTCAAGACGATGATAAAGGTGCATTACCACTGTTAGGCACAACTTGCTCAGAACAGGTATGATTGGAGGATTAAAGCGGAGGCCCAGCAGTGGGATGATTGAAGCTAACAAAAAAAAGATCATCTAAGTTTATAATTTATTTACTCGGAACGACCAAATATAATTTTATGGGGCGTGGAATTTGCAAATACGTCACAGATTTCTCAACCATGTATTTTTTTGTACAACATGATATTTGATTCAGAGGACCCAGACTAATACTTCGACGTCGCATCGTGATGTCGGTCAGCGAAGGCCATAAGGCCAGCGAATTATTTTTTAACTGCTCTGTAACCAGCCCTATTCCCCAGTCCAATGCTACCGTATAACGAGTTCCCGTCAAATTAGCATTGCGCCCGTCACCAGTTCATTTAGTCTTCTAATTGTATCACATTTTGTTTACCCTCATTTAAATACGTCGCACGCGCGCAGTTAAAATAATGTTTTAGTTTTTAATTACGGTACTCTTCGCCACTTAGACTAAGTGTAGTAGCACGAACACTGTTTGTAAATTGAACGTTTACATCGTTTATTTGCATAAAGCTATAAAAGTTGTAGGTCTGCTATTGGGTGGTCACGTCGCATGTCGGTCGTCGGTTGCCCCCTCCTCGGCCTATAATGATGCTCCAGTGGTGGCTCAGGATAGTATTCTTTTCTAAAAAAGACCCTTGAAGTCACCGAACTTCATTTATAACTGTACAACGTCAAGCATTTCTGCTACATAAACTAGACATTGGCTAAATCGTTCTAAAACCAAGATGGACGCCATTATTATAAATTTGAATAAAATAGAATAAAAGTTTTAAGAACGAAATGTTAATATACTACTCACGCCCTCTACTTATTTCTATTGGTTTAAAGATAATTTTATAAAGGTCATGCGGGAAAGTAAAGGATGGAACTAGTGTAATGGTTCCCGAAACCGAGTTCCCCAAGTCTTATCTTGTCCAAAAGCAAAAGTATCATTTAGTCTAAGTTTCATTTCGTCAAAGTTCCATGGTTCCCAGTACCGAGTTCCCGAGTCTTATTTTGTCCAAAAGCAAAAGTTTCATTTAGTCCAAGTTTAATTTCGTCGAAGTTCCGTTTCGTCCATGTTTCATTTCGTCCATGTTCCAATTCTCCATGTTCCATTTTAACAATACAACTGCATGTTTATTGTACAGTTTCTGATCATCAAAAAAAGAAAAAGGTTGTGAGTACGTATTCTTTTTTCGAATGTTTTAAAATATTGCTACATTAACGAACTATTGTTACGACGTGCTTTGAGCATACATTTAGAGTTTCAGAATTAGTACATTACACACCGAGGACAGGAAAGTATGAAAGATCTCATATCTTATGTATTTACTGTCTGAGGTTAGTATACTATTTTTCTCCTCGACGGAGGAGGAAAGCGACAACTTCGTTTAGCCCAGTGGGACGACTTTCCGTCTGGAGGGGAGAAAAAAAATTATATGTCACGAACATTATACATTAGAGTATGTACACAGAGTACCTACTGTATGTATAAGAAATAGAGCGCTGTGCCGAGCGTGAACAAATACTCATAGTTTCTTGACGTTTCAATACCTAACGCTCCAGTCTAGAATTTTCTTTAAAATTTCCATGATAGACATATACATACACGTCTATGCAAAAATATACATAGGTGTTTGAATATTGCACTTGAATATTGTCGGTAACATAAACAGAAGTGCGATTTTTGAAACTAAGCAGTTGAAAATTATAAAATTTTAGTACCTACTATTTGAATGAAAGATTTTAATCTTTTTTTTTTTGTTTATTCTTATTTTCACAATTCATACTCGATATTATAAGCCGCGCTCTATAGCCATCTTATACATACTCTAAGGTCAAGAAATATTACATTAACGCTTACCGCACATAATGTGTAGAAAAATATACCTTATCCTTAAGCACTTTACTTTTAAATTTCCAGAAACGACTTCCATCCGATAAAACAGTAGAAATTGTACTAAAATATTAACAGAGTATAGCATTCAGATTCAGAACAAAGCAGTAATAGAAAGTTTTTAGAACTTAAGCTGAAGGAACATAAAATCAATTGTTTACGTCCCGTTTCACATATAGAACGTGATTGTGTCGCTAACTTCGAGCAACTTGCAGCTTAAAAGTTTTAAGTGAGACTTGCTTAAAGTTTGCGCAAAGGATAAGTGATAAATTGTAAACACATTCACGCAGGAGGCGAAGGTTCGATCCCCGTTCGAATGAGTTTTTGGAATTTATTAAGATTTGTAACACCACTGGTTTTTCTGTAAAGGAAAACATCGTGAGGTAACCAGCATGCTTCAATATCGAGGCTTGTATTGTACCCACTGTCTATTATAAATGGTGACGGGCTCACTACCCGTCACACTGGACTACTGGAGAGTTGTGGTACTACCAGGCCTGTGTCACTCCGCGTGTAGGTATTAAAAACATACCTACAGGCGGCGGCCATTGCGCAAGGGCCAATCTAGTAGGCTGCCGCAATAAACTCTTTCAATACGTATAACCACGTATAACTTATTATGAACCGTAGTCCAGTGCATTAAGGCCCATTTTCCCTCAAAAAAATTTGGTAGGTATGTAAATTAACACGTGCTCGGCTGGAACGCGAGCTAAATTAAATCATATTGTTTATCAGATTGAGTACATATTTCTTTGAAAACCTTTGCGAAGTAAAGCTTCTGTAACGCTAGTTACTAGTTATTATTCTGTGGTACTACTAGTGAAAAGTGAAGTGGTACTCCTAGTTTACAGAATATCTCTGATTACCCCCATCGGGGAATATGGTCATGAGTATGTAGGTATGCACATTAAGTAAAATGCTTAATTTATCTATACAGGGTGTAAACGCTTATTTAAGGGCGTAAACACTTGCTTTAGATCATCAGATTGAATTACTTTACCAAATGGGACCCATATTGAAAACGATTGATAACACGAGTTTTCCAACTGATAAACTATCTAGGATGTAACCTAAATAAATGATAAGTACATTATAGGTAGTAGGAAAATATGAACGGAGTTTCACAAAAGACCAGCGGTGGTCGCAATGGAACAGGCGCAAGTCTGTTAATGCGTATCATCCCTGGACCACGACTCTCCATACTAATCGATGCGAACGAGCGCGTGGCTCCGGTCAGAACTTAGCCGTTTTCTTTGAAAGTTTTGTTGATTTTTTATTAATTTCGAAAAAGTAAGAAAACCACATCATTCGAAATTGTTGTGAAAAATATTGTAAACTTTCATTTTCTTCCGATTAAAAATGTAAAAGTAAAATGGTTACAACTGGAAAAAAGGGGTGACTTTAGATTTCCTTTTCTTCGGATTTATTCATTAAAATCGATTTGTTGAAAAACCAAATCACTTCTCATATCGTACCTATAGATGGTTCAGATTATTTGTCAGCTCAGAAAGTGCCATAGTTAATGAATAAAATGGTTACAAAGTTACCCAAAACCAGGTGGTAGCCCCTTAAGGCTCTCAACTACCAATAATATTAATAGGTATACATTATAGTCGCCGCTTCAAAGTTGCAAGTTTTCGTTCCTGCAGGGCATCATCGCTCATTCGTTTTCCCTATTGGCATATTCGTTTAAGATAGCGTTGGAATAACTAACCTATATGTATGTTTAAGTTATTTGCAAATACGAATGATACAAACTTTAGTTACTTTATGTTTGACGGTAGCGAGTGTTCGCTCTAAATTGTAGAAAGAAGAAGTCTGAAACTGTTGCATTTTTATTAAACTAGCTTTTACGCCTTCATTGTATGTAACATTGTAGTATGCATGTACAACGAAAAATGTTTAGAAATAAATTATTTATAGCCCAGTTTAGACTACTATACAAGGTGTTACAAAAAGACAAATAAACATTTAAGGGGGCGGTTTAGACCATCAAACTCAACAACTTTCACTACAGGACCAATATCGAAATCGCGAAAAAAAAAATTATGTTCTATACTCTACAAATCGACTCGAGCTAAAATATGTATGGGATATCAGTTTTTTTTTTTTCGAGATTTCGATGTTGGTCCCATAGAGAAAGTTGTTCAGTTTAACGGTCTAAACCAAAAATTTTGTATACTAACTAGATTGCGCACTACGGTGCTGGCAACGAGACAAGTGAGATTACCGAAACCCTCGTGTGTCCCTTTCTAACTAGGGTGTCCATTCATTCTCAAATTTGACGGGATACCTAATATGCATTTATTCAAGCCTGTTTCTTACCATCTTGTTGAGGGTTTAATATTATCTTTTTATCCTGGAAAATGTTTTTGGGGGTAAACTCAGAATAAAAACAAATATATGTAAATAAATAAATAAATATCTTGACATTGTACCACAAATTATCTATTCACATTTAAAGTTCCAGAATCTAGCCTGGACTTGTATTATGATAACTAGTCAACGATATAGAATACATTATATAGATACAAACATCCATGACTCCGGTACAAATATTCATATGCATCATATATAAATATTTGTCCCTTACGGGATTCGAACCCGCGACCCTCGGTACAGCAGACAGGTTCACTATCGACTGGGCTACCGGGCCGTCAAAACGTACGCCGTATAAAAGTAATTAGAGTTTACCGCGACTTCTTCCGCACGAATTATACAGGGAATATTTTACAGAAATTATACAGACATGTAAGGAAAAGTATCATTAACCTTTAAACTACATACATACTCTACCCATAAAACTGAACAACTTTTACTATGGGAGCAAACCTGTCGGAAAAAAAAAATCTGCTGTCCCATATTAAACTGCAATACAGTATACTCGATTCAAACGTATGGGATAGCTGATATTATTTTTAGTTCTGACATATTTGCTCCCATAATAAAAGTTATTCAGTTTGATAGGTAGAGTAGTAGTAGTTTAAAGGTTAACATTTTTACTGTCCATGCATCACATGTAATGCACTGACAAGCTGGCTTGATACGTAAAATGAACCATTAGCGTGAATTGACCATTATTTCTCGAGTGTTTCAATGTTTTTAAACAAACTATTGGTCGGTAGTCCAAGCTCAGACGTCCGTGCATTATATGATTTTTTTAATTTTCTTATAGCTACCTAGGAGTCTGCAGACGAAATTTATCTTACCAAAAATATTTCGCATACCTACTTACCGTATATACCGCAATTCATTACGTGACCTCGTATTACTTTCAAAATATAATAATATTTTTGGACATGTGGTGATGGTAACGTAAAATATCATTGGGACAGTTAAAGTGTTAATGATACTTTTCCTTACACCCTGTATACCAGATTTTAAGACGAATCATAAGCTATCAAACAACAAAACTTCATTAAAATCGGTTCTATAGTTTTTGCATGATGCTGTTCAAACAAACACACAGACAAAAATTCTAAAAAAAGGTTGATTTGGAGCCAGGGATACCTAAAAACCATATCGTAATCTTTTTTATATAAGTAAATATCTTCAATAAGTACAGAACTAAAGACACACTGTTAGGTACAGTTTTATAAATAGTTCAGATTTTAATTTAAATATGTATGCTGTTCTATTCCAACCTGTGTAAATTAATGTAATCTAAGGCTGAGATTCAGAGACGATTTTTTTAGTCTTAGTTCGAGCTAAGTAGGGTAGAAATGTATGATTTTGACATACGGCAGTTCGAACTATGACTTACAAATCGTCTCTGAATCTCGGCCTAAGACCACGCTAACAAAGTCACGGGGCACAGCTAGTAAAGGTATTAATATTGTAATATGAAACATCTCGTCTGACAATGATAATTCATTTTGCGTTAACACATACGCGAAAGGCTGACCCCACCACCATATGGGATTAAAAGCCAGGAAGAGAGAGAAACATAGGTCGCTAGAATGGTCAATTGGTCACCCTAGTTAAGAAATGTTTTACGAAACAATAACATACCTAACTTTTAGAAAGAAAAGCCACAGCCGGGGTAGTATTCATTTTTGCATCCAAATACACAGCAAAAGTTCAACATTTCGACAGTTTCCAATATTATTACAACAATTTTGAATTTGTAATTTTATGACTTTTGAATTATGTCCGCCATATTTTTTCATAAGACCATAGAGTTGCCAATAAAAGTTTTGAAATAATACACTACCTCCTTACCTTATTTGTTTTGTGATAAACTGAATAAACATAGTGTAAAACTAACTACAATTATCAATTAATAAAATAAATATTTTGCACAAAATAATTAAAATTATACATTTTCAAAAACAAAAATATTTTTTAATTTACATCTTTTGTATTTACAGTAAATTCTAAAGTGGTAGTTTAATAAGGGGAAATAATATTGGTTCCGACAAATAAATAAATCTCCAGCTATCTCTGTCCGACTTTTATTCTAATTTACCAGCGTTATAATAATATACCGACAAAAAAATTCAAAGCATACCGAATAAAATACCTAAATTTTGCTGACACCTATGAACACAATCAAATTACATTTCTACTTATAAATATATTAAACTTTGAATAACAAAACTAAACTTCTGAATAAAATACTGAACCTCCGACGAGATTACTGGGTTACTGACAACAGAGGTCATGTCAAAATAATCATTCTTTTACGAATTTTATGAGTTATTTAATTTTCTAGTGTTGGTTACCAAATATATTTTTTAACTCTCAACATTGATGAAAATACCGAAACTGGTCGGACCGCGCGAACGGCGTTTGAGCAAAATGCATTCGGTTGGGTTAGCGAGGAGCGAAGCGACGAGCGGGTTAGGTTTCTTGCGACCAGCCCCACGAGCCGAGCGAGCGCAGCGAGCGTGCCGCGGCAGCGGCCGGCGAGTGGCAGAACCGAATCGCTACTGTTTTAAATAGTAGACTAAAAAAAATGTTTACAAAAAAAAAACTTAGGTTAGGTTAGGTTAGTCCTTAGTGGAGGGCGTCAGGATAGAGGTGAAGACCCAGATGAAATATCTGGGTCTTATACTAGATAGCAGGTGGCGCTTCGGTCCGCACTTCAGCGGGCTGTCGGCGCGCCTATTGAAGGCCGCGGGCGCCCTTTCATGGCTCCTCCCAAACCTGGGGGGGCCCAGCGTGCGGTGCCGACGTCTTTACGCCGGCATCCTGAGGAGCATGGCCCTCTACGGGGCCCCCATATGGGCGGACTCCCTCCATAGGAGGGAGAACGCCACCGCCATCCGTCGGCCCCAAAGGGCCATTGCACAGCGGGTGGCGAGGGCGTACCGGTCGGTGAGCTTCTCGGCCGCGTGCGCTCTGGCTGGTACCCCGCCTTGGGAGCTCGAGGCGTGGGTGCTCGCCAGAGTGTACGAGTGGACGGCGGGTCGGAGAGCGCTCGGGGAGCGCCCGGCCCCTGAAGAGCGGGAGGCCGTTCGGCAGCAGGCGAGGACCGCAACCGTCCAACATTGGGCGGAGGACCTCGCCGCCGCAACCTTCGGCCGGCGGACGTTGGACGCGCTCGGGCCAGTCCTACAAGATTGGCTCGAGCGGTCGCACGGTTTCCTCTCCTTCCGCCTGGTTCAGGTATTGTCCGGGCACGGCTGCTTCGGATCGTACCTGCACCGGATCGGAAGGGAGGAGACCCCGTCGTGCCATGGCTGTGGCGCGGCGGAGGACACGGCGCAGCACACTCTCGAGGTGTGTCCGTCGTGGTCCGAGCCGCGCCTGGACTTGGTCGCGGCGGTCGGGCCGGACCTCTCGCTTCCCGGCGTGGTAAACGCCATGCTGGGAGGTGAGGAGGCATGGGCGGCGGTCGCCTCCTTCTGTGAACTCGTCATATCACAGAAGGAGGAGGCGGAGCGCGCGCGGGAGGAAGACCCTCTCGCGGCACCGCTCCGCCGGCGGAGAAGGGGCAGGAGAAGGCGGTTTCATAACCGTCTTCAGCCTCCAGGTGGTGAGTAGCGGGCGACAGGTGCGGGGGCGCCTCCGCCCGCATTGCACTACTCGCCACCCTCGCGGAAAGGGGAATGGCCGAGCACTCACGGCTCATTCCCCGGCTCCTCCCTGCGCGGGGGAGCGTGTATGGGCCCGCCGAGAAGGCGGGCGATCGCCGGTGGGGGACTGGATGAAAAGGCTCCGCTGGTCTCCCAGTTCCCTGCCACCCGGGCGAAGCGGGAGTGCCGCTGGGTTATTTTAGTGGGTATACCGGTGACACGCACCGGGGAGTCCCACATACCCCTCCCGTCCCCCAACGGGGGGGGATGCGTAAAGCATTTTTTCCCAGCGTCAAAAAAAAAAAAAAAAAAAAAAAAAAAAAAAGGTTTGGTTAAGGACCCCCCCGAGGGTTGCCCGCCTTGTCGGGGCGGGGGGGCTTAGTAACCGTGGGCGGGAACACACGGTGAAGCTAAGAGGCAACCAGGGCCGGCCTATCTTGGCTGTCGGCTGGCCAGAGGAGGGTGCTCGCAGCGGGCTGAACTAGTCCGCTGCGGACGCGTTGGAGGTGGGACGCAGAAGAAGAGGAGTGCCGGTATTACGGTGCGCCGTTCTCCCTATCTTCTGCGGCCGAGGTGTGGTCGGTGGTAGAACCGGCACTGGTGGGGCCGCAGGGGAAGAGGCATGTCGGTGATAAGGTGCGCCGCTTGCCCTATCCTCTGCGGCCGAGGTGTGGTCGGTGGCAGAGCTACGGACCCGATCTGCCACCGGGTGCCAGTTATCTGGTACCCATGGCCTCCTAGTAGCAGGTTCGGGGGGCGTCTGCTACGGTACGGGTGGAGGCCGAGGAGGGAGGCGCACCATACCATCTGGTGCGCCCATCGCGGAGGGCCTTCGGGCTTTGGCGATGGAGCCGCTTGTGGGCGGCTGCCGCCGGCCGGGTCGCGGTTGATTGCGAAAGCGTTCCCGTTACCCCGCCACAAGGCGGAGCGGAGAAAGATGGGGGGGTTTTTAGTGGGTATACCGTGGGTCTCATTAGCCTATACGGGAGTCCCACATAACCACTCGGGTGCCCCCTGCGCCCGGGTGGTATGCGTAATGCATTTTCCCCTCCGGAAAAAAAGAAAAAAAAAAAAAAAAAAAAAAAAAAAAAAAAAAAGGTTTGGTTAAGGACCCGTGGCAGGTTGGGTCTGCTATCGGGCGCGTCCCCGGGTGGTGGATAGGGGAATGCCCCCCAGAAATGGGGGGTACCGGCTTGCCGGCGTGAACCAACCCTATGCGGGGTGGTCGCATCTCTGAGATGTGACCACAGGAGGGCGGCGGGTCAGCTTGACCCGGCCGCGGTTCGTTTCTCCACGTGTCCCTCTGCTTAGCAGAGGGCACAGTGGAGGAGCAGGGGCGGGCTCTGCGCGTACTCACACTACCGCAGAGCAGGCCGCGAAGGAGTTCCTTCCCCGCCACCGCCAAGCGGTATATCGTTATCGTCTGGACTGTTTCCAGGCGACCGAGGGCCGTGCCTTCATTGGCCGGGCTGAGACAAGGAAAAGTCAATAACACCCGACAGTGAAGTCGTTAAAACCGGCGGTGGCGGTCGGCGGCTGCTTAACAGCGGCTGCCTTCAGCCTACCAGTGGTGAGTAGCGGGCGATAGGTGCGGGGGCGCCTCCGCCTGCATTGCACTACTCATCACCATTGCGGGAAGACATTCTGTGGTGGGCCGGCCGAAAGGCAGGCGATCGCCGGTGGGGGACTGGATGAAAAGGCTCTGCCGGTCTCCCAGTTCCCTGCCATCCAGGCGAAGCGGGAGTGCCGCTGGGTTATTTTAGTGGGTATACCGGTGACTCGCACCGGGGAGTCCCACATACCCCTCCTGTCCCCCAACGGGAGGGGATGCGTAAAGCATTTTTTCCCAGCGTATAAAAAAAAAAAAAAAAAAAAAAAGGTTTGGTTAAGGAAAAAAAAAAAAAAAAACTTTTTTTTTTTAAAGTTGAGATTTTTTTTTAAAAGTTATAGGTTAGGTTAGGTTAGATAGATTAGATTAGTAGTAACTAGAATTCATGATTATAGTAAGTACATTTTTGTATTTTTAATAACTTTCTGGACAAGCGCCAACAATAGAAATTTAAGTATAACATTGTAGTAAAAATAGCACAGAGTTTATGAAAAATTAAATGTAATTGATGAATTTCTAGTTGGCAAGTAAAGGTAATAATTACAAAGCATTGTTATCAGTAGAACATAATTTTATATGGTAAAAAAGTATTACAGCAATTAATAGTCATAAGATTTTTTCTGAGATTTAAGTATATCATTCGGTCGTTTCGTCATTTTTAGTCGGACAGAAGTAGTCGGAGATTTAGTATTTCGGGCAGTAAATATTATATTTTTAGTAAGGACATTTTTAAATTTATTATCGGAGCTTTTATTACTACCCTTTAATAAGTTGGCAACATGTTAGAAAGGGACACACGAGGGTTTCGGTTATCTCACAGTGGCTTGGTTGTCAGCTAGCAACAACATTGAAGGAAAATAATTCTTGTTGCATAGAATTAGCGTTTATTTTGCATTCTCGAAGAAATTCGAGTCTTCTATCCACCTATGGAATATATAATATTCTTGGTCTAAACAACCCCCTTAAGAATTTTAAAAATGTATTCTTACTTATGTAACACCCTGTATTATAGTTGCAATATTAGGTAGTACCTAGTTAAGTACAACATATTACTTTTAAGGTATTCATACTTACATATATATAAACTCACGACCACAATCCCTTTCGGTGAGAACCTTTACTTAAACTATTATGCCCTCCAGAACCATCGGTCCACTTTCCCGAATACCTCGCACACCTCGCACATGGTCAAGTAGACCGCCTTGTCCATGTGCGAGGTATGCTTGTGTCAAAGTGAAAGTCTTCTTATTAAATGTCAAAACTATTGTTGAAGCTATTATGGTCTCACAGAGCTCTATCTAAAATACTGTTCACCACCTTTATATTACCTGTGTAGCAATAAAGTCTTTGAAGTTTGAAGTTATCCGCTGATATTCGCACTCTCGCACAGCTTTTAGTTTCACAGCTCCTCTACACATCCTCGCACAGCTTTGGTGGAAAAGCACCCGTTTTCTCTTTAATTTGATGCTAGACTAAGCTTTTTAGAACAGAAAAGGGATCTGATACTAACACGGCTATCAGGATTGCGATTTTTGAATCTCATTCGGTGAGCTCAGCAGTTAGAAATGTCAAAATTACTCTGGAGATATGCATCTTTCTACTGCTGATTTACCTTTCAAAAATCATACTCAAGGAGAGCGATTTTTGAGAGTCAAATCAGCAGCAGAAAGATGCATCTCCATAGTAATTTTGTCATTTTCACCTGCTGAGCTCACTGAAATGAGATTCAAAAATCGCTCTTCTGAGATGTTGACGATGCTTGAAGGAATTAGTCACCTTTTATAACGTTAGATTTGGTCCTCATCTAAACCTACCACGAACACATTGCAAATGAAACCTAATTTCTCCTGAATTAATCACCTTCTATCATCATCATCCTTTACAGGGTGTAAACTTAAATGCGTTACGTACCGGTAAAGTGGGGTGACTTTCAAATCACGAGGCGATTGATGATATTTTTTTTAAATGTTTTTTATTAAAATATCGAAAACTACTGGACACAACCGTTATTTTATTTTTGTATTGCCAACATTGCTAATTTGCGCACCTTTTGCCAAGCCGTCATGGGATTTACTATTACTGTACTAGGAAAGAATAATGATTGAAAGTCATAGCACAAAACCTCATAAAATATGAAGTAGTCGGTGTACTTTGATAGTCACTAAATTATTAAATATTTTTTTTCGGTACTGACAAATAATTCCAAATGCTAAGTCGGTATTACATAATTTTTTATGTATTTTTAGAGTTTAATATACATTCTCTCATCTGATACAGTTATAAGCATTTGAATTTCAAAATTAATCAATGTAACCCCATTTTACGGTACTTAACGGGTTGCGTCAGAAAATAAAAAAAAACAATTTTTACTATGGAACAAAGTTTTAAATCGACCCAAGTCCTTGTCAACGCCTTGGGTTGAGCACCCTACCTTGCAAGTTGCAAAACCACAAAGTAAGCATCCGTTTGCAGTAAATTGTAAGAGAAAAACGAAACTAAAAATGATAGCGTTCAAACGCAGCGTACGTAATTCCCCAATAGTTAGTATTCGAAGGTGGTGGAACTAACTAAGGTAGAGGTTCTAATTAACTTGGGAATAGAGACACCGTCTGCAACTTTCTACTTAATTTCCGAATTCATAATGTTGCAATGCTTGCGTCAGGGTTGATAGTGTTTATTATTTAAACAAGCTTTTAAGAGGATAGACGAGTACAATTTTCTCCATACAAACGTATTCCCCTGTTTTCTCCCTGGATAATAACACTAGAACAAATATTTTATTACCATATAATCTATGTCACCTCTGCCATGTCCCTATGTTTTGCTTTTTTTGCATTAATTAATTACTGTAAGAACTAACCTTCGCAACTGGCCTTCGAAAATGATCCATTTCCCGTTTTCCCGTATCAACAAAAAAAGCAAAACGTACGGACATAGCCAAAGTCTTTCTCATATTATTTGTGAAAGAATGATTAAAGTCGGTTTATTTTTGGAGGAGAAGACAGGGGAATACGAAATGCCGATTTCGACAATTTTTTGTATATAAAATCGGTCCGAGCTGCAGTTGTCTCTTTCGCACTCTAGTCGGCGGGGTGTATGGGTGGGGCGGATCTGATAAATACGTATACAGTCGGAAAAGTGACCTATTGTCCGAATTAGCATTTCAGCCCGCCTATCTTCTTAAGAGTCAAGTGGGTTCACATGCGGGTAGCACTGGCTACATTCGACGTATCAGTAGGCAGCACATGCAATGTAAACCAACTTCACACCCCGCATGCGGGATTCCCGTGACTCTGAAAACGCCCTGTATATGTTTTTTTTTTTATTCTATTTTTTTTTTATATTGGGGCTTTTAATCCTGAGGTTTTGTCAGCCCCATCGTGCCACACACACACATACACACACCCTCAGAAGAAACAATGCTACAACTGCTCTTTTGAAAATGATAGGTAAACAGATAGTTGGGAGTTGTAGCAAAGATTCTGACCATCCCAAAAATGATTATGCTCTTGATTTATGTTGTGTGTGTGTGAATGTAAAGAAAAGTAAGCGAAGTAATGATAGTAAAATATACAAAAAAAGTCACTGATACATCACTAAACTTACGTATCCTAATGCACAATGTAGTTGTACTAGTTGTACTATTTATCATTTAATTATCAAAATACAAAAGTTATAAGCATCTCTAAAAAGCGGCCTAACAAGTCGTAGCACGTCCCGAAAGTTTTATTTAATTAAAAATCCTGACGTCGGTGGTAAGATTAAATTAAATTAAATTAAAATTAATTAAAGCATTGTCAGCCCTGCGCAGGATGCGGGTCTGCAATTACAGAAGCGAGAAAGGATCCCTAATTGAGTTGTGCTTCACGTGCGGGACTAACGAATGTGTGGAACCCTGCTCCTGCTACTGTTCAAGTTCCGCAAATAGGTACCTACCTAGTCAATATCAAGACTCCGTGGTCTAATGGTTGGGATTTTAACACGGAGGTCGTGGGTTCGATTCCTAAAGGGGACTCCTAGTTATATGTTACTTTGTGCGTTTTTCCCCAGTTGGTTAGAACATTGCAGGCTGAATCACCTGATTGTCTGAAAAGAACGATGATTTAGTGCTTCGGACGGGACGTTAAGCCGTTAGTCCCGGCTACTATCTCTGGTGGTAGCTAGTTGTAATATAAAAAAGCACGTAAGAAGCCGTAAGGCGCTCTGAAAAACTAAGACACCAGGACTTGCTGCCCACATGATGAGAAGAAGAAGATCAAGACCTGAATTTCTTATAAATGCAGACTTTGATCTCTGGCGGCACGCGATAGCGACAGCGGCATTTGATTATTATTAGTACTTGTTCAGGTACTGTTTTTAGTACTTGGTCAGGTCAGTGACCTACACAGATCTATTGTACCTAAAGTTATGCTAAAGGTCATTTCCTAGGCCCACGGACTTCATGAACCGTGCTTTTGGAGGGAAAATCCCTTATGTCAGTATAGGAGTTACTATATACGTATCCACCTAGATGGCGATTCCCGTTGTAAATAAGCACTTCGTATTCGCAGAGAAGTTGTATGAGCGTTTCCTTTGCTTCACAGCAGAATCTGCAATTGGGTGAATCTACAAGCCCCATTCTGTGTAGCATGGGGCCTGTAGATTCACCCACTTGAATTGGATTGATGCACGACACTTGAAGCTCGATTAGCTTTCTTGGTTGCCGCAACAAAGACGGATGCCTTATTATTTTAGTAGTTTAATTAACCTTCAGCTACACCGTCAGTGTTTGTAAGTATCCAGCATACCTACAGTGAAATCAAAATGATAGTGTTATTCAAAGAAATATACAGAAATCTTTTTGACGTTTGTTTTTGTGACTCTACCATATAACAGATATAATTTTCTTTTAATTTTGTTCGAAACACTTTTCTAACAAAAATATCTTACATGCTCAAATTTTCAGCTGCTTGCTCTTTAATCTTGTATAATGGGATCAAATAAAAAGACCACAATATAAAATGTTTCCCCAAAATAGAAAACATCCTTTGTAATTTAGTCACGCGTAGTAACAGGTAAATGTCCCCTTGACCTATTTTTCGTGATTTAACAATAAAAATCCTGCCTAAGCACCCAAAAAACGTTGTTTGAGGTCAACAGAATGGATCCCTGAGAGAAGGTAAATTGTTTTGTTTAAGGACGTGTTAACATGCCCACAACACGACATTTGGGAAACGTTTTTGAGCGTTGATTTTAAAGAAGATTTTGCATGTTATTTTGGTCTCAGAGGGAATGAGGGATCGATCATTAATGAAACTTAGCAATACGTGTAGGGTAAAATAAAATTAACATAAAGTGAATTAGTTGTAACCTGTAGAAGTAGGAGGAAAGGATTTTTTCCCCTTATGAAATCTTTTGAACAAGTGTGTGAACCTCATAATCTTTCTCATTAGACAGTCCACTCAATATTCTATACATTCATGGTTTATATTTAAACGAATATTCACTACCTGTAACCGTATAATACTATGGTAATTACTGTAACAAAATGAGTGATAATTTATCAGTTCTACTAAACCAAAGGCGTTCAATAATAACCAAAAAATACCTAGGTGATTATATTTGATGAAAATAGCTATCAGATGTATTTTGCTTCTGCTTTTAGGCTGACTCGTACAATTTACTAGTTATTATCACTTTTCAATCCACATTTTTATAGGTTTGGATTTTTTGATGACTTATTAAGTTTAAAGTAAGACTTAAAGTTTAAGTTTAAAATTTGGTAGGAATTTTATGCTTTTCGAATTTGGTTTCCTTTGATAAGAAGGCACCATAGTGACATAATGAAGGACAAGCCAGTCAAAAATAGGTATACCTACTAAAATAGTATACTAGTTGTTATACTAGTAGGTATACTAGTAGTTTAGTAGAGGTGAGGCGGTTATGAAAGGGTCAAGGTCGTTTAGTGGGGAGTTATGCCTGAAATGACATGATAGTGCCTGGCTTTGAGTAGCACCTAGACGAATGTCGTAAGTGGTAACCATCGCATTAGGCATTATCAACATCTCCGATACCCAATATTGTCGTAGGTACATATATTAGCCACAACGGTAATGATTCGACGTCTGATTGTAGCTCTGCTGTTTCCAATTCCATCAGATTTAGGGGAGTTGAATGACTTAACTGTGACTCTATGATTAGCGCACACATATCAATTTTATTCCAATAAAGTTCCTTTAATGTAATCACTAAGTCCGATTAAGAGGTCAAGATTTCCCAAGTACCTACGTAATCAAGTCATAACAGATCTAGGTACTCACAAAATCACGGTATAAATTGGTATAATAATTATAGCAACTGCATACCACATCCGATACCCGCCGCAAGCCGTTGCCGAACAGCATCAATAATTCTAAAGCAAGCTTGGATCAATTCGGACAATTGAATCGATTATAAATTCAATTATACTCCCAACTGAATGCCGTAGTAGTTCCTAAAATCATGTGTTTCATATTTGAAGTCTTAGCCGGATGGAGGAGAGAATGTATATTTTATATCATTAGGACAGTTGTTATAAGAAACCCAAATTTCAGCGTAGCATAGCACATACTCATGACTTAACCCCCTAGGGGGTAGTTAGAAATATCCTGAAACTCAGAACATATAAAGTTTGAGAGCAGTCGGTATTAGAAAAACTCATTGGTACATGACTATCATCCGTGCGGATTCGAACCTGGACCATATGAATAGATGAATAGATATTGATGATCCATATCTCTCCGCAACGAGTCACCGACGCTTTTTTGTAAATTTATAATAACTGATTATACCTACTGTGAAGATAAAAAAACAGAGACAAATACAAAGTAATTGTGTAATTTGTCATATTTCAACCCACACGCTTAAATCAGCCATGTCATTTTCAACCCTATCTTCAATACCTTACCCAATAACCGTTTGTAGGTTTAAAGGGATTTATAAGCGATTGAACAGAGGTCCTATAAATGGGTCTTCTTCGATTTATGGCTTTTAAAGGGCATTTGATTCTATTACCACTGCTTTATTTGACACTAATCTGGACTTTTAGGGTACCATATCGGAAGCCCCCAATCGGAACCTGTGTCCAAACGGTTTTATACGTCGTTTGATTGTGAATTTAGGTTTTTGATTGGGTTTGACCCTTTTGGCTTCCCATTTTTTAGTTTTGAATCTATTATCTATTTCAATATTAATTTAGAGCCTTATTTGAAATGAACCTCTAATCTAAAAAAAAGTAAATTTTTATAAGCAAACAACACGTATGTTAAAAGTTACATAAAAATTCACAAAATGTACGTAATCAAGCATTTACAATTACCAGTTTTAGCTATGAGGAAGGACTTTTTGCAATAGACTAATATCAGTGTTCAAAGTACAAAAATTTGTTCCAATGATTTTCCACAACATGGCGAAGTTTTTTTATTTTTCTAAACAAAAAAATTGTTGTGAAAAATGAATTATTCTACCTGACAAACAGCCAGCAACATCTGGCATCCTACATTCAGTCACGTACATTCATACACACTTTATTTACCACCCAAGCCACGTAAACCCGACCTTATGTAGTTTTAAAATAAGAGTGGTAGCAACCGCAAAACAGATGTAAGGAAGGCACGAGATCATCGCACACTACATCTGCTACCCAAACATTGTAAAGCCAACCTAATGGAGTAAGAAATAAGAGCGAGCCTGACAGCAGAACAAATAGTATGAAGATACGTGATCGCGTTGTGGAATCAACGCTATGATCCCGCAGACAAATGTCCCTCGAATTGAATATAACATGTGACATCGTAGACACTAATTCACAACTGCTACACGACTGAAAGAGCTTATTGTTGTCACCTTGTCTTTATAACAAATATTTATAAGAAGTTACCGAAAATAAAAAATAGTACTACATTAATCAACTCTGTACAGATGTTATTTTTTACATTGTTGGCATTAAGAGTAACCTTCAAATCAGTGTACATCAAGCCACTGCTGTACATAGGTAGGCCTTTCCTATCCCTTTAATTACGCTATTCCTCACGGTCCTGTGCTAATCTGATCCAATCATCATCATATCGTATGGCATTTTTGTCTTCCTGCTTGGATCCGAGGGGGGGGGGGTTTCAGCGTGTCAGAGGTCAAGGTGTTTCAGCCAGTCTTCCGCTGCCGGCTTCGATCAACAATATCCAACTAGATAACGCGTCAGCGCTCAAAACATGTCCCGGCAAATAACGCCTCACTATTGGAGTGAGGTCTTATTTTGAATTAGTTGCGTTCGAACAAAGCCAACGTAAGCACGTCTCGCAATGCCGCAGTGTTCCTTTTTTAAATTACTAGGAATTATGGTTGCTTTGAGGTCGAAATTATAATGTAATCGGACTGTTTTCTCAGTTCGTTAACAAAAAATGTTGTATATTCTCGAGGACAGAATTTCTCTTTGATTTTGTATGCGACCCGTTATCTAGTTGTATATTGTTGATCGAAGGCTGCCGGGGTTAGCCTGTGGAGTTCTTGCGATGACCCAATGCGAACCCGTCACTCTCACAATGTCATCAGACCAACGTGCTGGTCTGCCTACTGACCTCCGCTCCGCCCTCTCTTGGCCACCCACCACTCTCATATTGCCTTGGTCCACCGGCCGTCTTCCCGTCGAACTTATCTTACATAAGCACCTATTGGTCAAGTTAAGTTTTTCTAACTTATTTATGTACGTAATAAAAACAGCTCTCAAACAGTGAAGAAAAACATCGTGAGGACATTTGCATTATTTTACTTAGGAAGTGTAGGGCACGTTGGGGCTGACATAACTTCAGGGTTAAAAGCCTATACAGGGCTCTTCTTAAGATGCTGACACTTTTTTAAGGAGGTGATCCGACCGTACAACTGAACAACATAACCAACATCGAAATCACGAAACAAAATCAGCTGACGAAACAAAACAAACCTACCTTGGGCCCTTTTCAACAAACGTTACAATTGTAATTGACAATATGCGTACATTGCTGAGAATGTTTGGCATATGTTACCTACTGCAAGTTTAGCATCATAAGTGCAGCAATGTACCCAGAATTGTAATTGTAAATTACAATTGTAACGTTTGTTAAATAGGGCCCTGCAAACCTACTTGAGCCAAATGTATGGGACAGCTGTTTTTTTCGCGATTTCGATGGTGGTCCCTTAGATCATCCTCTTACAAAAAGTGTCAGCATAATAAGAAGGACCCTGTAGGTATATTTGGGCCTAAAAAAATAATAAAAAAAAAACAAAAAGAAAGTCAGTAGTCCTCCCATTATGTTGACATCACATTGCTCTTTACTACTGAGTTTAACCCGGAGACTATCGTAAGGTTCAAAGTTTTGAAGTTGCGATAATTATTTCTGACCGAGAGAGAACACGACCGTCTATGTATGTGTAGTCACATGAATAAACAATCAACAGCAAATACAGAGAGTATGTTGAAATGAAATTACCGAAACTATATAGGTGCGACAGAGTTTATAATTAACAAGCACAAAACAAAACAATCTAATAAGCAAAGTTGAGTGCAAAGTCGTATGCCTGACACATACTCGCTCGAACGAGCGGCACAAGTAATAAGCGAACATCAAGTTGGATCAGCTTTTGAACAAAGATATCGTGGCTTACATAGTTCGAAATGAACGAAAAGACATGCAGTAGGAGATAGATAGCATGATCGTATATAAGTAGTAATTTTTCGTAATAATGTAAAACAATTAAACGATTTTTGAGGCATAATAGAGCATCACTATATTAATAATGTATATAAAGTAGTATATTATCGGAAACGATAAAATCCAATAGGGATATACAATCGACTTGAAAGAGTTTTTCCTTGATTTTTTTTATTGGGTTACTATCCATCCCACCATTCGTTTTCTATTAGTCAATGGCATGATAAGAAAATGCCATCATTGTAACTCCTGCAAACTAGGATCAGCAGCAGCGACTCACAACAATAGACCATGAAGTTCAGCTTGGGGATAATTGTAATCTGTCTTGAATCCCGTACCTAACGAATTTAATCAAAAACAATAGGAGGAAAAACAAATATCGAACTTCCCGAAAAGAATAAGCAAGTTTACTACAGGCATATAAAAATAGTTAAATAATAGTGTACTATTCTTATGCTACAGGCACACTTTGGACACTTCGCTATCACTTCAGACAAATGGAAAACATTGAAAAGTAGAGGTAAGCAAGTGCGATACTGAGTGAGTGCGAGCGAGACATGAATACGCCGTTGCCTATATTTTACGCCACACTTCCTACCAGAGGGTTAAGGTTAAAATTGGTTGGGGGTAGGGAGTGTCCGAACTGTATGTAGAACTAGATACTCAAGAGACTCTTTCTTATACTGTGCTACAGGGATTATCTGTGGCAGGGTAAAGGACCTTCCACAAAAGTAGTTTCTTGACTTGTAAAGTTTAGCTCTTAGGTCTTATGTCTTAGACCGCACATTTCCCGTAAACCGATTTCTGTCGCTCGGGACTGCGGTACAAACTTAGTTAGCACATGTTAGACGTTGGCCGTATGAGGCTTCATAGGAAACTCGCTGACGCTACTGTGTACTCGCATGATACTAAAGTGTTTGGTTAAGTTCTTAATTTTTATATTAAGTTGGTCTGTTGTCCGCTAATATTATTAGTTTTATGAAGAAGGCGACAGTTTGTGGGTTTTCTTTATGGCTAAATTTGTTCGTCTATTACACAGGATGTAACAAAACGCCCTAATAATACTTAAGGGGGTGCTTTAGCTCATCAAACTGAACAACTTTCATTATGGAGCCAACATCAAAATTGCGAGAAATGAATCAGCTGTTTCATAGAAAAGTTGACTAAAATGTATGGGAAAGCGTCAATTTTCGTCCCGTTGCGCTAAACGAAGTTGCAACTTTCCACCTCCTTCGAGGAGAAAAATAGTATACTAACCTCTGGCAGTAAATAAGAAAGCCTCATGAGATCTGAGACCTTTCTCACTTTCCTGCCCTCGGTGTGTAATCTACTATAAATTTTGAAAGAATAATTATTTAGATTTATGATTGGACTAGAAAAATTGGAAAAGTTCATAAAACTCCGTGGCATGATTCGTCGCCTTTTACATAAACTCACGACTGTTTGCCTTCCCCGGGTAGACAAAAACTTTAGTAATCCAACCTTTACTATTATTACTCCCTGCCTTTAGAACCTCCATGTCCCTATTACCGCAAGTATTTTTTTTGCTTTTAGGACGTTCTGCTAATAGGTCGTTTTGCTTTTAGGTCGATATGGTATTAGGTCCTTTTGCTTTTAGGTCGGTATGATAATAGGTCGTTTTGCTTTTAGGACGTTGTGATGCGTAGGACATTTTGACCGTTTTTTTCGATGTTATGTAAATTATTAATCGAAGAACAAATCTTTATAAATAAATCTATCTCTTCAGAGATAAGCTTGCTATTCGTGTATGTGTGTCAATAACGTTATAAAATTAATAAATAAGAATGCCGCTAATGTCATGGGGACCATCTTAGAGAACCAGGGGATCATAGACCCGGGGTTGCGTGGGGTGACCTTTGTGTGAGATTAGTCTTTATGTTGACGATGCGTGTTGTAGATTTAGATTGTAAGTATAGTATTTAGATTTTGACGAAGCATGCTGCTGATTGGGATCCTGTTTATTTATTTCTTTTTGACGAAGCATGTTGCAGATGCGGACATTTTGTAATTTTTGTTGCAGATTTGAAGCTTGTAATTTCATATACTTACATTAAATTACAAATAAATAAATAACATTATTTGCACTTACTAGTTTATTTAAGGCATTGACGCCATCTTACTGAGCATAGATGCCAATTTTAAAATAGGCACTAAAGGAACACCCAGGAATCCTGCGACATCATTTTAAGACTTCCAAAATCTCCTATGTCATAAACAGGCTCGTGTTAGGCCAAGTGGTACAACCTGTACGATGTAATCACGCGTGAAAGTGCAGTAAAAAGTAAAAGGGTCCCTTTATTGGTCGTAAACAAGTGTTACCGGAGGTTGACTCCACCTGCGGCTTGGTGCTTAGATCCTGCGAGAAAGTAGGTGAGGCGAAAAAATGTGTCTGCTTGTTATTTTCAGTTTCTGTGTAAAATTGTGCACGATCCGTCAGATTATGCATAACGAGCGATTCAAAAAGGCGCGTGACGAACTGCGTATGTGACCAATTTAGAATAGAATAGTATAATTTATTTCAGACCGTATTACTCGTATAGTCCGTAGAAAGGTAAGTAACCATTCGTCTTAAAATTATGTTAGTAGGTAAATTTAATTTATGTTATTTTCCGATATTAATCCGATCCGATCCGATTCCGATCTTTGGTTTACTAAAACACCACGGCAAGTACAATCGTACATTTGTGTCCAGGTAACAATGTCTCAGTATTGGACCATCGACTCTTTCCGACATAGCCTTTGGGAGACCCTTGGGGCTGCCTTACACACAATACACCCAGGAGACCACCCTCCTGCGTATTATGGCGTGGTATCCATCCTCGTGCGCCTCCTAAAGCATTATATCGAAATATCCACAATGGATTCCCCATATCTAAAGGCGTCCAAATCCAGGGGAGTTAGAACCTCGCCTTGGCAGGTCTGTCTCACTCCGCACTGTAGGTATAAAGATGTACCTACGCAGTCGCGCCGCGACCACGCGGCCTAATTCAGTCGAGTGCCACGCGCTCATTGCATCGCACGCGTGATTTTAGTATAGATGTAGGTACTTACGCTCGTTCCTATCTTGCGTTGCTGACATCCCTTACCATTTAAGCACAGAGAGTCAATGTGTGCGCGACATTCACCCACAGAGAGTCAATGTGCCAGTGTCAGTCACGCTTGGAGCAAGCATTCTTAGATGTTGAACCTTCTGTTGTACTCTTAGATATTCCGTGGCCTTGGGCGTTGCTGGTTACATAGTAATTGGAAACACCGAGGTGTGATATCAGTGAGTTATTGTCACGTTTTCCCCAGGCAATTTTTCTTCGAAGCCATTGTTTGGTACAGTCCAGTCGACAAGCACCAAAAGGATCGAAGCAAAAAGATATAAAGAGACATAGAACAAGGTCATCCGTCTTTGTAGCTTGTTTCATCTAGTTCTTTACGGCGCCATTGCTTCGAGTACGTATTGCTTTCTGCCTTTAAGAGTTCGGCACATTGTTTAGTGTCCGAAGATTGGTTTATGACTCATTTATATGAAGGTGATATATAGATGTATCGTACCATTTTAAATAGACGCACTAAGAGCATAAGTGGTGTAGCCTTTTGCGATGTGTGTGCAGCTCGAATTTACACCATTATTGCCTGGTAAAAGGGATGTAAGTGCATTAGTGGCTTTTGGCAGGTTACGCCACTTTTGCTCTTAGTGCCAAGAAATGGGTCCTGCCCTTAAATCCAGTATAAGTGGCGACACGCTCACTAAACTGATGAAGCAGAAGATATCGTACAGAGGATATTCTAAACTTGCCAGGCTCTTTAGGTCATGTTAAGCAAGTCCTCTGTAAAAAGGTTACTATAAACTCTATGGTTATATCATCATCACTGCAGGGCACAGGCCTACCCTCAGGTGTATGGGCATTAGTCCACCATGCGTGCCCAATTTAGATTAGTACAGTTCACATACTTATCGGAATTTCTTTCTCAGCGTCACGGACCTGAAAAAAAGACGGACGTAATTTCGTCTAATCACGAGTGTAGCACTCATTTCTTTTGTGTGCGTGCTGTCACGCGGTACATAATGGTGACGGGTGTCGGACCTGCGCCTAAAGCTAGTGCATCTGTGTGAGTGTAGGTCCCTTGTAGAACAAACGAAAATGTAGGACCTTGCATGCTTCACATCTTTTTAGTGTCACATTACGTCCGTCTTTTTTTCAAGTCCGTGCTCAGCGTATGCAGATTTCCTTACGATGTTTTCCTTTACCATTTGAGAGCAGTCGCTATTACGTACATAAGTTAGAAAAACCCATTGGTACATGTCATGTCATCCGTGCGGATTCGAACCTGGACCTCAAGATTGAGTTTCCATAGTTGTCCGCAACGCGCTACCGACGCTCTATGAGCGAGAATACGATGATTATATGGATGACCAAAATGTCTGGTCTCGACAATGTTACACTATGTAAGTAATTCAATATTGTATTTGTACTTTTTTTATTTTTATTCTTGATGGGTTTGTTCTTGACCTCTATCTAGTCCTCAGGACAAAGATGGGGTCGAAGATGTAGCGAGTTACCCAGAAGTGGCACTCCTGCACACTGACGGAACGCAGAAAGCTGCTTGGCGCCAGACTCCGGAAGGAGGGTGGTCGCGAGCCAGGCGGCTCCTTGCGGAGCCTACCACACCGCTGTGGGGGATCGTTCAGCCGCCACCACAAATAGCTTGGTAGCTTGTGATGCCGTTGCCCGGGGTGGACCGCTAGGAGGTAGATCCCTAATAACCTCACCCCAAACTTACACTTACCCCCAACTTATACTTTTTAATTATGAGAATGGCACACTCAAGTGCGCCATTTGCAGACTACATTCACCACCGCAAAGATGGGCTAAACTAGCCACATCCAGGCACATCATCCAGGCACGTCAGCAAAGCCCATCATATCAGCAGCAGTCACCGTAGCCGTCTTCTTCTTATCGAGTTGGCTGCAAGCCCTGGTGTCAGTGTTTATTCAAACCGTAGCCGTGTTGGCGAAGAAGACATCATCATCATCATTTTGTTTCTTTTAAAAGATGAGTGTTGTAAAGTTTCTGTTCACATCTTCTCTAACAACGCAACACCTTCCGACGCGGCGCGGTGGGAGAGTCAAAAATGACGTCAGAACTCAGAAAGCTATCTATGTGATATAATTTTGAATAAAACATTTGAAGCATTGAATTGTATAAGAATAAAACAATAAACTAGAAAACACAAGCGGACTGCTATAAACATAGAATCTAATTTCATATCCATCTAGATACTTTTGTAGCGAAATGTAAAGTGCTTCAAAACTATGATAAAGCTTCATTTGTCATTGTTGTACAAAGCCTCAAGTTGTGCGGAGGGAAGCCTTTGATAAATTGTGTCTGTTGTTTACTGTTCGTTGGTCAGCTTACGTGTTTTTGTTCACTAAAAAAATTACAGGTCCAAGCCTTGTTTGTGCATGACGAGATACCTTCTTTTTGTGGAAGGAATTATAAAAACTGGAATGTGTTGCGTATGATATCATTTTAATTTTTTGCAGGCTACACTGGGTGTAACAGACTAACAACTTTCACTATTGAAATAAAGAGTCACGTTGCAGGGTTTGCCTTGAACACTTGTCTCTCGCGTGGTGTTCGCGCGGTTCGCGTCTCAGCCTGCCACGGGGCTCCTAAATCCTTCTCAGTTGTTCTTACTCAAAAACAATCCTCGAGATTGGATAGACACTCCCTCAAATAACTTGACGCTGGCGAAATCTAACAAGGAAACGCCATTTAATAAAAAAAGAATAGAATTGAATTGAAATAAAAAAACGACGGCCGGTGGACCAAGGCAATATGTCCATGTGGTGGCCACGAGAGGGACGGATGTCAGTAGGCAGACCACCAGCACGTTGGTCTGATGACATTGTGAGAGTGACGGGTTCGCATTGGATCAGATTAGCACAGGACCGTGAGGAATGGCGTAATAAAAGGGAGGCCTATGCCCAGTGATGCCAACTTAGCAACTTTATAGCTAGATCTAGCAATTTTCGGAGGTCTGGCAGCTACAAATTTGTAAAACTTGTAGCTAAACTTTTTAGCTACTTTTTCTAGCAACTATTGGGATTGTGAGTTTTTCAAGCCAGAGTCATAAAAATGAACGAAACTGGAGCTATAAATAAGGACAAACCATGAAAATAGCTCAATATTTGATTTTCTTTTCCTTTTTACTCTCCTTCTTACTTGTTTTTTTTGTTCTGGAAACAGTGTCATTTTGTCTTTACATCAATTTTTACGTCCGATACGTACATTTTTCAATCTTTAATTAAATAGAATGAGCACATACTTGCTATATATAACACGATAATAACCCATAATATTTTGAGAAATTATAAGCAAAGTTTGGCGTAGTTTTAATCGATTTTGATGTTTAGCTACTTCTAGCAACTTTTATATAAGAGAAAATTGGGCAATCTAGCAACTTTTCGTGAACTACCTAGCTACAGGCCTAACATACCAGTTGGCAACACTGCCTATGCCCAGCAGTTGGTTGATGTGGGCTTATTTGATTGATTGCTTGATAAAAATCCTCTGACCCATACATTCTAGTTCGAGTACTGCAGTTTAGTACGAAACTGCTGGTTTTCTCAATATTGGGTCTGTCTACACTAATTTTTATTTTTATTGCTTGACCTACCATATTAATCGAATCGTGGTCAAAAATAGGATAGAGCTATGCCAATGGAAACCACCCAGCCCACTGACCTGTGTTACTTATTAGCACAATTGGTTGCCCGGCATAACCTAATTTTAACCGTGGACCTATCAACGCAACGTCAAAATAATAGCATAATGGTACCTTTTGACATGCAGATTGTAAGGTACTGATTGATATTGTCGCCGTGGTGGGTAGGCAAGGAAATGAGCGGCATCGGCGGCATTGAGTTCATAAACGTACTACGTAGTATTGCCACCGAATAGATATCCTTCCAGAAAAAAAGCTGTATACAGGGTGTTTCATAAGTAACAATAAATATTTAAAACTCTTAAGGGGGTTGTTTAGACCGTCAAACTGAACAACTTTCTCTACGGGACCACACCGAAATGGCGAAAAAAAAAAATTTGATATCCCGTACTTACATATTTTAGCTCTAGTCGATTTGTAGAGTTCATCCATTTTTTTTTTCGCGATTTCAAAATTGGTCCCATAGTGAAAGTTGTTCAGTTTGATGGTCTACACCACCCCCTTAAAGGTTTATTTGTATTTTTGTAACACCTTGTATAAGCTCGCGGCAGTAGGAGCACTCTTACATGCACAGCGTGCGGCAATACGTGAACGTTCACGTACGAGAAAGAGCGGCAGTTTGGTAGAAACATCGCTGCGCATGTAGGGGTGTTCCAGCCACCATACGCGCTTGTATGAAGCTGTTTTTCTTGGTTAGATTTCGATCTGTAGTATCATTATCATCAGCCTATCATCTTCCACTGCTGAAAATAGGCCTCTCCCAAGACGCGCCACAAAACTGTGTCCTTGGCGCCCCCCACTACTTTGTTTAGGTCGTCTGTCCACCGGGCAGCAGGGCGTCCCACACTACACCTACCAGTTTGCGGTCTCCACTCTAGAACTCTAACACCCCATCGGTTGTCAGTACTTCGGCAGATATGACCAGCCCATTGCCACTTCAGCTACTTCAGTTTGCTAATTTGGTATTTATTTATTGCTAATCTGTGGTACTTTACCAATGTATTATTGTTCCTAAAAGGACTGTCATTCATTGGAATTAAAGGAATGTCATTGTCAGTATCTCAGATCTAATCCAAACTTGTGTTAGCAGAACATATTTTTGCAAAACAAAGTTTAGTCAAAGTCGCGGTTTCCTTTGGTTTTAATGGGAAAAGTTTCAGTGTTTGCGGTGCAGCACGTCTCATAAATGCTGCGGCAACTTTACATAAACAGCTACGGGGATAGATTATGTTGTCTGCTTTATTGGATTTCGGCTTTATTTATTTACTTGTTTACAAATTTTCGTGGTGTATCCTTGGATTATGGTAAAAGTCGCTACAATTCTGAAGTAGTCGATTAAAAATATCCTGCGTTCTAATCTTAAGTTATTAATAAATAAATAAATAAATAAATAAATAAAAATTGTTTATTTCAGGCACAGAAACCAATACAGGCGACCCATACATTTCATTGCAGTGCAAATCGTTAAATAAATAATTAAGTAGGTACAATAGACTTATATTAACATAGTTCTATGTTAATTCTATTCAATGGTTATATACATCAATTTGAGACCTGCTATGGTACATAAGCAGCATAGCCTGTCTCAAACTGATATACATGTCTATACACAATTTGTATAATTGAGTTTGTCGAGGAGTACAGCCGTTTATGAAAGGAGGATCTTATCCTTTTTAATAATACGTTAATGTCCGCGACCCCATTCTCAGCGAACATGCCAGACGCACTACACCGCCATGATAGACCGAGCATAGCTCTGAGGGAGTTGTTGTACTGTACACGAAGGGTACTGAAGGTTCCCCTCGTGTAGGTACTCCACAGCTGGCTGGTGTAGAACGCCTGGCAGTACGCCTTGAATAGGGTCACCTTTACTTGAGTGGAGCAGTGTGTAAACCGCCTCGCCAACATGTTGCTTCTGATGACTAGGGCACGCCGCTGCCTTTCCAAGTCATCGTCATCTTTGAGGTTACTCGTTAGAATGTGACCTAAATATTTAAATTTATCGACTACTGCTAGCTTGCTACCACAGAGTTTAAGCGGCACGGTACTTATAGGTCCGTTCCCGGATTTAAAAATCATAACTTCGGTTTTCTTAACGTTGTAAGTTAGGCCGTGTACACACGCATATTTTTCGCATATTGACAGGAGTTTTTGGAGACCTGAGATAGAGGGACTCAGCAGCACCATGTCGTCCGCGTAGCTCAAGTTATTGACGCACTCGCCACCCACGTGGCATCCGACCCTGGTGCTGCTGAGCTCCTTGATCAGTTCGTCCATGTAAAGGTTGAACAGGACTGGTGACGTAAGTCCACCCTGTCTTACGCCGCAATTAAGCGTGTATGTGTGTGAAAGCGAAGTTCCCCACCTAACCTGATTTGCCTGGTTATCATACCAATATTTTAGTAGATCAACAACTTTCTGCGGAACCTTCGTTTTTAGACTAAGTTTACTCCACAACAAGTTGTAGTCTATAGTGTCAAACGCGCGACTTAGGTCTAAAAAACATGCGTATACTGTTGTGTTTTTTGACACATAATATTGAACTGCGTTTTTCAGACTAAAGATTGCCATGTCAGTAGAATGACATTTACGAAAGCCAAACTGAGCGGAATGCAAAGGAATATTGTCTTCGTCTAGGTGTTCATTTAAAATTCTTTCAAATATTTTTGAAATTATTGTTGCCAACGATATAGGCCTATAGTTAGACATACTAGAAGCATCACCAGTCCTATTCTTTATGATCGGAACTACAATCGTTTTCATAAGTTCACCGGGTAAGTAACCATGATCTATACATGAGTTGAAAAGAAGAGTAGTACATTTCTCATAGAGTAAACGGCTGCCATACAATATGTGTTCAACACTGAGGCCGTCGTGGCCGGGAGACTTGCCGCGCTTCATGCTCTTTACACACTTGAACAGCTGATCCGCGGTCACGTGCAGGTGCAGTGCGCCGGCGGAGGGGGGGTGCGCGGCGGGGGCGGCGGCTGCTTCTCCCGGCCGCGGCGGCTCCACACTCGTCTTATCACTACCGCTAGGCTTATCTAGCCGATTTACAGATTTAAATTGACTGGAAAACATGTTAGCAATATCGAAATGATTCTGACTACCGTTTATTGATACAGGTATTTTTGTTTTATAGTTAAGTTTGTTAGTCTCTTTCCAGAAATTAGTAAAATCCTTTCGATATCTATACATAGCTATTATATTCATTTTAATCTTATTCTCATTGGATTGACACCATTTAAGTTTATTTTTGAAGTCTTTTCTTGTTTTACACATTTCATCAAACAATGTACCCTGCGAGGGGCTACCATATAGGAGCCAGGTCTGGTAGGCCTGCCTAGCAGCTACATGGCAGTCCCTTACATGGTAATTCCAGCCTGTAACATACCTTTTACATTTCTTATCCTTACCCACATAGGACCGAATGGCGGCCTTGGTTATACATTCAATCATCTGAGTATACAGCTGATCTATTGCTTCTTTATGATCAGAGTTTGTGCAGTCACCTTGTGAACATGATAACATGGGCCATGTGTGTGATCTGATATATTTATCACATAGCTCAGCGTAACGACGTATCTGGTCTGATGATCTATTGCCCCATATTATCCTGTTCACACTTTGTTCACTCGGATTTACAATTTTCGGCATAACTACATCTATAATGTAATAATATCAAATATTAATGACACCTATAGAAACAAAGACACCTAAGACACCTATAAGTGTAACAAAACACCATAGTAATATTGAGCGGGGTGGTTTAGACCATCAAACTGAAACAACATCGAGAAAAACTAAAAAAATCTGACGTCCCATTATATTATTTGAATCAATAAATTATGAATCAAATTAAAGATTGAAAAATTTGTCTCGGGCGGGACTTGAACCCACGCTCTTCCAAACCGGGGAAACGTGCTAACCAATTACACCACCGAGTCCACAACCCTGAGAACGAAATTTTCAATCTGTTCTGTTCTGTTCTGTTTTCAATAAATTATGTTTAGTTAGTTTTTCAATAGTCAAGTGAATATTGCAGTATTGACTTGACTATTGAAATCTATGACACGGCAGATTTTTTATTTTTTCTCGATGTTAGCTCAATAGTGAAAGGTGATTAGTTTAATGGTCTAAACCACCCTATTACTATGGTGTTTTGTTACTTTCTGTATAGGCATAAAGTAATAATATGAAAAGAGGGGAAATTGAATACAACTCCCCCTCTTCCAAGTTTTCAAGCAAAAACAAACAAAAAACACTCTGCTAGATACGCTGCAAAACTCTTATTTGAATAGCTCACACGGTACCAACCAACATACTTATACGAATATCGTAACGTAGCGTACCAACCTGAGCAAAAGGTAGCATTTCTAAAAAAGTCAGTTTTAAAAGACGAAAATTTACGTGGAAACCAAACCTCGATTTCTGTACAAAGTAACTTAATTCCGGCAAAGTTTCCCATTCAAAGAAACCCAGGTATATTTATTTCGTTCGTAAAGAAATCGGGTGAATAGAGAACGAAGGAATGGAACATTGAAAAAGTAGAATAATTGAGAGGTTCCCTTCATTTAAAGGCTTTATTTTTCAGTACCTTTGTTTTTGTTCTTTTCTAATCCTCCTTTCGCATACCGTTTCTAACAATAGGAAAATAAAACCTTTGTTTACGGGTTGTCAGGCTGTTTGAAATCGAAGCACATTTCAAAGTATAATACGATACCTACCTGAATCATCAGCCTATTATTATACGTCCCACTGCAGGGCACAGGCCTACCCTCAGCGAGGGTGTGTGTATGGGCGTTAGACCACCACTCGTGCCCAATGTGAATTGGTAGACTTCACACACAGATCGGAATCTCTTCTTCAACGTATGCAGGCTTACTTGAAATGTTTACTTTCACCGTTTAAGAGCAGTCGGTATTACGGACATAAGTTATTCAAGACATCTCGTTTGTACAACAAAATAAATCGTTGACATAGTAAGTTTTAGTAATAATATGTTTATGCATGGTTTATGCAAACTATTATTCTAATAATTTTTATGACGCCCGTGCATAACATTCGGTAGCACAAAAACGGCCCGATTTGCATGATATCATTTTATTTCATTATGGAAAAAGAAACGAAACACTGACCTGGAAAAGTAGAAAATTATCTGAACTAGTGATTAGAGAGCTTTCAGCTCTAATTATAGGAAAATCGGGGAAATATTGTGAACCCGCGTAATCTGGATCCGTCGAATCCCAGATTGATTCAGTGCGGTAGAATCTGTAAATATTTTAGAAAGCACGCCGCCTCGGCTGAATGCGATGGTTCCTTTGCCGAACACGTCGCGCGGGGGCTAAATAAAAAATGGGCAGAGTTGTCTTTGGTAAATATTTTGTAATGTTGGCGCGGAAACGTCTGTCAGTCAACTTGCAAATGCAATTTTGGAAACTGGGTTTTATTGCCTTGTTTTAAAATTTAAATTTACCTTGGAACGTTATTTTCTTATTTACAATGTACTTTTTGTGCAGCAACGCGAATGTTACGCTATTGCACTATAAAAGATTTATTTCCATGGGCGGCTATTTGTCTTTTAATAGTGTTTGGAAGTTTTATTGTTGGGGCATGGAGCGAACGATGCCCGATTACGTGGCACATCGGGGGTCTTATTGTTCAACTACACGATTCAATCGTTATCAAATCGACATGGTGTTTTTGGCAGTTCTTAGCGATTCTACTTCTTAATATCTAGTTAATGGATATGATGAACACAGAAACAAAATATTGCCACAAAAAATTTTATGTAAGTAGGTAATATTAAAGCCTGACCAGAAATATAAAAAACCTGGTTTGGGGGCGCTCCAATCGACTAAAACCTTTAATGTCAGTGTTCCAAGTACAAAAATTAGTTCCAATGATTTTCCGCAACATTGCGAGGTTTCTAAGTTTTCTGGTCGTTACATAAAAACTGTCAACTATTTGTACGTCTAGTTTTAACAAATAAAATTAACCAATTTCAAAATAAAAAAGCAGAAAATAATAATATAGCCTTTGATAAGTTATGTCAATATTGGCAGTCGAAGCTACGAACGAGGCGAAACAAATGTCTGTGAACTCTTGAGTGATAAGCCGTGTCGGTATACACGCACACAGATATAAGTTGTATGGCGCCTCACGCACACCAACCTAAGAAAGTTGGCCACTTTTGTTTTATGAAGCGGGGGAGGGAGGCTCTATCTAGACATTAGGTATATAGGTACTTTATCTAAGAATACAGCCGAAACCGACGTCTTGTATTACTATTTTCAGTTTTAAAGGTGTTTCGAAGTCGGTTTTAATGTATCGCAGCCTGTTATTCGAAATGAATCATTCCCTTTACGTCGATCGTCTCCGTACGTCGAGTCTCCCAACAGTGAGTCTCTGAACATCGACTGTCGCTTTTGTCTCCCTACGTCGAGCCGATGACGATAGCGTTTTGTTTTAGGTACAGTAAGCAATATCAATATGCAAAATTTCCATGTTAGATTAAATAATATATATTTTTTTTTTTTTACTAAGGGTGATTGTTAGTGCAGTATCCTATACATCAGTTAAAAGGCTAATAAACATTGAGAAGTACCAGGAGAGCAGAATAGTACAAAAGGTTAAACTTTTGAATCATTGTCTTGTTAGGTTACATAAATGGTTAAATTTTCAAAAAGATTCATCACGTATACTTTCAGAGATACAGGGTGGCTCCTCAATCCTGATGTTATGGATTGAGGAGCCACCTTTATGTTCATGTAACTTCTCTATACTTTTGCTACAAATTCCATGATTGGACCTACAAAATCTACAATGATACTTTTCCTTACACCCTGTAAGTGGTTTACCACTGGCTGGCTGTAGGTACCAAATTTCATGAATCGTATCTTCTGGGTATGTGCGTTGTCGGTCAGTCATTCAGTCAGTTACGGAACTATTTTATAAGTAGATAGTACATAAATACTTACTTTCAGTAAAATTGCAGCCAGCCTTGTAATTTGGCTGTAATTTTTAAGGACAAGAATAAACACGGACCTTTGTGATAATTATGCTAAAAGTTAGATCATCACCGGTATTAGATGAAGTATCACAAGTATTGCGCCAAATTAGAAAATTAAAAATCTAATTAGGTATTTTTATTATTTTTTTTCTGACAGGACTCTTATATTGACATTCGTCGGCCAAAAATTTTTTTGTTTATATCCATGGACTGTCCAATTAATAAAACCTTAATATTGTGCACCACCGAAAAGTTTTTAATCTAGACCATAACTTACGTATGTATTTTTATAAGAGCGAATGACCTCTTGTACATTTCTGCTATCCTAGTACATCAAGGGAACTTTCATAAATTAACTTACGACCATCTGTGACCATACCCTCTACCAACTTCGTTTATTAACATCATTTGATAAAAAAATAATGAATGATATTTGGACGATTATTTAATATTCATTAGGTAATTACATTTTAACCAGTAGATACTTCATATTTTTATAACTTTAAAAAACTATGATTTTGTTGATTGTACTCACCATTAGAAGAATCACCGTAAAATGACGCGATGTAACGAGACTCACTGTTGGGAGACTCGACGTACGGAGACGATCGACGTAAAGGGAATGATTCTTCGAAATTATATTTCAACCATAACACGCTACCAAGATCTACGAAAGTACCAAGAGGTAAAATACATACAATACGTAACCAATTTCCTCAATGTGAAATTACAACGTCATCATTTTACGAGACTGTCACAAAAGAACTATAACCCTAAAAAAGAGAAAAAAAGGGTAATCGGCTATCAAGTGAAATGGACCTCTTTAATAGATGCTTAGGGATCTTCTTTAATATCTTTGGGTCTGTATCGCTAAGAAAGATTATACTGACTTACGAGTTTATAGGCGAATATTGACTTTTTCCATTTTTAAGAAAAGGACCGCAGCAGGCGATCTGTTGACATGAGACATGCATGATTATATTGTATACAAGATCCAACCACAGACTTAAAAGAAGAACCAGACGTAGTCTCTATTCTATCCTATTTTTAAGGTTATGGCATCCATCTTGGTGTAGATGATTTTGCCAATTTCGAGTTTTTGTAGCAAAAGTGCTTGACGTTGTACGGTTATATTGATATTTTGGTGACTTCAAGGTTTTTTCTTATAAAAGAACAATATCCTGAGCCACCACTGGAATTCCGCTGTAGGCCGGGGATGGGACAACCGACAAGCGACCGCCCAATAGCAGACCCACAACGCAACTCCCAGACGTAGTCTCGTCTAATCATGAGTGAAGCACCCATTTCTTTTGAGTGCGTGCTGTCACGCGGTACATAAAGTGACGGGTTGTCGGACCTGTGCCTAGAGCTAGTGCATCTGTGTGAGTGTAGATCCCTTGTAGAACAAACGAGATTGTATTACCTTGCATGCTTCACATCTTTTTAGTGCAATGTTCGGTCCGTATTTCTTTCAAGTCCGTGGGTCCAACTTAACATTTTAAAGTTTTTTAAGAGGATGATCAGACCATCAAACTGAACAACTTTCTCTATGGGACCAAAACCGAAATCGCGAAAAAAAAACAGCTAACAAAAAAAACAGCAACATGCTTATTAAGAAGGACGTCCTATTTGTACAATTTTTAGGAAGCTATAATTTGTATAACGCATTCATGCGAAAAAAAGGTTTCAATAGAAAATGTCATTGCTACTCGGACCCAAATGTATGGAACAGCAGTTTTTTGCGTGATATCAAAGTTGGTTCCATGAAAGTTGTTCAGTGTGATGGTCTGAAGTAAGTACTCCCTGAAGTATTTAACGCATTTAAGTTCACATGCTGAATATGCAGTAGGTATAGCATCCACAGAAATCATTTCTCTACTACAGCGACTCTTTAATTACAAAAGCTGTGAGGTACGCAACGCAGTAGGTATATTTTAACTTCTGTAAAAAACTGATGCTCCTGAACCCGATCGAAAACGAAACAGCTATACGATTATAAATGGAGTCGGTAGCCAAATGGTGGACATCGGTGATGTTCATTGTACCTGAAGAGATAAACCACCAACTATTTAAAGCGAGACACCACACGTCATGGCAGTACAAGGAAATAATTACTTCAATACGATTGAACCCTACTACTGGCTTTTTGGTGAAGGAAAACATCTCGAGGAAAACGGCATGCTTCAATTTCGAAACAAATTTTGTACCCACTCAAGTGGCGACAGGCTCACTCCCCATCACATTGGACAGAGTTTTGGTACCCCATATAGTCGCTTATGCTTATGCTATGCAATACCATTGAAAGAAAATTCGAGCAACTAAGAAATGTAACCCCGTGGTTAAACAACTTATTATCAAGTCTATTCTATTCTATTCTATTCTTAATTAATGGCGTTTCCTTGTTAGATTTCGCCAGTGTCAAGTATTGAGGATATACTCATTATATAGATATTGTACGGTAATAGGATATGGCTGACGATACCACTCTTCTAATAAAAGCTAAAAATAAAATGACTTGTGAATTAGAGATAAATGAAACCTTATCATCTGTAATCCATTGGCTAAATGAAAATAATTTAAGTATTAATGCTTCTAAAACAAAATTGATCGAATTCCAGACATATAACAGTACATCAATGGAATTAAACGTGGTACTAAACAATGAAAGAATTGAACCGGTTAATGATATAGTCTTCTTGGGAATCACAATTGACAAATATTTAAACTGGAAATCCCATATAGAAAAACTATGCTCAAAGCTTGACAGATATGTATATGTTTTGAATAGGCTCAGACTTATAACCAGTAAAGAAGCAGTTCTTACAGCATACCACGGGTTGATATCGTCTAATTTGAGGTATGGCATAATTTTGTGGGGGTATTCTGTGGTGTCTCAGAGAGTGTTTATTGTTCAGAAGAAATGTGTCCGTGCTTTATCTGGAGCTCATTATCTAGATAGCTGTATTTCTTTATTCAAAAGATATAACATACTACCATTACCGTGTTTGTATCTGTATGAAATGTGTGTATTTGTACACACACACCTGAGTCTATTTAAAAGAAATGTAGATGTGAATAATAGACGAGGCAGATATGCTAACAAATTGTATGTACCTATACAGAGATTAGACGTCTACAGTAAAAACGTATATTGTATGGCGATCAGATTTTATAATCACTTACCTGATAATTTTAAAGATTTGAATACAAATATGTTTAAAAAGCAGGCACACAGATACTTCATGGAAAAGTGTTATTACTCAGTAATCGAATTTCTTAATGACAATAGCAATGCTCGACAATTAATGTAGATAAAAAGTACCTATGATAATTCTTATTTGTAAAAATGTTATTATTTCTTAACTTCTTAGTTAGGTAAGTACTCATTAAAATTGAAGTACCTATGACATTCTTTAGTATCAATGCAAAATGTAATTTTAGAAAAATGTTATCATGACAATTTAAAATAAAATTAAATCTTTTAAAGTACCTAAACATTATAATGTATGTATCTATAGGATAATAATTTAGAATAATGTTGTGGTTTTTGTATGTATACCCCAGTTGCTACACGGCAATAATTTGTACGCCTAATGGGCAAAATGTATCAGAACTTTTAAATAATATTAACACCAACTGTAATGCACTACATTTTGACAAATAAATAAATGAATCTGAATCTGAATCTGATCTCAAAGCCCCGTTTTTAAACAAAAAAACACACTCGAAACCGCCATAAAACGGCGGAGGCACGTGGCTGTCAAAATTGCAAGCCGACGACACGACTACTTGTCACCCCCTCAGCCACGCGACTCTATTATCAAGTCTGGATATTATAGAAGTAATCAATGAATTCACATTGAAGAAATGATAAATGTATCTGTATTGAAATATCAACTTTCTGTAAAAACATTTTAATATCACAATCGTATCACCCACCCTCGGATGGGGACGGTATGATTAAAACGACACATTTATATGTATTCCCTTGGCTCTTTTGATTACTGGCAGATTCATGATAACATTATTTTACGCAGGTATTGTTTTAAAAGTTGAATTTTTATTCCACAGGGAGTGTGTTGAAGGTTGCGAGTGATAATAAAGAAAAGAGGGAGTTGAATCTCGTTTCGTATTAATAATAATAAGCCATACACATCAGGGTACACTACATCGCACTCTTAATAGAATACTGACTCAACTTAACATTTTGGTGTTTTGACTTAAGATAGCAGAACGTTCTAAAATGTTTTACGACCTAGATCCCAAAAAACACCTATTTCTTATATTATAATAAATGGAGTTAACATTTAGTTGGATCTTTATTCTTACAGCAGCAGCGCTACGAGCGCCATTTCTTAGCCGAATAATGACCAATGTCACAGCAAACAGGGTGTTTTTGCAGCGTGTTCCTACAGCGCAAGATGGCTGCAGTTTTAAATAAACAGGCATTCAATACGTTGCTCACTTAATATCCCAATAAATTATGCCCATATTACCGTGCTTCATTCACGATTACGTTCGATCACCTAATACTGATTTCTAAACGAAAAAGGTTCATTTGTTCAATTCAAATATTTTAATTAAACTATGTATCTGTTTCTATTCGTACATATTGAGTGTAATTCTACATAAAATAGTGAGACAAGTCCGGCGTCCAGTCCAGCCCTTTAAGAATATTCAGTGAAGCACGCTCACTGACTCAATAGCGTCCTATCTTCATAAAGATAATGGTGCATTCAAACGCACCATTATCTACTTTATGTTCTCGGAAATAGCTATAATAGAAATCCCCTTATTCACCATTAGGGTCGTCAATAGGTGCGGTTTGCGATGCTACTAACCCCTATATAGAAATAGATATACTTACTATAATTATACTTGGTTGTATATAATTGCATCACATGAAGAGATGTGACGATGATCCGTCAAGTTGGGACGCTGGTTAAAGACCGGCCACATATTGGACGCATACCTACTGAACACTAAGGACGTTTGGACCTTGATGCGAAACGTGATGACTTGATGGGCCCGTCTACCTCCGGACATCCATTTTAATCTAGTCGGAGGGAAGCTGACGTACAGAGAGTATCCGCACATTGCAAATCGTGTACCTATGTCAGCCTCGTTTCAACTCTTTTCCTCGCTTTTAAGGCTGCATTTTTGGAACCCTTTTAGTGCCCATAACGCGTATACCTTCCTTGTTTCATTTTATCCAAGCTGTGCACACTTTTTTGGATAGTTTTTTCGTCTTTAAACTTTATTCTGTGCTTAATATTAACGTTACACTGTCATCATCATCACGACCGTTATCAGCCACAGCGACTAGTAAGAGAGCGAGCGGCGTTCGTGTGTTTTAGAGCTGTCACACACGATGACGCACTGACGGAGCGGCAGACGTCAGTCCGTCATTTGTGAAGCAAGGAGTTGTATGAAACCGCACGTAGAAGCACACACGGTGTGTCAATCCGCATGGTGAGTGCTTCTACGTGCGGTTTCTTACAACTCCTTGCTTCGCAAATGACGGTCTGCTGCTCCGTCAGTGCGTCATCGTGTGTGACAGCTCTAAAACACACGAACACCGCTCGCTCTCTCACTAGTCGCTGTGGCTGATAACGGTTGTGATGATGATGACAATGTAAAGTTAATATTAAGCACAGAATAAAGTTTAAAGACGAAAACAACTATCCAAAAAAGTGTGCACAGCTTGGATAAAATGAAACAAGGACGGTATACGCGTTATGGGCACTAAAAGGGTTCCAAAAATGCAGCCTTAAAAGCGAGGAAAAGAGTTGAAACGCCAGACCCGATCCCAAATGGAACTAGCAAACATAGAATTAAAGGAAATCGATTACATTTTTCTTAGTAGCTAACAATGTAAGAAGCATTACGCTGGGTGAATACAATAACGGCACAAGTCAAAATTTGGCGAATTCGAGTTAGATGCGGATTCATGCTCTGCACCAACTGTTCTATTTATGCAATAATGATTGAACGTGCTTTATCTTCGAATAAATTAATTTGAAATGATTTTATTTGAAATAATTATCTAGATAAGAAATTATCTAAATAACGCCCAACTCTGGCGCGTAGTCCATTCAGAAAACTTTAAACGCAATTTTCTCAAAATCGCTTTTTTTGAATTGTGCCGTTATTGTAATTCACCCAGCGAATTTAGACGATATGTATAAATGTTGGCCTCAACTAAGCCCAGCCCCGTCACAAAAAAGGGTGTTATTAAATTGGTTGAAAAGTAAAAACAAAATATATAAAATATATATAATGTGGGAATGGAACGTAGAAGTCTGAGTGTAACGGAACGTAGGTGGTGTGTGAGAGATGACAGATAGAATGCAGTGTGTTGTGTGAAAGGGATGAAAGATGTAGGACGAATGACAGGATAGGTAAGAGAGGGATGGAAGACGAGGTGCATAGGTGCGAGTGAGATGAAGGATGAGTATGACGTAGGAGGGAATGGAGAGGGAGGATCTCCGCGAGACAGCAAGATGGACGGACGATGCATGCGCTTGGCATTTTTCGATGTAATAAATAAAACTAACTAATATTATAAAACGTGTATTGTTGAAACTTGGAAGACAAATAAAGTGAAAAGAAGATTAAGTCTGGTTTTAATCATACTACATCCCACAAATTTGGGGGCTCGTCCGGGATCCAGCATCCAGCCGGAAAAATCAGGAAGGTGACGACGCCATGAGCACGAGGCGCCGCGAGATAACCTAAAGACGTTTACGAAGAAGTTTATATAAAGAAGTTTACGAAGATAACGAAGTTTATGAAGATAACGAAGTATACGAAGCTAACGAAGAATTTAAGACGTAATAAAGATGACAGAGGAGAAGAAAGAAGATACCAGTAGCAGTTTGGCTCTAGGATTCATGGAAGGAAATATCCCAAAATTCAGTGGCGATGACCATACATTCTCGTCGACCAAGTGGGCGCAAGACATTGAAGAAAATGCCGAAATTTTTGGGTGGTCGGGGCAGCAAAAACTAATCGTTGCGCGCCGATCGCTATCCGGCACCGCGGCGTTATGGTTGAGGACCGAGAAGGTACACAAGACTTACGAAGATTTGAAAAATGCTGTTCAGAAAGAGTTCCCTGAAGCTATAAATTCTAAAGAAATGCACGAAATGATGGTCGCTCGCGGCAAACGACGCGATGAATCATATTACCAATATATGTTAGTCATGAAGGAGATGGGCAAACGAGCAAAGTTCCCTGATTACGTGTCTGTTCAATACGTAATAGACGGGATATCTGATAGTGAAATACATAAAAGCATTTTGTATGGATGCACGACGTTCCCGGTGCTAAAAGAAAAACTTGCTTTGTATGAAAAAATTCGTTTGAAAAGCCGAACCAGTGGCGAGAGTACCAGCACTGAGAAAGCCAGAAAACCTCAAGGGGCATCATCATCAAGCAGACGCTGCTACAAGTGCGGTGATACAAATCATTTGGCCAATGCGTGCCCGAACGGCACGAAATGTTTTCGTTGTAACAATTTCGGCCATCTTGGACACCGCTGCACGATGAGTCCGATGACGAACGATTACGGCGGCGGCTCTTGCGATCCGTCGGTAAAACAGCACCAGCGGCCACCGTTCGCACCGTTCACACCAAGGGCAGGTGGGGGTAGCAAGCCTCTATTGCCTCCTCCGCCGGTAAAGCAGACCCCCGACCCGAGACAGCGATCGGCTATGTTCGGAACGACGACCAATGAGACTCTGGAATCGGACGGCCATTTTGTCGAAGATGAGAACGATGACACTGACAGCTGCCGTCAAGAGGTTATGTTAAACATCAACAAAAGAAATAATCCGAAGAATTCTCAGAGAAAAGCGGTTAAAAGTATTATTATCGGCAGTAGAACAGAGGAAACGTTGTTCGATTCGGGAAGCGACGCGAACCTGATATCGGATGAGTTATATGGAGAGATGCAAATACCGAAGAGTGATGACAACCTAGTTCTATCTGGATTTGGCGTTTCAAAGGTGCGGTCGTGCGGTAAATTCTTCACGACGCTACGTATTGACGGACAGTGTTATAACGACGTGATTTTTCATGTAGTGCCTAAAGACTGTATGCCGTTTAAAGTAATATTAGGTCAGGAGTTTCTTAAAGATGTTGTTATGGTGATGCGAGAGGGCTCGGTGTTTCTATTGCCATCAGATGATGAATGGTTGCAACGTGTGAATTGTGCTATCAGTGATTTGGATGTTACAGGTCATATTTCCAGTAAGACTACCCGAGAGAAAGTTTCACAGCTTGTCAAGGAGTACAAGCCTGAACAAATAAGGGATGCGCCAGTTGAGTTAAAGATTGTTTTAAAGGACGAGATACCGGTGGCTCAGCGACCAAGAAGAATATCACTTATGGAGCAAAAGGTAGTCGAAGATCAGGTAAACGAGTGGTTGCAGAATGGAATTGTTCAGGTGAGTTATTCAGAATATTCTAGTCCATTGGTGTTAGTCAAAAAGAAGGATGGCACTACGAGAGTATGTGTAGACTATAGACTTTTGAACAAAAAGATGGTCAAGGATGAGTTTCCGTTGCCGTTGGTTGACGACTTAATTGACAAGTTAAAAGATGCAAAGATATTCAGCGTGCTAGATCTTAAAAATGGATTCTTTCATTTGAAAATTAGTAAGGAGTCAGTACCATACACGGCATTTGTTACACACCATGGACAGTTTGAATTTTTGAGAGCTCCTTTTGGTTTGTCCACGTCACCAAAATATTTCATGAGATTTATAACCATAATCTTTCGGGAGTTAATTAACAAAGGTGTCATGATGATCTTCATTGACGATATAATTGTTCCAGCTTGTGACGAGGAGCAGGCTGTGGAAAAACTGCGGCAAGTGCTAAAGGTGGCCTCCGAGTATGGTTTGGAGATGAATTGGAAGAAAGCAAAGCTGATAAGTCCAGAGATTGAATACCTCGGGCATGTGATCACCAATGGTCAGGTGCGACCAAGTCCAGGGAAGATTGACGCTGTGGTAAGATACCCCGAACCAAGGAATATGAAGCAGGTACAAAGCTTTGTGGGATTAACCTCTTATTTCAGAAAGTATATCAAAGATTACGCTCAGTTAGCTAAACCATTGACGGATTTGCTTGGAAAGGATAAGGGGTTTAATTTTGGAAAGGAGCAGCAAACTGCCTTTATCACGCTGAAGCAGATATTGTCCAGAGACCCGGTGTTAAAAATTTATAATCGAGACTTACGTACAGAGCTACACACGGATGCGTCCAGTCGAGCGATTGCTGCAATACTGATGCAGGAGCAACCAGATGGCAGTCTACACCCAGTGCATTACATGAGCAAAAAGACAAATGATGCAGAAAGCAAGTATTCAAGCTATGAACTTGAGGCGCTCGCGATAGTGGAAGGAGTAAGGAAGTCCCGTCATTATCTTTACGGGATCAAATTTAGAATAGTGACGGACTGTCAAGCATTTGAGCTAACACTAAGGAAGAAAGATTTAACCCCAAAAGTAGCAAGATGGGTCCTCCTACTGGACGAGTACGACAATGAAGTGGTCCATAGGCCAGGAAAGATGATGAGACACACCGATGCGCTTAGTCGAAATCCATGTATAGCAACAATTGTAAGTTTGCACGAAGAAATGAAGCGAGGACAGGAAGCAGACGATGAAGTAAATGCTTTGCGGCAAATAATAGCGAAGGAAGGCCAGTACCGTGACTTCTGGTTGGATAACGGTATACTATATAAAGGGGATCAGAAACAAATTGTGGTTCCCCGTCCTATGGAAAAGGAAATCATAAGAAGATTGCATCAGAATGGTCACTTTTCAGCAAAGAAATTGAAAGAAGCTATAGGCAAGGATTATTTCATAAGAAGTTTAGATAAGAAGATTGAAGAAGTCGTGTTAAGCTGTATTCCTTGCTTATTAGCCACAAGAAAAGAAGGGAAGCAGGAGGGTTATTTGAACTCAATTGAAAAGGAAGGTACTCCCCTACATACCTTGCATTTGGACCATATCGGCCCCTTATCGGAAACAAAGAAACAGTACAACTATATTCTAACAATGATAGATTCTTTTACGAAGTTTGTTTGGCTCTTTCCAACAAAGTCTACAACGAGTGCCGAAGTGCTGAATAAGCTAAAGATTCACCAGCAAACCTTTGGAAACCCGATCAGAGTAATAACCGACCGAGGAACAGCATTTACGAGCAAGGAATTTGAAGAATACTGCAAGGAAGAAAATATACTGCGTGTGAAGATAACAACGGGCGTGCCGAGAGGCAATGGACAGGTGGAGAGAGTTCATCGTATACTAATTCCCATGCTAACCAAACTATGCGTGGAAGACAAGTCTCTATGGTTTAAACATATCAGTCGTGTACAAAGAGCTTTGAACAGTACGCACCAAAGGAGCATCGACACCACTCCTTTTCAGTTAATGACGGGTATCAAAATGAGGTGTAAAGAAGATGTGGAACTATTGAATTTACTACGGGGGGAAAACATTATTCAATACAACGAAGACAGGGATAATCTAAGGCAGAAGGCCAAACTACAGATACAACAAATCCAGGAAGAAAATAAGAACAACTTCAACAAGAATAGAAAGCCGAGCTCCAAGTATGAAGTAGACGACCTGGTGGCTATCAAAAGGACGCAATTTGGACCAGGACTCAAGCTGAAGCCTAAATTCCTTGGACCCTATAAAGTAAGCAAGGTAAAACGAAATGATCGCTACGATGTGGTGAAGCTTCACACCAACACGGAGGGGCCGGGAGCAACTTCCAGCTCTGCTGACCTAATGAAACGTTGGCCGGATGGAGGCGACGATTGAAGGTAATAAATGTCTGCAAGGTGATGGATGAATGTGTGTTTTCAGTTATTTTTCCAGTATATAATTTCAAAGATAACCTAGCCCTCCCCAGGATCATACATAAAGTCATAGTTTTCTACAGCATGTTTTCTAAGTGTTTCCTTTCTTTAAATAAAAGATGTACCTATTGCTTAAGCTAATTTTTTTTTGTAATAGAGTTAAAATGTGAAATGTACCACGTTAGTATAGTGGGTTTAGTACACTATACTATGTTTTGTTTATTCTTAAATAAGTTGATAAAATGATGTCAAAATCAAGTGTTTGAAGATAACTAATACTAAAGTTTTCTGATGGAAAGCATTTATGTATTTGAATATTGTTTGTTGGTGTAGTTTAATAATAGGTAATAAATAGTAATGTTTTCTATGTAAAAGCATTTACATATTTAAGTATCTTTTGTTGTTCCAATTTAGATGTCATTTCTGTAATTTTGTAGGTACGATGTTTGAAAAGTACAGTAGATTCATTAATTAAGTCTTTTAAAGTTATAGATTTCGCATACGTTTGTTGGTTTGTCAAATGGTGGCGGGTTGTTATATATATTATTGTGTACTTAGGTACTTAAGCTTATCAAGATGAATACCTAACAATGTTCCTTTAGTGTAAGTTATTTTTTTTTAGTTGTTGTAGCTTCAGAAAGTTTAAGGTTGATGAGTGAGTTGAGAAGAGTGTGCCGAATGATGAAGAGGAGAGATGGTGTGGTTGTGGGATGTGGTTACATATCTGGGGACAGATATGGGAGCAGGATGGCCGAATGTGGGAATGGAACGTAGAAGTCTGAGTGTAACGGAACGTAGGTGGTGTGTGAGAGATGACAGATAGAATGCAGTGTGTTGTGTGAAAGGGATGAAAGATGTAGGACGAATGACAGGATAGGTAAGAGAGGGATGGAAGACGAGGTGCATAGGTGCGAGTGAGATGAAGGATGAGTATGACGTAGGAGGGAATGGAGAGGGAGGATCTCCGCGAGACAGCAAGATGGACGGACGATGCATGCGCTTGGCATTTTTCGATGTAATAAATAAAACTAACTAATATTATAAAACGTGTATTGTTGAAACTTGGAAGACAAATAAAGTGAAAAGAAGATTAAGTCTGGTTTTAATCATACTACATCCCACATATAATATATCCGACGCGGTGGTAGCTTAAAAAAGTATTGACGTTTAATAAGTGTGCTTCAGGCTTCTATATTGAATAAATGATTTTGAATTGAATTGAATTGAATATTTTCCAATACTTTTTTGCAGTAATAATATAGTAGTATAGGTTTTACGTCCTTTATTATGCCAGATCCTCCTAAAATATGAAATTTTGAATTGAATGTTCACAACATAATTCTCTAAAATGAGCGAATATAAATGTGTGAATGTAGATACGATTCAAAGTTGTAATTCAAACACTGGGGTAGAATTTCAATGCACTGAAGTTTGACGAGATGAATTTCACATTTATGCTAGTACAGTTTCCTGCTGCATTGAGTAGGTACCTATACAAGCATTCAATACCTACCTACCTTTCTTGCTTAATGTTATGCCAATTATGTGAAGAAACGCGACTCTTGAATCACGTATACGAGTAGTAACTACAATAAAATAGAGTAGATACCTAATTATATTTAAGTAGGTACAACCTAGTACTCTCGAATCTTCTTATAACAAAACACGAAGTCTCCTTAATTTTTTTAACAAAGACTGAAGCAAAATTACCCTACACTTCCACATTCTACATAATAACTCGTAAAACGTAAGATGGCGGATAGAAATCGCTATTTTATCTTTCCAATCTCAGTAGCTGTTCCCATCGCAGCTGGCAAGCAACAAGTAACACATTGAACACCAGGTTTTACGACGAGTGCCTTACCTTACGTGTCTAGAGGTTCAATGAGGTCAAAAAGAGGTCAAATGCTACTTACATTTAAATTGCACAAGCTAATTCTGACGCTGCGATTCTACCACGACAGCTATGGAATTTATGGAGAAAGAAGAATAAAATATGGAAATATTCTGAAGACGAGAAGGTTCTGAACTCAAGAATGAACTACCTGATGTGGTTTGAACTGCCGTAAATCACATCCATCACTAGCAAATTAAAATAATCCATCGATGTTGAAAATCTTTTGATTTTATTGGCAATTTTGTTTGAAGGTTTGTCCTTTGATACCACTAGAAACAGTTGATCCAAGATATACATAAAGTATAGACGATACCAATATTAGATGGCCAATTCAGAACCCTACTAAAATCTGCTAACAAGTCCAATGGTTCGATCATCAATCTAAAATCATCTACTAGGGAAAATGGCGCGTACTGCAGTGCGATTTTTGAAAATCATACGAGCGGTTCGGCAGTAGAAAGACGCATAATCTCCATAGTAATTCTGACATTTTCTACTGCCGAACCGCTCGTATGATTTTCAAAAATCGCACTGCTGGTGTGTCGCCGGTACAGGTAAAACCAATGCACGTGTATTTAACCGAACGTTCGGTGCCGTAGGTACGTTCCGCAGATATTGTGTCCCTACACTAATCCCGAGGGGGTAGGCTACACCAATCATTGATCATCATGATTCAGACTATTTTTATCACTGTTTTGCTTTATCTACAAACAACCTAATTTTGAGCATAGGCAATGTTGCTACTGCACCGCAAAGATGTTATATATCGCGAAGGTATCGTTCCGTCAACGCCTTGCTTGTGTGATACGACCCTTAAATGCACTTTTGTGGGATACGATAATAGATTGCGTCTCGGTGGCGCGTTGCGGAGAGGTATGGAGACATAAATCGACAGAATCGGCTTAGGAAACTACGCCCCGAAGTTAAAAAAAATTGTCACAAATGGGATTAGATCTAGAACAACGGCATTTACTAGTGCACTGAAACGTCAAAAATTCAAAAGAAAATCAAATTTATTGCTACAAACCTATCAACAATATGTACAAAAAAAACAGATTCTATTATTACATTTCTTAATCTATTCTATTCTATTTTTATTAAATGGGGTTTCCTTGTTAGATTTCGCCAGTGTCGAGTGTTGAAGATATATTTATTAGACATTGTACGGTAATAGGATATGGCGGTCTCAAAGTCCCGTTTTTAAACAAAAACACACACTCGAAACCGCCATAAAACGGCGGAGCCACGTGGCCAATCAAATCGCAAGCCGACAACACTGGTCTGTGCGACAACACGTCTACTTGTTACCCCCTTAGCCACGCGACTCCTTCTTAATCTATACGCGACCATAAAATTTACAAATTACAGTTCATTCGATTTCTGTGTTCTTGCATCTAATTTTACTGATACTTAACTTATTCCTTATCATAACAAAACAATACTGCAGAAAGTGCTGATCGTGACCTTATCCTACGCCTTACAAACTATATCTGGTGGTTTGTTAAGTCTAATAATGAGATCTGCCTGATTAGACTTTGTTTGCCTTCTTCGTCTGCATTTGTTGAGTGAATGAAAAGCGGAACCATGGTTGACGCGATCGACGACCATTTTTATTACGCATGCCAACAAGACAATGACAATGATAGCTACAACGACGATGACTATCACATCGTTCAGTTCCAACTTTTTGTACCATGGGATCGCAGGTCCATTTCCATTAGCGTCGGCATAGCATCTATAAAATTTGTGTAGTGGTGGGTTAAATTGCTCGGGATGTTTCTTATATTCCCGTGCGAAATTCACTTCATCTTCCGAGAGAATTCCTGAGCCCCATAGATTGTTTAGGTTTTGCCATTCCCACGTCAATTGAATCTTATATTTCAGGTTTTCAGGCACTAGAGGACTCACTGGTTTTGGCGTAACTTTGTACGTAATTCCACCCAGTTGATATTTTTCGAGAATTGGCGCGTCGCATGGAATCTCATTGGCTTTGTCGGTGATGATCAGTGTCCACAGATTCAGGAACAGTCTCTGATCGCCCCGCACTATCGGCAGTAGGTCGTAACACTCATTCTGTGGTTGGAGTTCAACTACCACTGGCTTACACGCCACAATTTGGAACTTGTCTTCTTTTACGATGGCTATATATCCCGGGAGTTTCATAAATAGATAAGCGAAATCATTAGGGTGCTCAGCGGCGAATACTTTGGTGCTGTGTAACGACTCTTCGTTGAGCAGCAGATCTGCGAATGAATTAGTCGATACATTTCGCATCTTAGTATTACAATCGAAACCCGTTGTGGCGTATGCAGGCCCCAAGAATAACAGGAAAATCGCCAATGTTCCCATATCTGAAACAAAAAAAACTAAAAGTTGTAATAATTATAGTCAAAGTCTCTACAATAAAACTTATATTTTTATTCTTGCGGCAAGGTCATTGAATTTAATACATTACTTATCAGTAAGAGTACTATAAATAATTATTCTGACGTCAGTCTCTTCGTTAGCCTACGGCTACTTCGCTTAGTACCACTTCGATAAGAAAAAATTTAATACAGTAACAATTTACCCAGTCGGTCCATAAATAATGTCACAACAAAAAAGGGCCATAAAAAAAATATTTTTTCAATAAGATTGAAAAAAAAAACGTGTTTATTTAATTAAAAGACTATTAAATTGAGCCATATATTATAAAAAAATTTTTCGAAACGTGCACCTCTATTTTTTATACACACTCATAAACGTCGCGGCCAGTCATTGATAGAAGCACGTACCATATTCATGTCTATGTCAGCCACTGCTTTTGTCAATGATGACTTGAGACTCTCCAAATTTTTATGAGGCTTAGAGCACACTTTCTCTTCTAAAACTTGCCATATCCTGTAATCCAGAGGGTTGAGGTCAGGGCTGGAGGAGGGCCAATCTTCATGCTTGATAAGGTCGATATTTTGGCGCTCGAACCAGGCTTGGGTAGTTTTTGCCTAATGGGCCGGTGCAGAATCTTGCTGGAACACCCAAGGCCGCCCTCGAAAGTCTTTGTCTTTCACGATATGGCAAGTTTTAAAGGAGAATGTGTGCTCTAAGCCGCATAAAAATTTGGAGAGTCGCAAGTCATCATTGACAAAAGCAGTGGCTGACATAGACATGAATATGGTACGTGCTGCTATCAATGACTGGGTATATAAAAAATAGAGGTGCACATTTTGAATAATTTTTTATAATATATGGCTCAATTTAATAGTCTTTTAATTAAATAAACCGTTTTTTGAAAAAATATTTTATTTTTCATTTTATGACCCTTTTTAGTTGTGTCATTATTTATGGACCGACTAGGTATAATATTTTTTACAAAATTCAAAGTTTACAGCCAAATAGAAAATTGTTTGAGTTTACAGTAAAGACAATTGAAAGTTGGTAAACCATATTATCAATTTTTACTTACAGGGAACAATGGAAGTAGCGACGGACATCTTGACCTTGAGTAAGTAATAGACAACCAACACTATCGCTTCGCTGCTGGATCACAAACGAATTTTTTGCTGGTCTGCAGCCTTTTATATACCGTAATTTTTTCGCTTTCCTCTTTGGACTCACACCTCCCACGAAGAACCGCAGCACAAACATATAAAAAACTGAAATGATTCAGACGTTATTACCGCTCGACGGCCGGCCGCGTACTGCACAGTTGTATCCTCGCCAGTGCTGCCAATGTAAATTTCTTGATTCCCCGCTTTAGTAGGCTCAATTCCCTGAAATTCCCCGATTTCCAATCATGTTTTCCCCGAATATTCCCCGACACCGTAATATTCAAGAAATAAAGCATCGCTTTTAGTGATAAGACCGCCATTTGTACCCTTCTCATTCTTGTTATAAATTGTATTTGTATATTTTTGGTGTGCAAATAAAGAATATTTATGTTATGTTATGTTGTTCATGCAACATGTACCCCGATTTGAATCATTCCCCGCGCTCTCGGAAAGCTTTCGTTTCACGTGTCCGATGCCGATATGCTCCTGAAGCTTATCTGCGATGTCACGTACACCCAGGCTACCTCGCACATACTCGTTGCGGATTCTATCGCACCGTTAACATCACACATACACCTCAGCATCTTCATTTCGGCTGTTGATACAGTGCGGACATGACTTTTAAGTCTCACTACCGTACCTACATGAGGTTTGGTCTTATTTTGGACTTGGACCTTCATTAACACTGGCATTTTCCTATCACACACACGGTATTGACTGTTTTAATACGCTGACAATAATATGTTACGGACTCTTTCGACCCCACTATGAAAAAAGTGTATTTGTAAGTAATGCACGATATAAGCATAAGCGAACGCTCTCGACTATATTCCCTGAGAGGATAGTCAGAAATATTCTGAAAACTCTGAACATCCACGTTTCATTAGTAGTACCGAAACTCTGTCCAGTGTGACGGGGAGTGAGCCCATCGCCACTAATGTACGACATGGTGTAGGTACCTAAAACGCGATTTTACAATGTACTTTGTACCTTAAGCTGTGTAAAGACTTCAGTATTCTTATACTATGCTTCTGTTCAGAGTAATGTTGGGTCAAGTGAGTTTTAGTTTCGAAAGACTAGCCTTTCAAGTGGTACAAGTATTAGTGTCTCGTTTTAGTAACTAGAAGCTTTTATGGTTTATTTTCACAAAAACTAATAGTCTGCAAACATTGCTATGCATGCTAGTTTTGTCTTATATGTTGAGTGATGTTTTGAAATTCTTAATTAATAATCAAGAATGATTTAAACTGTTGGAACATAAACTCCATTGTTTTATAGAATTTGAATATTTGAAATTCAAGTCTTTTTGGCGATTTTTGCAGAAAATGACCTATTCATTAGGTACCTATGAAGTTTGTGTATTCATTTGGTCATGATTATAAATATCACGATACAAAAATAGCACTTTTGGACTGTTGTAAACGTAAAGGCAACATCGGGCTGAGGATTTAGGGGTGCACTAAGAAAGGATTTTTCAAAAAATCATCCCTATAATGGGGTCCAATGGATTGTTGAATATGTCAGAAATCCACGCGGGCGCTGTCGCGGATAAAATCTGGTTTTTCTCCCCTCCAGACGGAAAGCGTCAATTTTCGTCCCACTGCGCTACATGAAGTTGTCGCTTTCCAACTCCTTCGAGGAGAAAAATTGTATTCTAACCTCGGACAGTAAATAAGAAAGTCTCGGATCACATGTTTACATGAGATCTGAGACCATTCTTACTTTACTGCCCTCGGTGTGTAATCTACTATAATATAAAAATAAGATTCATTTTATTGTAGATAAAACATTAAACAAGGTTACGAGTACATAGCAGCCTTTGCTTCTTTGCAAAGGCAAAATGGTGCCCCCATTTTGCCTTTACATGAGATATTAAAGTAGTTTTAGTAGTGTGATTGATCGTTTCCACTAACACATCGTTTTCACTAGATCAGAGACCAGAGTTGCCTGCACTTGATCCTCTATAGTTTAAGTAGAACATTATACTATGGTTATGCCGTATTGCGTGTCAGAACTCGTTAGAAAGAAATGGTTTAAAAGAACCGCTGGACTAAGAGTGAAGAAGAAAAGAAGATAATTCAAAGTAATCAGAATTATTATTCAGAAACACTATAATGCTCAACTATATTCCTCATGGACTCTACGTGTGGTCTCTACCTATCCCACTATAAAAAAAAAAAATTGTAATTAATACACGATGTAAGCATAGCATATGCTCACGACTATATTCCCCGAGGGGTTAGTGAGAGATATTCTAAAAAGGAGCAATTGAAGCATGCAGGTTTGCTCACGATGTTTTCCTTTACCGTAAAGGTACAATTCGTACATTAATTCCAAAAAACTCATTGGTACGAGTCGACCTGACCTGGCAATGGCAACGGCGGGCAATGTTACTCGCCACTGGACCACAACGGTTGTTTTTATTTTATTTTAATAATCACTAATTAATATTTTAATAATATTCACATTACACAAACAAAGCCCGAAGTTTGTCAACTGCCGTGTCACCACTTTTAATGAATGCTTATGTTTAGAAGTGGACGATAATTAATAGGCTGATGATGATAGGGGGATCAAATCGTTGGCGCACCCCATGTGCAGGGGAGCAATTTTATTATAACCTTATTTTAAAACAAAAGTGTATTATACCTCATTCCCTTTATTTACTAACTCCGGTCAGAATAAGGACTTACGTAAGATTATCCGACATTGCAGGCGATCGGGTGATTAGAAGGAAGCCGCTTTAACAAATATTAAATTAGTACTCGTAACTTGAGATTAGAAAAAGAGAGGAAAAACAATGGAGAAAGAAAATTGAATAGAAAAACATAATAGTTCGGGCGGCGGTGACGAAGTCATATACCCATCGAGCTCATGAATAATTCAGTTTTCATGCAATAGTTTACTATTAGGAGATGCGAAAAAACTTGGTCGGCCGACCCCTATCCTGGTGGGTTTTGCGCAGGAGGGTGACTAGTAACCTCTCTGAGACAACACTAATTACCCATCGAGCTCATGGACAAAATTATGCTTATCCGATTGGTTTTAGTTAGTGTAACGAAGTACACTCGGTCGTCCGCCGGATATCCTGGCAGGTGGTGCTGGCCAACCAAAAATGGTGGTCAAATTTTGGAGTACTTCTCACCCATCGAGCTCATGGATGAAATGTATGCCAAATCAGAGGTTAGACCTTCACCTTCAATATTTCATCGGTCGTCCTGGCCAAAGCCTGGTGGTTTCTGGCGGCCAACCAGATTTATCTGTCAAAGTAAGATCATGCGTTTCCACGTTCATCCAAATAAATACATTATTAACCTGATATATGCAGTTCTTTTAGCATGAACGTGAACGGTTGTATGGTTTAAAAGTAATTATCACAAAAAAAACTTTAAAATAAAATAATGTGTAGATACGTGGCGATTTAAAAAAAAAATTTTTTTTTCGTCATTACTCCGTCATTTCTAAACTGGTTTGGTTGATTGCTTTATCGATCAAAAGAGTGTATTGCAGAGTTCATCCTAACAAAATTTGGTGAGGATCTGAAGAAGCGTTTCGAAGATGTACCTACAATGTTTTAAGTGGGTCAGATTTTAATACATAAAATACCAACCATATTTTATTCTTTTACGGAAATAATCTTCGAGTTCTGTTAATTTTTCTTTCTGAAATAAAATCTGTTCTCTTAAGAGGTGCCTATATAAGAAAATAAACTAGTTATCACCGCGGCGTTGCTTTCAAAATTGAAGTTGTAAAAAAATGTTTCGTCAAGTAAAAGCTAGCTATGTTTCTGTGGATGATCTAATTTAGTACATATATCAGTTCTAACATTATTCGCATAAACTGTATTAAAGGGATGATCACACCACCAAACTGAACGACTCTTATTATGGGTCCAACGCGAAATCGCTAAAAAACCAGCTGTCTCATACATTCAGATTCCAGTCTAGTTAGGTTTGCAGTTTTGTATAGGACAGCTGTTTTTTTACGCTATTTCAATGTTGATCCCATATAATTTTTTTTTTCAATTTGGTGGTGTGATCATCCCTTTGAAACAGTTTCAGCTAATTATGTTAGAACTCTGATGTATGTACTAAATTAGATCATCCACATAAACATAGCTAGCTTAAACTTGACGATACATTTTTTTGCAACTACAATTTTGAAAGCAACGCCGCGGTGATTACTAGTTTATTTTCTTATATAGGCACCTCTTAAGAGAACAGATTTTATTTCAGAAAGAAAAATTAACAGAACTCGAAGATTATTTCCGTAAAAGAATAAAATATGGTTGGTATTTTTTATATTAAAATCTGACCCACTTAAAACATTGTACATCTTCGAAACGCTTCTTCAGATCCTCACCAAATTTTGTTAGGATGAACTCTGCAATACACTCTTTTGATCGATAAAGCAATCAACCAAACCAGTTTAGAAATGACAGTTATGACGAAAAAAAAAATTTTTTTTTAAATCGCCACGTATCTACACATTATTTTATTTTAAAGTTTTTTTTGTGATAATTACTTTTAAACCATACAACCGTTCACGTTCATGCTAAAAGAACTGCATATATCAGGTTAATAATGTATTTATTTGGATGAACGTGGAAACGCATGATCTTACTTTGACAGATAAATCTGGTTGGCCGCCAGAAACCACCAGGCTTTGGCCAGGACGACCGATGAAATATTGAAGGTGAAGGTCTAACCTCTGATTTGGCATACATTTCATCCATGAGCTCGATGGGTGAGAAGTACTCCAAAATTTGACCACCATTTTTGGTTGGCCAGCACCACCTGCCAGGATATCCGGCGGACGACCGAGTGTACTTCGTTACACTAACTAAAACCAATCGGATAAGCATAATTTTGTCCATGAGCTCGATGGGTAATTAGTGTCGTCTCAGAGAGGTTACTAGTACCCCTCCTGCGCAAAACCCACCAGGATAGGGGTCGGCCGACCAAGTTTTTTCGCATCTCCTAATAGTAAACTATTGCATGAAAACTGAATTATTCATGAGCTCGATGGGTATATGACTTCGTCACCGCCGCCCGAACTATAATGTTTCCTTTTAATTAAATAGTAAACCTTGTCAGATACCCTTAGGCAGTTTGAAAAATCTGGCACCAGGGCACAGAATAGGGCACGTTATGAAGCAGAGTGGTAATCCATAAACAACTGTTTTACCTTAACCTACCTTATTATTTTACATTTCAATTCAAATTAAAGATTAAAAAATTTGTCTCGGGCGGGACCCGAACCCGCACTCTTCCAAACCGGGAAAACGTGCTAACCAATTACACCACCGAGCCCACAACCCAGAGAACGAAATAGCACAACATGGCTGTAACATGTTTATAATCAACTAGTGTTTTCCCGCGACTAAGTCCGCACAAATTATATACCAGATTTTAAGTCAGATCATAAGCTATCAAACAAAAAAAGTTTCATCAAAATCGGTTCAGTAGTTTTTGCGTGATGCGCGAACAAAAAAACAAACAAATAAACAAACAAACAAACACACAAACAAACAGACAAACAGACAGACAAAATTTCTAAAAAAGGTTGATTTCGAGTCAGGGATACCTAAAAACCATATCGTAATCTTTTTTTTGTAAATTTCTTAAATGTACAGACACACTTCAGTTACAGTTTTATAATAGTTTAGATTAGATTAGATAATAGTTGAAATTACATTTTAATTGTTTATTGTTCAGTTTGTTTAGGAAGTTTCCAAAAACGACAATTCTTATTTATTTTATTTTCTGACAATCTAACTATGTAATACTTGTGGGACTTTGTTTCTTAAAATAAACGTTTTTCTTTTTGAAATCAATGTCTCGAAGCCAAAAACTAGATTGACGAGAACAATTTGTAAGACAAGCGTAAGTGGAAATGTGGGATCCAGATGGTCTAGACGTTTACCTACCTACATGTACGATGTGTACGGGCCAAATTAGCGAGGTGCGTCAAAAGGGCCAAGCCAGATCTACCCGAAACCGACGAGCATGCATGAAAGGACTAATGAATGCAGAGGAAGCTAGAGAGGTTTGTCAGGATCAGGTTTAGCAGGTGGAGTTCCGCTGCACTTACCCTAGTGGGAGACAGGCGTGAGAATATGTATGTACGTGCCTGAGACCTCAAAAGTCAAGTACAAGACAATACCCGTAAATCTTAGAGAAAAAAAACAATAAATTACAAAAAACGGTAACTTTCAACTTCCGAGACCCGGAATAAAATAATAAACGGGGTCGGCACGAAGTTTTATATCCAGCCACTTAAAACTTGTGAAAAAATTTCAAATCTGTAAATAAGTCCACTAAGACCTTAGTTATGAATTCTGTGTACAAAGCCAGCATAACTTGGAACACCCCGCCCCTCTAAACCTTTATGGAATAGACGGAAAAGTGGTGCGGCTACGTCTAAAGAGAGGTTTTTTTACGATGGACATTTAAAAGGGATATTTTTCGGCTCGGTGGTTACTTAAGAATATGCTTTAACAGGATGGCAGACTTTTTTCAGGTCTTTTTTCTTTTATTTCGTGAGTTCGCATACAAAGGGCGAGGTATTGTTTTCTTTTTTTGGTTTGTTGGTGAAATTCTTTGTGTAGGTGTTGGAGGAAGCTCTAATAAAATTTTAATGAGTAAATGTAAAGGAATCTTAATGATCTTAAAGGTCTTTGTAACGTGAACCGCTCTTACCTGGACCAAAAGGTATATTGAACATTTTAGGCAAAATATTCCTATAATATATTCCTAATTTAATGTACATATTACAAAACATACATAAAACATACATTGATACAAAGCATTTATTCCTAAACTAGATAACCAGACAGACGTTGTCCTGTCCAAAAACCTCATTCGGGTTACCGGCAGTATAATAAACGATATACCTACCTATCTCGTTATACGGACGACTTCTTGCCCTCCATCAATTTTAACCTTACCCCGTGACGGGGTCCCCGTCTGGTAGGAAGTGTGGCATAAAATGTAGGTAATGTCGTATTCCTGTCCAGGAGGCATAGCTATTGATCAAATTAAAGATTGAAAAAGTCGGGCGGCAAGCGGGATTCGAACCCACGACCTGCCTATACGGGGCATGCTCTACTCCAATATCGCATGAATCTAATTGCAACATTAGACGTGTGAATCAGTAGTTTGTATTACTCTGGTAGATGGCGCTGACGTCCCTTAAAGACGATACGTCGTGGCTTGCGGGGCGATGACAGCTCTGTTGGAGTAGAGCATGCCCCGGATAGGCAGGTCGTGGGTTCGAATCCCGCTCGCCGCCCGACTTTTTCAATCTTTAATTTGATTAAGCTAACATGGCATACATGTAAAATATTAAATTCGATAGGTATTGATGGCCATTACGAACATTAATAACAAATTTGCCAAATCTGTCCAACCGTTCTCAAGTGTTGCGCTTATATACCAATTTTAGTATTCTATTGGAAAACCTGAAGACCTTGGTCTCTGTCCGTCCGTCCGTCTGTCACCGAAATTTTTCTCGGAGACCGTAATACACAGGTACCTACAGCTATAGCAATTAATGGTCCAAATAAATGAAGTTAAAAAAGTTTAATGTTTATACTATTTTGGGTGACAGAAAGATATTTTTTTTGTACTATATCGGTTGGGGTCTAAAATGAAAGCTTATAAAATAAATTTCATTCAAATTTTTATTTGAATTTGCTGAACAAATTTTTTCATTAAACCCAGAAAAACTACTGTCCGCAGTCCACACTGATATTTAGGGACACGGTTTAGTAAGGCGCTGACAAATTTCACGCCGCTAATTGGTTAATCCGCCGTCAGCGCTGACCGTCGGTCGTGCACTAAATACAGCCTTAAGCCATGTAAAATCTATTAAACAATACAAACATTAGAAATAACTTTCGTGTGAAAGAAGATGGAGATAACATTATCAGAATGCAGTGGAACCTGTGGAACTAACTTGAATGATTTTGCCAAAAAAAGTACCACCAGTGTAAACTGATTTTCAGTTACTATAAGCCTACATACTGAGTAAGTATAATTTTATACTGGTTATCACCTACGACTCATGTAAAACAACAGGTAGTATGGAGCCTTGCATGGAACACTAATTGCCTGAGAGTCCCGACTCGCACTTGGCCGGTTTTTATTTATAGGTATAGATAAAAGTTAATAGTTCATGTCAAAATAAAGAAACATTTAGTCAAAGAGTAGGAGTAGAGTTTAGTTTGACAAATGATTTGACACAAGCATAGCACCATAATTTATGTGATAATTTCATTATAATTTAGCATTAAAATTAAAATGAATCTCAAAATTTCTAGTGCATTGAAAAAGTTTGTGGTTTGGTAAGTTATAAATTAACACAATACCTTTTCTTGACCCACCGATAGTCGGCATATTGCATGATCATTATAGCTCTCATATACAATGCTTAGTTTGTAAATTGAGGTGGACTGAGAGAGCCTCCCCGTGTGATGTACTGATCCCCCGTAAAGTATGGGCATAGCTTAGTATGCATGCTAAGATAGTCAGCATATTGCACGATCATAACATTATGGCTCTCATATAGTTTACTTTGGGAATTGAGGTAGACGGAGACAGCCTCCCCTGTGACGTATTGATCCCCCGGAACTTTAAACGAACCCTAGTCCATCAGCAAGTATCTAACGCTGATGAACTAAATCTTTACCACGAAGACAAATAAAACACAACGCCTATATCGACTTGAAAGAAGAAGACATTACAGTTACAAAGACGTGTCAGTGATGCTACATACAAGCTGAATGGCCAAGCAGCGCCTTTGTACACTTATGTAGATTATTCCTTTTATGGAACCTCTACACAAAATATTCACTGTAATTTTAAAGTAAGTTCGTTGCATTAGTAGTTCGAGCTGCCGTGTCTCTTGTACTATACGGTCCGGTCATGCAGATATCGTGCTGCAGTCCCTTTAATAATGTCACTATAATAATATTCTTAAGGAAACTCTGATTCGTAAGATACTACACTTGCAAAAGGGCAGTCGGCTCTAAAAACGCCAGTCAAAACTATTTAATACATAGGATTTATGTCTCCCAAAATTGTCTCAGTCATTAATTCTTCTTTCTTTCAACAAGCCGTTAGTTTAAGATTTTTACTGCAAATTGTTCCTAAAATACTTGAAACTACGGTAACGAATAATACTATAATTATTTGGAATTGTACTGTAATAAAAGTTAAACTAAAAACGACTCGTCAAAAACCAACCAAAGGAGCCAAATTATAATACTTCATACAAAATATAGGATCCAGATCTTCAGCGACGAAGATGCCTTCAAACTAGTACGATCAAAACCGCACTAAGCTAATAATGGTGGGTAAAAGCTCCCATTCACGATCCGAGACATCCTTTGATATTCTAACTGCACTTAGTAAGATCTACCCGACACTGAGACAGTTTGCGTTGAGTGGTGTGAATTGTCAGCCTTAGCTTTGGGTCTAACCAGGATTTGGTATAGAAATTCAGCCGCATGTTTGATTGGAACACCGATAGGGACTTTGTGGGAATTGAATTCAATTTAGCTGTAGTTTTAGTTCTATGTTGTAATGCATTTTTAAGTGTTTTTTTTTAATTGGAAGGATTGCTGCAAATTTTTGCCGATGTAGACTTCATAGACTTCTGTTTAAGATTAAACATTTTAAGCTTATTTTATTCAATAGGCACACAACAACTTAAAATAAAGGACTTAAAAATCCTAAATTTATTAAATCGTTGATTTGTTAGGCGAAAAGGAACTGTCTACCACGCACCGCGTAATATCCTCCGAATTATTCAATCTATAAAAGTCATAGTACAATATACTGGTGCCATTGCCATCCAACTTGATGGTTTCTATCTTTTTTAGTCTAATATGTCGATCTTTAACTCCACCTACCTTCAAAAACACCGTTCTCTTTCAGTTTTCGTGGCAGCCAATTCGGCAGAAGAAAACTTGAGTTCACGCCATTAAACCAAGACACCATCAAACTGGCGACCGTTCATCTGACCCCAACCCTCAGGCTCCTCTCATTCAGGGTCTCCAGGAACTTCCTCTACTTCAGCTTCGCAAGACCTCATACAGATCTGTATGAATTCTTCGAACTTTGCGCTGAAGACGATGAACTTTAAAATTGAATAAAAATAACAGAGAGAACAATAGTCAGAGAGAGATAAGTAAAGTATAGAGTGCTTTTATTGGTATAGAAGATGAAAAACTATTACAACTACACCGAGGGTTTTATCTCCATGTACATTTGTATACAACTAACTGTTGGACCTTCCAAATATCCGTAGTAACAAGCAGAACGTGTTCCTTGAGCGTAGTTATAAAGCCCATATAAATACAACAAGTTTGCCGTAGTCCACTTAACATTTTAAAACAAATTGCCAGCCTTCCTTAGATGCCTGGACCAAGGAATTTGCACCTCAGACTTATCCTTCAAACCTAGTTATTCGGTCAAGAAGTGATGAACTGAAAAACCTATTCATGCCAATATTATTGAGGTCAATGTTTTAGTACTAAAATGGAAAAAACTTGTAAGTTTCTTTTAACGTTATAATCCTCTAGTATAAGTTATAATTATACTCTCAACTTTGTAAACAAAAAGGCGCAATAAGCTACAGAGTCATTAGCTACTAAATTCAGGTAAAAACTATTAGTTTGCTTTTAAAAGTTCGTCCAACACAAGAAGTCTCGTAACTTGACTCTTATTCCAACAATTTACAAAAGAACGTCCCTTGGTTCATGAGCTTCCTTTGTTGAACAAACTTATTCAGCCACGCTTCAGTGCTGATGCACTCCTGGTGAAGTTAGGGGAATTCTTGGAAGCTACTGATGTGAAAAGAATATTTTACATGTGCTTTTTACTTTTCCGTAAAGAAAGTAAAATATTATTAAGTCGTCTTAAACTGAGAGCCGATACAATACGTATATTACATGAGATCGTGTCTACCTTTTTATTATTTTACACACTTGGTTACACGTTACAGGTATCAAAAAGAATTATGTTGTACATTTTGAGGGAAACCGATTTTATTTTCGGAAGTAAGTTGTCTAAAGGTAGACCAGTCACTATTGAGCTGGCCAATTTTGACAGTCACTCAGATGTACTTACCCTTTTCTGGGGCAAAAACATAAAAAAACACGTCCTCCTTGACAGGAGAGGAGCAGGCTTACGCATAATTTCCCAAGTGGTTGTACAATTAAACCAACGTATTTGACATAATTTGTGTGTATACATACTGGTTCTAAATATCAAGCTTATGGAAAAATCGAGCTCTTCAAAATAATAGCCACATTTTTTCAAAATTAATTGTTTTCTAGATAATATGCAAGTGTGTAGGTAATAATTAAGTGGACATGGGCTGATGGACTAATTTGGTGATAATTTTTTTCTGAACTATTCTAAGAAAATGTTTCAGTAGGTACACTTATTTCTACAGCATTGTCGTTTTTCGAATTAGATCTATAACTAATATAGATCTAACTATACACGCAACCTATAGTTGAACTCTGTGTCCATGAACATACTCGTAGAGTTCAACTATTGTTGATATGTATGTAATTTATTTATTAGGTGCACGCAAATATTATTTTTTTATATCAAAAAATAATCCTAATTCAAATAATGTGTTTGTATTCGTGTTTGTGTAGTACTTATCTGATTTCATTATTTAATTTTGTCTATGTAAGTGTATTGTGTTTGTCTTTAATATATATTTGGAAATTATATTGTTTGTTTTAATATTATTGAAAATAATCGCCTAAAATAATTCATAAACTGTGTCTACACACCAAACGCGCCGTGTCACCATAAATCATGTTGGTGCGGCACAGTGATAATGTGGCCGAGCCGACAAGGCCAAGGCAAGACAGGGTCCTTCTTAATATGATGACACTTTTTTAAGAGGATGATCAGACTATCAAACTGAACAACTTTCTCTATGGGACCAACATCGAAATCGCGAAAAAAAAATCTGCTGTCCCATACATTTGTCTCGAGTAGGTAGGTTTGCAGTTTTGTATGAAAGAGCTGATTTCTTTTTTTCGCGATCTTGATCTTAGTCCCATAGAGAAAGTTGTTCAGTTTGACGGTCTGATCATCCTCTTAAAAAAGTGTCAGCATGTTTAGTTGGACCCTATATATTAAGTTCCAGTCAAAACTCATTTGTTGTTGTTGACTCATGAGTTTTTATACCTCAGATATTACTCAGTTGGTTATGTAAGCGAGGAACGGAGCGACGAGCATGTTAAGTTTCTTGCGACCACAGCGCACGAGCCAGGCGAGCGCAGCGACAGTGGCGCGGCAGCGGACGTCAAAAATGTCAGATTATTATAAAGGTGGGCCACCGGCAAGAAAAAGTGACCATAGGCAAGAAAAAGTGCCCGTGGTCCACCCGGGTGAACTAAGCAGGTGGACCACGACCGACGCCTGGGCCGGAGAGTGCCAGAACCGAATTGCTACTGTTTACCTAGTCCACTCAAAAACATAATTTTGTCTAAGAGCATGCATCGGTCAAAACCACTTTTGACTGACTTTTGCAGTCAAAAGTGGTTTTAACCGGCTATGAGTTTCGACTGTAACATGAAATCGCCGACATTGTCGGCGGGCTGTGTCAGCGGGGCGGCGATTTCGGTGTGTAGACAGACACCATAAGTAACAGTAAAAACTCAAATCTCAGCTCAAAACATGTGATCCAATACAATTCATAGAAAATCCTCAAGATGTTGGTGAAAAATAATCATAATTATTAAGAGAATAAGTTCGGAACGGTAAAGTTTTGCGCTTCCATTAATGAAACTTTCCTGTTTTAACCGATATGTAACTTGAAGTTCTGCTGAAGATGTAGGAAGAGTATGGGGATACTCCACATAGCAAGTGCGAGATATGTAAAAAGAAACTTAAAAAAAATTGTACCCGGAAAAAAATTACGTTTGTAATTTTCGAAGTAGGTACCTTACTTTGATCTAAGAGTTTGACATGATTTTTGTAAATGTGGACATTACGTTAACAACTAATTTAAACGAGATATAGTTACGGTCGTATCTATTGAATAATCTGTGGCAATAGTATCAACTAGTTCGGACAGCCAATTTATTTATTATTTATTTATTTTATTTATTTATTTATTTGTAAGACAACAACAAAATACAATTCCCCGCCATATTTTCGTATTGTTGGCTAAAAATCAGCTTTCATATTTTATTATATTATTGGTCATGCTTTGTTGTTAATGTCATTAATAAATATGAATTAAGATGTAATTTAAAAGTAAAATTTTTTGTTGAAGGTACATTTTGTACCAACGAACGGTACATAGCCATGTTATAATACATGTGGCTTGGTGCTAACCCAGCCTATTGTCACACCCACAGGGAAAAAACAAAATAGGTTATACAGGTTTAAAATGGTATCGATATCTTTTGCTTACCACATAATATCCTACATCAATTCAGCAGACATGTTACTGTTAATATAAAGACGAAACTTGGAGGCTTCTTATACCGCGAGTTATGATTAAAACCGTTTTTAAGGTCCTGCCCGAAAGCGATAAGTTTGGAGGCCTTATTACAAGGAATTAAGGGTTATTTTGTAAAGGGTTGGAAACTTTTACATTTTGATGTGAGGAAATTTGTAAAGGAAACATTCCATAACAATAATTGCTTGGTAGGTACATTATTAAGAAACTTTTGGAAACTCAAATTGATAACTAAATAATTTATTGGATTTTTTTGTTTGAACTTTGGAGTTCATAAATAGCCGCAAAATATGAAATAAGTACCTACATAAAATAACAAAAACAATTTAGAACAAAATTTTAAGGTAAAAAATATTATACTTACTACATTTCATAAAAACTTCCATCGTCGATATTCGAGTTTTTATAAAAAGTCGAAAATAACATTTTTTTTCCTGTACTTATCTGCGATTTAAGGGTTGTTTGTCGGTTCCAGCATCACGCAAAAACTTCTGAACCGAAACTTTTTGTGTTTGAAAGGTTATAAATGTTATAATCAGACTTAAAATCTAAAGCAGATTATCTTGCTACGATGATTGAAGCCAGTGCGGAAAAAAGTCGCAAACAAAATCTAGAGTTACCTAATTGTGACAATTTTAACAACAAGAGCTCTCCCAGATCAATCGCATTGCAATAAATTAACTGAATGCGAAACAGTTTGTATTGTTTTAGTGATTTTAGTCGAAAAGCCTATTAATTAGTAGAACAACTATTTGTAACTAATGTCTGTTTGTTTGTGAATAACAGCACCTGAGGCCACGACTTGTTTGACGACAAAACTACACCCTCTAAAATATGACTATCTGATTTCATAGCATAACATAGCATATGCTTACGACTATATTCCCCGAGGGGGTAGTCAGAGATATTCTGAAACCTCAGAACATCCACGTTTCACCAGTAGTACCGAAACTCTGTCCAGTGTGACGGGGGGTAAGCCCGTCGCCACTTATAATGGACAGATCTAATTTCATACGTACATATAATATAATTTTACGGCAATAACCCCCTTTGGGGTGGCCAGAAGCTTTGCTACAAGTTTTCGAAGCTCGATTCCTGAATAAATTATATTAATTAATACAATAATTAGAAAAACATTAAATAAGCTCTAATAAAGCATTTAATAATCAACATCTTTCTGTGTTATTAAGTTATTGTCTGAGCAATAAGTAATTTCCTTCCAGTCCTTAAAAATATGCTACAAATGTAGATTGTAAAATTATTTTCACAATCCAGCGACATACGATGAAGATACATAATAAAATTGTGAACATTTCTTACAACTCGACGAACTAAATTGAGGAAAGTAGAAATTTTTCCTCTCGCCTCAGGAAAGCATTAAAAATTTATTACTTCTCAGAGACGCTTTCGTTCCTAGATTCGACACTGGCTTTCGTGGTAAACTAGCATTTATCAGCTTGCAGGCAACCCGTAAAAAGCTTTAAGAAACTGTTGCTGCTAATTTGTTATACGTTATACAGATAGTACCTAATTTAGTTTGGTTTTATTTCCGACCACTGAATCGTCAAACAGGCTAAACAGGGAATGTTATTTCTTTTAAGAGAATATTATTCCGAGAGCGAAAATGCGCGCTGCATACAAACGTACTATGGTGATATTTTCAATACTAACCAATTAAAGTCAATGAAATTTTGCAGGAACGATCTAGAAACAAATCTCTATGCTTCTATAGAGTCAGATTTTCGTTAAAATATACAGTTTCAATGCTAGGATTAATTTAAGATTTGTATGGAAATCTTTGAGGCACTATAACTTGAAAACTATACATTTTAACGAAAATCTGACTCCATACAAGCATAGAAATTTGTTTCTAGATTGTTTCTGCAAAATTCATTGACTTTAATTGGTTTGTATTGAAAATATCACCATAGTACGTTTGTATGGAGCGCGCTCCGAATAATATACCCTTAATGCCGAAATAACTGGCTAAGTGCGAGTCGGACTACTCGCGCACCGATGGTTCCGTACACAATATAAATTAAATTTAAAAAAATAAATTGTTCTTTCCAGAATCCTTAGCATGAGACAGACTCAAAATTGATAATTTTTTTTTATTTTAGACTCTAAAATTTAGAGTTTTAACTTATAATCAATTACTTATATTCGCACCAACTTTTTTTTTATCTAGTTGCTAGTATGGGTACCCTTCTTAATTTTTCGCTTTATTTTTTGCATTTGTCTTCAAATCCAATACATTCTGGGAAAATTCCAATCTGTTACCTATTGCTTGTATTCTGAAGCAAGGACGGACGGCCAACGTCGGCTTAGAGTCCGGTTTTTAACCTTTTAGTACGGAACCCTAAAAAAGGGATAAGGTACGAGGGACCTTGTATGATTAGGACAGAGTGTTATCTACACATTTAAAAAAATGTAAGATACAATTTTTACATTCACATTCACGCACAAAAATGTGCAAAAACTCACGATCCATGTTACAATTTTTAGTAGTTTAGAGAATTATTTAAGTATATTAAACGATAATTTCTTCTATTCATCATCATCATCATCTCAGCTGATGGACGTCCACTGCTGGACATAGGCCGCCCAAGGATTGTCATAACGACCGGTCCTGCGCTGCCCTCATCCAACGGGTTCCCGCCGCCTCCTTCACCGGGTCGTCAGTCCACCTTGTGGGGGGCCTACTCACGCTGGTCTTTCTTCTATTATCACTAGTGTAATAAACAAAGATGTATAAGCTAGGGGGTCATCCCTCCACCCGGCCCTGACCAGCCAATAGACTGGCAACTTGTTTATTCTTATCTGAAAGCCTTATTTATGAACAACACTCACGCAATGTTTCTAATTAACCCTCTGCGGGCAATCGACTCTGATAGTTGTAATATTTCTTATGTACTTTGCTCATTTATTTCCCATTTATCTATTGTTATTTGAGGCTTTTTTGTTTGGGATAAAGGGTACGGACAATAGGGCTGCCATCGGTTCTGATTTGTAGTAAGTTTATGGCAAGCCCTAAATCTCACCACACACCAACCCACCAATGTTTATTGCGCCTATGCTTATACAGGGTGATAATTTAAATGCGGTGCTCAGACCACCAAACCGAACAACTTTCACTATAGAGCCAACCTTGAAATCGCGACAAACATTATGGTCGATTAGCGATTGTCGTTTTCTATAAGACAGTTTTTTTTTTTTGCAATATCGATTTTGGCACCATATCGAAAGTTGATAAGTTTACGGGGAAATATGTAACGCATTTCATTGTACACCTGTAAAGCTTTTTCCCACGTATCGGTCTCAGCAGGTGCGTGTAATTTCTCTATGGTCTCAGCGACGCTTTGTCTTTGCGTACTAAAAGATTTTTTAATGAAAAATCACAACCACACACTTCTCCCACATGGGAAGGGATGTGATAATCTACCCAAAGCTGGTAACCACACGGTCTACACGCCCTTATGTAATGTATGAAACCTCTGAAAATGTTTTCAGAGATAGGCCGTGGCTTTAGGCGTATTATATGCTGTACTAGGCCGTTGAACCCTACTAATATAATAAATGTGAATATTTGTTATTCAATCATCTATTATAAATGGCTTAACGGATTTGGATGTTTGGCACATAGATTAGTTGTGTTATGGATTAACATAATATAGGGTGTTACAAAATACTCTAGTCATATTTAAAGCGATGGTTTAAACTATCTAACTGAACAACTTTCACTATAGAATCAAGGTCGGAAAAAAGTCTGCTGTCCTCTACATTTGAGTTGAATAGGAACTGTTTGTAAGAAACAGCAGATTTTTTTCATGATTTCGATGTTGCCTTCATAGTCTTCTTCTTATCATGTGGGCAAGCTCTGGTGTCACAGTTTTTTCAGACCGCCTTAAGGCCTCTGACGTAGTAACGACTACTACCAGAGATAGTAGCCGGGACCAACGGTTTAACGTGCCATCCGAAGTACGGAATCATCTTTATTTTCTGACAATCACGTGGATTCAGCCTTCAAAGTCCTAACCAACGAAGAGCCCATGCTCTTAACTATTAGACCACGGAGGCAGTCAGGCCTTCATAGTGAAAGTTGAAGATTGAACCACCCCTTTAAGTATTACTACGGTATATCGTAGAAAATTTTTAAATTCGACGTAGCCATATTAAGAAAATAATTATTCGTACAAAACACAAAAAATTCGACATTATTATGATAATAACTAGTCTAAACTACTAGTCCAAACGCTAATAAAAACTAAAGCGGTAGCAAAATGCGACAAATAAATGAAAAGAAAAACAGGAATAAAGCATGTATCCGAGTCCGAAGCGGACAGCAGTCTGCAAAGAGAAGCAATATTAATGAGCCAATATCACGGGCAGACAGCTCGCTACCAAAGTCGTTTGTGCATTTATACTTAAGGCCAAGCTGATATCCTTACGCAAAAGTCTACAAGTGTAACACTTAAATATATTAAAATAAATAATTTAATCTATTTTTCACCTCACAAGCTCGGAAAGATTCTGTTTATCATTCGAAATCTGAGTGCAAAAGTGCATTTTATCCGCTAGCGTGCAAAGAGTTTTTAAAATTCGAATCCATTCGAGTCCAGATAAAAAGATAGTAAAACCATACGTGCGAGAAAGACAAGAAGATTATGTTGCTAACATAACGAACTATGCATATATTCGTGCATATTATTGTCTTCTCTTTTTCGCGTATAAGTTTGTCCTTCACTAGGTATAATTTATTAGAGTGTCAACAAAGAGATTATAACTAAATATAATCCCTTTGAGTAGCAAGCAATATCTCTTGTCTTCTCTTTTTCACGTATAGATTTGTCCTTATTTGCATTTGCATATAATTATTTTTCCAGTGTGGGATAAAAACATCATTTAAAATAATACTTATTTAAAATGCATTTTAATAATTAATTCATCTTGTTTACCTATGAGAAGTTATTCCTTTACATTTCCTTACATTTCCTGAATTATTTGCGCAGCGTCTCAGTACACATTACACACCAGGACATTTTTTATGCTGATCAATTGGTTTTCAATCAAACTGCTACACGTGACCGCAGTGAGACAGTGACTAAATGCAAGAGTAATATAGCCGCAATAGAATGGGACAACGTCATAAAGCGCGATGTTCGCTCTATACATCTAAACTCAGTGCTTGCACCTAACATTTTCCTCGCTGTTGTGAGGTGAAAAGTTGTGTGTTTCGCTCGGCTGCAAAATTATTACGCGTCTCGTACCTTTGAAACCTTCGCTACGCTCCGGATTCTATATTTGAACCACTCGCTTCGCTCGTGGTTCAATCCTAGAATCCTTCGCTTGCTCAGGTTTCAATATAAGTACTCGCGGCAAAAAACAACTTTGCAGCCTAACATAACAAATAACTATTTTTATTTCATTTCTTGTTTTATTTATACTTAAGTATTTTTTTTTCTTGCTTATGGGAGCATTTAAAAAATTCAAAATGTACTAGGAGAGCAGACGTGTACAAGAGGTCGAACTTCCATGAGGTCGGAACCTAATGACCTCTTGTACACTTTTGCGCTCCTGGTACATCTCAATGCTCAAACGTTACCTACAAGCAGGTGCACATGATGGTCACATCACTACTAGCTAGCTTTCAAAAATATCACTTGTGGACTTTTGCGGCCTGCGTGTCTTTTCAAGCACACGAAGATTTTAAAATCCCGTTGGACCTACTAGGGGGACTAAGCGGTAGGGCCAACAGTCCGTAAGGGCTGATATTCACATCTTAAGTGATGACTGATGAAGGTTGAGGAAAGGATGTGACACCTGGGAACTTTATGAAAAGAACTACAATAGTTATTTGTTATGCTAGGCTGCAAAGTTGTTTTTTGCCGCGAGTACTTATATTGAAACCTGAGCAAGCGAAGGATTCTAGGATTGAACCACGAGCGAAGCGAGTGGTTCAAATATAGAATCCGGAGCGTAGCGAAGGTTTCAAAGGTACGAGACGCGTAATAATTTTGCAGCCGAGCGAAACACACAACTTTTCACCTCACAACAGCGAGGAAAATGTTAGGTGCAAGCACTGAGTTTAGATGTATAGAGCGAACATCGCGCTTTATGACGTTGTCCCATTCTATTGCGGCTATATTACTCTTGCATTTAGTCACTGTCTCACTGCGGTCACGTGTAGCAGTTTGATTGAAAACCAATTGATCAGCATAAAAAATGTCCTGGTGTGTAATGTGTACTGAGACGCTGCGCAAATAATTCAGGAAATGTAAGGAAATGTAAAGGAATAACTTCTCATAGGTAAACAAGATGAATTAATTATTAAAATGCATTTTAAATAAGTATTATTTTAAATGATGTTTTTATCCCACACTGGAAAAATAATTATATGCAAATGCAAATAAGGACAAATCTATACGTGAAAAAGAGAAGACAAGAGATATTGCTTGCTACTCAAAGGGATTATATTTAGTTATAATCTCTTTGTTGACACTCTAATAAATTATACCTAGTGAAGGACAAACTTATACGCGAAAAAGAGAAGACAATAATATGCACGAATATATGCATAGTTCGTTATGTTAGCAACATAATCTTCTTGTCTTTCTCGCACGTATGGTTTTACTATCTTTTTATCTGGACTCGAATGGATTCGAATTTTAAAAACTCTTTGCACGCTAGCGGATAAAATGCACTTTTGCACTCAGATTTCGAATGATAAACAGAATCTTTCCGAGCTTGTGAGGTGAAAAAACTATTCTTTGTTGAATTTATGACATAAAGTTTTTATGTTGGCCTTCATCAACCACTCCGAAAAGATTTTGGTGAGATGTTATAAAATATGTATGTTTTGTGTGGTGTATGTACTTCGCCTACTGGAGCTACTCGGTAAAGTCAAAAAAATAGCGTAAGTATTGGAATATTTTATGCAGGGGAAAACTTAATATTAACTAAAAGTACTAACTATTAGTATATAGAACTATGTACGAAACCTATTATGTGCTTTATGTTAACATCAAACTGAACAACTTGCTCTTTGCTTAAAATCGCAAAGAAAAACAGATTTTTCCATATTTTAGCAGACTTAACAAGAAAATTTGTTGTTATAAGTAGATTTTAGTTAAATCTACCTCTAGTAAAGTGTGCCATGTTCGAGTCCTGTGTCCAGCAGTGAACTGGCAGTCAGGGTTGCTACACGTTTGTATGAAAAAAGCTGAACCGAATGTTCCGATCCGACCATGTGTGTAGCAACCCTAAGTGGGTTGATTATAATAAGTGCTTTATGTTATAGGTAACCATAACTTTAACTGCACTTCCAGTAATAAATTATTTTAATGATATTTCACTAGGTACTAGTATTTTACTCGAGTCAAATCAAGCCATGAGCCAAAGCGAGTATTTTTACCTAGTCAAAGTATAATAAATTCATGAAGCTAGAATAAAATATAAAAAGGATTTGTTAGATAATTTTACACGGTGACAAACAGACCCCGACCCTTAACTGACAACACTATAAATCTACCTGCACCGTACACCGAACTCAGGCATAAATTGAATACGAAAATGCAGTGAAAATAAAAAGGAAGTTGGTAGTGACTTTATGCAGCGCGTTTCTCATATTCTCTTTAAAACGTGATACTCTTGTTACAATAGTAGCCGTTTTCGCTCTTGTCTTTTTCTTACGAGTAGTATACTTAGTTAACTATACGTGACGATACCTAGGAAGAGTGTTGCTGAAAAGTGTGGTCATATTTGAAGGGGTGCATCAGAGCATCAAACAGAACAAAATTCACTATGGAGCCAACATCGAAATGGTTAATAAAAACCATATGCTCACGACTATATTCCCCGAGGGGGTAGTCAGAGATATTCTAAAACCTCAGACATCCACGTTTCACCAGAAGTACCGAAACTCTGTCCAGTGTGACGGGGGGTGAGCCCGTCGCCACTTATAATGGACAGTGTGTACAATACACGCCTCGAAATGGAAGCATGCAGATTTCCTCACGATGTTTTCCTTCACCGAAAAGCCAGTGGTGTAAAAACTGTTCGTTTGTATGAAAAGTCTAAACATTTGTTTGCGAATTTCCAATATGTTTCCTAGGGATAGATATTCAGTATCAAGGGTACAATAACCCCTTAAAGTAGTGCAACTGTTTACCCTAACATCCTGTATACCTAATTGGCACAAATGTTTTGAATACTCACTTCATTCCAGAAGATATTCCGATTCCTGTTTAGCTTTCTGGCCAATCCTGTTTGGCAAATTATATTAAATCCACGCGGACGAAGTCACGAGCAAGATATTTAGAATATATCTTATTAATTCTTTTCATCTTTACATTATTCAATCTTATTCAACTATCCTAGAACCATTCCAGTTAGTATAAGTACTTAGCTAGATAGCTAGTGAATAGACAAAGGAAGTAGGGTAGGGGGATAAATTGCGCACGTTTCATGATGCCTGCCCGTGACAGAGAGACACCTCGTGATGTTAACCGCGAGCGTGTGCGGTGAGTGTCTTCGTTACCCTACTACCTACCTCTGAAATACTGTGAGCTTTCACGCGAGGTGGTACGGTTGAAATTAGATTTTACTTGAGACAGTCAGTTGGCCAGACTGTTGATTTTGACTAAATGACACAAATAATGATTATTCTTTACTTTAGACACAGATTATTTAAAAGTTGCGCTACTAATCCAATATAGCAAGTCAGAGTATTTTATAAAATGACAAGCTTTTACCCGCGACCTCGTCCGCACGAATTATAAACCAGATTTGAAGTCAAATTATAAGTTTTCAATCAGAAAAAGTTTCATCAAAATAGGTTCAGTAGTTTTTGCGTGACGCTCGAACAAACAAACACACAGAATAACAGACGGACAGAAAATAAAAAAATAGGTGATTTGGAGTCAGGGACGCCTAAAAACTATAATATCGTAATCTTTTTCTTGTAAATATCTTCAATGTACAGACACACTTCTTTTACAGTTTTAAAATAGTTTAGATTAAAAGACAGCACCTAATAATAATCTATGGAATGGAAGGAGCTATATTTACATCTATATACCTAGGTATGTATTTTATATCGTTGTCTAGTCAATCTGGGATAGATTATAGTACCTTTGGGACTAGATAATAATGGCAAAGATTTAGGCCCATCACATACATGCGGAATTTCGATTCGGAATTCCGAATGCAAACCGGTTTTCGTATGGAGGTTCCCCTCCAGATTTGCGAAGGGGATTTCAATCCTATACGAAAAACCGGTTTGCATTCGGAATTCCGCATCGCGATTCCGCATGTATGTGATGGGCCTTATTTCATATCAAAGTAGAAAAGAGAAATGAGTTAAGACTAACCTCGAACACGACTTTTCATCGACTTACACTGAAATATGTGTAATAAATCAATTATTTTAATTTTGGTTCGCAGAAAACTATTGCTAATAATAATAACACAACTTTATTATAAAACATTAAAGTTGGAGCGCCTCATTCAACACTGAAGCATGATTAATCTATAGCTTCTAAAAACTCTGCGAACCACTCCACTGCCGTCACTCTTTGACAACACAATTTATGTCTCTACTTAAGAATCCAAACTTTAATGCAGCTCAGACATTATTTTGAGTTTGGCACTTAAAGCACTTACAGCACTAGCGCCACTTCGAATTTTAATCATCTTTTTTCTATTCTAGTTTAAAAGTTAAAGCCATTTTACAAGGTTGGAAACATATCACCTCGATCTTACCACACCTCGGATTGAAACGTGCAAGTTAAATAACAAATGACACGAATGCACGACATGCTTACATGAGCCAACAATTGTACTTTTTCAAATAAAAACCGATACCGATATATAGGTACTTTTGCAACGTTTGTTGCCCATAGTTAGTAGGAGTATGGATCTTGTAGTCGGATGCGACGGCGGCAATATGGCGGAAAATCTATGATTTGTCAACACGATTACCTCATTGTAGCTTGGTAATGAGATACCCCCTTTACCTCGCGTACCCCGCATGTTTGATATGTCCCAATAGTTTCATACCTATCTGTATTTCTAAAATATAAGTAGATAGATCTTTGATTAAATTAAAAGCGGAAGATAGGTGACGTTCTTGCATTACGTACTCGAAAAATGGACCTGCTTTTCATGTATTATACGAGGGAAAAGTAATGCCGTGTAATTTTTTTTTCTCTTTTTGACTGATTTGTACAACGAGTACGAGTACGAAGCACACGAAGGCATTGTGGTATACCTTTATTCCGCCTAAAATAAAAAAAAGTTTCTCAATCACGCAATGCCGCTCGTATTGCGACTAAGTAAATTAGGCGACGGGGGCTCAATTTATGCGGTCCATGCACTATAGGCTAGTCAACTATCTTCTTATTTTTATTTAATCACAGAGATAGATACATAAACTTTGTTTAAACCTCAAATATAAAAAAAATTATATATAACCGCATTTATATAAATATATAAATATATAACCTCAAATATTTGTATGACGAATATGAATATTTGTACCCTAGTCATGGATGTTGGTATCTATATATGTATTCTATATCGTTGTCTAGTCATCATAATACAAGTCCAGGCTCGATTCTGGATGTGACTAGGTAATTTGTGTGACAATGTCAAAGATATTTATTTAACCTCATAGTTTCCAACAAACTGTGACAGAAACCTAGTTAACAATCCAGCGATATAACAAGGCAGTAACAAAACGTCTCTCTACCTAAACAGTGCTGTTTTTGTAATATTTACTGTTCGTTAGCACTCATTGTCCTGTCTCTCGCTCGTCTGACACGCTGCACCTTACGTAATTACAATAGGGTAGGAATTTGAGTAAACATTCCGTGTTACGTTGCATGTTTTCTTGACATGAGATTTAGTGTTGTCTGGAATTGTTAGTAAATGTTTATTTTTGAATAATTATGTTTGGATAAGAATTTTGAAAGTGTTTCTTCATTTAAATTATTTAGGTACAATGTATGATTACGCACAACTAATAATGCCCCAAGGGAATATTTTGTACTATCACATATAGTACAACATTGAACTATTATTTACTATGGTACTAGCTACGAGCATATACCCCTATAGAGACGTAATAGTGAGGGCGCTTGTCTAAGAAAAAAATTGTAAACCTTTAGAAATCATGACTATGGCTTGAAACTTGGTACAGTTGCTCAGGGGGTCATAAAAGACCGATCAAGATCGGTACCCCACGGGAGCCCCCCCTCTGGGGCGGGAGGGGGGGGATCAAAGGGACGCTCCGACCGGACAAACTCAAACAGTTGCAAACGATAGAATATAGCTATCAGGTTAAGTTTGGTATCATTTTCGTATAAATTAAGGACGAGGAATTCATTTCTGGCATTTTTATTTCATTTTGTGCAAGTGGTTTCCGAATGAAACATAGAAACGTCAAAAATTTAACCTGGAAAAATACGTTTAAACAGCTATAACTTTACAACCTATAAACAAATTAATATTTTAGAAAGACTTAAATATAGCATATTTTATGTAGATTCAGAAAAATATACCTTTTATACAGATAATCTTACAAAATTACGAAGAAAAATTATCTTGAACGTTGCGCCGCGTAGTGAAATGAAATTGCGCTACCAGCTCTTGCAGCAGAATCCAGACAATTTTCTTAAAAATTCGTATTCGATGCATGAGAATGAAGTGACCAAAAGAGATTTCTTGGTTAACTTGTCTAATTAGGCAAGTATTTCAATGTCTAAAAGGCTATCGCGAGAAAAAAAATACAATTTATAGTTTTTTCGCAATCAATGTATTTCAAAATTAGAAATATAGAAAGAAACATTTATTGTTATCTATTTATACGCACTTTCCTTCACATAATCGTTCGCTCCTCATCCAACCTAAAATGCATCGTAGCTCTGTGCATTTTAGGTTTGTTTTCTTACTTTTACATCTCTGCTGAAAGCCTGCCTTGCATCTACAGCGAGTAGCACATTCTGCGTTTTGAACGTTTTACGTATTGAACATTCTGCGTGTAGAACCTTCTGCCACTGCTGGCTTGTTAGTTCAGTAGGGAGACCATTCGTTTCTATTTTTCCGCCAGCCCCAAGACGCTGGATTGGGAAGGTGATAAAAGGGCTTTAGCACGTGGCCCCAAATATGGAGTCCCTGATATGGAATATGGAGTAGGTGGTATGTTCTCTAATTGACGATCTTTTTTGGTGAATATAGGTGTTTCCTACATTCATTGACTGTTGTACATTGACTTGACCTGTATAAGAAAGAAGCAATGTTGAATCTGATTAACAAAGTAAGAGGATTATGTAGGCAAAGAAAATAGTAGGAATAGATAAGTATAGGTATGTACGTACCTGTCATACATAGTAACGACATAGCTTTGTATGAAAGGATCAGCTTCCTCAATTTTCCCTTCCATAGGGAACTTGAATCCAGTGGTCATCATCATCTTATTTAAGAGCTCTTGTCGGTGGAGTATTCGCCAATCCGGTCACTTTTACGAGTGTCTTCAGTTTTTGATACGACACGACATCAACCTTTTCTTTCACTTGGCTAGATAACTCTGTCTGGGTCCTCTTTTCCCCTCTGTCTTACCTTCCAGTATGGTTTTAAAGAAATTGTCGTTTCGTACCATTCTTCCTTTTTTCCTATTCAAACCCAGTGGTAGACTAGTAAAAGAAACTAGAAATTTAGATAAACAACGGTTTAGCTATCGTTTTTTCTATAACTGTATCTGTGGATCTGCCATTGACGTCTTATAAGGATATGCACTCAAAGTCTCAAATGCTGTCTTCTTTCCTCTTCCATTAAAGCAGGAAACCGTGTCGCATCCCGTGAAGGCGTGGAAACAGCGAAGGTCCTGCCCCTTTTCCACGCCTTCATGGGATGCGACACAGTTTCCTGCTTTAATGGAAGAGGAAAGAAGACAGCATTTGAGGTTTAGAGTCCGTATACACACTCCACAGGCATAGTTATAGAAAAAACGGTAGCTAAACCATTGTTCATCTAAATTTGTAGTTTCTTTTACTGGTCACGCATTTCAATCCGATAGTGGCATCTTGCGGTGGATTTTTCTTTATAAGTACAAGCATAAAACGCGTGTATATAAAAACATTATAACGACTTGGTTAAAATCGTTAATAACCGGCTTCAATCAATCATACTTCCGGCTTCGTGTATTTCCACAGGCCACCACTGGGTTCAAGTTGCTAATGGAAGGGAAAATTGAGGAACCTGGTCCTTTCATACAAAGATAATGTCGTTACTATGCATGTCAGGTACGTACCTACTTATCTATTCCTACTATCACCACCTTATGTAACCACATGAAGCAATAAACTATTATGACTATGACTATGACTATGACTATGACTATGACTACTATTTTCATTGCCTATAAATCCTCTTACTTTGCTAATCAGATTCGACATTGCTTCTTTCTTTTACAGGTCAAGTTAATGTACCTACAACAGTCAATGAATATAAGAAACACCTATATTCACCAAAAAAGATCTGCGTCTTGGGGCTGGCGGAAAAATGGAAACGAATGGTCTCCCATACTGGGCTAACAAGCCAGCAGTGGCAGAAGCGTGTAGGGACTAACTCGCTGCAGATGCAAGGCAGGCTTTCAGCAGATATGTAAATATAAGAAAACAAGCACAGAGCTACGATTATGTGAAGGAAAGTGCGTATAAATAGATAACAATGAATGTTTCTTTCTATATTTCTAATTTTGAGTTACCTACATTGATTGCGAAAAAACTATAAGTTGTATTTTTTCTCGCTGATAGCCTTTTCGACATTGAAATACTTACCTAATTAGAGAAGTTAACCAAGAAATTTCTTTTGGTCACTTCATTCTCATGCATCGAATACGAATTTTCAAGAAAAAAGAAAACGTCTGGATTCTGCTGCAAGAGCCGGTAGCGCAATTTCACTAACTACGCGGCGCAACGTTCAAGATAATTTTTCTTCGTAATTTTGTAAGATTATCTTTATAAAAGGTATATTTTTCTGAATCTACATAAAATATGCTATATTTAAGTAATTCTAAAATATTAATTTGTTTATAGGTTGTAAAGTTATATCTGTTTAAACGTATTTTTCCAGGTTAAATTTTTGACGTTTCTATGTTTCATTCGGGAACCACTTGCACAAAATGAAATAAAAATGCCAGAAATGAATTCCTCGTCCTTAATTTATACGAAAATGATACCAAACTTAACCTGATAGCTATATTCTATCGTTTGCAACTGTTTGAGTTTGTCCGGTCGGAGCGTCCCTTTGATCCCCCCCCTCCCGCCCCAGAGGGGGGGCTCCCGTGGGGTACCGATCTTGATCGGTCTTTTATGACTCCCTGAGCAACTGTACCAAGTTTCAAGCCATAGTCATGATTTCTAAAGGTTTAGTGGCTAAACGCCCTAGCTATAATATAAGGCGACCCAACTCTGTCAACTCGTCAGTGACTTTTCACTGAAATATTTCGCAACGCCTTTGTTTTCCGCCATTGTTTCGAATAGACTTCGTAGTACTTCGGAGCATTTCCAACCCCCCCGCACCTCAGCTAGTTGACAGAATTGTTTTCTTTTAAATTCGCATGTATTACGTCTCTATAGGGGTATATGCTCGTAGGGTACTAGAAATAACTGTACAAGTCACAATGCTGTCCCAGTCTTAGTGGCGACAACGCCACACTTCCTTAGTAATTAACACTCTATCGCTATCTCTTTCACCCACCTGCACTCTTCGACTCTTCGTACCCTCATGTGGCGCACGATGTTTGTTTGTCGTGTCATTTCCTCTTCAGTAGTATTAAAGTGATGCAAACGGACAAAAATCCCAAAAATATTAATGTTTTTTATGACAGCATAGCATAGCATATACTCACGACTATATTCCCCGAGGTAGGGTCCTAGAGATATACTAAAAACTCAGAACATCCACGTTTCACTAGTAGTACCGAAACTCTGTTCAGTGTGATGGGGAGTGAGCCCGTCGCCACTAGTAATGGACAGTGGTTACAATACATGCCTCGAAATTGAAGCATGCAGGCTTTTATGACAGCTAAACAAAGTTAAGTTAAGTTGTAGCCTGTAGGATCCCACTGCACGGCAAAGGCTTCCTCTCACTAATAAGGGCAAAAGGGCCATACTCCACCACGCGAGCCCAGTGCGGATTGGTGGAGGCAAGTTTGTGGTCAACTTGCTGTCAGAGAATTTTCAAGTTTATGACTGCATAGGCTTTAATTCAAATGCACTCAATTCTTACAAAATTAACGAATTCGATGTTAAAAATGTACGTTACCATAATCGAGAAAGTACAATCGTGCTACAGAAGTTAGTTTCTCGTAGTTTCTATTCAAATTTTTTACATAACTACAAGCTTTCTTCGCCACGACATCCTATGAAATAAACGTACATTTAGTACAATATTGTTATGCGTGTCGCTATAAGGAAATAGGAACAAAAACCACCCCTCCTGCGGTATTATTGTGACCGTCTAGTTGTCTGCCACAGCTACGTTATATCTACACATACTTATAAAACAGTTCCGTGACTGACTGATAATATACAGGCTAAACTGCCGAAGATAGAAACATGAAATGATTCATATTTAACAGAGGATTCAGAAAAGGGTACACAGATAAAGGATTTTTTGAAGATCAACTCCTAAAGAGATGAATTTTTGAAACCCGCATGGATTTTGGAGATCTCAACACCCCTTGTGTTGAAGTTTTCCAACACCACGCGGACATGTCACGGGATAAAGCCAGTTTTATTTATGTACCTGTATTATATAATATGTTTGTAATGCAGATCATTATGGATGTATTTATGTTTTCTTAACGGTGTGACCTTAATTTTACCTCTCATCATCAGCCTATATACGTCCCATTGCAGGGCACAGGCCTACCCTCTAGGAGGGTGTTAGGGCGTTAGTCTACCACGCGTGCCCAATGCGGATTGGTAGACTTCACATATGCAACAGAATTTCTTTTTCTGCATATGCAGGTTTCCTCACGATGTTTTCCTTCACCGTTTGAGAGCAGTCGGTAATACGTACATAAGTTAGAAAAACTCATTGGTACGTGGCATGTTGTCCGTGCGGATTCGAACCCGGACCTCATGATTGAGAGTCCATACCTCTCCGCAATGCGCCACCGAGCTCTATTATATTTTTTTATATAATTTTACCTCTACCTATATGCAAACCTATATTTATTAACTCAAACCGTCCGTATCCCTTTCTAGATAGACAAAAACTTAGCTAAGAACCAATTATATTTTATTTAAGGTTGTCCTGTAAACCTGTCAGAACAAAAAAAAATCAGCTGTTCGATAGTAAACTTCAATGCCTACGGACTCAAACGTATGGAACAGCAGTTTTTTTTTTGTTCTGACAGTTTTACTACCATAGTAAAAGTTGTTCAGTTTGATGGGTACAGTATGTGGCTTAAAGGTTGATGAAACTTTTCTTTGCACCATGAGTAAAGGGTTTGGTTTCAGACCAATAGCTTCTGAAACCTGGTCAGATCTAACCTATGGACCTAAAGCACGGAATTCATGAACCATAATAATGCCTTATGGAGGGTAGTTCCCTGATGTCTGCAGATATCATATACAGGGTGTAACAAAACACCCTAGTAATACTTAAGGGGGTGCTTCAGACTATCAAACTGAAAAACGTTCACTATGGAGCCAACATCGAGAGAAAAAAATCAACTGTTTCATACAAAACTGCAGAACCAACTTGACTCAAATGGGACAGCAGATTTAAGGCCTCCGCACATTACAGCGATATTATCGAGCAATTTTATCGAGCGATATTATCGACAGCGATATCGCGACACTCTATACACTGCAGCGATTCTGCGATTTGCGTCACGCATGCACCCTTCCCCTTTTGAGCGAAGTACCTAAAATGCACCATGCCTATGAAGCAAAATGCCTAAAGTCAATGTCTAAAAGCACAGGATGCCTATGAAGTTTTAATGCCTATAAAGTTTTAATGTCTACCTTCACTGAATGTAGTCGAAAGAGATTGCGTCAGGTTGCGATAATATCACGGCAGTGTGTGGGATCGAACGCGTCCCTATACAAAATGTACTGAGAACAATTATCGCAAAATCGCAGCGACAATATCGCTCGATAATATCGCTGCAAGGTGCGGAAGCCTTTATTTTCGCGATTTCGATGATGGCTCCGTAGTGAAAGTTGTTCAGTTTTATGGTTTAAAGAATAATTATTACTAGGGTGTTTTGTTGCACTCTGTATAATTCTTTTTTAAAGTCACCGAAGTTGCGGACAAAAGGTAGTAAAAAATAAGAGCACAATAAATTGCGATCGTAATCGTTATTCGTTACCAAATAAACTTTTTAGTACGAAAATTGTTGAAGTTTCTTTCTTCATACAAAATCTTAGACAAAAGAAATAATGTAAGTGTTGCAACTCTGTAGTCGATGCACCCATTCCAATGTCCCGAGCTAAACTTAGATTTTAACATAAAATGTATCTAGAGAAACTATTTGAGCATCGCGCGATCGTGTCATCCGCATGGACAACCGCTAGCTTCTAAACCATTTATGTTCCATTCTACATACACAAGCCCCCTACCAGCACCCTTATTCCAACGTGAGAAGAATCAAAAACCCCTGACTTTTAAGACTTCGTACGTGGAACGAAACACTTTATGTTCAGTTCAACGAAGGCACGTAGACAGGAACGGGACACAAAAGAGGGAATTTGCGCCCCCAGTGAATGTTGGCTGATGTTTGAATGAAAAAATGTATGTTGAGTTCTGTTTACAAATGTTTAGCATAATACATACATAAGAAACCTTTATCACCTCACGCGACACCCACAGGAAGAGATGGGGTGGTTCATTCTAAGCCAGAAACCACACGGCGCAAAATACTCATTATAATTAATTCTATAAAAGGTTAAATTTAATTAGTTGGCGAAACTTAAGAAACGCATTTGGTATCTGTTACTAAGTACAATTGTGGGTTAATGACCTTATGCTCGATCATATGATTCTGAGGTCAATGTCCGCCCGCGCCCCCATACTGTATGTACATAATAATTTTGCTAATCATCAATACCAATTATAAACATTGATAATGCAATCTTTTATCATTAAGAAGTGCCCTGGTTCAGTTTCGCCAACTAATAAAAAATGACCCTATACAAGGTGTTACAAAAATTCAAATAAACCTTTAAGGGGTGGTGTAGACCATCAAACTGAACAACTTTCACTATGGGACCAATATCGAAATCGAGAAATAAAAATTGATGTTCCATACTCTACCAATCGACTAGAGCTAAAATATGTATGGGATATCAAATATTTTTTTTCACGATTTCGATGTTGGTCCCATAGATAAAGTTGTTCAGTTTGATAGTCTACACCACCCCCTTAAGAGTTTTAAATATTTATTGTAACTTATGAAACACCCTGTATAGGGTCCTTCTTAATAAGCTGACACTTTTTAAGGGAATGATCTGACCATAAAACTGAACAACTTTCTCTATAGGACCAACATCGAAATCACGAAAAAAATCAGCATTCATTCGGCTCAAGTAGGTTTGCAGTTTTGTATGGAACAGCTGTTTTTTTTCGCGATTCCGATTATGGCACCATAGAGAAAGTTATTCAGTTTGACGGTCTGATAATCCACCTAAAAAAGTGTCAGAATAATTAAGAAGTACCTCCCCAATATGGAAATCAATATGTTTTATTTTTCTGGGGGAAATAAAAGCCATGCTCAAAATAATAATAAAGATCGGTCTTCGGACAAAGATCCGTATAACCACAGAGTACTATAATTACTACGTATCACCATCAGGACACTGCACAAAATTGTCAGAATCTCTACGTCATCAGTTGCAGGCTCTACAACTTTTAATTGAACCTTTGGCAGCTTCACAGTGCGATGTGAAACAAAAAGTATTGTCCATCAGACCTTACGTGCCGGTATACGGCGTGCAGGACGCCAAAGGATTCATTCCAAATTGCAGATCGCTGGCGAGTTTACCTTTTTATGAAGGCAGTGTGAAATTGTATGCTGTTAAGGGTATATTACTCAGAGCGCGCTCCATACAAACGTACTATGGTGATATTTTCAATACAAACCAATTAAAGTCAATGAAATTTTGCAGAAACAATCTAGAAACAAATTTCTATCCTTGTATGGAGTCAGATTTTTGTTAAAATGTATAGTTTTCAAGTTACAGTGCCTCAAAGATTTCAATACAAATCTTAAATTAACCCTAGCATTGAAACTGTATATTTTAACGAAAATCTGACTCTATAGAAGCATAGAAATTTGTTTCTAGATTGTTTCTGCAAAGTTTCATTGATTTTAATTGGTTCGTATTGAAAATATCACCATAGTACGTTTGTATGCAGCGCGCATTTTCGCTCTCGGAATAATATTCTCTTAAGATAAACAACTGTATGTATATTCAATTTATGCGTTCACTGGAAAAACTACCCAAGAATACTGTGTATTTTTTCGTTTCGGGAACTTGGATTAATCTTGTAGGAAAACTAAAAATAAGAGAGCCCTTCCCGGCAATTTCGGCGTTCACACACGATGACGCACTGACATGGCGTCAGATGTCAGTCCATAGGACCACACCCGGTGCGTCAATGCGTCACCGTGTGTGCTTCTACGTGCGGTTTCATACTCGGACTGACGTCTGCCGCTGCGTTATCGTACGCACTTATGAAACGAATTGCTAGCCAAATGCTCTGCGTCTTCATGAGAGTTCAATTTGTTCTGCAACTAAATAGTCTGGGCCGATGATGATAGAAGTGAGACAAACTGTTTCTTTTTAAAATAAATCCCACATTTTTTTTGCTATTGAGGAAGGATTCCCAGACATACATTTGCACAAAAGTCCTTTATTTAAATCTCCAAGCATGTCCCCACACTGACTAAATACATGGAAATTATTCTGAATATCGAACGAACGATTCGAATAAATAATCGATTGAGTCAACTGCGGGGTTCTTACTTATTCGGGTAGCATCGACTTGTAATTATACTATGTAAATATTGTGTCAGGACAAATACTGTTTTGGAGTTAGAGACGAATATTATCGAGACCATAAAGTTATTATACCTTACAGGAATAGAGGCAGAGACATGAGTTTTCAAATGAAACCGTTTTTGGATGTTTTCAGGAGACTATTCGCAGGCAAAAATTCTAATACTGTCTATAATTCTGAGTCTAACTTGAAATCGTGAATAAATTAATGTAGTAGTGACAGTATATTTCACAAAATTATATACGATTTCACTTTAGGTTCCCAATTATTCACGGTAACCAAATTGTAAAAATTTATTAGTGACTATAAAACGGTTCTATTGTCTCGCGTCACGTATCTCTTTCTATTACACAGTGGTGCCGCTAGGTACATCTCGCTCTCTCAGCTGCATGTTCCTCTATTCCAGGTATAATACCTCTATGATCGAGACAGAGTTCTATGGAACTCTAAAACATTATACTTTCAATAATAGTACCTGTATCTAATGTTATCATAACATCTATTAAAAGTTACGCGAAGTTTTAATCTAGATATCGTAATGGATTTAATATTAAAACATTTCAAAATTTTAACTGAAACATACATAATATAAAATATCTTGGACATTGTCACACATAATTATCTAGTCCCATTTAAGGTAGGTACCAGAATCTAGACTGGACTTGTATTATGATGACTAGAAAATGACATAGAATACGTCATTATTATACATAGAAACATCAATGACTCGGGTACCTACAAATATTTGTATTAATAATAAAATATTTGTCCCTTACTGGGATTAGAATCCGCGACCCTCTGCAGAGCAGGCAAGTTCACTACAGACTGGGCTATCGGGTCGTTCATTACATAAACATGTGTTGTATAGTGGTTGTATAAAAAATATTATAATAGGATTCGGTGTCAAGAAGAATCCTACAAATCGGTATTGTATTTTTTATTGTGCATAAAAGCTATCGGTTCGCGTTTGAATCGATACAAACGCCTGTTAATTGCTGGTGCAGAGATGCAGTCACGCGATTGACAAACCCTCGTTTTTATAGCTACAAAATGTCGCAGTTTGTGAAGGGCCTACTTTGACTTAACAGATGACAGTTTGAGACTACCATGTGAAAATCTCTATTTTGTTATGCCATGAGATTCTGGTACCCATAAACTTCTTAATATTACAGTATATTAAGTTTATAAAAACCTAATAATTATACCTTATGGGTAGACTTATAGGTAAAAAGCCGTGGTGGTCCAGTGGCGAGTAACTTTTCCTGCCGTGCAGGAGGCGATGGTTCGATCCCCGTCCAAGCCGACTCGTACCAATGAGTTTTTCGGAATTTATGAACGATTTGTTACACCACTGGCTTTTCGGTGAAGGAAAACATCGTGAGGAAACCTGCATGCTTTAATTTCGAGGCGTGTATTGTACCCACTGTCCATTACAAGTGGTGACGGGCTCACCCCCCGTTACACTGGACAGAGTTTCGGTACTACTGGTGAGCATGTGCTATGCCTATAGGTAAAACATAGAGATAAAAAGTACAGGTAAATTGTTACCATTTATTACATAGAAACAACTGAACACAGAAGTTTATTCATCAAAAAAACTTGAAAAAGTAAAAAAATACATTTCGGAAATACAATACCTCGCTTCAAAAGTACGGATGTAAATTTTATGCCATCGAGTTATGATTCAAATTTGCTTAACAAAGCACAAGGTAGGCTACCGCTATATTAGCCAAATTCGCGAGGTCGGTATTCTTAATATAAAAATATTCTTTTGTCTCATTCCTCGCTCTGCGTTTCATTGTGTATTCTCTGAATAAATGTTAATGTATGGAATTTCTTACAAAAAGACCTTTCTTGTTAGTTGATATAGACGGGAGACAAATTATACTTCTGTTCATAGAATTACAATAACATTAAATACAAATCACCATCATCATCCAAGGGTGTAAGAAGCTACTAATCCCTTTAGGCATCGTCAATATATCTAAATCCCACACCTTACTGGTTAGAATCACGTCGTACGTATTCGGGGAAGTTACTTGATAATTGTGTTAAAAAGCCGCCGCCGCCATTGATTTCGCCGTGGCTTGCGGGGCGACGACAGCTCTGTTGGAGTAGAGCATGCCCCGGATAGGCAGGTCGTGGGTTCGAATCCCGACTTTTTCAATCTTTAATTTAATTTGTGTTAAAAAGATTTCAATTTTGAGAAAGATTCCCCGTTTTCCTAGGTACGTGAATCATTCGTCATTTTAGCCTGTAAGACCTAAGTGAAACGTATCTGGCACATAATATTCACACTTCAAATATTTTATTGCGACACTGTTAATATAAAGGTGGTGAACATTGTTTATGTATTGTGTCTAGTATACAGGGTGTAAGGAAAAGTATCATTAACCTGTAAACCACATAGTCTACTCATCAAACTGAACAACTATGGAAGCAAACCAATCGGATCAAAAAAAAATCTGCTGTTGCATACATTTGAGTCGAGTGGGTATTGGAGTTTAGTATGGAACAGCTGACTTTTTTTTTGTTCTGATAAGTATGATCCCATAGTAAAAGTTGTTCAGTTTGAAGGGTATAGTATGTGGTTTAAAGGTTAATGAAAGTTTTCCTTACATCCTGTATAGGGTACTTCTTAATTAAATACGTTGACGGTTTTTATGGCGATGGTCAGACCATGAAACTATAAAGCTTTACCAATGGGACTCGAAATAGCGAAAAAAACTGATGTTCCATACAAAACTGTACTCGATCCAAAAGTTTTTTTTACATTTTAAATGTTGCTCCCATTGTTCGGATCCATCCCCTTTAAAACCGTCAGCATATTAAGAAGGACCCTGTATAATGTTTTTGACTTGTTATAGTAGATTACACACCGAGGGCAGGAAAGTAAACTGGATGATTATTTAAGGCGTATCAGCCGTGGACCACTCTCCTCTCACTCGCACACCATACTAATCGATGAGAAAGAGCGCGTGGCTCCGGTCAGAATTTTGCTGTTTTCTTTGAAAAATTCGATGATATTTTATTAATTTCGCAAAAGTAAAAAAACCACATCATTCTAAATTGTATTGTGAACAATATAGAAAATTTTCATTTTGTTCCGATTAAAAATGTAAGAGTAAAATGGTTACAACTGGAAAAAAAGGGGTGACTTTAGAGTCCCTTTTCTTCGGTTTTATTCATTAAAATCGATTTCTAGAAAAACCACATCACTTCTCATATCCTGTAGATGGTTCAGTTTAAATTTCAGCTCAAAAAGTGCCATAGTTAATGAATAAAATGGTTACAAAATTACCCAAAACCGGCAGGTAGCCCCTTAAATGATCAAAATGCTTGGGTCTGAGTGTCACTAATATATATTTTACTGTATAGTATCAATTATTTAATTAAATAGACTATGTATTACTGTATACATAACCTTAGCATAAGAATTTATATTGTAATAGTCATTAAGTCGTGTTATGCTGTAGAGTTTCTGGCCGCATCTTCTCTACAGCGACAACACGTTCCGACGCGGTGGTAGCTTGAAAAAGAATTGTCGTTTAATAAATGTGCTTCAGGCTCCTATATTGAATAAATGATTTTGAATTGAATTGAATTAAATAAGAAAGGTCTCAGGTCTCATGTAAACATGTGATCTGAGGCTTTCTTATTTACTGCCAGAGGTTAGTATACTATTTTTCTCCTCGACGGAGGTGGAAAGCGGCAACTTAGCGCAGTGGGACGAAAATTGACGCTTTTCCTCCGGAGGGGAGAAAAGGTATTTTTCAACCGTCAAATGATAGGTAAAACTCAATTTATACTGGAACAAAAATTACAAATCACTTTAATCAAATTCACCACAAGGAAGAGCTCTGAGTAAAAGAGATACATACATAACATAATAATTATGCATATAACATGGAAGAGGTTATACAGTATAGAGTACAATTATGCTTAAGAACAAAGAGCGATGGAGCCGAGTTGAGAACGTTGCATTGTGAAGACAGAGTCTTTACGTAACTAGACAATATATCTATATTTGGTTGTAGAGTATTATGTATAGTATAACTGTTAATGACGTAATAAATAAAATAAACAAGGAGACGACAGTGAGCGAGATTTGGGGAAAAGTGCCTGAAATATTAAAGATTTTTTCAGTGCATGCCACTGCGTGCGTGCGTGCAACCGGCATGCTTCAATTTCGAGGCATGTATTGTACCCACTGTCCATTATAAGTGGCGACGGGCTCACCCCCCGTCACACTGGACAGAGTTTCGGTACTACTGGTGAAACGTGGATGTTCTGAGGTTTCAGAATATCTCGGACTACCTCCTCGGGGAATATAGTCGTGAGCATTATGCTTATGCTATGCTTATGCGTAAAACATTAAAATTATTTTTCGTTTTGCTTGCGTAGCTTTTACCCCATCGCGGCACGGCATTATATAGCATATGCTATTCTATGCTATTTTTTCAGTGCAATAAACTTGAAATAAGGGTTATTAATTTAATTATTTTAAAATAGAAAAACTAAGCCCCACTTGCGCCAACCACGGGTAAGCAATTAACTCCGGATAAAATAGCTCTTTCAGTTGTTTTTCTATACAAAAAATCATGGGTTACCAATAGAGAATAAAACCTAGAGTTTATTGCTAACCCAGGTTGGCGCAAGTGGGGCTAAGTGTAAGAAATATTGTTTAGTGTGATCACCATGTTTTATTTTATAAGACAAAATAGCAGAGAGATTAGTGGTGCTGAAAAAATACAGGACGATATTTTTTTCTTTCGATTCCCGGCTCAAATAATTATTTTTTTAATATTTTTAATTCCGATTTACTCTTACCTCGAATGAAAATATCTCGTTATTATTCAAAAATTAACAGTCAAATATTCAGTTGAAAATGTAAATGTATTAAAATGCTTCTAGGAAGGACTACTGATCATGAAATTGCTACGGAAATGCTACGAGCGTGCTACGAGCTAGCTACTACGTCAGTTGTACACGTTTGCTCACTTGCTCAATGTCACGTTTTGTTTACTTCTAACACGTTTTCTAACAAACTACGTACAAGGTAGTTCTTAGTTTTAACAAGTGAATGCAAATCTTGAAAACACTTTATACAAAATCTATTACTAAAATGTTATTTCGGTTTGTAACAAATTTAACTTAGGATTATTTATTCATACAAACTGAATGATGTATTAAAATTATTTACATATGTTGAAGCCTTGTTAGATCGATTCTAATCTCTTTTCTTAACAAACAATTTTCTAGTTTTGCGCTTATTCATTAAAACTTTGAAATCATAACGGATGCCACTCCTCCTTACGCATTGAAACAAGAAAATTGGCAATGGCGTCGTCGATATTTCCATTGTAGGTGTGTCCTTTTCTATCCAATGACGTAGTTATGAAAATGACAGGAGAGGAGCTAACATTTTTGACGTTTGATTAGGTTAACATCACAAAAAAAAAAGTCGCGATGGAAAATAAGAATCATTACCGACCACCAAGGAGTATTATTCCCCGCTTGTTATGCAGTCTGTACTCCATTATAGAGATTCCAAACTTCTTGGTGCTTACTAAGGCACCAGGTTCACTACAAACTGGACTGACCAATAGAGCCACATGACAACCTCTTTTGTTATTAGCACCTCCAATTCAATTTGAAGTTAATCCTTGAGTGAATAAACATCACCTATCAATATCTATAACATATCACCCATTCCCAATACCTTTAATAACCGGATTGAACCAGATCAGCCCGGTAAACATGATTCACTCCGGTTGAAAAATGCTTTGAACGAAGACCGTTCGAACACCAATTAGCTAAATGCTCAATATTTTAGAGTAGCGGAAGATAATCACTAGAGTTACAGGTTGGAATAGAACAGTGGATTAACTGGAAGTTTTATAGGTTGTTAGTTAATGGACTGCCAATCGATGATATCAGATACTAACTTTGCTACTTCGTATCGTATTAATTCTATTTACCTATAAAGATTAAAGATTTGATGTTTTGTTTGTTTGTTTGTTTGTTTGTTTGTTTGTTTGTTTGTTTGTTTGTTTGTATTGAATAAGATCCGTTAACTATTGAATCGATCTGAATAAATCTTTCACCATCAGAATGCTAAATTATCTGTGATGAATATAGACTAAAAAAACGGCCAATTATGTGTCGGGAAGATTCTAAGGCGGTACGAATTGCGCCGCGGTCATATAGTAAATTATAAATGCGTATTGTGTCCCTTTCTGTTTGCTAAATTTTCACGGTCACAACACTAAATAGATTTCGATGAAATTTGTTACAGAGGTAGCTTGAATTACAAAGATACATTTGTTTGCCTATACAATCAATCAATCATCGAAAGATTTTCATTTTCTGAGTTTAAATTATCCCAAATATTGTACCAGGGTACAAGCTATATCATCATGTTTAGTTGTTAAATCCACCATGAATCTACTTTCAGTTTAACGTATGGATAAAAAAATCCTACTATAGTTAAAAAAGCGCTGTAGGTATAAAAATAAAGAGTAGGTAGGAAGGATAGTAAAAAAAAAATAAAAAAAAAGAGAGAAAAAAAAGAGGTTATAGAGTATAAAAATCAAAATAGGGAATTATTAGCAGCTTGCTTCCATCAATCAATAAATGGTCCTGGATTTCGTATTCTTCTTATAGAGTATTTTCAACAAAGTTTAACATTTTCAAATAACTGTAAAACACATAATTTTACAAAGTATCCCCTTAATGCGACTCAACTAGAAACAATCTGCTAACTTTAATGCAGGTCATAAAGTTTAAAAGCTGTCGCTTCCCGTAAAAACCAGTGTCTGTCATCTCGAAGAAAAACGAGCACTAAGAAAATAACTTAAAGTCCAATTTCAAATGTCTTTCCTCAAGCTGTTCTACTGAACTTTTATACTCTTGGGCTGCGCTAGAAAATATGCTGCATAACTTTGATTTTTCAGAACGAAAAAGTAGGCGTTTTCAAGCCTGTTTGTAAGCCTTTTTCACTATTTCAATTTGGTAAAAATATTGGTGTGAGTTTCTTTTCAAGGACGTTTTGCCATTGCCAAACCGAAGCGGATCCGCTGCCAAGTTGCATCGCATTCAAAGGCAGGTTTGACTTTATTGAAAAAGATATTTTTATTGAAATATATGAAGCAAATGCATCTTATATTCTACCTATGAATTCCGAACGACTGATGTGACTTACGTAATTTATTATGTACTCTATACTCCTAGTAATTCAAGATCATGCATTTGAAGTTGTCTATAGATAAAAAACAATGAAAAACTGGAAACTATAGGTTTACAATTTTTAACTATATTGCCAATAATGTATAAATACAGGCATTTTCTGAACATATACGAGGTTGGCGAATATTCTATTGCTAAATGCGTATCTCAAAAAAATTATGATGATTTAAAACTGCCTTGAAAATCAGCAATGACTACAATATGACATTCTACATTTTTGGAAAATTAGTAGAAATTAAATTTAAAAAATAAGTTTGAACGTAACACTGGAGGCTCGGTACCCTTTTATCCTATATTTGTATTTTGGTTACAAGATTGGCAACATCACAATTTAAGGGGCTAGCGCCCGGTTTCACCGTGAAATTAGGTAGCTTTGTAACCATTTTATACATTAACTATGGCACCTTTTAAGCTGAAAACAAAACTCAAAAATCTACAGAAGTGATTTTGTTTTTCTCGAAATCTATTTTAATTAATAAAACTGAAGAAGAAGGACTCTGAAGTCACCCCTTTTTTTCCAGTTGTAACCATTTTACTCTTACATTGTTGATCGGAAGAAAATGAAAATTTACAGTATACTTCACAATACTACATACAGGTAGAATGATGTGGTTTTCATATTTTTTTAAATCATCTCATTTTTCAAAGAAAACGACTAAATTCTGACCTTTGCTGTGCCACGCGCTCGTTCACATGAATTAGTATGGAGAGTCGCGTGGTCCCAGGCGGATACGCCTTAAATAACTTTGATCACACACTTTGAAACACAGGACGGTGGGGTCCCTTATTAAAAAAACCACTACGGCCACCACTCCATCCTATCATATGGGTACAATAGTTTTACTTAAAATAAAATTAGATAAAACGAATACTTTAACAAATTAAATAAAAATCCAATAAAGACTCGACATAGTAAAATTAAAAATTAATCTAAATGAAAAACAAATAATTATCACACTAAAATTTAAAGTAAACGAGACAGACAAAGTCAATAATCGTAGTTCAAAATGGCTTGAATGAACAGTTATATTTAGAAATTTATGAAGCAGAATAATTTACGTACAGTTACAGAGTATAAATCTACAGAATGTAATAGAAGTTGCATTGTAGAATTTACCTTTGCAACTAGCTCTGAAGTTAACTCAAATATCACGAGCAAATCTGCATATTGGATAATTGATTATTCACTAACTTGCACGGTTAGGTATCCAACTATTTGCAATCTATATCGTATATCCAGTTATGGCTATACAATAAGAAGTTCGTAATAACCAAAGGCACAGATTATATAATACTATACAGTACAGATGCCCAACGTCAAACAATGGAACGCGACTGCCGTAACTCAGGCAGTCTTCGGGCAAAGTAAATTGCTTGATTTTCCGAGGCTCATGAGATTTTTTTGTAGTCAGATCATGTATTTTTAGTAACAATTTACACTTTTACGTAAACATTAATCACAAATCGATACCATAACGCCATATATTGCAATTTTTTTAACTAAAATATCATTTGTATGGGATGGGACACCATGCCAAAGGTAAACATGGTACTTTGGAATAGGTGACCATTGTAGTGATATTTCATCTCGAAAGCTGATAAATAAATGGTCCCGTATACTGATTAGATGAATACAAAGTCATGAAAATACTCTGACAGCAAGCTAACCACTAAATTGTCTCTATCAAACTGCGCTTGAAATAATAAAGACATAATTATAATAAATAACACTTCCATCCATTACCGAACTGGGATTCGAACCTGAGACCCTGGTTTAGCATTCCGGCGTGGTAGCCATTGCAGCAAGCGGATTGTATTTTGCCCGCGTGGTCTACCTCGATCTTCCTTAGTGCGTTCAAACACGATGACGCATTGACGGAGCGGTAGACGTCAGTCCGTCATTTGTGGAGCAAGGAGTTGTATGAAACCGCACGTAGAAACACACACGGTAACGCATTGACGCATTGACGCACCGAGTGTGGTTCTATGGACTGACATCTGCTGCTCCATCAGTGCGTCATCGTGTGTGAACGCACTTAGGGTTGAACTACATCACACAGCACCGCATCGCATTTTTCCGTCGCTCCATCCTTTTCTGTCACTCAGGAACGTAATTTGCTAATGTTATAGCTCTCGACGGAAAAATGCGATGCGTTGCTATTAAATGAGGTTCAACCCTTACTTTTAAGAAGAGTTCTGTGCGATACAGTGGGAAGGATTTATACAGGGTGAAATTGATATCTTAGCATCCTTTTAAACTAAGAGTCTATCCATCAAACTGAACAATACAACAATTATTATTGGAGCAATCCGATCGGAGCTAAAAAAAATGAACTGGTCCATACTAAACTGCAATGCCTACTCGACTCAAATGGATGCAACAGCAGATTTTTTTTTTTGCTCCGATCTGTTTGCTCCCATTAGTAAAAGTTGTTCAATTTGATGCTAATTGATAAGGCACTGACATCCAAAATGTAGACTCCTCCGCTAGAGCATGGCCTTTCTTACTGTAAAAGTTCAAACATCACACTAATTTGAACCTTGTGTGTGTAATAAGCCAAATCTCATATTTAAATGAAGCACCTTGGCGACAAACTCCGCGCTCCCCCGCACAAAAGACGGATAAATTCTAAAAACACACTTTTCCGAGCTCAATGCTAAGCTGAATAAGCCTTACATTTATTTAATTACGAAAGAAGTGAATAGCAAGAGCACACTGCTTATATTATCATGCGACAGCGGGCAACAAGCCTTCCTGACAATTATGAAATCATTGTAGTGACGCATTTCAAGCCATTTTTATCCGTACTCTGTTTGTATTAAGGTCTTGTCGGGGTACTTCAAATGTGGATGGAAATGTATGAAATAATTGTTCATTGCGAGCTTTACTATAGAGTTATAGTATGAGACAGATGTGAGTGTTTTTTGTACGTTTTTGTGCTATTTTACGCATCGTGACTGGGTATACGATACTCGTATTTTTATATTACGTCTTCGACGAGGGTGTGAGATAGAAATTGGCGGGGGGCATGGAGTGCCCGTTTCAAGTTGTCAACATCTCTATGCTCTTACCGTGTGGCCACCACTGTTTCCTACCTTATCTCTGATCGTAGCGCCTCATTCTTTTTTAGGGTTCTGTACCCAAAGGGTGAAAACGGGACCCTATTACTAAGCCTACGTTGTCCGTCCGTCCGTCCGTCCGTCCGTCCTACCTATTTAGGGCTGTAACTTTTGAACCGTAATAGCTAGATAGTTGAAATTTTCACAGAATATGCGGCGGCGGCGGATTTGTTGAAAAAAATATATAAAAAGTTTAAAATTAAGGGGGGTTCTCAACAAGAAACTAGTTTGTATTGACGTTTTTTCTTCTCACTCTATAGTAAACGCTACAGAATAACAACAAATAATAAAAATCTGTGGTGGTGTGGTACGGAACCTTCGATGCGCGAGTAGCCCGACTCGCACTTGACCGACTTTTATTAAGAAGGTATGCTAGGGAGTGCAAAATTATGGGCAAAGGGATGCAGACCAAGCATCGTCAGACGAAAATAGTTTCTGATTTTAAATGCTTTGTAAATAATTAAAATATAAGATATGTACAGACCTTATTAATTGTCTAGCTCGGTGGTGAAAGTGACCAAGTGAACCAACTATCTGTGTAAAAAATCATTACTGTACTATTGGGTTTACAGTTCACAGTAGGGTAAAAACAACGTCGTGTAGTAAAACAGCTATACTTTTTTTACTACAACCTTTGTCATCGAAGTTTGAGGTTCAGAAAAATGTGAGTCCCTCAGAGGCAGTTAAGTTTGGTCGTGTAGCCCCCAGGGTGATCTTAAACAAAGTTGTTGTAAGAACGATATTTTAATACAAACGCGTCCCTCGTCCCAACGTCTTGAGTTCTGCGCTCTTACTTTGAAGGAAGAGTTCGTAAGAAAATGGCGAATTAAGGTAAATCACTTCACAGGATGTAAGTATAGACCGTTTGATTACACTCAAAATATTAACTTATTTTATTACTCTCTTTTGATTATACTCATACTGATCAACTTTTACAAAGAAACGTAATTAGCAAAAAAAAAATTTGGACTGCCAAAAACGAGTTTTCATACAAAAGTGAAAGATCTGCCGATCGATTTTCTATGGGAGTCCATAACATTTTCTCGTTTTTCGACCCATTTTCCTTAGGAAAAGTTGTTTAGTTTCATTATCTGAATATACAACCTTAAAATTGTTCTAGAATTTTGCTTTTTTTTTCCTGGACAGCTGATTTTTTTTTGCTCCGATTTGTTTGCTCCCATAATAAAAGTTGTTCAGTTTGATGAGTAGACTCTTTGTTTAAAGGGATGCTAATGATATCAATTTCACCATGTATATGGGTTTATACAGGTGTAATTGATATCATCAGCATCCTTTTAAACTAAGAGTCTACCCATCAAACTGAAAAAACGTTTACTATGGGAGCAAACCGATCGGAGCAAAAAAAATTCTACTGTTCCTTACAAAACTCAAATATCAATTTCACGTAGATACCCCACTGACATGATCCTTATTTTAAAAAGAATAATATTCCATTGTGCAAATCCTTTAAAAATCCCGTCATTATATTGCCATACTTATCGTAAATATTCGTATTTTTATTCCTCATACAAACACGTGGGAGTACCTTAGTAATTAATTCATTAATGCTACGTTATACGAGTACTTTATTATGTAATTTGCGTCATGTAATCTTTCCCTGGGTAATTGGCTGGCCTCGTAGTTTATTTTTCACCACGTGTAATAAATAAGACAATAATAATGTAAACATAAGTAATTAATATTCTTTTCACCTCACAAGCTCGGAAAGATTCTGTTTATCATTCGAAATCTGAGTGCAAAAGTGCATTTTATCCGCTAGCGTGGAAAGAGTTTTTGAAATTCGAATCTGTCTATTCAATATTTTTCTATACCGCCAGTCCACTGAAAATGCATTAATAACTATTTCATGTCACTGGCTAGCACGAAAAAAAAACTTTTTAAAATGTTGTTCTCTTTAGCAATTCACTTTTTTCCTCGCTGTTGTCAGGTGAAAAATTGTGTGTTTCGCTCGGCTGCAAAGTTATTCTGCGTCTCGTACCTTTGAAACCTTCGCTATAAGCTCAGGATACAAGTACTCGCGCCAAAAAACAACTTTGCAGCCTAGCATAACAAATAACTATTATTTACAAATAATGTTAACAAACAATGTTTTAATGATGTACACATCAAAAATAACAATCAACAAAATTCGAGTCGAACTCGCGCACGGAGGATTCCGTACCACCATATACAAGATGTTACAAAAATACAAATAAACCTTTAAGGGGGTGGTGTAGACCATCAAACTGAACAACTTTCACTATGGGACCAATATCGATATCGCGAAAAAAAAATGATATTCCATACTCTACAAATCGACTAGAGCTAAAATATGTATGGGATACCTACCAATATTTTTTTTTGCGATTTCGATGTTGGTCCCATAGAGAAAGTGGTTCAGTTTGACGGTCTAAACAACCCCCTTAAGAGTTTAAAAAATTTATTGTTACTTATGAAACACCCTGTATAGTATCTAGTTTTATGCATAGATTTTTGTCAGTTGCAAAATTTTTCAAAGTTCAGCAGTTTAGTTGTGAAAGTGGAACCAATAAAAATGGGTAAAAAAAACGCGAACACTCATAGGATATTTTTAAGTTTGAGAGGCTCGCCTCTTACACTCAAAAATATATAAATAACCCTTTTCTTGGACAGGGGGGGGGGGGGACCCCTAAATTTTTTAACTTTGGTTTTTTTACCTTTGAGTTTTTATTATGTGTTTCAAATGTCAACTATCTACCTATTATACTTCAAATGATACAGCCCTTTTTAGGTAGGACATACAGACAGACGGAGAGGACGGACAGCGCGTAGGTTCAATTGGGTCCCGTTAGCACCCTTTGGGCACGGAACCCTAAAAATAAATTAATAGAAGGAGGCAAGATAGCCAAGCCAGCGTAACGGAATATGACCCACACCCCCAGGCCATCATTAACGAAATACCAAGTGGAAACCTTCGTCCCGCAATGAAATCTTATAAAAATGAAAAGGTTATAAACTTATAACTTATTACTTTTACTTTTCCATTGAATCAAATATGTAGGTCAAGTTTATTCAACCTTTAAAATGATTCACTCAGTGTTACGTAGCAAATTTCAACTTATTCTCAGTCAAATTAATTTATATTTATGCAGCAAAAAAATTCCACAAAATAGCAGGTAAGCTTAAACCTGATGAAATTGTATTAGACGGTACACGAGAAAAAGAATTTTATTTTCCGTGTTGAGTTTAAAAAATATTCAACATCGTCATCATCTTAACGGATAGACGTCCACTGCATAGCTAGCATGCCGCAGTGATACAGCGCTATCACATCTTAGCTCTCTTTCTATTTGCGTGCGAACGAACGAGATAAAAGACGTGATACAGCCGTATCACGTGTAGCATACTACGAGTGCTGCTGGGCATATCCCTCCCCCAAGGATCGCCACAACGACAAGTACTGCGCTGCCCTCTTCCAATAGGTTAATTCCCGTGCGCCGCGTGCAGTGTGCGCCGTACCGCGATGGGGTAAAAACTACGGAAGCAAAATGAAAAATAACTCCAGCATTTTCAATGTCTATATTACTGTACATGTACTTAGGTTTGTGTAGGTAGTACACTTTTTTCGAGATTTTTGTACTAGACCCGGCGTCCATTATTTTGTATATCGATGGTCACAAACGTAATCTTGCTACGTGGGAGTCTCCAATTCGTGTCCCGCGCTACCCAGTAACCGGGTCGAGAGTAAACTAGCGGCACTCGGTAAAATATTAAACTTAATGACTTGCTTTTGTCACTTGCCGAGTTATTGCAGCTCCTAGCCGGATCTCTCTTTAATTATTAACACCCTAATTTACCTTTGACCTGTAACTTTGCTTATAATTTAGACGAACATCTTTTTGTAGCTTTGTAATGTTTAGGCACTTTAATGTACCGTGATAAAGAAAGTTGTCAAGTTGAAGGGGTTTTCTAAATTAAAAAAATACATAATAAATGGTAGCACAGCAATGCTCACGACTATATTCGCCTAGGGGTAGGAAGATCCATTCTAAATATAGCATAGTACCTTCGACCAGGGATCCTAGAGATGGCACTTTTGTCGCTCAACCAATGTGTGAGGAAACGCCGTTAGCATTATGGATACGCGTGGACTTAACCTATGGGCCTAGCATGTCATCTTACCACCAATAAAATGAGATAGTTAGAGATGTGCCTCTGCCTTTATTACTTTGCGACGTATCTTCGCAACAACAAACAAATCATTTTATTTTTATTTTTATTTTTACATTGTATTATTTTAAATTTAATATAACATTTGACAGTGTAGTGTATACAAATATGGGATTTTTGCCTGCAAATAAAGACAATTTTTATTATTATATTATAAAACGTCCCTTTCTCAAAATATCCCTCGTTCGCAAAACGTCGCTTTCTCAAAACGTCCCTTTCTCATGTTGTCCCTTTCTCAAAACGTCCCTTTCTCAAAATGTCCCTTTCGCAAAACGTCCCTTTCTCAAAATGTCCCTTTTTTTAAATACAAAGTACTAATAACCACCTTTCAAGGGGGGGTGAAAAATCGTATATCTTCGGGTGGACTACGTAAACAGTAGCAATTCGGTTCTGGCATGTGTCGTTTCATCAGTGCTGTGGTCGCAAGAAACCTAACATGCTCGTCGCTTCGCTCCTCGCTAACCTAACAGACTGAGTTAGCAGTTAGTTAGGTGTGGCAACCCTAGATATATACCGGAAGCTGCTCGGAAGACAATACCAGTCATAATGGGTGGTTAATGTCATCAAATATTTATGTATAAAGACATCTTGAAAAAGGGGCATTTTGAGAAAGGGACGTTTTGAGAAAGGGACATTTTGAGAAAGGGACGTTTTTAGAAAGGGACATTTAAAGAAAGGGACGTTTTGAGAAAGTGACGTTTTAAGAACGAGGGACATTTTGAGAAAGGGACGTTTTGAGACGATACCCTTGGCACGTGCCAAAATGAGCGCGCCTATGGCATGCCAAACAATTTTGTAGTACAATCCTATCGTGCTTGGCGTACGTGATGTTTTAAGTTCTTATTATTGTATTTTGTTTTTGTGTGTAAATAAACAGATTAATTCAATAAAATAGTATACTCACAATTAATGGTAAGTACTCTGTCCATTGTGAGAAGAAGTGAATCTGTCGCTTTTACTGAATAGTGGACTCTATCCATTCATATCAGAGTCAGATCTGAATCGGCACCGCCCAAACTACCTACGAGCTACTAGCAACTAACCACTAGACTAGAGAAATTCTTTAATTAGAATGCAACACACTAAATAAATAGCGCTCACTCGATTTAGTCCTTTTTTGCCGGATTCCTTATTGTACGTTTTGGTCGGAGTCTTGTTTGGGCAAATACTGCTTACAGACACATTTTATTTAATCCTTTACTGGAGCTCCGAGGCTTTTTATTATGGAAACCAAACAACAACTAAAGAAAACACTATCCATCCATGACCAAACTAGGATTTGAATCCAAGACCTCTACACGAAAATTCTTAGTCAATGCCTCTACCAATCGCTCTTCTGTCACACAGCAGCAATCTAAATTGTAATAAAATCTCTGTACAAATACAATACAATACTACATTTAAAACCACCCTGTGTTCAAGAAAATATCGTTGGCAACCCTTATAAATTTCATAGCAGCCAAGTTTGAGAAAGCCTACAAAATCTTGGAAGATTACCGTTATTACCTTTCCTCTTATAACAGAGTGGTATCTTAGAATCAAATTATGAAAATGGTTAGAAAAGCATGGAAAGTATTGCAGTAATAGTTGATTACACACCGAGGACAGGAAAATAAGAAACGTCCCAGATCTCATGTGATCTGAGGCTTTCTTATTTACTGTCCAAGGTTAGTATACTATTTTTCTTCTCGACTGAGGTGGAAAGCGACAACTTCGTTTAGCGCAGCGGGACGAGAATTGACGCTTTCCGTCCGGAGGGAAGAAATAATACTTATTTTATTTGGCGTCTTCTAGATTGTAATCACATTTATAACATCTGTTTCTGGATGAAATAGCATATCAATTGATGAAAGGTAACTTAGTCTTTCGTCCACAAAAACACGGCTTAGGGTTGAACCTCATTTAACAGCACAGCATCGCATTTTTCCGTCGCTCCATCCTTATCTGTCACACAGGCTATTAAGGCTAGGTTATCCCACTGCAAGCATCTCTTTCTTGCAAGCATAAGTTTACAATTAGCCATCTCGCTCCAATTGAAAGCAGGATCGCAAAAAACGTGTTTTTCGTCAATATCTTTGCTCATGGGAGTTTCTAAGCTAAAACTTCTCCTGAGTTCACTAGAAATATTTAATATATTTAGTTAAGTACAAGAATAAAAAGTTAAATATCAGCAGTTCAATCATAGTATTGAAAAAACATAACAAAAATATAACGGAGAACCCTGAAACAGTGAATTCAGGCCATGAAATTCACTGTGGCTCCAACATTGGAAATGCGAAAAAGTCGTATAGGTACTCCAGTTTTGTATGAAACAGCAATTTTTTTTAGTTTATTCTCTATTTCGGCCCCATATTGAAAGTTTTTCAGTTTGATGGTCTAAACCACCTCTTTAAACATAACAAGGGTATTTTGTTCACCCTGTATTCTACATAAAATGCTAGAAAACTCTCACATATTAGTGCAAAGCTAAAAAGACATGAGATTCGTTTGAGAGATGACATCAAGGATTTCTTTTCAAGTGCATTCAGTCACTGAAGTAGTTCTCACTCTGATCTGCTTTGAACGAAACACGTCGTACAAACATTTTCAACTTTATGGCAATTTTTTTAGCAACTGCATATAGTCGCATTCATATTTTTTATTCTATACAAGGTGTTACAAAAATACAAATAAACCTTTAAGGGGGTGGTGTAGACCATCAAACTGCAACTTTCACTATAAGACCAATAACGAAATCGCGAAAAAAAAATTATGTTCTATACTCTACAAATCGACTAGAGCTAAAATATGTATGGGATGTAAAATTATTTTTTCCGCGATTTCGATGTTGGTCCCATAGAGAAAGTTGTTCAGTTTGACGGTCTAAACAACCCCCAATAAGAGTTTTAAACATTTATTGTTAATTATGAAACACCCTGTATAATAGGGAATTATAAACATCGAGTTTTTGCCCGAGACTTCGTTCTGTCATCGAAGCGACATAAAATATTTATTCGTTGTAAGTCTAATTACAACGAATGTTTCAACACCAAAAATATCATCTTGCGTGAAAAAAAAGACAAGAAATTAAACTTGTGTTTTGGAGTTGAATAACATATCGTAACCTCTTTTAATGGTTTCTCAAAGGGTGCCAACGGGACCCTTTTTATAAGCCTACTAGTGTTTACCCGCGACTTCGTCCGTACAAATTATATACCAAATTTTAAGTCAGATCATAAGCTATCAAACAAAAAAAAATTCATCAAAATCGGTTTAGTAGTTTTTGCGTGGTGCGCGAACAAACAAACAAACACAAACATCCAGACAGACAAAATTTCTAAAAAAGGTTGATTTCGAGTCAGGGATACCTAAAAACCATATCGTAATCTTTTTTTTGTAAATATCTTCAATGTACAGACACACTTCAGTTACAGTTTTATAATAGTTTAGATTCATATATTCAAAATAGTCACAGATCACAGATATCACAGATATTAATATATTAGCTGATCCCGTGACTTTATACGTGCAGACCACACAGCATATAATATCATCATCTTAACTATTATAAAACCGTAAAACCTTAAGGAACAAAAAAGTAGCGGTTCACTTAATATAAATTCAAATGACATATAATAGCGCGATTTAAATGACGCATCTATTGACAAAATAGTGTGTTTGTTTGTTTGTTCGCGCATCACGCAAAAACTACTGAACCGATTTAGATGAAACTTTTTTTGTTTTATAGCTTATGATCTGACTTAAAATCTGGTATATAATTTGTGCGGACGAAGTCGCGGGAAAACACTAGTAACATATAAAATCATTGAGACACATCCGACTTCGAAAATTGGCTGATCGCACAGGCTGTTGAAGTTTGGCCCACTCTCTCTCATCATTATTCGTGTGAGGCCTTGGCCCTGCAGAGGGATCCAATAGGTTAAGGTACTTTGTTGACTTCGGATTTTGTTTTATTGAATTCTTGTCCTGAGCTATTTTACCAAATATACTTAGACATCGTTTCGGAACTACCAGTAAAATGTGGATGTTCTGAGGTTTCAGAATATCTCTTTTTTCAGAATATCACTTTGACTTATTTTGTAGCAGTGCCTCCAGCTTACGCAATTCTATTATAAGAAAATTTATGGACGAACTCGGCGATTATTAACATGAAGTAGTATCAGCGATTATTAACACTAGCCTTTGTATTATTAACATTAAGTGTGTATTATTAACATTAAGTGTTAATAGCATTTAAGCGTTTTCAAATTTGTTAAGTAGAAACCTATATGTGGAAGCTCGGAATTGGCCTATAGCTAACTAAATTTGTGAATTATTTGTTTTATAGCTGTAAGCTCCCCAAATAAAATAAAATAAAAAAATAAAATAAAAAAATAAAATAAAAATCTCTGACTACCTTCTCGGGGAATACAGTCGAGAGCTTAATGCTTATGCTAACTTAGGAAAAAAAAAAACAAAATACTAAACCCCACTGGTTAAAACCTTGAACTTCAATGAATAGTACTGTTACAGCCTTCATTGACAATCCTCTGGGAAAACATGGACTATTACCATAATCAGATACAGCACCTAGCCTAGGCGAAATCTAGTCAATACAAGCTGACGGTAATATCGTAGATTCTGCAGTTCATAATAACCTGGATAGTGCGTTTTGCTTATTGCGTACCGATATCAGCCTTTCTAGCATTCTGATATTGTAGGTTGGTTAAACTAGGTTACGTAATATAAAAACCGGTCAAGTGCGAGTCGGGATACTCACGCACCGAGGGTTTCGTACCACCACATAACTAGTTTTTTATATCAACTCACTTAAGACGCTGTTATTAGGTCGAGGCCGTTTTTTGAACACGAACGAAAATGTTTTAAACTGTGTTTTAAAGTCTGAAAACCAATTATGTCTTAATTAAGGATCTGGCTGATAGGCGACCGTGCTCAATAACACGATTAGATTAATTTTAATAGATAGAAAAAAATTCAAAGTTACCCCTTTTTGTTATGTTTTTTCAATACTATGATTAAACTGCTGATATTAAACTTTTTATTCTTGTACTTAACTAAATACATTAAATATATATTTCTAGTGAACTCTGGAAAATTTTGAGCTTAGAAACACCCATGAGCAAAGATATTGATGCAAAACACGTTTTTTTGCGATCCTGCTTTCAATTGGAGCGGGATGGTTAATTGCAAACTTATGCTTGCAAGAAAGAGACGCTTGCACTGGGATAATCTGGCCTTAATTTAATATTTTAATTATGTGTTAGTAAATTCGCACTAATAACACGTAGTCTGTGAAAGCTTCAACTGGCTACCTTTTAAAACCCTTTAAAAGTAGGACGAACGGACGGCGTAGGCTTAGTATTAGGGTCTCGTTGGAACCCTTAATAAAAAGTCGTCCAGGATAATCAAATGGTTAAGCTAAGCAAAAAGTCTTCCACGACATTGACGATCAAATGATTAAGCTTAGCATAGACGGATAAGCGTCATACACCGGCTCGCTGGACTGCAGTGTCCAGGTATGGTTCATAATCATAGTCATAGTCATAATAATTATATGTTATATCTATCTTGAATATTCGAAAAAATACATGAATAATGGTGTAAAATTAAATGTCATTCATTTTCATTTATTTATTCACGTTAAATTGTAGGTACATAACAATGTAGATCGTATTACAAAGAAAAGAGAACAGTTTCACTACAATTTTACCCTAAGGCATAGTGGATATAACACAAACAATTTAAATTTTAAAGGAAAAAACACAGTTACATCATTACTCAATACACAAATTAACGACAATGTCAGTTCTGAATTAATGATTATAAAATGTCATGTTGATAAAATTATTATTGATTATTAGGTAGGTACATAATAAGAATTACAATATTACTCATTACCTACAGGTACATAATAAGAATTACAAATTAACAGCAATGTCAGCTCTGAGTTAATCATTACAATGTCATGTTAATACAATTATTGATTATAGGGTACATTACACTTGAGCACACCAAAATATATTTTTAGATAAACTATGTAGGTACTATCCATCGGTCACTCCACACCACCTCAGTCAAAATATTCATTTAAGTCATAAGGACATTTTGTAATTAGGAAATCCTTAAGTTCCCTGAAGAATTTGCCATTAGTCATTTCCTTCATTTCAGTTGGCAACCTGTTGTACACCTTTACCGCATTATATTTAGCTGTCCGCTCAAAAAGTGCATTTTGAGATCTCGGTAGTTGGAGTTGGGGTTCACGAAGCGCGTTTAATCTTTTGCTGACGAAATCAGGCGCGTTTGGAAATTTATTCGGATACCGCCGCACTAGTTTGCACAGTTCGAAAACATAGAGTGCCGTAATCGTCATGAGTTTTAGTTTTCCAAAGGTAGGTCTACAAGTGTCAGTACTACGCCGAAGCCCGCCTAGGATCCGTACACATTTCTTTTGCATTCGGAAAATTTTTCTCACTTCAACCGCACCAGCACCACCCCATAACGCAATGCCGTATATTATTCGCGATTGGAAAAATGCGTAATAAGCTTGAAGAGCTGCTGTTTGTGTGGATACTTGCACTAGGTTACTGAGAGCAAAACAAAAACTACTCAACTTGCCTTCTAAATACTCTATGTGTCTCTTCCAGTTTACGTGTGCATCGATGTAGAGACCAAGGAATTGTGCGTTTTCTACCAGTTCAACTGCTCTCCCATCAAAATTAATGACATCACCGAATGCGTTTGTGTTGTAATTTCTGAAGTGTAGAATTTTTGTTTTATTTATGTTAGTGATAAGATTCAATGACTTCAGCCAATCGATCACTTTTGACATTTCATCCACCACTTCCTTCAGGAAATCATTACCAACGTTTCTACCAAAACGGAATAGTACAGAGACGTCGTCCGCGAACATTATTATTTTTTTATTAGTCACTGCTGGTAGATGATTGACGTACAAGAGAAACAATAGGGGACCAAGTATGCTTCCCTGTGGAATTCCCCGTTCAGTTTTTGCCGTCTCGGATTCAACATCTTCTACGATTTTTGTTTTGGTATTCAGAGTAGCAAGAACCACGCTGTGAGTCCTTGCGTTCAAGTAGGACTTGAACCAATCCTCGCCGACACCTCTCACTCCATATCGATTTAAAACCTCCACAAGAATAGAGTGGTCCACACAATCAAAAGCCTTTGACAAATCCAATAGGACTGCAATGACATTATCACCATCGTTGATTGCCTCCGTTACATATTCGTTCAAATCAAAAATAGCATCAACGGTAGAGACACCCCTCTGAAAGCCGTATTGCTCATGAGCTAATATGTCATTAGAAGAAAGGAAAGTCCTTAGTTGCTTTTCCATTGCCTTCTCAAAAATTTTCGATATTGTTGGAAGTAGAGAGATGGGGCGATAATTATTTAACTCTTTTTTGTTTCCTTCCATTTTATAAATAGGTTTTATAAGTGCCCTTTTTAGACGTTCGGGGAATATACCGTCACGCAATGAGTTATTGATTATAAACAGTAGTGGATCGACAATTTCGTTTATAATGCTTTTAAGGACCTTAGTAGAGATGCCATCAGAACCGCTAGAGTTTTTATTTTTCAAGGATCCACTTATTTTGAGGATATCGTCTCTACTTATCGGCCCAATGAACATAGTGCAATGAACATGTGTTACATTAGACCACGAAACTGAATAACTTTCCCTATGGGACCTAATTTGAAATCAGCTGTTCCATAAAAAACGTTAATCGCTTTTCTTCAAATTCAGTGTTGGCCCTCTAGTGAAAGTTGTTCAGTTTGATGGTCTTAGGCTGTTTTTTGTTTTACACTCTTTATTTCTTGCCAGCTATGGTTTTGCGCGTATTATTTTGTACATTATCCAAAATAACAATCTACTTACATTTTTAAACAACGAGAGACTGCTAAAGTAATAAACTTCACCCATCTAAACCGTACCATAAACAAGAGAAACATTTTTTTTTTTTCAAGCAAACGCAAAGAAACTCAACGGCGAAACTTCGTAAGATGAACTGCAGTAATAACTCAAAGCGGTCACGCGAAAATTGTAATTTCAGGGTTCCCTAATAGAAGGGTTCAAATTGAATCATCATTACGCCCATTTTTACCTTATTTTGTACAAGCTATGCCTGCGACTTCGTGCGCACTGACCGCTCTAAATAAATCTAATATAGTAGTATAGTATCCACGGACTTTCATTCTCTAATCTGTATCCAATATAAAATCCCATAGAGTTTGTGTCATTTTTCGTATCTGAATTATCACGTGAAATTAATAAAGAGCGTGCCAGAAGTTAGCTAATTTGATATTTTCAATATACTACAAAAAGTACATAGTACCCATATCGAGAGGTTGTGCTTTATGATGTTTCACGTATATCCAAACTATAAATCTGTGGTACAGATATCATAAATTTAAACGTACGGAACTCTCACAGCCCAACTAGCATTTGATAACATTTACCATTGAGAAGGGAAACTGGAACCGTCATCCCATACATACTGTATTAGAAGGTAACATATCGACAGTAATCTGTCCTTGTTCAAACCTATTGGATAGAAAAAGATGGCGGAATTGATATCTAGGGTTAGTGGGTTGTGCTCGTACATTTTTTAGGTTTGACTTCTTTATTGATATTATTACGAGACGAGTTTTAAGTATTTATGTGTATGGCTATTGTAGGAGACATAAGAAAATATAGATGGATTGTTTGAAGAAGTGAAGGGGTGAATGGAAGAGAATGACATTGTGCCGACTCCTATTCTGTTATCCGGGTAGATACTGATGATGAATTGATGAGGCTAGAACTAGGAGGTGTAACAGTGCTTATAGTGTTTGGAGTATTTGGAAGAGACAATAAAACTTCCTTGTAATCACATACTAGTCTATTTGCTGAGTAAAGACATGGGTAGGTTCTCACTTTCTCAACTAACCTATACTCCATTTCAAAAAGCAACGAAATTTTAAGGTTATTTTGAATGACAGAAATCTCTGTTTTTGAAATGCAAAACGGCCTTAAAATTTCGTTGCTATTTGGAATGGAGTATAGTAAAATATGCAGAACTCAAAAAACAGCGTTAACGCGTTTGTTAAAAATATATAACTTTAAATTTTAATAGTGAAGATATTTTCTCTTCAACAAAACCGTAGTTTCCGCTTATTTTTCTAGAATCATTTAGCTCAGACCATACCGGCTGCACTAACAGGGGAATGCGAGCTAACTTTTTGCCGCATGTCCGTCCGATAGCGGCCGCAAGCGTCACATTTGCATATTCTATCGTGGAGCAAGAAACACGTTTGTGCTGGATTTATATAAATTGACAGACTGAAATTCGTCTGTCTTTTTATTATTGCATAAGCACATGCTCACGACTTATTCCCAGATCAGTTAGAAGTATTCTAAAAGTAGGACATAAACAGTCATATTTTACTAGTCATTACTGGCACATTTGCCAATTCTGCTTAGTGTGGCAACTTTGCAATTACTGATCCTGTCACCATAATTTTAATGGACAGCTGATTATTACTATCACTTCATCACCTAATAATATATCATTTGAAGTTCCCTTATCGCATTTGTCTGTCGTCATGTCCGTCTGTCAACCGAAACCGTCTGTCTGTCGTCCGCTAATCTGAAAAACCGATTTTGGGAAAGTTTTCGCTAATAGATATACTGATTTATGAAGCTGCAGTAGGTAACTAAGGCAAAGTAATAAAGTAGAATCTAAATTAATAAAAAGAAAATAGGCATAAACTCCAACTTACCAAAGAAATCAAGCGCCGGTGTCTTTATAAAACAATTTTGCACAACAATAACACAATTTCACAAAAAAGTAGGTATTATTTCAAAACTGTATCTAAAAATATCATTACTCACAATATTCAATCAGATAACAAAAGAAATCCATAGAAGCCCCCTCCAAGAATCTACAAAACCATAAACACTGGAGAAAATGCCAATTTTGTTAAGCGAATTTCTTAAAAAACTTCGCATCATCGCGTCCCGAGGGATCGATCGGCACCCCCCGCCCGCTCCCCTCCCCTCCCCGCCCCTCACCTGTCAGATAACCAATATCTCCGCACCTGTCGTCTTGTCACCTGTTCAGAAAAACCAGAGTAGAAAGAGGTTGGAGGTTCATAATGACATTTTTGAGTTTCACATTAATTTTGTGGATGGTTAACAAAAGCTGGCGCGTTCACAGACACACACAAATGCGTTTTGCTGTCACTGCGTCCATGTTTGATAGAGATAGAGAAAATTTTCATTATGCGTGCAGTGAGACAAAGGCATTGCGTTAATGGGTGGCAAGACTGGCAAGCTCCAGCTTTAGTTAACCGACCTGTGTATCCTGAGTTTAGCCCAAAATATCAGTTTTTTCCTGTTTATCTTAATGCATTGCAGTTCGTGTTTAGCTTCAGTCTCATCTAAGGGCAATGATGACATTATTATTATTTTATCGGTCTTTTCAAATAAATTTTATGTAACGAATAAATTGTTCCATAAAATAAAGATGTTTGCAAACGACTAATTCTGATTTAGTCGAAATTGCTTTGTTTCTGTTTTTCGTTTGCTTTGTGCACGTAGAGAACTTGTTTTTGTATTTGTAAGGGGTAGTAGCCCTTAAAAAACTTCCTAACTCTATGGCTAAGCGCACTTTCATTTAAATTACTCTTGATGATTTTTCGACGCTAATATTTATTTGAAAGTTTTAGGAAAATACTGAATTCGAGGCCTGAATTGTATTTGTGACCAATGTCCATTAAAAAGTGGTGATGGTCTCACTATATCGATTTTTGATTGTTTTCGTTCGTTACTCTTACCGATATTAATCAAAGTAGCGAATATAATACTTTTACTACGACAGTTTTGTCTAAATACTTGACAACATGTGGGCGGGGCACATTGCTCGCAGAACCGATGGCCGATGGGGCCGAAAAGTTCTCGAGTGGCGGCCGCGTATCGGAAAGCGCAGCGTGGGTAGACAAGGTGAACCGACGACCTGGTGAAGGCGGTGGGAACCCGTTAGATGAGGGCAGCGCAGGACCGGTCGTTATGGCGATCCTTGGGGAGGCCTATGTTCAGCAGTGGACGTCCATCGGCTGAGATGATGATGATGACTTGAACAACAAAGAAAATAATCTCTTTTCTTTCGTGGCAGAGTAGTTAGCCTGCTCCCTCGCTCACGCTCTTGATCAGTGGCGATTTCAGAGGGCATTCTGTTCATCACTTTTTTTTAATTTTCTTCCTGTATCGTATACCCCAATTATTTATCACGGACTGATTATCACAAACGATCCGTCGCGTCGCTCCGTCGTTCAGGTTGTATGTAGACGCTAGTACAATGTGACATGTTGTCTAGACATAAAATGCAAGTAATTTCCTCGACTTGACGCAATAAATTATTGTGGTAAATAATACGAACGCAGCTTAACAATTCAAATTCGTAAAAATAATGTTTTTCTTCAGATAAATGTCGCACTAATAATGTTGTATGTTAAATTTATTTTGCTTTCACAAATTAGAGAAAGGATCGAGGCTTTTGCCTTATTTAAAGTAGGATTCTACAGACGGTCAGCTTGTAGACCGATTAAACTAAGTACCATCAAATACATCTAAACGTTAATGGAGCTAACAACGTTTGAATAACTTAAAAAACATGATGCTCTATTTTCGTAATTTGTTTAGATGTGTTTAAAAGGTGGTTGGAGAGCTGTCAATTTCATACAAAACGTTGTCGTATATCACTCGTAGACAGTGTTAATAAAAGTAATGTTTTATATATGGAAAAATAGCTTAGAAAATCTAGTTTCCGCGAATCAAATAATATTTACAATTTGTAATATAATTACGAAGATATAAGGGTTTGAAATTTTGTATGAATAATTTCAAAGCGTGATATCTTCGTAATAATATTATAAATTGTAAATATTATTTGATTCGCGGAAACTAGATTTTCTAAGCTATTTTTCCATTCATAAAACATTACTTTTATTAATACCGTCTACGAGTGTTATACGACAACGTTTTGTATGGACGGAAACCACCTTAAACACTTTTAGGCACATAAATATTTGCAGCTAAATGTAGACTACGTATTAATGATAAGTGAGTTGAACATAACGACCCCTTTCCCAAATATATTTGTTCAAATGTCAGCCTTGAGAAATAGGCTAGGATCTTGCCTACATCTGCGTCGGCTAGAGTGCAGGGGCTACCTCCTGATTTTGGGTAACTTTGTAACCATTTTATTCATTAACTATGGCACTTTTTGAGCTGAAAAATAAACTGAACCATCTACACGATATTAGAAGTGATGGGGTTTTTCTAGAAATCGATTTTAATGAATAAAACCGAAGAAAAGGGAATCTAAAGTCACCCCTTTTTTCCAGTTGTAACCATTTTACTTGTAATTTTTACAATATTGTCCACAACACAATTTAGAATGATACTTTTACGATATTATGATACTTACTTTTTCGAAATTAATAAACAATTATCTAATTTTTCAAAGAAAAAGGCTAAATTCTAACCGGAGACACGCGCTCGTTCGCATCGATTAGTATGGAGAGTCGTGGTCCAGGGATGATACGCCTTAACTTGTTTTGTTATACTTCATTTCATATAACGACTAAAAGATTTTCCCATTCCTATTAAGCATTCTGGCGAATTCTGATAAGTATATAATTTATTTATCAGAAAGATGTACTATCCGACATATTATCTTGGACATTAGTAAAGCTGTTCTAAGAATAAGTGAGAAGAGAGCCATTAAGTGTCTCTTAACTCTGTTTCTAGGCTATAGCCTTGAAATTTGGTTGCTATTTGAAATGGAGTATAGGTATACTGATAAAAATATTACTATAGTTTTTTTAATGAAATATGTTGTAAGTACGAATGCAACACAATTTGACGTTATCTAGAAAGTGGGTCGGTTTATTCAACCCAGTATAGTATAGGAATAAAAATAAAACAACAATCATAGTATAAATCAGATTGCTTTAATTTATTTAGTTTTATACAAATCGAATACTACTTACGTTAGTCAATTTAACGAATAAACATTTTACCCGTTCAGTTTTTTATCTTTTTACAAATTTACCTTTGTATTTTTATTTTGTCTATTATAAAAACCTCCATAGGGGCTTTTCATTATAAACTTACATTACACTTGGTTGTAATTTAATCAACTTACTGCAGTCGTTATATTTTATTAATTTTAATTAATTATTTTGTCTATGGTTTAGCCACAGGAACACAATATGGATTTTCATTATGAAAGCTAAAGAAAGTGCGATAGAGTAAGCTTACGTATGAATTCCTTATATAAATGAAGGGTGTTGGTCGATTTGTTGTGAATTATATGAGAGTGGTTGTTCTTGTCCTCCATCTACAAAAACATAGCGAATAATTCTGCAGTTCGAAGTCTGAAGGGATAACGATAAATATTTACGATCTTATTGATAAATTACATAATTATAAACTAGTTGAAACATTTCCATATGGAGCTATTGACTTTAGCCACACTGTTTTCAGCCTAAAGGTAACATTTCGATAAGTCCTTTTAAGACTCCATGCTCTAGTAGAATTTCGTGATTTTCTCTACTGCATACTTCAGATTTGTTTAAACACCTTTAGTACATGTTTCGATATTGGGCAAGAAACTTTTTTGTGTAACATCGTTATCTACAATAGCAAATAACCACTTTTACAGATGGAAGACAAAGCTTAAGTACACTGCAGACTAAAAAATCAGCCGATTTAGCCGAAGAAAGATAGCACAAATCGGCCGATTATTTTGTCTTTAGAATACAAAAGCATAACTATCTAAAAGTATATGAAATATGAACATTTGAAGCGTTGATAGTTTACACCAGTGTAATGCTAAGGTTTCTAAAGACATTGTTCGTTTTGTCGACATTTATGTACAATGCTGTTTTTTACTTCGCAATTTTCTCTGTTTGTGTTAAGAATGCGTAATGTATTACGTAAGTATTGTGATAGCGATATAGTCAATTATTTTACGAGTTAATGTAAAAATTAAAGACAAAATGCTATAGTGTAATGTATTAAAGGTAAAAATCATAAATTATTTTTGACAGTGAAATGACTTCTTTTAATCTTTGTTAACCAAAGTGAAAGTTCTCTTGTGTTTCGACCCAGGTTCCATAGATAAAGTTATTTAGATTCATTATCTGAATTTACCCTCGAAATTTTTATAGTTAAGTATTATAAAATAGGGGTGTATACAATCACTTTGAAACACAACCTAATGTCATTACTAACATTATAAAGCTTGAGTACATATCTATAAAGTTTGCTAAACCCAACAAACTGTCATACTCGTACATAAAAGCGTCCGTATTAATTGGATTCCAAAGTAATTATGGAGTTAAATAGAGTGGTCGTACATTTGGAAAATATTCCTTCATTCGTGTACCTATATTTGCTCGTCCTTGAAATATAACAAATTGCGACAAATAATTAACGTGAATCTGATTTTAAATAAGAAAATGCTTATCTTAAAAATGCATTACTTAAAGAGGATGCTTCAGACCATTTCAGACTGAACCATTTTCACTAGAGCCAACATTGAAATCGTGAAACTCCGTCGGAGGATATCGTCGAGAGCATATTTGTTTCAATTGTTTTTTTAATGTACCTAATTACAGTTTATTTTCGAGTCGAAGCGTTCGAATCCGCACGCACACCATGCGATGTACAAATGAGCTTTTCTAACTTATGTACCGACTACCGCAAATAGCGACTGCTCGCAAACGTCGAAGAAAAAACATGGTGAGAAAACCTGCATTCACAGAAAAAGAAATTCTGATGCGTATGTGTGGCCCACCAATCAACATTAGGCACGCGTCGTGGACTAACGTCCATTTATGACCTCCTTGAGGGTAGACCTAATGTTCCCCTAAAGCTGAGGACGAGGATGAGGACTAAGAATTTTAAGTTTTGAGATTAAAAGAAGTCACTTGATCTATATGTAAATTGTACAAAGCTAAAAAATCTTTTAAGAATAGGATGTGTGAAAAATATGTTATAATTCAATGTGCAATGTCAATAATTTAAGAATGTACATGATCGTCCAAAATACCTGTTTCATAGTTAAAGCATTCCGTTCCGGTTGTGCGGTAAACAGATTTTTGTATATGTTTGTATGACATAGGGAAGAAATAATTATAAATAAAAGACATACAGACGAACACAGAACCTCCTTGTTGGAGTTTGTTAAAAATGGGCTTTAACAACATTCTTTCATTAAAATATAAAAATAAAAGTATTTTGTTGTTGTACTGTAACTACGCACAGTTTATAAAATATACCTACACCGATTTATTTTTTTACCATTCCGAAACTTTCATGGGTGACCATCAAACTGAATAACTTTTACTATGGAAGCACTGCATTCGTATAAAAAACACGGGTATAAAACGAAAAAAAAAGAAATAGTTTTTATACAAGTTTAGGGATCAACGATCTTAAATATTTATATATTATGAGATCCTAAATTTCTCATTTGGATGCCGTTACAAATAAAAGAAGAAGTCATGCACTCAATCGATATAAAACTGTTTGAAAGTTATAATATAATATATAAGTATTACAAGCTTATGATTATTTAAGGATGTGTTTACTATGGAATTAATGCTATAAATCTTCCTAAGAATAAATAAATAAATATGATTGATTTATGTAATAAATATATAATATGTCATACAAACACAATGTATCAAAATTGTTCCTTTTTTAGTTACTAGACGTATAAGATAGAAATAGTTCCCTAAAAGTGAAATTCGGAAAGATAGACAAGTCGAAACATGCTGAGCGATCGTACAAACAACACACGCAGTAAACTAATCTCAAATAATAATTTATTCACGAAATTCAAATTAAGTTAGTCGGTACACCATACACGATGGTAATGGGGATATCAACGTAATAGAGATGCAAAATCTTATTAATGACAATATTATTAGGTTAACTATGGATATAGAGTGTTCGCTAAATAAAGGAGTCTACTATGCACTGAAAATAACCAGTGCCACAAGAATAAATACACTACGTAGAAGTGAAACATCGCTTTACTGGTTAAACTAATACGAAAAGATAGGCTTATCGATAGGCGCACAGAAAAGAAGACCAGTAAGTATAAAGCAAAAGGACTCTTTAGTTCGAAAACTAGTGACAAAACTACAAATACGAATAAAATTAAATTCAATCTTCGTAAAATTGTATAGTGGCCTTTTTGTGAACGAAATGTATGAACAGACATGGTTATCGGCCATATCAGTGACACGCGGGCTGCACACGCATGCTACTTGTACAAAACCGATTACTCTCTTCTGTGGATAGGCATATCTTGACCTTGATCAAGTTATGCCTATTCACACGTTGACGTTTCACTTTTACATAGTGCATTAGATACTCATGATATGTCAGTGCACAGTACTCTTTTATTAATAATTCACGACCTCTGGTTTTTCTTGGAACAACTGCAGGGCATAAGCCTACTTCCCATTATGCCCTTTAAACCAGACTTGTACTAATCTATCCAGCATCGTTTTTGCTCTCACATGACCTAGTCCCTTCATCCTGCAGAAAAAATACGATTGATCGACTTTTTTTGTATTTTTTAAGATTTCTTTAAGATAACTTTCAAATCAAAATCAAATCAAATATTCTTTATTTTACACCAAAATATAAACAGTAAAATACAGAGAAAAATAAAGCAAGAGGCACAAAATAAGGCGGTCTAACTTTCGTATACTTTCGTAAGAGTTTATTAAGATTACATCTAGATGTTGTTAAGACAATCACTCAGCCAGTCTCTATTGATCATTAACAATACATGTCAGTGTTATCAAAAGTATTTGTAAGAATTGTAAGCTTATTATTGTATCAAGAATACACGGTGAGTCAAGAAGCTGGTTTAAAAAATAAATTATATAAAGGTGTCCGAATGCGTTGCTGGTGTAGATGAAAAGTGTAAGTAATGCGTCAGTTCGTTTGTACGTTTAGTTGAACCCGGTCCCAGGCAGGCGTTTTATTATTCCCTTTTTATTTTTAGTGTAGACAATTTCTACGTCTTTTAAAATGTATATTTAAATTTATACATTGGGCCGCAGCGGCAGGCTCTAAAATTGTCACAACCTCAGATTATTTCATTAACAAAATAAGTTTTTAAAATTGGCTGATTGTCCCACCGGCACGGCTCAATGTCAAGCTTCAACATTATCGTTAAATTACGTGTTAACAAAGACCCTAGTTCGTTTTTATTTTTACAATAAAATTCTCAACTTTATCATTTATTTATACCCCTATAATCCAACTTAATTCAATATTTATAAACCCTATGTTTTGGCACTAACAAATCTAATTAAATATATGCAATTAATTATACAATTTCATTATTCTTCAATCATCACTTTCGAATCAAGAGATATCAATGTTACAATAATATATTTTAAAACGACAAATATAAAATTGCATATTCAGAAACATTATAACGACAAAATAATATATTTATTGTTTAAACTTTGAATAACAAAACCAATATGAACTTTAAAACCTTGATGTGATTTTGAATTGGTTAGTTGGAATAATAATTAAATTGTTAAAGTTTAAAATATGATATCAAATGAGCACCATACGGTTTCAGTAACATAAACATTGAACCAATACAATAAAATCTTAAATAATTGAAATATATTAAAGTTGCGCCTTAGCATCAATATAATTTTAATTTTGTAAGTAAAATTCTCAATAGCAGTGTATACCATTTTCTAAAAATCTTTTCATTTCATTTCTCACACAATCTCTCATTTATTGTTAATTCTTAAAATATCCTTAACTCGAAAAATCTTTCTTGTTATGGTTCTTAGAAAACGATACACTCATAAACTTTACACCACACGACCTCACACAAAAACTTCGATGATAAACAAAATTATTATTCACATTCAAAAATTTATTAGAAAGAACACACCGAGACGTATAATTTTTATTCTTAATTCACTATTATTAGTGAGCTTTCTTATAGTACTTTCCTTTATAACCATAATCCTAATTTGATTAGGGGACACGACATTTACTAGGCTATCACGACATCTATAAGAGCGAAATCGAGGAACGGACATAGATAAAGACGTGATTTAAATGTTATTCTCGTTAAACAATATTACTATGTTACGATATAGTAGCTACAGTAAGTACTAAGGGACTCTACTCAAATCTATCAGAAGCTGTTGCTGGGTATGATTTTCTGAAATCGTTGAATATTTGATTTCTAATACTACTCAATAATCTTTCTGCCTCAGTTAACATTGGGTGAAATATGCGATAGAACATTAATAAAGAAACAAATATACGGAGTAAAGCTAAATAAACCCGATAAAAAAATGCTTTAAGACAACGCGAAAATTGCTGAAGTGTCAATAAAAAATAAATAGGTATTTAATATTTCAAAAATTCATAATAAACAGCTGTTACTCGTACAAGTTGGCAGAGAGTGGGACAGCTTTCAGAAAATCGCCCCAGCAACGTTATTAATATTCTGGGTCGTACATTATTACTATGGCAGTATAGGCTGACTTCGAATATTTGAGTATGTCACTACCAAAACTTAAGCCCGCATATACTAGGAATTATATAAGATAAGAAGATATTTAAGAAAACAGAAACTGAATTTCTCCTCTCTATTGGTGATTTATTTCTCTATTAGACTCTCCCCGTTTCTTTTACCCCGCTTCTTCCGGATTGTTTTTTTAGCCCGCATTGCAAATTTTTTTCATCGCATTGACACACCTAACTAATCGAAGTCAGTCTTCAATTATGTCGTTTTTAATGACCCAAAAGATAAGATGGTACGGTACTCAGGGGAAGATATAACATTAGTCTTTTTTCCACTTTTTCTAAAATTTATATACAAATACACATGTCGTTATTTTTTATATATATACAGCTAGTGATACATGTCATGTTGTGGCTTGATATAGTAACATCTTCGTATAGTTCTAATGTCTGTGTTTACAAATTAATATGATTAGGTCTAGGTAATTATATTGCAGTACACCTAGCGATTTGATTGAGACAGCGTTTTATTCTCATAGGCAGAATGGCATAGAGAAAAAAACATTGTCGTATACAGTTTGCTAGGCCTACAGGTTCTATGTCTGTTTAGTCGTGCTAAAACATTATTTTATTTAATAAACTTTTGAAACGAGAACATTGTTTCTATCCAATATTTTAAATATTCAGTATTCATATCGTTGAAAATAAGAATTGACAGGTTGGTAATAAATTCAGTGTCACCGTCGCTTTACAAATTGTTCAGAAGGTTAACATTTATTTTCTTATGCAAATTTATTATTATCGTTACAAATATTGTGATTGAAACAACGTTATCTTCCACGTCAGCTCAATTTTTTAATTCAATTTTATCATTTTCTATTACTAACCTAGCTTTACTTTGGATCTCTATTGTTTCTCTTCTATTAATATTTGTTGATATAACATCAATTCCACAACTGTAAACAATTCCTGATTGTTAAACTGATATTTTTAATCAAACTTTGATTTAACTATCAACGAATTAATAATCGTTAAACGTATTACTAATATAACATATTTAGCTGATGAATTATGTCAGTTTGAACATCAATGAAATGTTTTATTTCCTGCACATGCAGAACTTAGATACCTACTGACAATGCATATTCAGTCGAAATGTTGTATCTATAAAACTGAGAATTTCGGATAGCAGGCGATGTTGGTTTGGACCTCGGTTCATGGTTTTTTAATTACCTAACACACCAGACATAGTCTGTTAGCACAGTCACCAACAAGACACGTTATATTAATAACAAGAGCACAAGATCAAAACTAATTTTAGAAAATGAATAAAATTTATCATAAAACGTAACCTTAATCTGACATTATACCAATATTTGATCCTTTATTATATACCCTAAGGTAATGTCATCGTTTGTGATCCCTCATTTTCTTGTGTAAAGGATACCCTCTTCTCGGATTTTATTGTTTAAACTGTCTCCGTCACTGACAAAGACTTTCTTCAAAATGTCTCCACAAAAGACAATAAAAACAGCTTTTTTGAAAGCTAAATAAATTTGAATCTAAGTATTATAAAAGGTAAATTATCATTTTGTAATTACACAGAATCCATAATTAATTTATAAAGTCTAAGCTCCAGCTAAACCAAACTCCGTATCTGAGTCGAACGTGCCTCAAACTTTCCTTCAACGAAAACTTTATTAATATCCTCTTTAACCGTATTAATTAGAAATATAATTATATTATTTAACAAATTATAATTGTCAACATTATCTGTATTACTTCCTAGTCAACATCACAATTGTTTTATAATATGTCGGACTTAACTACGCTAGTAACGTAGGGTTTGACAAATGTATCAGTATTTATTTTACTCGTATCATATTTTATAGAACAATGATTAATAGATAAAGATAAATAAGAAATTACTTTTTATATAAACTCGTCACTCGCGATATACTTGTAAGAAGATGAAAGTTATTTCATATACAATGTTTGGTATTATTTTTCTTGGAATCTTAATGCAGTATAGATTTTTTGAAAATGGCTCTTAAAAAGAAATATTATGTTTCGGTTTGGCAAAAAACGTAGAATAGAGTGTTCTCCAAGAAACAAACAAAATCGACAAAGCTACGTATGACAAAAGACAGCAGCATGAACGGATGCACCACTGACTTAGAAACGTTCGTTAATATTCAGATAATAAATGCAAGATAGGTTTGTGACAAAAATGTTATTCAGAGCATTGAAAGTCTACAATATCATTTTATCAAAAATCTCTGGCCTGGAATCTCATCCTTACGCCAAACATACATAAACAAAACTAACAACAATAAACACTTACATTTGTCAAACCTCATTTAAGTTTATATTTATAATAACCATTTACCGTCTTACAACTTTAATGGAGACGTGTGCGTTTCAACCACGAATTTAGTTACAGTATTATAGTAATAATTATACATACATCGTTCGACGTAGTCTAAGATTAGTTCTCTCATACTTGCGTCCGGGGTGAGGCCCGGGTGCGCGTGCGCTCACTGCACGATGATATGCGGCGCGGACAGGAGGACCGCTACCGTTGCTATTATCGTGAATAACGTGAACACGAATAGACAGAACCTGCGGGACGAAAGAAACTATATGATGATCTTTTATTGATATGAAAACAAAAGCGAAACAATAAATCAACACACAACAAACTGACACAGAATCTAGAGCGTCGCTGCAAGATATGGTGCCCAACAGGCACTAAAGGCAGGCAGAAACTATTAATTCTTATTTTTTCACTACCTGAAATGTTATTTGGACTAAACGTATTTTTAACCATAAAAGTTTATTCGATAAAGATAAAATAAGAAGATTAGTAATAAGTAGCAGATTCGAAATTGTCCTCTCGAATATTTGAGGTTACTTTGTCTTAGAATACTCCATCTGGCTGATAAGAAACATGTCTGAATTTTGATAAAAATAGAGAATATTTTACACAAAACTGTGCATCTAGTTCTTATATATTAATAAATACAGACTGGGTTGCCCAGGATGGTTTACGGCGTCGAGGTAGACCCAGAAAAAGGTGGAGAGACAACGGATGTTGACTTCTTGGAATGTTGGCCAGAAGTTGCACACAACAGAGAGGTTTGGAGAGTAAAAGGGGAGGCCTTTGCCCAGCAGTGGGCCATTGAATAGACTACGTAAAAATAAATTGAATTATGAAGATCTGAAAAGATCAACCTGTTATTGTTAGTCCATACCTGTCAACAACCATTGCAGCGAACTTCCAGTCACTAATCAGCTCGGCTTCCTCGTCCGCTTTCTTCATCCTCGCTGTGATGAACTGGAGCTCCCTCAATATAAGGTGCAGCTCCCGATGGTGGCTGCCGAGGCCACCTACGTCCTCCATAGTGGACGGACGGACGAACGACCGTCTGAAGTCAGTGCGGAATATTGAACACCTGTAGAACAGTTCCATAAGGTACAAATGTTACAATTGATTTTGAATAAGACTGCAGGCAATAAACGATCGGTATTTCTTAGTTTGTAAAAATAAGCCAAATGAAATAATAAAACATACGGCAAGTCTTCCCTACAAAATTACATCGTCTGCGCATGGCCCATTGTTGTGAGATAATTTGCCAGCAACGATCTCAATCAACTCTATCTTTGTCTCTTTGTAACTGGAGAAATAACAATAGGTATCCAAACATTGATTGCCAGAGTAAATTGGAATAGTAGCAATTAGCGACGTACGTATATCTGAAGTTACTTTCTACGTCCACCACGTTTAGCCTAGAATCGAATTAGAGAACCCCTTTTTTTAGTTCCAAAAAGAAGCAGGCACCATGCATTCAAACTCACCCAAGCCCCATTATAACCAGTGGATGCCGTGCCATTCGAAGTCGACAGCACGTGTTTTATTCATCGTGACTTTAATTATCACTCAAGTTCAAGTACCTTACTCTCTGCGTGATTAGATGAAAAAGAACTGGTATACAAACTTACCCAGGCCCCAGATTCCCAGTAGACGCCGTGCTATTCGTAGGCGGCGGCGCGTGTCTGAAATCATCGTCTATATCCAGCACGTTCGCTAAAAGCGACTTGGAAGACCGCTCCTTCAGTTCCAATTCCCTCATGCGGTTGGACATCATGATTGTCTTTCTAGTTATTTTCTTCCCCGGCCTCGACATACGGAGGATCCAAGGCAGCCATTGTAGGAACACTGATTTTATCTGGTGGTATAAAAATGTTGATTACTATAGTTGGTTGGTTGGATAGATAACTGTGTTATATTTCTAATTTTAAGACGTTATATTTCTCTTCTTGTTGTGGGGGCATAGACTGCAATTATTGCGACCAACTAAGCAAACTATCAACATTTTCTGCTGTACAATCCATGCTGATATATAGCGGCAAAAGTTTACAGTTGAAGCGACCACGCTTCGTGCCTCATGTATACAAGCCCTTTATTTACCAATAGCTACACCCCGCCCGCTAAAACAAACTAGTTGAAACTCGTTTCGTACATGGAGTCTCAACAACTTTCGCAAAAGTTTGATAAGTCTGAAAGTACTAGTGTTACAGAGTAGGTACTTAAGTACTCGTTCGTTACTACTCTACTCGACAGCTCACAACTTTTAAATACAAAACAGAACTTTACTCAAAACAAAACAATTTTGTAAGAAAATAAGTATCTTGGATCTGCTGAAAGAAATCTCAATTAGAGTTGTCGTTTGTATAATATGTATCAGAGAACTTCGACTGAAATAAAATAAAGAGTTCAAGTAGTAAATACGTACTTGACGACTTTGCCTGCTTCTCATGCAAATTTTTTTTATTTGGTCATAGTTGTACCTACAAGTCAACATCGTAAATTTTTATGTTTATTTTATGAATTACCTACTGAAACAAATATTCTGTTTCCATACTAAAATCCTACCTATAGTATAGTTGTAGTACTAGATACTCTTTCTTATAGGTAGGTAATACTGTGGTATAGTCCTTATAAACATATAATTATGTTTTGGGTGTAGGAAGGCAATAATATCAGCACCGCATGATAATATACAAGTCAATTTGATAGTGGTCTCATTTTTGCAACAGCCGGAAGTCAAACATTTGTATTTCCCACTTCATCTCTATCTTCTTTGATTAAGGGGCTACCTGCCGGTTTTGGGTAATTTTGTAACCATTTTATTCATTAACTATGGCACTTTTTGAGCTGAAATTTAAACTGAACCATATCTACAGGATATGAGAAGTGATGTGGTTTTTCTAGAAATCGATTTTAATGAATAAAACCGAAGAAAAGGGACTCTAAAGTCACCCCTTTTTTTCCAGTTGTAACCATTTTACTCTTACATTTTTAATCGGAACAAAATGAAAATTTACTATATTGTTCACAATACAATTTAGAATGATGTGGTTTTTTTACTTTTTCGAAATTAATAAAAAATCATCGAATTTTTCAAAGAAAACAGCAAAATTCTGACCGGAGCCACGCGCTCTTTCTCATCGATTAGTATGGAGTGTGAGTGAGAGGAGAGTGGTCCACGGCTGATACGCCTTAAATGAGGTACTTGCGAGTTCCTAGACAGAGTAGTACAATCACCAAGAACGCAGAACTTTATTATCTCCTGTTGAGAATGGTCGACGCTGTTGATTCTGGTTGTACAAGACTTACAGTGGTGAGAAGGAGTGGTTTACAAATTCCTCCGCTGACTTGAATTGCCTACACTGTTTTTAGCTGAATTATCGGAAATTTTTCATCAATTTACATTACATTTTGCCGTTCTAGCTTGCTTGTTATACTCCTAATGTGGACAGCAAAAGATACACAGGGTCATGATAGAGGATCAGTCAAAGTTACGACCACGCTTACGTACTATTTAGATCATGTTTAAACCAAATTTTTAACCGCTTTGTGTGACTATAATTTTGTGAAAAGCAGCACGATTATAATATGTATGATTATATACAAGATAATTCTTAAGCTGATTTGTCAGCACGTGGTACCTGGAGTATTTGAACGGCAAGATAGATGTCCTTACTATTATTAATGTTTTACCATTGTATCTTGGACTTGTAAATGTAACGCACTCTGTTACATCTACATAATAACAATATAGTGGAACAGCTTAGCGATCGCGGCAGGTCAATCGAGCGCTGTGTGCGGGGGACGGGTGTACCCTAACTGTAGTCCCGCTCCTCCCATCGCACACCGCGCACGATTGACCTGCCGCAACCGCTGAGCGGTTCTATCAAGGAAAGTGATCAGTATGCACGCAGATTTAGTACCTAGGTATATCTCTTCAACCACGCTCAAAACAAAGTTTGAGACGCGGGAGTCGAACATGCCTCTATTGTTTGTAATTTCCGCGCCAGTAGTATTCACACATTAAAAAGTTCGGTCGCAGAGCCCAGTGCAATTAAAACTCATGGCGTTGCGTTGCGGTTTCGAAATAGAAGCGTATTATAAATTAAAGTCTATTAGCATTTTAATACACTTTTTGTTAGTTATTTTATATTAAAATTGTTGATCTATTGTCAATATAAAGTTAAATGTGTTACATAGGTACTTCAGATGCTTCAGACCATCAAACTTAACAACTTTGACTATGGGAACAATATTGAAAGCGTGGGAAAAATGGGTTGTTCCAAAGAAAATTTCAATAGCTATTCGACCTAAATAATATAATATACTAGTGTTTTCCCGCGACTTCGTCCGCACAAATTATATACCAGATTTTAAGTCAGATCATAAGCTATCAAACAATAAAAGTTTCATCAAAATCGGTTCAGTAGTTTTTGCGTGATGTGCGAACAAACAAACAAACTAACAATTTTGTCAATAGATGGCGCTGCACGTCATTTAAATCGCACTATCGAGTGTTATTTGATTTTATATGAAGTAAACCGCTACTTTTTTGTTCCTCACGATTTTACAGTTTTATAATAGTTAAGATAGAACTGCAGATTTTTGTTCGCTATTTCAATGTTGGTCCTATAGAGAAAGTTGTTCAGTTTTATGTTCCGAAACACACAGTATAATGGGAAATTTAATGTTGGTTCGGACTTTATTTTATCACACTTATACAGGATACTTCTTAATAATGTAGGTATATCGAATCTAGTCCGGACTAATGTTAACCGAAAGTCGTTCTACTTACCCACTGTGGCATCTCATGAATGTCCGCAGTTCTATGGTGATAGTTCAGTACCACCACCGTGAGTACCACCGAAGATGCCACCATGAACATGATGCAATTGAAGTAAGTTCCTGTTGCACAGAAAATAAAGATCAAATTACAAAGTAATGGATTTTTTATAAATTTTATGTAATTTTTAAAAATTTTAAAGTTTTAGTTGAAAATTATATTTAGTATATATAAACAAATCCAGAATTTAAAAACTCTTTGAAAAAAAGTTAAGTAAAAATTGATACTTCTTAATTCCTAGTATGGGTGAGAAAAAATAATAGAAAATTAATTAAAATGTTAAGGAGAAAATTAAGTACTTTTTCATTAGTAAAGTTTAGTTACTTTTATTTTAAGATAACTTTGTTCATTCGATTTTAAGGCTTATTCTAATAGACATTGAAAGCAACATCCATGCGTTTATAACATGCAGTGTTTATTTGAACTTCATGTTACACAGAGTCATAAGAATATAATTTAATACTACCGTGGGCTCAGGGGTCTTTTTGAAGCCTTTTTGAAATAGTATGCCATCAATAGTCAAATTATCTAAGAAAATCAAATTTAACAAAAGTGCATAAATAAAAAAAAGTAAGAAAGCCATGTTCGAAAACGTGTCGTACTAGCGACGTAGGCGGGCGCGAAGCCGACATGTCGAGTCAGCTTCTTTTGTTGGCGTGATAAGAAACGCTTTCTTGGTTCTCAAACTTATGAGTTCTCTCGTTTTTCTTACCGTGGCAATAGATTTTACTACTGATGGCATATCACTTTCTTCCGGCTTCAAAACAACCCCGTTTTCACGGTGTATTTTCTAAACCGAGTCTCTTCGAGGAAATAATACCTAAGTAGGTATTCATTGAGCAAGCGCGATACACCTTCATGTGAATCATGTGTACTTTCCATCTGCTATGCGCATTTTATTATACTTATAGCTTATGACAATGTGGAGATTTAGCCAATTTGGCCATAGTTAACGCTTGTATATAAAAACACTTCTAACAAATACCTAATTATCTCACATTTTGTTAACATCACACGTTTTTAATTTCACAATATACAAAATGACTAGGGTTTTTTTTTGTATACAGAAAATTAATCATATTTTTAGTATTTAAACCAGTCTATTAATTAAACAATTAATTGAGTTAACATAGGAAGATTAACAAAATTGTCAAAAGGAACTTACGCGACACTGCTCCCGCACGGTAACAGAATTAACTTTCAAGTCTCTGTAGATATACTTTACGAAGACAGCATAAAAATTGCAAAGAGCGCGTGGTAAGCTGTCAATCAACAATGTTGTCATTGTAAAGTGCATCTACAGAGCACGAGTTTAAGCCGATATTTGAATGTTCATTCTTTTACCGTGCGGGAGCGTTGTCGCGTGTCGTGTAAATGAGCTATACCTTTATAATAACTACGAGTATGTACCTAAGATTTCCTTTGACAATAATTTAACATGTATTTATGTACATTTATGTAGACCAAACCAAACGGGTGACTTTTCATCCATCTTGATTTGAGAATCCGTTCATATTTATCATAAGTTTGTTGTCTAAAACCGACTATTTGTAACCGCAACACATCTCCCGTGAAGTTTGGCCCTAAGTTGATAATGACGGGGTTACAGACAGACCAGACAAAGTTGTGAGATCCGAAGTGAGCGAGATACTTGGAGGCCGGACCATCGCACCCGCATCCTCTTTGTTGCTTTAAACCGTTGTTTAACTTTATATCCTGCATTTAAACTACAAAGCACAACCCTACATATTTATAAGCTTATTTACAGTTCAGAATTAAGTTCAAACTTAGTTTAAAAGTCGACGTTTCTCGTACCATGCTAGCTTGTAAAATGTTTAAGATATTCGAAGTCGATTATGAAAGCTACGTTATGCCAATCGAAAATGAAACTAAAAAGTTAAGTGAACAAAATTTGATGATAGGATAACTAAGAGAGATTTAAGAGTTAGTTAAGACTTATTTTAAGACATTACAAGAAGATTAAGATTGGATGCCAGTAAATTGAAACATACCCAAAAATTGTGACTGCTATAGAAGGTAGTTTATCTTTCAATTGAGGATGTAATGTGCAATTAATATTTTAAGTGGTCATAGTCTGGAAATGCTATGAAAGCATAGACTTTGAGATGCTGAAATGCAGGAAGAGAGATATAAACTTCTATATTTTTACATTACTTAACATGTTTTAATTTCAAGCAAAAACTGTAATCTAGTTAGATCTTCGTTAAAATGGTGTTCCAAGAATGAGCAAAGGAATATTGTGATGAAAATTAATATTTGTTTTGAAATCAATTAATATTCCTCTTAACGCATTCCTGATTAAAATTTATTCAGGAAGAGAATTATATTTATTCGTTATTTATTCTTATTTTTGTAGCAATCGCGCCTTTTCTCACCTATTAGGGGGATCGCCTCTGAAGTTTTAGTGATGACGTGCCCCACCAATAGAGAGAAAACAGTTTGCGACAGGAGAATTGTAACACCTGCAAAGATCAATCAAATACTATGAAAAATAAAAATGATCTATTTACAAGGTCATAGAACCTAAAGATAAACGTCCATAGAGTTATAATCTTCAACGATTCGTTGAATAAGAATCCTGTTGTGTGCTGTCGGTATTAGGGGCTCAAGTAAAACCATAAACAAAACATAAAAAAGATCATGCAATTTCTATTTTAAGTGTTTTTTATTCTATGTTTTATTTAATATTTTTATTTATAGAAAGAGAAGAAGATTTTTCGCAGTTACCTTTAATATTACCCTCCAAGTATCTAGGACCACAGGTTATACAAAGATTTATAACAACACAAAAAAAATTGCAAAAAAAACCATGGAATCGATTGCGCATTTGGACATTAGGTATTGTAATTCATTAAGAGTAATAGAAGAATTATTTAGATTGCTACTTACCTGTTTATATCTATCAATTGTACACTTTCCAAAAGTGCAGCTTATATTTACCTACATGCCATGCTACTTACTTGAAGAAGTTTTTTAGTAACAGAAAAGAAGTACCAACATATAAGTAGGTACGCAGACATAGAAAAGCAAGTATTTAATCAGTAATAGAGAAAAAAGCCTAGACTACTTTACGGAATCGATTCCAAAATTTATCGATTCTTATTTTAAAAGCACTTTAATAAAAATAGTTTTAAAATAAGAACACTAACGTTCAAAATACGAGACACCAAATTTATTTATTTCAGATATAGGTATGAGAGTTAAATATTTTTAAAACCAAAAAGTACAACATTTGAAGCAAAGGCAATCGTCCTTTAGAATGAAACCACAAAAATTTCACCAAATGTACAACAGTCAAAAGCCGAAAATCTTTAGCAACATTAAGCTTACGACACTTAAATTAACGTACATAATTAACTCCTTGTAATGTTTTAAAAATAATTCTTTATTTAAAAGTTTTAAAAGAACGGTTTGAAAAAGAAACCAAAAAAAAGTGAAAGATGAAGAAATGTAGTTGTAGATGATTGTGAAATAAACATTTTAAAAATAGGAATAGCGGGATGGAGTGAAAAGGTAGGTGGGAGGATAGTGTACCTAACAGGGGGATAGCATCGGAGACCTGCGGCAGAGTCTCTGCTACCAGGTTGAGGAACACCGTCAGCGAGAGAAGAATAGTGACTCCTGCAATCAAACACATTGTTAACAACCCTACAATCCAAGTGCCACCACGAAATAGATCAAGGACATGATTACTTTAAAACCCCATATAATATTTTATAACGCGTTCTAGTTTACAGCAACCAAAAGTTTTCCCATTTTCTGAACTGTCTTATCTCAACATCCTATCTTACATAATGGTATTGATGGTCACGTAAACGACATTGAGCCACTACTATTATGACGTACACACGAGTACATAGGTACTTACCAATCGTAGGTATTCGTGGAATCTGCGGCTTAGATATAACTATGTACTAACACGGACATCAATACAGTCATATCACATTCCATTGACATTCTAATATCTAACGGACGCTGCGTCTTACCTGTGTAAGACTTGTCTTAAAGTTCACTAAAATTGAGCCTAAGAGCATAGCGTAATTATTTTAATATAGGGAGCGCACTTAGCGGCCGCGGCGGGTCCATGATCGTGCGGAGTGCGGGGGACGGATCACCGGCAAAGTCGGTACCACGCGCGTAGGTTTGTCGGTACTGACACGTACTGTGACACGTTCCCCTCGGCTCCCGCATTGGCCTATTGCGACCGCCGAACGCGCTCACTAATTTCATTACTCTATGCTAAGAGCTTGTTGTCCAGGTCCAGATGAGGCGTTTTGAACGAAGTACAATGCTGCAAGTATCGCGCGCAGTCACAATGCAATGAGTAACTATGTAAAGTGGCAATACGCGCGTATATCTGGACAGGGTCTTAACTAATACTAAACACAGAGTATTTTAAGACAAGTCTTTACAAAATTTTATTTTTAACGAGAACCATTAAATGATTAAGATCTGTCTTAATTTTGACACGTCTTAACTCAAATCTTGTCTTAAGACTCATCTAAAATCTTAAGGAAAGACGCAGCGTGCGTCTTTGCTCAGTAGAGTCCTAGCCCACCTACGAGAGGCACCGCCTCCGACGTTGAAGGCAGCTTTTCGGCGACCAGGTTCAGAAAGACGGTCAACGATAGCAAGATCGTCACACCTGTTGGCATTAGCCAGGACTGTGAGCTGTTTGGCTGGTTAATAAACTTTGTCCTATCTATAGTATTGTGCTATTTATACCGAAAATACGAAAATATTCTATGGATTTTTAGCCATATTTTAATATTTGATTTATCCAGTCAGTAATAAACTTGAACTGATTGTTTGATAGATGACGAGACAAGGAACAATAGGCTACTTTTTGTAATAGGTAGGTACTTATTACAATCTATACAATACAGTAGATTTTGTAGCTAAGTTTAACGATATTTATTTGCTCTGTTCTCAGCTTTACTTCTTATTCAAAATCAACTGATTTTATGTTTTAACAAAAGTGAAAATTACGACTATAAGTCTGACTTGACATTACACGATTATTACCTAACCACTCCATAGCTGGAGTAAAAACAGTTCGTCTTAGATAAGACGGCATACTTGGCACTATATTCAGACTCTTATATCAATTATTTCCTTATATCCAACTTTCAGCATCGCTGTTTAGTTTCTAAACCTTGCATCAGGAGAGCAGCTTTGCTTAATCACCTAATGAAAAGACAATTTAAGGGTCTGTCCAACAGTTTTGTAGGAGGTAGCAATGCGAAGAAATAACCATCAATAATAATAACTTCATAAGGAAAATCAAGACATTTTTCTATTGGTAAATTATTTCCTTGAGAGATGTTACATCTCGATTCCTCGCATAGATACTGTAGACCAACTAGTAATAAAAAAATAATCTGACCTAGTGTTAATTTCTCCCCAGAATCAGGTGGCAATGTGAATCCGAGGAGCGCCATCGATGAGATGAGCACGCAAGGCACTATCAGGTTGAAGAAATAGTAGAGAGTCCGCCTTCTGATCATGATGGTGAATGTGACGTCCACGTAAGGCTCTGGACAACACGCGTAGGTTATCGTGTTCTTCTTGCCTGGCATTCCTGCGTTTTGAAGATTTATGATTGCAATTTTACATGGCAGTTTCAGCACATTAACAAATACCCCACAGAGTCAAAGCTTCATCTACAGGGTGTCCGGTACGTAATGGATAACCCTGTACCTGCTGAAAGAGGACCTCAAACCCGTTCGGAAAATAGACTTCCAGTCTTCGTCCAGTAAAAGTGGCACCGTTTTCGAGATATTGAGACTTTAGAAGCTTTGTCTCTGTGTGCGGTATTCACTCGTGAGTTTCAGTTTTAAAAGCAAATGGGTTGGAAAGACAAAAACCAAACAAGTTATGAAGACTTGGTTGGTCGTGTCGTGGATAAATAGTGGGCTCTAAAAATACCCAAAAATACACTAAACAAGCGTAAGCGTAATACGTGATCGAGATATTAAAAAGTGACCAATCTACAATTAACACCCAGTTTCGAACTACCCTGAATCGTTCGTATAACTTGAAAACCTAACTTCATTCCATCCTGTAACCTTCAATATGCTTAAAATTTACCTGGCTACGAATAAACAATTAGCAATTGTTCTGACCACCGCGATTAACATAAAAATCAAACTTACCTATTAAGTACCACTCTCCATTTGTGATGAAATCTGACAAGTCCCCTCCCGCTTCATCTTTTAGGATCAGGTCCAGCTGTCAGAGCAAACTGTTATAGATTCACATACAAAATGCACTATCTACCGAATTAACTACTCTTTGACGAAACAATCCATGCTATCGAGCATAGACAAATCAGCCCAAAGAATACGGCAGTCTTAACCCTATGGGACCAAGGGGTCCCGAGGCCCTGGGGCCAAGTGGGGGCCCTGTAGTAATTTTTTTCATTATTATTAGTAAGGCAGAATTCTAGCCAAAATCAAGATAAAGCCAGTTGCAAGGTTATGAAACCTCGAGCTCGCTTCGCTAGCTCTATGTTGTTTTCTTAGGAAATATCTGCCCCAAAATGATTGTTACATGACCTTGTTACTGAAAGGGCCCTCAAACTCAGGGCGCCCAGGGGTCCTAAAGAACTCTATTTATAAATGGCTTATAAGGGGATTATACTCAAATAATCTGCAAACAGTCCATGTCTGATTGGTCTATGCTATCGAGGATTATTTCCATGTCTTTCTGCTATATAACATTTTAAACTGTGCAGAGCGGACACTTATCTCATTGAAATTGTTACTCTGACACAAGCAGCCAAAACCCAATTTCAAATGTCATTCAGCCCAGTATGATTATTTAAAAAATTGCTTTATTGTGAAAATTATGAACCGATTTCTACAAATTCTAATACCTACATAGGATATTTTATCTGGTCGAGCAAACTTTACTATTTAAAAATTCGTATTAGCAGGTATTATTTTTGACTATTCATCTGAGTCCATTATAAAGGTAACATATTTCATTTAGTATAACATCACGATCTCAACGTCATGTTTTATAAAATAATGGTCTTGTCATTATAGGCCAATATGTGTAAGGCCCGGTAAACCCCAGACCTTCCGGGACCCTGAGGCTATTTCCAAACATTCTGAAGCAAGTACCCGCTCTGTACGTCGTTAGACAAGACATGAGACAATTATCTTTGTAATTATAAGGGAAATGTGAGAACCTTAATTAAGTGCAATTCACTAGACTATTGAGGGTTACGTTGCACGTCGCTAGATGTAACCACTGCATCGTGAGGTCATAAAAATTATGTTACGTAACTTGTTATAGCATAGAAGAAATTGATACTTAATGGAGAAGTTACCTTGCGCGTACTTACACAACATAAATTCAGCCTTTTATAAATTGAACTGAATTTACTGTCCAGCGGACAAAATGTCCGTCGCTTGCAAACGACGATATGCATAGCGCCTTATTTACACCGTGCAGTTTAAATTCCGAAAAAAAACGTTAATTTTTTTATTTTTGCCATTTTATGTTCTATATCCACAAAACGCAGGAAACCTAAATCGTTCTAGCAGGAAACGCTTGCGTTATTGTGAGTACAGTTTGACTAAACGTATCGCTCTTTTGAAAATATGTAAGTAAAAGATGCGCGTCATTTTTCATGTCTTCCTATACGGGGAATCAAAAGTTCAGATTCTATTGTTTTTTAAACATATTTTATGATTTATACCTCTCGTGACAGTGGCGCCTCCTAGCGCTTTGTAGTAGCCCTATTGGATGCAACATGCTTAGAAAAATAAAAGTCACCGCCATACGGATTTAAAGCCAAAGTTTAGCTAAAGTCAAAGAGTATTGGACTGTATTATGTCTCAATAAAGTTCAATACTAATTAAAAATCAAATCTGGACAAACAAGTACGAAGATTTAATAAAGTTTTGGATTTATTTGTATAGATTTGGACTACAAATTAATTGGATTTTATTAAGATTTGCATATACTCGTCGACTTTCATGACTGCTAAGTAATATACAACAAGCGACAAGCATAATAATACTAAATCTAATTCGTTGGCGAAACTTAATAAACGCATAATTATGGTACCTATCTGTTACTAAATAGGTAAAATTGAATAATTACAATCCAAGTACAAGTGACAATGAATTACGAAGTAGGGATGGCATGTAACCAACTAAAAATGCAATGTAGAATAATTTGCCAACATTAATAGCAAAAATAATGAATAACTAGCATTTCCAATGCATTAATTCAGTCTCAATCGTTCCATATAAGAACAAAAGCTTATGCATTGAGGTAGTTACTACGTTAAGGCTTATGCTACAAATTATGGAATGCTCAAAATAGATTTCGACTAGACCGACCGCTTTGATAGGAATTCAATCAGGTACGCGTTTCAATTATAATGATATTCCACAAATTATTACTACGTACTAGAAGTGACACGATAAACAAACGTCACGCACCACATGCATGTAGTTAGCAGGCACTGACATATATACTCTCAATGGTGGCAGGTGAACAGAATCCAGAGAATGACTGAGCCACGGCGTACGGCGATATCGCCGTAATTGAAAGGGATAGCGAAATGAAGTGCAGTGTAACCTATGTGTAACCTCTAGTACATATTAGTACATAATCCACAAACATCCGTTACCTATTAAATTAAACATTTTCATTTGATATTGTTCTGATGCATTTATTATATATAAATGCATCAGCATTGCATTGCATTTTTTTTTCTTTTTTTTTTTTTTTATTGGATGTCCAGATAATTCGGCAATGTTACAAATGATCACGGGTTACAAGATTTTATTGTGAATGCAGTAAGACCCCTTAAAATGTTTAGTTCAATTAGGGCCTGTTTCACCACTTCTGAGTAAGTTCTTGTTAGCTTATCCGACAGATAGTTTGACGTATTTTGTATGTAAATATGTCAAAATATCTGTCGGATAAGCTAACAAGAACTTATATCATAAGTGGTGAAAAGATAGTATATTAAAAATGATAACCAGTATATTTCATGGAATTTTAGGGGTCAATGCAATCAAAAAAAATATGAATAAAAAAACAATTTAAGTATAGGTACATTAAATTTCACAAACCAACGTATACATATAGACACTATTGGTACAATAATTCATTTATAAAACGACAGTTAAAAAAATATATACTTATATTTTAAAATGTTATCGAAAAGCGAAAAACGAAGTAAGTAGGTTTTATTTCTAAATTCTGCTAGACACTACTCCCGACAAAAAGATAATAAGTTTTATGTTCGTTCAAGCTATGGAATTTTTTTATGAAATTCGTGCATTTTTTTAAACCAAAAGAAGAAGATGCGGCACCTACTGCCTCCAGTGGACATACTTATTTTGTCACATTACAGCTATGAGTGTGCCTACATTGCATAATAATGTATCCCAAACATGCCGGATCTTCGTCTTTTGCATTCTGTTTATGGTAAAAATCAATTTAAGTGGATGGAAGAAAAAAGGTGTATAACTACAATATCAATAACTACAATAGTCATAGAAACAAAAAAATATTTATCAGCACACAGTACATTTTACTACGACAGGCGTGCAAAGATTAAAAAACGGCATATCCGTATGGCAGAGAAGATCAGTGAAAAGAACATTAATTTAAACATTTTTTTTAAACAAAAAAGGTGCGGCGTGTGGTGGAGTTCTTTTTTTTTTGCTCCATGCAAAATAGTACATACAAAACTTTTAGGATATTAGAATATCCGTCTGGTTTCTCACATGGTTCCCTATCATTCAGTCCCTATTCTAAAACCAAACCTATTTTACAGCCTATTTTTTAATTTTACCTAACATTAACATCAGCTGCTGTCAAATAAGGAATGAAACTCAATAGTGTATTCGTCATACATTGCTATGAAAAAAACGGATTCAAAAAGGAGGAAATTAGGCAAAGGAAATCAGGATAGAAGCATTCAGAGGAACGCGGGAAAGTCACAAGCCAAGCCGGAACGCGTCAAAATATGACCTCAATACGTAAACAGAAGGGAAGGGACCATGATGCAGAATATAAGCAACGAATGACGTCACTCCTCAAAATGACAGCAGCTAAAGAAACAGACTGCTCGCTGTACCTGGTTGCCATCATATGTCCAGCTACCAAATTTCATGTCGCAATGTTGATCGTCGAAGGGGAACCAAGTGATGTCTATCTTGCATGTGCTCTTGAAAATGCCCGGGGGCACGTACAGGCAACTGCCGTTGTTTCTGACCACCACGTTGGTCTGGTATGTCCCGTCAAAACCCTCGTCAGCACTTGTAATAAGAAAATCCCGTCATTTCTTTTTGCCTTTTTACCTCTATCGTTACAGGCGATTCTTTTTTTTTTAAACAAATGTCGAATGGAAATAGAAATTCAAATTTCGAATAGTCAGAATTTGAACTAATGCTAAATGGTTGAATTTGAATTTAGAATAGACGGGACTCCAGTGTTATTTTAATTTTAAAACAGCCAGGATTTACATTTCGAATTCCGGAGTCATAATTAAGTTTTCAACATTCTGTCTACAGCAATAACGACACCCAATTATATTATGTTAGTATATGAATACACTTCTGAAACATTATACGGGAAATTAAATATCTCTAGTATTCATCAAAGCCGTATACAAGGTTACACAGCGCCAACAAATATTTGCTTGAAAGCTTTCCTTTTAGTCATATTTAAAAAGGCCTTCTGATTTCCCGTGGCAATTTTTTTATGAAAATTTGTATAAGTATTATCTTTTTGTTTAGTTAAATATGAGTATTAACAAAGTGTACTGACTAAAAGAAAATTAGGTAGCAGACAAGACCTTTTTATTTATAAAAACATAAATTAAAATGTAGTTCTAAGCAGGTGTGTGAAAAACAAAAGTTTTATTATAAGTTTTGCAGCATTTATTAGTTTATTTAACTACTTTATAGTGCTTCGGTTTCATCAGGGACTTTATTAGTGCTGCACTGTCATTGATAAATTACAGTACAACAAAAAAAAAGTTCATTTATCAGTGGCAGCAACAGAATCATCCTCTCGCTTCATCAGACCAGAAAAAAATCAATCGTTCTTTCATCGTTCCTTTTTCGAAACGTTCAAGGGACGAAGTTGATTGTGTTGCCAGAGAGAAAAAGTCTGTGAAACTCTGACAAGCGAGGTGATGACCGTGGTGTCTCAAATCAGCGACTAGAGTGCCATGTACGGTTTAGTTTTTTATTTATTTGTGGCAGCACTGAGTAGGAGTATTAAAAAAACCACGCGAACGATTGTTGCTTTAAAAAAAAAGATTGAAGCACTAATCGTCACATTCGGGACAACCTCCTACTGTGCTGTCACATGTTTTCTGAAAAATGTGCTGTTAGGTTTTAAAATTTTAATCGAAAAATAAGGTTAGGGATGTTTTAGTTAAAAATAAAATTTTAAAATTTGCAAAATAATTACGAAAAGATTTTTCTTAATTTATCGCAAATGTCAAAATACAATAATATATGTCAAATAATGTCAAAGTACGCAAGTAGCTAAATAATTTTTACGCCAAATGCTCAAATTACGCCATTGCTCAAATCTGTAGAAAAATACAAAATGTATGGTTTCACTAACTAAACCAAAAAATCATACGACAAACTCTTCTTACAGTTCTTACAGTTTATATAAAATATAGCTTGATACGTTTGACATCAGTCATATACATACATTTATATATTAGTCTCTGTCGCTTTTATTTTTTACGCATCACCCCGTTCTGCTGTCACTGGTATCAAGCCTTAGAACAGTTTAATTAGTAAAACCACAAAAATACCTTTGAAGACCCAACTCATTTCCCTGCCCAAATAAATCCAATCCTTAGGTCTCCAAAAGCATTTTCACTAAAATACGCTCGCTGCAGGCATCATCGTAAAACCTAGTATCTTGCCCCAACAATCCATCCCTAGTCTTTTAACATAACCCTTACACCCCACGTTATAAGAATGAAAACAGCTTGGCCTAAGAGACTTTGTTGGTGTAACGAAGTATAACAATATTGCAAATCCCCTGTCTGCAGCGAGCCATCAACTGAAAATACATGGACTAGTTAATGCCCCGAAATGTTATACGTCTGGCCTGATGTCTGGGGTTCGACGAGCTGATATACAATGTACATACTAACTAACTACTGCACCTCTATAATACCAGTCAGATTGTTATAATATTTTAAACAAAACTGAAATTTATACGCGTCAAACTGATACTAAAATTTACTTTTCAAAAAAATAAAGTTCTTCTTCAAAAAGTAAAATCATACTATATCCTACAAATATAAATTGATGATGAAACTACAGAATACTATTGTAAATGTGGCTTTACACAATGTAATTTCAAAGCTTGATTTTCAAGCCAGCTCCCATATATCCTATCTGGCTTTTAAATAGACGGGCCATTAGAATAGAATACACAGTATAATCTTATATAATAGGTACGAGTGTTCGTATGATGAATAGATTGATCAGTGAGTCAGTGTTGGACTAACAAATATTTATGCTAATTGTATTCTGAACATCACAAGTATTATTATGTAGGTACTTCAGTGGTCGATTATTCGTCTGAACATTGGACCTATCATTTTATTCATCAACACCGAACCTCTATCCCTACTTATGCCTATTATTATCATCATTATCATTTCAGCCGATAGACGTACACTGTTGGACATAGGACTCCCATGGATCATCACAACGACCGGTCCTGCGCTGCCCTGATCCGACAGACTACCACCGCCTTCATCGGGTATACCTTGTGGGGGGCCTACAAACGCTGTGCTTTCCGGCACGCGGTCACCACTCGAGAACTAGCAGGCCCCATTGGCTATTGGTTCTGCGAGCAATGTGCCCCAACCATTTTTTTTGTTGTTGACGGCTACTCTAGTTCTTCTGCGAATCTCTTCATTACTGATTCAATCTCGCAGGACAAATCCGAGCATAGCCATTTCCATCGTCTTTTAGGTCACTTTCAGCCTTTTTATGACCCTATTATTATTCCATTATAAAAACATGCAATTAAAATTTGTTTTCAATCTTCTTCAACTTCAGTTGTAGAATTAGTTTTACTATTTTCTTGTTTATTTTTAATATTTCACGAGTAATGAAACTTGAATTGAAATGGGAGTTAATTTACAAAATGACTTTGTCTGGCTGGAGTCTGCTCTGAAACTATTTACTTTTGTTTCTTTGTTATTTTATTTTTTGGGATAAGTTATATTATAGTAGAGATGTGAACGTCTTAAATTTCTGTTATTTGTAAATAGCTGGTTGTGTTAGTTTAACACAAATGTTTAACAATATATTTAATTTAAAGATAATCTTTTCAAAAATATGTTTTTTATTTTATAAAGAAAAGTTTTATAATATTTTTTACCAACTAAAACCTTCCTACAGCAAACCTTATTCGGTCAGTTTAGTCTAAAGATCTTAACGTGTACCTTAATTAATTTAAAAGTATAAACATATTTCTTTAAAATGTATAGTTTTAAAGTGACAGTGCCTCAAAGATTTCCATACAAATCTTAAATTAATCCTAGCATTAAAACTGTATATTTTAACGAAAATCGGATTCCATACAAGCATAGAGATTTGTTTCTAGATTGTTTCTGCAAAATTTCATTGACTTTAATTGGTTAGTATTGAAAATCACCATATCATACCGTTTGTATGGAGCGCGCTCAGAATTATATCCCCTTCAGGCCGTTAGCTTTATCTAGAGGTGAATGCATATTTAGGTCCTGTGGTTAAAAGGCTGTGTAGTGTGTAAGGATCGTATCTGTATTTGTCTACCTATTGTGTTATATTATTATATGTAGTTAAGTACATGGGTCTTTTCTTATCTACCTATATCAGTCAAAGTTTCTTCAATTTACGCAAGGCTGTAGGAAACGCCTGAACTTAGAATGAATCGGACCTAATAAAAAAGCTGTCTTCCTAAATCATCGTCCAAATCCAAATCTACGTCCTATGCTAAACTGTTTACATCCATTTGCTATATTTGCCAAACATTTGTACCAACACTGGCGGTTCTGGCACGCGTCCAGGAGGACTATTCGAACAACATTTGATTATAGAGCTTTTAAATCACTTACGGACCTGTGTTCGGTGTTTACCGTCTCACTGGGGTTTTGTTGTCGCCGGATTTAAGGAGGCTGCCTTTACACCGCAGCGTAAGTTATGTTTTAATTTATTTGTTGAACTGAAATTAACATGGATTTTTTTACTCAAATGTGTGTTACAGCTACTAAGAGGTGAATCTTTCTACAACTGCATGCTTATTTAGATTGTTGGTATGTTGTGGTAAGGTGTCCGACTCTGTAATCCTTTTTATTAGAGTCGTTTTATTTTTGTCTGTTAATAACAATTTATAATGCGTATATTTTTCTAATAATTTTATAAGTATCAATTATGTATCTGGCGATAGGAAGTCGAACTCAATCATAAAATGACATCGGCTCAGCAGAAGAGGAGAAGAAGAATTTAATATTGATCTTTTATAAATAGTTCAAAGTAATTACGATCTGAAAATGTAGACGTAGGGTCAAACATAAGCATTCGTTTGTCAAAAGTATCGAACTAAGAATGTTCTAACAATCTAATAAGAACTAGGTGATAAATATTCCAGCAGATACCATTTTCGTTCTACGTAGAAAGGTTAATCTTCAACAAATGTTACATCGGAGTAAAGCACGGCTGGCATGTCGCCAACCCGCGCCCGCGGTTTGGTCACACGTTGCAACACTGTCGTAGCCCGTGCACGACAGATAACTCTTTTATCATGTCCCCTAGTTTTAGCTAGACTGTTTTGGTTGGTCTGTGTAATTGGCTATTTTTTTCTTTAATATATCAATTTAATCAATAGCTCAGAAGGAAGTGAGGAAAAACAACGCATGTCTGCTGGACTAAAGATTGATATTCGTTTGAAGAATACTAATATTTATAGCAAAGTTGTAGTTTGCATATAAAATTGTACGTATTCTGCCTATATTGTTGTCTAATCATAATACATATTTAGACTTAGAAATAGATGAGTACTTTGATTCGGAACCAGACAAAGTGTGTGAAAATATCCAAAACATTTCATAATTAGCGTAAGCCTATAGCCACTTGACAACACGCAAGAATGCTATACTAAAAGCTAATTTTGCTACAAACACCTACAATTATAACTGCACACTTGAAAATAGTTGAAGCAAGTTATTTAACGATCCGTAAAAGAGCAGTTCAGCAGCTCAGGTTGCTGCTACTGCAGACTATGGGGGACCACACCAGTGATGGTGAAGCGCCCTGGTAGGTCAACCGAACCAGTGAATGAACTAAAGGCGTTGATACGCCTGGACCACGACTCTCCATACTAATTGATGCGAACGAGCGCGTGGCTCCGATCAAAACTTAGCTGTTTTCTTTGAAAAATTAGACGATTTTTTATTAATTCAGAAAAAGTAAGAAAACCACATCATTCTAAATTGTGTCGTGAACAATATTGTAAATTTTCATTTTCTTCCGATTAAAAATGTAAGAGTAAAATGGTTACAACAGTAAAAAAAGGGGTGACTTTAGAGTCCCTTTTCTTCGGTTTTGTTCATTAAAATCTATTTCTAGAAAAACCTCATATCGTGTAGATGGTTCAGTAAATTTTTCAGCTCAAAACAAAAAGTGTCATAGTTAATGAATAAAATGGTTACAAAGTTACCCAAAACCACCTGCCCAAGGGCACCCATAAGGGGTACGGACCTCGGCAAAGGCCGTTGCTGGGACTACGCGGCGGATTGGGTAGTGGGGATCTGTGTTAGTCACGCGACGGTGTAATATGCAGCCGAGCTAGCTGGCGTCCTGCCAACCCAAGAGTGGTTGCAACACTGCCATTGAATAGATTCATAACACGACTGATAATACTTTTATCGTGCTCTCTTCTTGTATACGATTTTGAGTCTAAGTTTTACGTGTTTATTGTTAGTTTTGTCTATTTGCAAATTTATTGACTGTTAATTTTATTTTGACACTTTATTGTACACACGGAAATACAGATGAATATAATAATAGACACATACGAAGGGCTAGCTTATATCTTCTTCTCCTTGGGAGCCGAATCCGAGAAAAATGTACAACAAGGTGTATGAACTTAGAGAAAGGAAGAGAAGTATGTCAGGACCGCTCAAAGTGTGTATCCAGTCTCTGTTTACCTCTCTGGGAAAAGGCGAGAGTTTATTACACGGCGACACATCCACATACCTGTTGGTATCCCAACACAAACAATTATGTTTTTTTTTTTCTTTTTGTCTCTGGCTTTCTACGGTCGTGTATTTATCTGATTATAATTTAATATAAATAAATCGAAGGAATATCGCCTTTTACTCCAACGGCTCTCCCGACCTCCAGCTCACTACCCATAGTCAAACTCTATATTCATGGAAACAGAGTTTAACTATGGGAAGGTTGATCTGTCGCAGTATCTACAATATCTTATTCATAGAAAAAGTTTGAGTCCAGAGAATGTATAGCTGCACATCTTGATAGAAAACCGAAGATTTTAGACTAAGAATAAGAAAATGTCTTTCATTTTCTATGAATAAACTATTCGTTAAAAATTAAACACTGTATTGTTAAGATACTGTGTAACCAAACACCCCAGTTATATTTAAAAAGGGTGGTTTAACTTTAGACCATCAAACTGAACAACATTCACTACGAAGGCAAACAGGAAATATTTTAAAAAAATCCGTTATCACATAATTTGAGTCGACAAGGTTCTGTAGTTTTGTATGAAACAGCAGATTTTTGAAGTTTTTTCTCCATATTGGTTCAATAGTTAATAGTGAAAGTTGTTCAGTATACCAAAAGGTAAAAACCACCCCGTTAAATATTACTAGGGTGTTTTTTGCACTGCAAGTCATATCATAACACAAGTCTAGCTCTAGAGTAGAGTCTGGGAGTAATGTAGAGATTTATATGCGAAGCATTTATTCACAGTTGGATTTCAAACTGCCTCCGTGGTCTAATGGTTAAGAGCATTGGGCTCTTGACACGGAGGTTGTGGGTTCGATATCCACGGGGGACGCTTAGTGATTTGTCGCTTTGTGCGTTTTTCCCCAGTTTGTTAGGACATTGCAGGCTGAATCCACCTGATTGTCTGAAAAGAAAGATGATTCCGTGCTTCGGAAGGCACGTTAAACCGTTGGTCCCGGCTACTATCTCTGGTGGTAGTAGTCGTTACATAAAAACCACGTCAGAGGCCGTAAGGCGGTTTGAATAAACTCTGACACCAGGGCAAACAAATTATTTCAAACTACTTAACTAACTGACTTTCAAACTAAATGACTTATTATTTCGAATTATTAGAAATAATTAGTTTGAAATACAATTAAATAATTCACTGTCAAAACTTTTGTCGTCATAGAATTTGCTTAAAATTGGCGTAAATAATATCCAACGTGATTAATCAAAAACAATGAGGTTTAGCTATAACAGTTCATGTTTCGAAATAAATTGTTTGTAGCGGTTAGGTCATTAACTGTGGAAACTCAATTACGGTTTTGAGCCGATTTTAAAGTCATAAGCTAAGTCGTAAACTGTAAGGATTTGAAATTGTTCGGGGCAGTGTTATTGCTTTAATTTAACAAAGGTTAACCAGAATGACATAAAATCATTACAAACAATATTTAATGGTCTGCAGTGCGATTTTTGAAAATCATACGAGCGGTTCGGCAGTAGAAAATGTCAGAATTACTATGGAGATTATGTATCTTTCTACTGCCGAACCGCTCGTATGATTTTCAAAAATCGCACCTCTGAGTTCTTCTGGCGCACGCTGGGCAGTCAGCCACGAATTACCATTTGGGGGTACAGGTACAGTTAATGGCGCACCTGCTAGAATGTCCATTGTGCCCGAACACCTGCACGAGAGAGGACCTCAATAAGGCTACACTGAGCACCGTCAGGCTCTCCGAATATCTGGCTAATGAATATAGAAACAGTAGTAGAACAATTGATGTAGCATGAGTGATTGTAATGCAATAAAGCATATGCTGCCACGAAAGAAGATGTTCTTTAAAATTAGACTTTTGTGTAGCTCCTTTGCATGTTTTAGAGACGAAACGATAAAAAATTATCCTACAAATATGTTCATGCGAAATTATTTTGACAAGCTATATCTTGAAAAGTGTTTAAAATAATAACATACTTCCTTGGAGAAAAATGTAGTAAGTACCTACAAAAGCAACACAATCAGAAATTTCCAGGAAACTGGGTCGCTATTTTCCACCCCAGTATAAATTAAAGCTCACTCCCATTGTATCAGAACAAAGAAAACAATCAGAGATTCAATTAGAAATATCAAACAATGTCAATATGAAACCAATCAGGGAAATTAAACGGAAAGTAACATCAAACAGAACTTTTACTTCCGCCTTGAGAAACTTGACACTCGCATTTCGTAGAGAAACAACTGTGCTGTTGACATTTCATTTTTCCCGTAATTAGGTACTTGTGTAGTTGAAAAGGGAAAATAAGAAGAAAACTGTGACAAAACATCTCGCGAAGAGATACTGTACGAAAACTTCTTGTCTATTTTAAACAAAACAACATAATTGGATCTGTTTGCTTTGTTCATGTGTATATTATAGCATATGCTTGACTCGTAAATTTTCCACAGGTGTAATAGAATATGCCATGTTCTGCAAATATTTACGCCTTTACCCAAATTCCTTAAAACGCATTTTTATTAGTCAGCCTGGGCGCTACATGCCTCTAGACCACCACTACACAACAACACTCTCTTTCCCGGAAATAGCATGTAGTTATAGATATACCAATGCCAAAACTGCTGTCCATTGCACTGTGACTTTTTATTGAGCTTTTAGTGGACAATGTGCTCTACACAGTAATCCCTCGCCAAGTAGTGAAACTAAACTCGACTCTATTAATTAAAACATTCTCTGACACGATATTAGTATATTGCAGCTGTTTAACTCATACAAGTTTCAATTTTCGCTACATTTTACTTAGAAACGATTCTCAAAGAAAATTTCTGTAAACATCTTCAACAGAAATATTTTCCTCGTTATGGCGAAGTCGAAATTGAATCGGTTTTGTAAACATTTCATTGGAAAATATATCTTACGTCGAGTCAGTTTTCTTCTCATTAGTAGTTGAAAGTTTCTAATGTTTCATAGCAAAAGGTTAAAGCAGAAAAGACCTTATAACAATGAGGCAAAGGCTGGAAAAGAGTGCAATGCATCGGTTGAATGCGTGCAAAGTCCGTCTGATGAGGGTGAGCGTTGCGTTTCTCTTTTGTTTTGAAGCTTTCATACGTGTGCTCGATCGAGCTTTTCTGAGCTTTATGTGCTTGAAGAATAATGCTGTATTTCAGTTTTGAAATAATGTTAGCTACATTTGTTGCGATGTTAAATTGGATAGAGTTTCTGGCCGCATCTTCTCCACAGCGACTACTCGTTCCGACGCGGTGGTAGCTTTACAAAATAATTGACGTTTAATAAGTGTGCTTCAAGCTCCTACATTGAATAAATTATTTTGAGAGTTTGAGAGTTGAATGAAAAATTTCTCTAAAAATCTTGACAAAAAAAACGCGAGACGAATGCGTTGCCATCCCATTATTAATGATTTAAAATGGTCAGATACCAAAAGACTGTGTGAATACCAAAAACGTGGAGTCGTAAGAACCTTAAAGAGCTTTTCCATTTTGCGTATCTAATTTAGATAAGTACAATAAGATTACATGATTGAAATTGCTATATTGTTTAAAATAAATGTCTACAATATACGACAAACCAATCCTACGAAAAACTTCGAAGCAAACTTTCGAACGATATTCAAGACGCATACGATTTGTCGACAAATCACGAGCAACTGGAAGTTTTACAGATAAGTAACAAAGCTGGCGAACATCCAGAACTAAGCGAACGATGAGCTAATTTTAATTATTACCATGTTTACGGTTTCAGTCTAAAAGTTTGCTTTTCCATTTTATTCTGATATAACTGGCTGAAACAATGACAAAGAATTGAAATGATAGTGTTTTTAAACTTTTAAGAGACTCCATCCGCCCTGATTTGAAAGCTTTATTTATATTTTGGAGGGGCAGCTTTGGGCAGCGATTATTCAGTTTCAGTTTCAGTTCTTTATTGCCTTAAAATGCATGTATACATAAGATGGAATGTTACAATGCAATTTTTATCCAAGGGCAAATATATTATATAAGTACCTAACTACATTAAAATTTATAATTATGAAATTTGAAGTGAAACATAAAATATTATTTAAAAAACACTAACTACATACTCGTTATTACAATTAAATATCACCGTTTCAGAAAATATATTAATTACAAAAAAAATATGTTTATATTGTACGACACAACTCGAATAGGTAAGATACACAACTCTTATAGGTAAATGTTAAAAACATTTTATATACATTATAATGTGGGGTTTAATTTGAGTCCAATACTTATGTAATTTTAATAAAACATTTTTCAACATTTCCAAAGGCTCAAAAAACCGCAGCAAAAAAAACTCTTTCTCCAAAATACCGAAAAACTCGTAGAAAGAGAAGGAACTAGAAGAAAGCACGTGTCTTGTCATATCACTCAGTAAGAGATGCACATAGCAAATTCGCTCTAGTTAAAAAAGGAGATCGCTACTTATTGCTGTCCTTATCGACGTAGCCACTTTTTTGTTCTACGACGGCTGTCTGACTCCGGAGTCAGACATGTATTTTCATACAAATTGTATAGGATTTTATGACTATCGCTGTCTCATATGCGGTTACACTGATGTTACGTCTATCAGCGTAAGCGAAAAATACTTGGCCTATGGAAAAACTACACTATAAAATAAATCACAAATGGTATGGAGTTCTTAACTCGTTTGCAGTGATTCTTTTAGTTCCCGGCATTTAACCACTATATCGATTCTAAGTATAATATTTTAGTAACAACAAAAACACATAAATCGATATCTTCGCCATTAAATGTCCCACTCTCTCGACTATAACTTTCGCTGCAAAGCACAAAGTAAGTTGAAAGTTGGCAAATATTTATAGTTCACTCAACGTCTGGCTGCTGGCCAGGTAACCGATAAACAGGGGTTCACAGCATTATATCATACACTACTTGTACTTGAGAGGAATAGGGTTGTGTAATGTGTATACGAGAGTTTTCTGTGTTTTCTGTGTAATTAACTTTGTCAAAAGTATACAGGGTCAATCTTTACTGACGGTTTTAAACGAGGTAATCAGACCATTAAACTAAACAACTTTCTGTACAGGACAGCTGATTTGTTTTTCGAGATCGATGTCGGTCTCATAGAGAAATTTGTTCAGTTTGATAATCTAATCATCCCCTTGAAAACCGTCAGTATATTAAGTTGGACCCTGTATATTATGGAATAAAAATAAAAACGAAACTTATTGATTGCTATGTTTTTCATACTTGACAGGGCTTTCGCTAAGCGTTGGTAATCTACGGCCTTAAAAGAAGAAATAGATGGAAAGGTTTCACAGTGGTTTAGATCGTGATAATTCAACGGTATACAAGTTTCCGGGCTAGGTAAGCAGCCCGGTTCAAAATTCGGTCTTAATTTATCAGAGCAGATTTATACTGATTTACCCATCAAACTGAACAACTTGTATCAAGAAAAATTTGCTGTTCCATACTAAACTGCATCGTCTACTCGACTCAACTATGTATATGAAACAGCAGATTTCTTTTGCTACGATCGGTTTGCTCCCATAGTAAAAGTTGTTTTAGTTTCATGGGTCGACTCATAGTTTAAAAGGATGCCAATGATTTCAATTTCACCCTGTATACAAATACAAAACCGAAAAAGGTTTTCTATACATATAGTACCGACAACAGCAAAAACGTTGTGTCTGCACATAGAAAAAAAGGAATGTTGTACAATGCAAGTACACACTATTTTTAGATAGCATTTTACTGTGTGATAGTTCTAACAATCACAATGGAACAATCAACAAAAATGTCCATACAATTTAAAAATCATTTAATGGTGCAATTGTCGAGTTAGCTTACAGCCTGAATTTTAAACGTTATTGCAAAATCTAATTCAATCTATGAAAACCTGGAGTGATGTCAACAGGGTGTTAAGGTAAAAAGTTGCATTACTTTAAGGGGTGATTGATTGTACCTATGGTACCTTTCCCGAAGAAACCTATAAAAGAAATTACACTTTTCATGCAAACTTTCGATCAACTGAAGCCGAAATTGTTGCGAATTTCCTATAGGCTTCTTAGGGAAAGTTGTTTAGTATCATGTGTACAATCCCCCCCTTAAAGTAATGCAACTGCATACCTAACATCCTGTATGTAGCGGAGCTACGAGAGAGCTGACTAAGCAACAATGCCGAAACACATCGATCGAGTCGATGCAAACAAACAGAGATCTATCTAGGTCAGCGCATGCGACCTAGCACGTCACACAGAAGACGGCCAATCAATCATATGGCGAGTCCTGAATCGCACTATCGAAGTTATCAAGAGACTTTGCATATATACAACATCCAACTAAGAACTGTTGGACCGCGGTCCCGGGCATTCCAACTAGCCCGTGGAAGATCTTCCCTTTTCCTCCAAACTGTATAAACGAGACTTTTAAAGTAAGTTTATAATATAACATCTATGGTAGTAGACATGCCGATGACAGCCCTGATTAAGCCACGAATAAAGCGGACTGGCAACACGCCAGTCATCTTTCAGCGTCAATTTCGTGTGTACTCGACAATTTGTATGACAAGTAATAATGCTCAAACGAGGTACGGTCCACGGTTCTCAAACTGCTTCATTTTTGTTGGAGTTTACATTAAAATTTATCGTGTACTTTGTATGCATACAAACTTCTGTAACCGGTTTTCTAAATTAAACGTAATTTAAAATGACTTACAGAAAATCATAGTTATGTGATAATCATCATCTCATTGAAGAGCTATAGGTACGCTCTTGTCGGTGGAGTATTCGTCAATCCAGTCTCTATATAGTAGAGAAAATATTACTGTACATTCACACTGAAATACTTCAATCTATCAAGTCTTTTAGGGACGTAGTGTCCTCTACGGCTGGCATTGCCTTGGGTCTGCTGTAAGAAATTAGATAAAAGCTCGCCCTTTGTACTTGTCTATATGCTGTATTCAACTGTATTTCCGTGTGTGCAATAAAGTGTTGAAATAAAAAATTGCCAACCACAAATTTTGCAATAATAACTTTTGGAACTCATATCTCAGAGTGATTTCGCAAAGTCTCCCCGAGTAACGTACTTAGGCCCCGATATGTCCGGCGCACCCCGGCCCATCAGCAAGCCCCTAATGTAACGCAGATTGGCAAATCACTTAACAAAGGCAGGTCAAATTAAATGACATAGGTACCGTTACTCGACGGAAGAAGAATATCTATCAGGTATCTCCCTGAGAACAGATTAATAGTCCATAGTCAGATTATGTCTCTTTGGCTTCGACTAGAGTACAATCTTCGCCATATACGGCGGTCGACTAATATTTGTATATTTTTAAGGCCTACCAAACAAATACATGCAAAATCTTGAAATTATAAACATAATTATAAACATTACAACATGTAGAAAGTTATAAGAAAATGTTTAGCTTAATTTTCTGGAGTGGTTCAGACTATCTTTTGGTCTGACTGAACCAAACTTTTACTATGGGAGCCAACCGATCGTAGCATAAGAAAATCTGCTGTATATGTTGAGTTGATTAGGCATTGCAGTTTAGTATGGAACAGCAGATTTTTTTGCTAAGATCTATTTGCCCCCATATTAAAAGTTGTTCAGTGTGATGGGTAGACCCTTAGTTTAAAAGGATGCCAATGATATAAATTTCACCCTATATACATACAGATTACCAGGAACAATTAGTTCGAAACCAAACACCGAGGTCATTTTAACTCATCAAGTTACAAAATTCAGAAACCGATACGATTGAAGCAGTCACTTTGTGCATTGACTAGCGTAATCGCTACTCTCTGTCGACAATACCACTCAGATTATCTAAATGCCAGCACGAGCATTCGGCTGAATCGGTGCAATCGCAAAATGTTATCGGCTTTCGATAACTCGACAAATTTCAACGCCAAATCGAGTGATTGTTTGTATTTAAACACATTAATTATAGTTGAGCTGCTAGATATCGCCTTAGACAATGTCAAACAGATTGTCTAGTTTCGTTCGAAGCACGTGAATAATGATGATACGTAATAAAGAATATAATACATACCGACATCCTTCTTATTGACTTTGGTACAAAGATATTCATATTCATCACACAAATATTTACCCATGATGTGTTTGTGTTTCGATATAACACGTCACCGTACTCTAAAAGGGTATGGCTCAACGGTTTTCGAATCGTTTGAGGTTATACAAAACCACATGGCGCTTTACAACCACACAACGGACCGACTTCGTGTAATTACCTCCTAATGTCTGCATTAAACAAACCATTAAACTACATGAAATCGTAAAACGCAATATGACACAGCACACTACATTGTAATCGCTTACGTCTAGATTATACCCTGAGGGGTGATCATAGAGATATTTTATACAGGGTGTAAGTGACAGTCTAGCCAAAACTGAAACGGTGAATTCATGCTATCAAACTGAACAACTTTCACTATGGAGCTACCCTCAGGAAACGTGACAAAAAAATCTGCTGCTCCATACAAAACAGTAGCTGGAGTAGCTGATTTTTTCATGTTTCCTGATGGTGTCTCCATAGTGACAGTTGTGCAGTTTGATGGACTGAATTCACCGTTTAAGATGTACTTATATTTATCAGGCTGTCACTTTCACCCTTTATAAAACATAATTCCGAAATCGAAATTATCTTTTCATCAACTTAATTCGCTACTGAATCATAAATCACATCGCTGTCCTCTTACAAACCGACACAAGACAGTTGCCATAAATCTTAAAAACTTAGAATCTTGAATGTAAGATACCATCAGAATTTATTAGGAGCAAGAAGAGCGTGAAAATAGGACCACATGGACGGCAATCACGAAATACAGGATCCTTCTTAATATGCTGACACTTTTTAAGGCGATGATCAGACCATCAAACTGAACAACTTTCTCTATGGCACCAACATCGAATTCGCGAAAAATAAATCTGCCGCTCCATATAAAACTGCAAACCTACTCGAGCCAAATGTATGGGACAGCAGATTTTTTTTGGCGATTTCGATGTTGGTCCCATAGAGAAAGTTGTTCAATTTGATGGTCTGATCATCCCCTTAAAAAAGTGTCGGCATATTAAGTTGGACCCTGTATACATAATAACGACCGCACACATGGCCGCAACCTTACCAAGTGGTCACCGTATATGTGTTGACAGAACAATGCATTTCATACCTCTACTCATAGAAGAGCTAAACGTCTGAAGCGGAATTGCAATGTAGGGACTTGACATTGTGACGTTGTATGTGAGGATCTTTATACAGGGTTACCTCGAAGACAGTGCGCAAATTTTACCTATATGAAGGTCATTGAAAATAAAAGACACGTATTTTTTTATTATATCATGTCTCATACAAAAATAGTAGAGACAAAAGAGTTCCAAAGATAACAGAAAAAAATCTCGGGTCTTCCGGCCGAGATTCATAGGAATCCGAAGACGAAAACACAAAAAAAAATACTGATTGCATGGAAGAAAAATGCGCACTGTCTCCCAGGTTACCCTGTATTTTTATGCCAATCAATGATGACCGTGGGAATCATCATGATCATAAAAGTAGGCGTAGATATTTCGCGAAAAGAAAGTAATAAGTCAAAATCCGTTGAGCCGATATCAATGGAAGTAAAGACACTTTAAAGCGTTTCTTTAAAAGATATACCGATAAAAGAAGAAAAATACTTGATAAGAGAGAAAAAGAGGAAGGAGAGAAGATAAGAAGTTATGAGCATATTTATTCATTCAGATACATTAAAAGACATCGTTATAAAACTGGACTTTTCCTTGATCGTGTTTTCGGTTGATTCTTAATAAAGTGAATTTCAGTAGATAGTAGTACCTACCTGGCGGACACATACCTAAAGGTTACAATGAAATTCCACCGACTCTGACTCTCCCATATTAGAATTCTTCAAATTTTGCTTTCCAAGAATTTCGTAAAAATAGAAAAGCATTTTTAAATTAATACCCGAGCAAGTAAGCAATTTCAAGGTAATAAACATAATTTATGAAACACTGCAACAATATTTTGAACACTAATATCTATAAACTCGGTATGAATCCTATTTTATCAAAAAGTAAGAAACTATGTCTAATACATTCCATCATTAAAAACCTAAATCTTCTTCTTCTTTCGTGTCAGCACGAGTCACCTAGGTCGCCCAAATGTAAAGCAATCTAATGTTGCACAGTGTAATTATAAACCTCGTTTTTGTTGCATGTAGTTATTATTCTAAATCGATTATTACTTAGATATTATTTATCTTCAATCATTTTTGTAGGACGAGATTAGTAGACAGTTTATTTTAGCATTTGAAGTTTGAAGTAATATAATGCTTGCAGACAAATTCTTCCATTCCACTGAAGACCGTCTTCTTATAATAATTGTTATTATTTTAATAATATGCACGATTTTCATCTAATACGCTCACCATAGCATTTGGTCGAAATTAAAACGCAATGTGAACATAACAATTTGCTAAAATATGTCCGGAAACCACTAGCTATTAACGCATCAAATAACAGAATTGTTAAGTCACAGAAAACTGAATAATTCACCTATGTGGAGAGATGGGTCGTCCTATTTACATACATACTAACCATACGTGTACATAGGTAATGTTAAATTTAGCTCGAACCAGTAGTTGTGTACAAGCAAAGATTTTTTGAGGAGACGAGACTAATACTAAAGTGAATTGATTTCTTTCGTTCACGACTGACGCCAAGCCGATACAAACTAATTAAAGGTCTCTTTTATCTGCCCCATGTGTTGGGAGCAAAATAAAAAGGCTTTTCATTTTTTTTTTTTTATTTATCTGCCTCACTCTGATACATGCAGACACTATGCTCTTGTCTTTCGTGTTGTCAATCTATACATATTGAATCTTAATTGAATCTATGGGAACCAATATACGATAGAAAATAGAGGCTATTAATTAATCAGTGACCTCGGAAGACGCTCTTTTTGACAGCCCTCCGCAAGTTGAACCATATGAAGGTCACAGAGTAGTTAAAGGATGTAGGTTGCACAAAACTGAAATGATACGTAGTTTTCAGTGTTACAAGACGATAACGAGGCGTGTTGAGCTGTTAGATTCACTTGACATCTAAGAATCTTTTGCTACCAGATTCCAAAAAATTACACAACATGGATTTTCTGAGAACATCTCTGACTACCTCCTCGGGTACTATACGTGAGCATATGCGTATGCTTCTAAGTACAAGAAGAGTACAGAGAAGAATCTATGGTCTAATTAGGTATTTCTCTTCATTATGCAACCAAAATACATGGATATTTCCGTTCTCTTTTATCCAGGGCAAAATCGTACCTTTTCACGGAGTTAATTAAACCCAAATCATTATATTATATATCCAGTGAAATTCTGATCAAACAATAATTAACTTTGAGAGAATATGCCTACGGCACATTTCGGTGTAAATTCCAGGCCAAACTTCTGTTACAGAACACACAAAACCCCATTTTGCACCCAAACACAATTCCGACTGACGATTTCAAAATGTATAACAATGCAGCCTCTAAACTACACACGTATTATATTCGTACAGACATAAAACGACGTCATTTAGCGTGAATGGCGCCATTATTTGAATGAACCGCTCGCTGACTACCCACATGATAGATAATAGCACTTTTACGATAGAACGGGAGCTGAAACTTGAAAATGAGCGTTCTTTACAATCATTGCTCTTAAAAGTACCTCGTAAAACATTAACTTATGTTTGAATCGGATCGACATAACAGAAATTGGTAAATTAAAAAGTAGTGCAAATAATTGATACATACAAATGAAAATATAAAATGTATTTCGCCCTAAGGCTAAATTATGGTGTCCTCAAATTTTTTGCACAACATAAAAAAAAATTAAAAACAATCCGCATTTCGATATCATACGAATTTTAAAATTGTGAAAATACAGCTTTACAATCTGAATGGTAAGATTGTAGGTACTTCTGCCCTGTAAACAATGCGATGGTAAAAGAATGAAAACAGGCAAAGGATCAGAAAGAAAATACCCTTAATCCAATAATACATTTTAACCCAATTTATATCATAAAAAATATTCATTCAATACGCATAAAGCCATAACCCAAATCAGATAAAGCAACCCTTTTTATATTTAATACCAAGAATCAATTACGCAGATTGCATTTTTGAAGCCACTTTAGGAGATTAATAAATCATGCGGCGAATTTCCTCGTTGTCTACCGACCTGAAAAAATATTAAACCTGTTTTTGGCAGTAGAATATGTTATGCCAAATTATACTGTTTTCCACCCTCCCATATTCGTTTCAATTTCATGTAAGAAATTAAATTTTTACATACCTAATTGTCATATTCTACGTTTATCGTAGAACATTATTTGTGCCCGAATCATTATACCAGTCACTAGATGACGTCACTGATTCGGAAGATAACTTTTTCTTACATAGTTTATAGAAATCCTCATTAAAACTTATGAATTCAAGAATATTATTGAGCATACATTTCGTCTCAGTGGTGCCTTTTTGTAGCTAGTAGTCGTAAGTAATGTGATAAATGACCAGAACGGAAGGTGCAGTCATTCCAATAAGGTCTAGATGACAGTTTTTGGATGTCATACATTCTAATTCGAACACGGAAATGTCAAAAACGTAAAGAGTTTATATATAATTCGTGTACGAATTCAAATTTATGTGGAATCCAAAAATAGCACTCCTGAGGCCTTCGATTCGATTTTTTTGCATATGTCCATAATTTTGAACACTACGTTTATAAAGTAAAAATTTTGTCATAAATTATGCTTACTTACATAATTATTATGATAATTAGTAATTTTTAGTCCCAATTTAATCTTGAGAATAGATTCAGCCCCTAAGATGACTTGTTTAGACCATAAATACTTTTACCCATCCGACTCCCAGTCCATCTATCTCTGTCTCACCTATTATACATGAGTACATCCGGTTTCCATAGCTTGTTGGGTGTGATGCGAAGGTCCTTAACACCTCCATATTCGCTGTCGTTCCACCTCAGATTGTAGTCATTCCATTCCTGTCACACGCACAGAATTCATCAAATGTTTGAAGAAGATGTGAGATATACAAATTTTGTTTAAGTGTGTAAGGTTTTGTTGGAAAGCAATAGTGAAAGAAAAAGCGTATTGAGTGATTGAACATAAAAAAATAGGAATAAACAAAGGAAGACTAATTTAGAAATTAATATTGTATGCTAAAAACTTTCCGACAAACCTTAAATGTTGTTGAAGACCGTTTTCAACCAACGCAATGGTATCAACCCAGACGCAAGCAATGTAAATTTTTGTTTAGTTCGGAAATTAATTAGAAAGTTGCAGACGCAATGTTTGTTACCGTACTCAAATCATTAAGGCTGCACCGAGCCTATTGTGCTGCCCCCAATCGTATTTTTTTATTTCTTAAAAATTAAACAATATTTCCAAAAAAAAAAGAATGTCAAATTGTAGTCTTTACTGATTTTCGATTTATCGGGTCACTGCGGATAATCATTCATAATGTTTGTAGTGTAGAAGTGGCCACTTTTGGCGGTTTTAACGATAATAGCTACAAGCATAAATCATAATAATCCGTAATGTTTCGATAAATTGAAAGCTAATCAGGACTACAATGTGACATTCTTGTTTTTTGGAAATGTTGTTTAATTGTATAGAAATAAACAAAATACGATTGGGGGCAGCGCAATAGGCTCGGTAGGCTCTTAAACCTTTTATGGTACACAGTTTGTGAAGATAGGTAAACTCTGTTCTACCATTTGATTTAATAATGTGAATATGAGGAAAGAAAGAGCGGTTCCATAAAAAAATATGAGCCAAAGATAGTCCACTTTATTAGGTCCATAAAGAATGCCCAAAAGCGCAATTTTGGTACCTACTTCTGGTATAAATCTAGGTACCTATCTAAATTTGATATGCATTTTTTGATATGATATTATTACTTGCAATGATTTTATACAATTTACCTACATGCCTACATTTTTATATGTTTCCTGCATTATTATAATAAATGGACACTCTGATACTAATTGTCATTTTTTTATCTGAAAAATAATGATCCTTTCAATAAATTTGATTCAGAAATACGCAAAGAAATCTTCTGTGAAAGAATCATAATGAAAAACGTATCCCGTATTCAAGTATAATTCAGTAGTTAAGAATATATATGATATCTCTATGTACGAACATACACGAGTGATAATGGCATATAAAACAGTAACTCTGAAGAAATATGACCAATGAAATCAGCAATGAAATTACTATGACCATCCATTTTTATGGCACAGAATAATGAACCGTAAACCAATACCGATAAGACCGCTAGTTGAAAACGGTCTACGTGTTGAAGAAAATGCTTATGAAAATATACTTGTGATTTTATTAGCTATCAAAATGAAAGCCTAGAGAAACAATATTGAAACCTAACAAAATATAATAGACTTTATTTATGTTTAAGCTAAGTAACCTCACAGAACAAGATTATCTGAAATTTATATCTCATATCATGATTTAGACTGAATGTAAAATTAACTAACACAAGAAAGCTCTTATCACATTCGAAATAAGGTTCAAAATTGTTTCCCTACTAATGAACAGTGAAGGGTACCAGGCTGACAATAACAGGGATGCGTACCCGTCGCTATCAACAGCTCTGTTTAGATATAACTGAAACAAAGCCGACTCACGGCACCCTACAAACTTCGAACCCCTCTCTGTTAATATTACAAAAGTTACTAGCCAACTTAGTAGCAATATCTCGGAAACTATGTATTTGTACATCGGATAATATGAAAATGTTAGGTCCTTGTGTATAAACTGCCGGAACTTGATAGTCAGCATGGTAGCTTTTGTTTGCGTGGGAACGAGACCAGTATAGAGCTGTTTCGATCACACACTGGCTCTCTTTTGAAGGTACATTGTTTCAGTCGATTTTAATTCAATAACAGACTTATATGAACATACATACAATAAAGATAATTTGGTACACAAAAGGGTTCGGCGAAATCCAAATGAATGGGTTTTGAAGAGATTAAGTAGCTTTGAATTTTGGAAAGATAAAGTAATGGGATCATTTTCAGACTGTATAATGTACATTCAAGAGATAACCGTTGGCTCACAATAAATATTATAATATAAAAGTTTGTGTATTGAATTGTATGTCTTCTAATTATGTGGCGAGAAATATATTATTGATGAAAAGATCAACCTTTCAAACAAATGTATAGTTAATTAACTGCGAAAATACAATCGTAGGTAGGTACGAAAAGAATATTGACGAAAATTGTGTTTCAGTTAGGTATTCATTTGTTTGAAACGTATTTTATAGAATGATCCTGAAAAAGCACACATTAAAATTTAATTGACTTACGCCACGACACATTGAAAAAAAACATTTGAAAAGAAAGCCTTGTAATATAAATAGATAGAGAAAATTAATTTACTATTTTCTATACTTAAGAACAAAAGCAACTACGTACATGCAGAGAGAGAATCTTTTTAAATCATGCACGAGAAACTTCTTTTCTACAAACTTTCTGTTAAGATTTAATTCACAAAAGCGCACTTCAATTCTATTGGGCAGGGACTCAAAGACTAAGGGATGATAAGACCTTTTTTGGAAAACAAAACTATAACAAGACCAGGGTATTTCGGGGTTCACTAAATTTCTGGGTCAAACGAAGCTGCCGTATTGGTAAATGCTAAAATAATTTATTGTTTAAATCACTTAACAAACATACCTTCGTTGCTGGAAATAAAAATAAAGGATTCAATATTACATTCACTTTTACGATTGCATATATACAGGAGGTTTTCACAGCCAACATCAAAAGTATGTGCATTAAGCTTGTTCATTTAAATTCTCTTTTAATAACAAATAAAAATAACAAAAATTTTAATAATCAATACCATAATCTTGAACAAAACCAAGGTTGACTTTGTAACTCAATTTTCACAGGGTATTCAAGGGTTTTAATAAATAAACTTAAAAGGATTTTATTATCGTTATAAGCTTTATTTAATTTAAATATTATATGAGTCTTATAAAGATTAGAAGTCGTTTTTAAAAACTCCCTACAGAAGGGGATGCTCTACAAAATATAGTAATAAATTTTATAGAACAGTTTTAAGAATAAGTTTTCGTCCCAAGGAATTTTTTTTCGAAACCACAGGCACTACAGTCGAAACGACCATCACAGTCGAATCCGACTTTAAAAACCTCCCACAGTATAATAATATATCATTCAATGGCCATGCAGAGTATGAAAAATACTACAATTCGTTTGTAGCCAAACAAAAAAATCACAGCAGGTTCCCGGGATGTGCATAATCAATTTACAGTGGACATTAACACATCTCAATAAACATGTGTGCATACAAACATATCCATCACCAATATGATACTTCCAATTGACAGTATTAACACCTACAGCATTTCGTAGCCCTCTTATATACATATATAATATATATATATACATATGGTTTTAAAATATCAAATTAATTCGTCAACAAGACGAATAGAAAAATGTTGTTTTATGAAAATGTTTAATGTTTTGTTTTGATTAACGTCAACCATTAGTACATATTGTTAAATGCATTGCGGATTACACGGCAGTTCTTTTGTGAGCAATAAATGGATGCCATCTGAAATTATTATTTTCTCTGGATGATTTGTAATGATAAGACTATGTTTACTTACCCGTGTAGATACAGGTTAAGTAAACGATTGTCGGTAAAGTTATGACTATCAACGAATCAATAAACTAAATGGCAAACGTATGAGTTGAAACGAGGATGCATGACAGGGTCTAACAACTAATCTACTGATAGGATCTGAAGACCAGCGCAATGACCAGGAAATCCAGGAAAACACTAAACAAACTTCATACAAAATAGAAAAAAATCTCAAAACTGCCGCATATTCCACAATGCTATGCAATTTTCAAAATAAAATAGTTCAGTAAAGAAGAGAACCCAACCATAGACAAACTAAAAGAAGGAGTCAATAATCAGAAAGAAAGTAAGAAATAAAGAACGTAACATCAGAAATTTTATTAAGTGTTATAATTTAGTTTTCTCTTTTAATCACACTTACCAATGACAGCCATATATTTGTTATAAGTAGTTGGTTCTTCTCGTCCTATTGGGTTAGACGATGTCAACAAAAACAGAAAGAAAGGGCGCAGTCAGTATAATGATCTAGACAAGTGTGATTCGTCACTCTCTGGGCACAGGTACGCAGGGGGGGCGGCGCGCGGACGCCCATGCGGACCGGCGCCCCCCGCGCGCCGCCCGACATGTAATCTAATATATAGATATGCGAAATGTGTACAACAATTTAACACCGACTCTCCATGCGACATAGCTGCCGCGATGGCGGCGACCTCTAGCCTCCCGCCGCCTGAAACCTGCACGAATGGTGCTCAATGGTGTCAATAGATTTCAAAGAGTGCATTTCAACTTTACTGTGCTTTTAGCGTGTAAAATAGATAGATTTATTGGCGCCAGAATGGCTTTTTGAGAGAAATTGTAGTTTGAATAAGAAAAGGTTACCGACAGTTGGTGGGATTGCGGGGGGCGGGACGGCGGAGGCGCCAGGCCCGGCTCCTACCACTTACCAAATTGAGCCACACGTTTGTAGTCAGGATTTGATTTTTCTCATCCTTATTTTGTTAATAGAACGCACGGCGTCGCAAGAAAGGAACGGAAAAACAAAATGAACATCAGAAGTTACTATGTGACGCCCGAGTCTATGATGATCTAACTATAGGGGAGCCAATCCCGTCTGTTATTAGTTCATTTGAATCTGAATCACTGCAATTTGCATCAATTAAGTCTCTCAAACAATTTTCATAAATGAGCACAGAAATGTGCCCCACATTTTCTTTGCTGATTTATGAAAATTGTTTAATGAATAAAGTGCATTGCATTTCGTAGTAGAATAACAAGCAATCAATTTTTATTTGAATGCTGTTCAGATTCAAATGAGTTACATTAACTTAAGGCCACGTCGTACTACCACCAAATACCATGGGCGCCGGCAGGATTATTTTTAGAAGGTACATCCAGGTCCCTAAAACTGAATTAAGGGTCGAAAAATTATGAAGATCCATGAAAGGGTGGAAGGAAAAGGCTAACAGCTTATTGGGGCTTCTAATTTAATTTGGTGAAATCATGTTTCTAGAATTTCTACAAGAGCAATACTTTCGGAGCCCTTATAACAGGGTGAAATTGATATCATTAGCATCCTTTTAAACTAAGAGTCTACCCATCAAACTGAACAACTTTTACTATGGGAGCAAACCAATCGGAGCAACAAAAAAATCTGCTGTCCCATACTAAACTGCACCCGCCGCCGCTGCCTACACGACTCAAACTTTGTTTTTCGTTCGGCTTACTCCTATAGTAAAAGTTGTTAAGTTTGATAGGTAGACTCTTAGTTTAAAAGGATGCTAATTATATCAATTTCACCCTGTAGAAAGCATTGCTCGCGATTGGGTCTATATTAGAATCCATAATTTAAAATGCATGTATTGAAAACGCTTAGCACTTAAAACACATAATCATTAAAATCCATAATGTTGAAATTTTAAAAGTACTTATATCTTAATATGAATGACATAAATATATTTAACGTTAAAAAACGTAAAATTAATACACATTATGTGATGGCGAGATGAACCAACGGGTGGAGAAAACTTACATTTTCGGATGGACTAAGTAAACAGTAGCAATTCGGTTCACTGTGGTCGCAATAAACTTAAAATGCTCGTCGCTTCACTCCTCGCTAACCTAACCGACTAAATTAGTTCTGGGGTCTTAAATAGATTTTTTCCAATGTTATGGATTTACATTATTATGTCAAATCATACTATATATTTTCATATTAAACATTAAACTATTAGTTATATGAATTAACGTTATGTCTGTCATGGATTTTCAAAATATGATTCTTAATGTTATGCACCTTAAGGGATACCTCTCGCGATTTCCAGGGGGTGTAAGTGCACCCCCTTGCACCCCCTCCCGACGCCCATGATTACCAATGTGAAGATAAAAAAACATTTAATATAGTTATATACCACTTGACTAAACTCAAAATAGTATAAGTATTATAGGTAGGAAATTGCACACATTATCACATTTTGTTGTATATGGTAATGAAACTGAAATTTCTCAAAAATTTAAATTTTTGTCTCTTTAGATTTCTCTATTAATGTTTTCTATCTTCAAGCTTCTATTATATTGGTACTTAAAAGTTAAAAAGACGCATAATCACATCTATCTTTATCTTTCAAAACAAGAACTTATTCTAATCGTCTTAATGTAACTAAGTAGAAGACATTAAAGTAAGTTAAAACCACAAAGTCGCTTCAATCTCCTCTCCCCTATAATTTAACAGAAGGAAATAATCTGGTTTATAGCGAAATGTCATTAAATAACGATCAAATAGATATTCGAGCGAATAACAGAGAAATTTGTCGAGTAATATATTTTATGATTGAATTTAGAGTCGTCGCCTCTTGTTAAGATAATTATGTGTTAAATTGATTATTTGGAATATTTTATTTTTGACGAGTGAATTGTAAGGTCAAATCTCAGTAATCGGATAATAACTCAAGCTTTATAATTCGGTAAAGTAGCGCAAAAACCATTACCTACTGCACAATGTTTTCGATGGTTCCCTTTTTAAATTATCAAATACTAAAAAACCAAATCTACGACTGACAGATAAATACCTGAACGTCATAATATTAGCTAGTAGTCGATTTTCAAAATTAACCGTATTACAAAATAATACCAATCTATGTTTGTTTTCACACAAAAACAATCGCTCAGGTTGCGTGTCCCGTGTCCAAGCGAGTCCCATGCAAAACAAAATTTTTCTATCTTTAATTTGTTTTGGTTTCTCGATCCATATTCTTATATGGACGCATAGGAGTCTCCGTCGACTTAGATCATGATCATCAATGATAATAAACCTAATAACTTTTCAAAGTAATATTATCGAAAATCAAATCGATAGCACACATCTCATCATACATAACAATAAAACTCTACAATTACTACCAACAATAAACATTTTATCTATTTAAGTTATGATCACATAAAAACCTTCAATTTACATACATTTTCTTTTCACAAATCCTTCCACATTTTATACATAATGCTCTATAAAATGTTATCTTTCCGTCCGTCAGTTTACAACTACTGACAGTAAAAGTCCAAAGAGCCGGAAAGCCTTCAATTAGGCAAATGGATAATACTTTATTTTCCGTCTCGCTCTAGCTAATGGTAAACTACAACAGGTTCTCGAATAAAATGAAGTTTTGCCGATAGATTTTGATTAAATTGGTGGACTGTTCACCAGTTTATTCAAAGTTAGAGTGTTTTTGAGTATGCTAACAGACATACTGTACATGTAGCTGCTGTAGAGTTTCTGGCCGCAACTTCTCTACAGCGACAACACGTTCCGACGCGGTGGTAGCTTAAAAATGAATTAACGTTTAATAAGTGTGCTTCAGGCTCCTATATTGAATAATTTTTTTTTTTTTTACTTTTGTAAAAGGAACAATTTGTATATACCAAAACGTGTTCGTGATATTTTATTGGAACCGCCATGTTTGCTGATGCCCGCGTGGATCTCTTTTATGGCATTACGCGTAAACAAAATTACTTCCGTCAAAAGCAGTGTACAGAGTAGTTCCAACAGCATTCTGAAAGTACTGGCTGATAAATGTGACAGTTAATTTTCGAGCACATATCACAATTTATTTACGAACCAATGTCCCGCTGCTCCGATAAGTGGGATATATTTTCACCCTCATCGGATTGGGATTGGGACATATTAGTTACATTCCATGTGGAAAAACAGGTAGGTACATTTGTAAAAAAAAAAATGTTATGGGCCACAGCTGTCTTTTAAATAAATTAATTAATGAAATTTATCTAAAATAGTAGATATCTATCTATTTATTTATCTAAAAAAAATATATATCTAAACACAGTGCTAAACTTATACGTTTGTTTCGATTTATAGAAACAATAGTACTTTTTTATAAATCAACAACTGGCTGAAATCATAAAACTAACCTAAACTAGACTCTAACGAGAAGCAACTAAAAACATTTACCGTAACTTTTTCATTCGTAAAATCCTCAAATAAATAGTAGAGGTGGCAGGTAACGACTAACCTAACAAATAGTTCGTGAAACAACACTGTCGAACGCATTTTTATATTTCCCGGATCATTTCAATAGGATCGAAATTTTCTATTCATGTTTGATCCTTACACATTTAGTAATAAGTGTTCAATGGCACGGTGAAACAAATGAATTTAGTGCTTGTTATTTTCTTGAGGAGGTCATAAATTGTATCATAAAAGGATTATTTGATGTAGGGAGTGTATTTGAGATCACTCTCCTTGGTTTGTTCTTGAAAATACAATATAATAAGAATCTATTCGTTGATTATCGTATCAAGTTGTAGTACTCATTTCGGTCTAAACTACTCTAAGCACAGATAAATTATACGCTCCCATAGGCCCGGAATCTACCAAAGCGAAGCGGGGTGGAGGTGTGTCAAATCAACCAATAAAATTACTACATTTTCCTTATGACGCGATTGAGCGAGGGAGCTATTGGTGGATTTTAAAAAGCTCTGGGGTGCGATTTTTGAAAGACAGAAGTTGAAACCAGCATCAGTAAAAAATGACCAAAACATAAAATATCATTGCCCAAACAGTATGAAGTTTGTGCATTCATTCAGTCATGAATTGAATCTCAAAGCAAGAAACAATTTTCCTATGTCAGTTTTACCAGCCGAGTACAATCGGCTCTTTTCAAGGAAAGTCGTTTTCTGTGCAACCTTAAGACCCTCAGTTATTTGTGCTCCTGCCGTAGAAAACACAAAGATATTTGTATTAAATCTTTTCTATCCAAACCGCAAAAATAAAAAATATTAAAAATTAGGTATGTCAAGTTTTTTTTGGTCTTCATTTTTATATTTTTTTCGGATAGAAGACATAATTATAAGACACCTATTTCATTCTTATTGCGATTCATCGAGTTTATCAATATAAAATTAATTTTTAAATTATTGTGATCTGTAATCTCTAAGTGCAAAAATGGCGGAGAGAAAATAATTCGAACTCCATGGAGAAAAACTACCTAAAGCTATATTTAAAAAAATTAAAACCTGCCTTCTCTTTCTAACTCTATGCTGGAAACAGATACGGCAACATCAAATGTCAAATTCTGACATTGTGAATGATTTTTTTTTCTTAATGGCCGGGTACATAAAGTTGATTTTATGTTTAACAAGGAGTTCACAGGTATGCCAGTGACGTCACTGGACGGACCGAAAAACGACATTATTTTACTAAAAATATCTGTAATCCTTTCATTTTAAAATCTTTGACATAGAAAATATGATTATTGAGACAATTATCTCGAAATGGTTTTCGATTCAGCCCTCCAAAAAAAAACTTGACATACCGAATTGCAAAGCATGTCGTTCCCGATTTAAAAAATGTGTCTCCTACTCGTCGCGGGTAAAGTAGCAGCCTGCAGGCGCGCCGCACCGCACTTCAACGATTCTAGTTCCTCTCAAAAAGAGTTTCGTTACATTTTCACACACACTTTTGTTCCTTCAACTCTGCTAGTATTAAAATCAAGCAGTATCACGTCTATACTAAAAATGCACACACGTGTATCTGAATGTAAAATGTTTCGTTGAATAGAAAGAGCCTAGCGATGCGAGTGAACAATAAACTGACTCGCAGTGTATTTTTGTAAATGACAAAATCATTTTAAAATTATTAGTTAATGAACTATTTGCTACCCAGCACATATAAAAGTTGTTCTCTTATAAAATTTCTCGCTACAAATATTTTGTTAGTGAACGAGAAATAAATTTAGGAATTTTTTTGAACCTTTCTTTATTTTCAACCGTAGGCCGCCGCAAACAAAATTTTTCACCGAGACGTTTATATTTTCTTCTGTTTCTTTCTTTTTATAGAAATTTTTAAACAAAGCGTAACAATTATTGGCATTCCAAACGTGACGAACGATCAATTTGTTGGCTTAGCTTACAATTTAATCATGAACTTGTCCTTTTTGTGCCAAGTTTAAAAGTTAAATCGATTGATTTTAAAAACTAGTTGTTGCCTGGATGGATGGAAACTCGCAAAAATTCGTATCCGGATTGTCGTCTCCATTCGTATCCTTAAATGCCTTAGCTAGTTTATTTATATCAATCGGCAGAACATTATTGATAAAATTAAAATTATCACCGCCTTCAAAGACTTACTAATTATACTAATTTATACTAAATATAGTTTTGTTATGTTAGGTCGGGAGGCAGATACTTAGATTTTCAAAATAAACTCATCTTAACCCAATGCTATCCCACTGCTTGTGCCTTTACTTATCGCTGGCGCTAACTGAATTTTTCACCGAGACGTTTCAATTTTCTCGAGTTGGATTTTTTTGTTAGACATTTTTGAACGTAACCGAACAATTGGTGGAGTGCGGAGGTATTTGAACGTGCCGTGCGTTCAATTTAACAGAGTTGTTCTACTGCGGAACGTTTGGCTCTCAAACCAATTTGTTAACAGGCTTGATTTTTGTGTTAAAGTTGTTTCAAGAGGAACTAGTTGATGAAAAACGTTTGCTTTTCGTTCTGTATTCATTTGTTCTGTATTCAAATGGTGCAGAGTTTTTCAGTTTGGAAAACTATTATTCACTGAACATAATAGAAGTACAACTTTACTAGAGTAGAGTAACAATTTGTTACTCTACTCTAGTAATGAAATTCAGAGTAACTAGTCAAATATATAATAATGAAAACTGTATTTTGTAGTAGCTTAATTTAAGCAAAATAAACCAGTGCTTTTCTGTTTTTGTTAGCTAATTTTATCTCAATTTGGAATAAAGCTTTAAGCTTGAAAATTAAAATAGCATCTAGATGTGGCAACAGATCAACCTACCTATTGTTCAGCTCTATGTTCATGGACACAGTGATCTGTCGCCTTGTAAACATAATCTCTTCAATACTACCTACCCGAATGTGTAGTAAATGGATATTTGTTTACAGCACATACTTTTTTTTGTAGATATATTTTCTGTATCTTTTTATAGCATGCATGCATAGCATAGCATAGCATGCATAGCATAGCATAGCATATGCTCACGACTATATTCCCCGAGGGGGTAGTCAGAGATATTCTGAAACCTCAGAACATCCACGTTTCACCAGTAGTACCGAAACTCTGTCCAGTGTGACAGGGGGTGAGCCCGTCGCCACTTATAATGGACAGTGGGTACAATACATGCCTCGAAATTGAAGCATGCAGGTTTCCTCACGATGTTTTCCTTCACCGAAAAGCCAGTGGTGTTACAAATCGTACATAAATTCCGAAAAACTCATTGGTACGAGTCGGCCTGGGCGGGGATCGAACCATCGCCTCCTGCACGGCAGGCAAGGTATCTTTTTATATCATTACTAAACCCTTGGGGCATATTATAGTCGTGAGCTTATGAATACTATACTATATTTTCCGTACCACCAATAACTGTGATGGCGGTAGAGACCAAATTCTCGATTTTACGTCACTATTTTACCGTCAACGTGACCTTTATAAAATATATATTATTTTTTTTTTTTTTTTTTTATTAGCCTGTTTCATCCCACTGCTGGGCAAAGGCCTCTCCCCTGCTCTTCCACTCGTTCCTGTTTTGGGCAACCTCTGGCCAGTGGTCGTCAAATTTGTCCAGGTCATCGCGCCACCTCTTCCTGGGTCGACCTGGACGCCGCCGACCGTTTTCGGGGATCCAGGGCATGATGATTTTTGCCCATCTCTCAGGATTCATCCGACAGACATGCCCGGCCCACTCCCATTTAAGTTTGGCGCTTTTCTCTCCGACGTCGGCTATTTGAGTTGATTTGATTGTTTGATTGGTTGATTTGTTAATTATATATTTTTTTTTTTATTATTATTGATAGGTTTGCTCTTGACCTCTATCTAGTCCTTAGGACAAAGATAGGGTCGAAGATGTAGCGAGCTTACCCAGAAGTGCACTGGCACTCCTGCACACTGACGGAATGCAGCAAGCTGCTTGGCGCCAGACTCCGGCAGGCGGCTTGTTGCGGACCCTACCACACCGCCATGGATGAACGACCCCCGTTCAGCCACCACCACAAACTTGGTAGCTTGTGATGTTTACATAGTTTAGTGAACTAGTATTTATTCTGCGGTTTAGTATACTTTATTAAACTTGTATAAGTACTCTATTAGTTGAGTTTTACTGTAGTTGCATGTCCTGGTATTTGGCAAATTTCTTCACCACTATGGCATGTAACTACAGCACTCAATTCCCTGTAACATCAATTCGTTGAAATATAAATATGTAATTAATTATTCTGAAAGTTTGAAACTTGAGAGTTCTATAAACAAACAGGATTAGACTTAAATTATTCCGTTATTATTCACAGCCTCAAACGAAAACTCTGTTATTTGCTCGAATATTTTACTAACTCATTTATATTCATAGCGTCTACGAATGTACTCTTTGAATACAATAGGTTTTATAAAATAATATGTAAGTAACAAAAATGTGGTTAGTAAGATGCCTATGGAATCTTAGCTGGAACGTTGGAACAGAAAATATGATAATTTAATGTCAAGTTATAGTCTAATACAATTATGACGTCAGTAAATCTATGTTTTGGTCCTGGGAAATGTGAGCGTATCAGGTTATAATACTACATGGAACGTACTAACGTCCAATAGTTTTAAATGTTGCATAGGATACGGCTGACCGTGTATATTTCGCAGGGTAAATGAAAAACCAGCAAACATTGACCAGCAAATCACAAACCCAAGTCGGGCAGTGGTAAAGATTAGCGCAGGAGTGCAATTATTGAATGTAATACATCCTTATTCATGTTCGAAAGTGACATAAACAGGATGGAGTTAATACATAACACGAACATGTTTTTGAAAGTGTGAGATTCAAAAAAAGGGGGGGTAGGGGCTCTTCTGGTCCTGGCTTCATCAATGTCATCACCGCAACTGGACGGCCCACATCCGTCCTATCAGTCTTATTTTATTATTGTTAAACCTGAAAATCTGTCTCTGTATCTTCTCAGAAATAATATTCATTTCGCTAATTGAAAGAAAAACAGATTTCAGCGAAGCTTTCAAATAGTATTTAAGCTTACTAACCACACTTTAATTTCACTGTTCCGTACTTAAGTCCTACATTGTTTTGTGAAAGTTTTAACAAACTGTGAATGCAATGGAAATAACAGATTATTTTGTTACCTAAACAAACTCAACTTTCTACCTTTCAACACGCGAGGGTCCAGTTATAATTTTGTTTCTATATTAATTTGTAAATCATTATGCAGGTAAATGTTTTCATTAAATTGTAATCTTAACAAAGTTAGTGTATTTAAAATTAATAAAATAATTGGTTGATAACTTTTCTATCGTAATTATTAGATAGAAAAGTCGCATTATAGTTATCTCCGAGACATAAACATTCTTTTGAATGAAAATTCGGAAACTCTTTTAAGTCTAAACACTCTTTCGCACAGTATGTTTTTTGACCTGAAAAGCGGTCATGGTCGTTTTATTCGTGTAATCGTTAGTGTTAATCATTTTGAAACTCAGAGTAGAACTCCCGTGCGTCAAGTCTTCTTAATTTTTCTTAATATTGAGTTATAATTTTTTAATTTTTTTTTTCGAAATATCGCTATAACTTCCAAATAATCCGGTTTTTTTCTTTTTTCTCAATTTAGTATTATAAAACAATAAACGAGGTATTTTATACACATTACAAAAGTTCTCAAACATTTATGTTAATGACGAAATTATACATTTTATTGTCTCTCGTTTTTTATTTTTTATTTCTATATAGTCAGTTATTGGGGTTCAATTTTGACTTTTCAATATTAAGAGCCATACTATTGATGTCTACTAAAAAAATCAGATCTAAATCTGGTAGGATATAGGAGTTATTAACTTCTAATGTTTTTTTCTGATAATTTTAGAACTTTTAGAAGAATTAGTTAATAACTCCTATATCCTACGAGATTTATATCTGATTTTTTTATTAGACATCAATAGTATGGCTCTTAATATTGAAAAGTTAAAATTGAACCCCAATAACTGACTATATAGAAATAAAAAATAAAAAACGAGAGACAATAAAATGTATAATTTCGTCATTAACATAAATGTTTGAGAACTTTTGTAATGTGTATAAAATACCTCGTTTATTGCTTTATAATACTAAATTGAGAAAAAAGAAAAAAACCGGATTATTTGGAAGTTATAGCGATATTTCGAAAAAAAAATAAAAAAATTATAACTCAATATTAAGAAGAATTAAGAAGACTTGACGCACGGGAGTTCTACTCTGAGTTTCAAAATGATTAACACTAACGATTACACGAATAAAACGACCATGACCGTTTTTCAGGTCAAAAAACATACTGTGTTTCGTGCAGGCCCTTGAACTAAAAATTACACGATTATATTTTAAAAACACATTTTTTTTTAAAACGCTTTTTATATATTAACATATAAATCTAAACTCTCAAACTAAAACTTGTCGAGGGAATGTAAAAAACAGATTTGATTAAATATTCATTTCGATTGCATCCATAGGTTGTTAACAAAACGTCCGCGCTATGATTGGATTGCCGTCACGACTCGTTCAATAACAAGGATGAACATCATCCTATAGGCATGTTGTTTACAGGCGTTGATTCTAAAACGTTTTTTAGGAATTTTAGAACTTTGTAAATGATTTCCATTTCGTTACTAAAATGCACATCTCAACATTTACACAGAAGTAGTTCTTCCTTTACAAAAAACGTTATGTAGGTACATAATATTTTTGTACTGTGTTTAATTTAAACATAACCCACGAAACATGTCATTGTGTTGAGAATAAACATTGCAATTTAAAGGACTATTCACACAAAATTATAGCGTTACTTTACTCATAAATTAACCTTTGTCCGGCTGACCTCTGCGTTACGCTACGCATATCAATGTCAAATTGATTTATACTGCCCTCTGGCTGTGAATGGTCATTTTAAAAACATAAAATTAACCCCAACACGATGAAAGTTGCAATATTCCACCGTGTACGTAAACTGAACATGAGATATTAAAAAAATGTAACCTGAACGTACACAGTCAGGGCGTAGTTTTTATTCATTCATTTCAAATTCTCTACGAAAATACATGTACTTTGGTACAACTTTGTGAAGTAGATTCAGACAAAAAGCGTCATTATAACTCATATCACTACAAGAATAATGGTTTTTTTTTTGTTGCCAAACTAAATTTCAACAACTTTTTTTGTTATTTTGACTCTGTTTATCTAAATTCATACAATATTGGATATAAAATACAGATGAATTTTAAAATAACTTACCACGTCGATGATTTGCTGCAGGGTCAGTCCGAACTTGACCTCTAGCGGGTCGCTTTCGTTAGCGACCGGCCTTTCAAGCGTGTTGTACGAGTTGAGCAGCGCGTTCAACAAGCGCTTTTCGTGGGGGCCTTGCTCCGATACTGTGGTCACAAAAAGGAAAAAAAAACTATAAGTCATTGTGATAGGACAGTTATTAGAACTTTAAGCGTCTTTTCAGACTAATCAAAACCATACCACAGCGACAAAAATATGGCCAGGAAGTGGTTTAAATGTGAATGGCGTTGTTTCAGCAGCTTGAAGATGCAACTACATAACTACGAGTATTATGTGGTTTGCGTAAGTCACAATTTGTTTGCCATCAAGAGTATCGCGTTACTTGTAGTGTCACGAGCGGTGGCGTTGTGGCGACACCGCAGCCATAACGCAATCTGTGACTTCAATTTGTCGCACGTTTGAATGAAACTAAGTGCCTTCATACAAATTCGTGCCCAGCCACATTTTTATCAGTGAGTGTGGTTGTAGTTCGTTTAAATAGAGCCTTAGCATCCTGATATTATAATTTAAGTACCGTTAGGGAAATGAATAAATCGTTATTATCAATTTCCTTTTCGTTACTACTGACAGTAACGTTAAAGAAATTGATAATGTATAATGTTTTATTCATGGCAATGAAACAGTTATTAGAACTAGAGATGTTGAAGCTATTAAGCTGTTCTCGCAGAGACCTTGCCCCTGTACTAGCGTTACGGAAAGAAAAATACAAAGTAATCATGGTAATGATAAGTTATTAGAACTTTTGATCAGTTTCATAAGAGCTTCTCTCTGAAACTATTGTAATAAAACTATATTGGTTTTTAAAATAACAACTTATTAGTCACACATAAATTCATATTTTGTCACTTTGAATTGCCTATTACGAATGTGTGAAAACTACAATAAAATAGACAATCTTTTGTCAAAAAGAACAAAAATGTATAGTATTCGTACAAAAGAGGAAACACAGCCAAACGGATCCATTTATAGGCCTCGCGGGCACTATTCTCTATATAGCTTTCGATTGCTAGAAATTGTCCTACACTATAACACAGAACGGTAGAAAACACTATAACAGTAATACTTATCGTATCGACCGGGTTAATAAATGTTTAACATCTCGGGAAATTCAGAACGAGGTCTTAATAAGGAAGACTGTAACAATTTTCTTTAGTTGTACAATTCTGCAAATGTTTTAGGAATAAAATGTTTGGTATTTCTTACTTTGTTATTCCATTACGCTAAAAGGCTTAACTAATAATGTGTTTTTGTGGAATCTTACTTAGATTAAAGATAGTGTAAGGGAAGAAGAATGATTCCCTGTTTTTAAATCTATTATCATTCATTACCATGATTAAAACTTTTCCTCATACATCATAATGTCAGGGAAGAAAGAAATTTAAATCTCGAAAAGTGCACCAATCTATCTAATGGCATTATTTAAAGCTAATGGCTACCGTTTTTCCTGTGTCTACCTCGTCTTTACGGTAATCATGGTATACCGCCTGTAATAAAAAGTTCATCACAATTTAGAAACTACTTACTATAACGACAAGGTCTCATTTGCGTTGTCAGTTTAACAACGCTGTAAAATTTTAATGTATTTTACTGAGTCCATTCGAATAGTGCTTTGATGTGCAAACTTATGTTTTAAACATGCCTTATTAATATGCACTTATGTATGAAATTTGTGAAGCGAATTATTAATTGAACACTATTGTTGTTTAATGCCTTGGTTATTGTAAAATCAACCTCATTAAAGCTTAATGTCCCTAAAACAATCGATATCGTGGACATGAACGTTTATGGCCAAACATTTTGTTTGGTCTAGGAGCTCAGAGAAACATATGAATCGATGGTTTATGGCATTGAGTTAATAAAATCTTTTATAACAATTTAGAAACACATTGACTGACAAGTTTTTAATTACTCAGTGTTCATTTTCCAGTAGTGTTCAACTAATCATTTAACTAAGGGCCTGTTTCACCACTTCTGGGTAAGTTCTTGTTAGCTTATCCGACAGATAGTTTGACATATTTTGTATGAAATTATGTCAAAATATCTGTCGGATAAGCTAACAAGAACTTATTCAGAAGTGGTGAAATAGGCCCTAAATCTTTCATTTTATGCTATACACAATTTATAAAGATTGTTGGTGAGCCAAGGTGTTTGATTCCATTTACTTACTACGTTATACCTGTGAAAAAAAACCCAAAAATAACCCATTAACAAACCATAAACCTTTAATTTCAACATCCTCCATCCAACAAAGCCAAAACGTCCAAACAACTTCACTTCCCCAACAAATTGTTCAAATCCGACAAAAATACTATCTACCTTTAGAATTACGGTGGAATCAACTGAGCACCTGAACCACTCCAAACACACGCACTAAACCCAACGTCGTAAAGTCCATTTTCGCATCAGCAAAACAAGAATCCGGCTCGAAGGCCCAGCAATAAACACTTATTTCAATGGCTCAGATCGTTCTTATGAACGTGATGTATTAAGGTAGAAGCGAGACGGATATAACGCCGACATGTTGGGATTAGAATGGTCAAAAGGGACGGGTATATTTTTGGAAAGTTAGTAACAAAGTCAGGCGATTTATTTGTTTGGTATCAGAGGGCAGAGATAGAGGATTTTGGGTATTTACAGGTGTCTGCCTATCTGGGTCACAGCCTCGAAGGCTTTGGAAATGTATCAGTTGCAGTCACATTGACGAAAACATCCTGTGGTCCTTTGGACTTATAATAGATCACAACATTTATTATTGAGACCAAGGTATGAGGATTCTCTTACAGATTTTTTTATACTATAGTATAAGGTCTAACAAAATTAGCTGAAACTTTTTTAAGAGGATGGTCAGACCATCAAACTGTACAACTTTCTCTATGGGACGAATATAGAAATAGCGAAAAAAAATCGGCTGTCTCATACGTTTGAGGGAGTTATGTTTGCAGTTTTGTATGGGACAGCAGATTTTTCGCTCGTGCTTGTGTGTACGTTTTAAAGTATACCCTGACCAGGAAAATAAAAAACCTCGCCATGTTGCGGAAAATCATTGGAACTAATTTTTGTACTTGGAACGCTAACATTAACGGTGACAGTCGATTGCAGCGCCCCCAAACCAGTTTTTTTATATTCCTGGTCAGGCTTTATATACCTATCTTTTGTTTTCTGTTACATTCTTCTTCTTCTTTCGTGTCAGTACCTACCTATGAGCTATATCGAATGACAATCACTCAATATTGTCCCGGCCCGGTTCGGTCGTGGATGTTATAATGTGTTCCGTTGTTTTATAGTTTCCATAATAAAGAGCCTAGTAGCTTGCGTATAGGATCATTGCAATACACATACGCGCCTAACGCTCAGTTGCAGAAACGATCATTAGAGTTAATCCTCCATTAAATCTCTTGATGTCACTTTTTGTGTTGACGTAGAAAAAGCCAGCAAGAGATTTAACGGAGGATTAATTCTAATGAGTGTTTCTGCAACAGAGCGTGAGAGCGTTATTGATCCCTTCATCTCTGTTTCATTGAAAACAAAACACTGCCGAAAGCAATGTAATGTATGCGCGATAATGTGTGAACTGCTTTAAAGGCATACGCTTTTAATAAAGGCATCATAAATAAACTTTTTACCAATAACATTACTAATTCGAAATATTAATATACTTCAATTGTACAATGTTATCGTTAAGTGCAAAGGCATGTTAAACGAAGTAAATTTTCCATTTTGAAACTGTCCAAACTTTTGTGTCAAAACCATAGCCACTTTAGTTTAATTTTAAAATGTTTGTAACGCGAGCAGTCAGTTGCACATTAACTAATTTAAACTAGCTAGTTAACTCGAAGTTAATTTACAGTTTGTTTTAATACGCTGTCCACTCAGCGCTTCAAGTTACAAGTAAGAATTAATAACTTTTCTTTTAATAGAACGTATATAAAGTTATTTATTAATTCATTATACCTACATTGTAGTTATTTTCAATGACGGAGGTTATGTGTTTATTAACGCCCAATGATATCGCAATGACAAGAAAATACCATTTTTGTAGCAGTAAAAAATGTCAAAATTACTATGGAGATTATGCGTCATTCGATTTTGAACGTGTAAGTGATTTTCAAAAATTGCTCTGTAGAGCCACTGGCTTTTCGGTAAAGGAAAACATCGTGAGGAAACCTACATGCTTCAATTTCGAGGCATGTAGTTGTACCCACAGTTTATTATAAGTGGCGACGGGCTCACTCCTTGTCATAGGTACTGCAACGTTTCGGTACTACTAGTGAAACGTAGATGTTCTGGGGTTTCAGAATATCTCTGACTCATGTGCTCGTAGCTCTGACTGCAGGATTTTTCAGTTTTATACCGTATTTTTGTACGTTGACGATTTATTCCTCGTTCCTTGCAGAATAGTTGGTTTTTAAACATCTTATAATATCAAAACCTACTCTAACAATACCAAAAAATCCAATATTTTTTTTATCGTAATATCTGTTTAATAGCTTAAAAAATTTATTCCTCATCAACATTACTTTAACCTATAAGATACAAACATCCAAGATAGCTGTAAAATATTCATCACAGAAATAAATATTTTCCCTTTCCTGGATTCGAACACACGATGCTAGCTTTAGCAGGCAGGCTTACAAACTATCAGGCCGTCGAACTCAACCTATGTCACGTCACGTGTAAGCTCACCTTAAGGGTATAAAGTAATCACTAAGCGCCTCCCGACCGCAAAGTACGATGGCACCCGCGAGCACGAACGTTAATACCCCAGATAAACTACCAACCCTAACCGCTACGGAACCCTTAATGTCTGGGGATTTAGCCTGAATAGTGCACGGTCGTGTTTAAGATGATTTATGCTTCCTTTTGTTATGTGTAGAAGGACAGGGAACATTGTAATATGTCTAAAAAAGTATGATTCCGATTCAGTAATAATTGATTTTATAACCAAAAGAGGGCCCCATCGACCACAGCTAACGACCTCTAGCCTCGAAAGTAGTAGTGTGTATAAAGTGCCGCCTGCGATCAAAAGGACTACTACTTATATTAAATTTTGATTTTAATTCACAATTGATTGATATATGATATTTATATATTGATGCTAGGCTGAGTAGCTAAACTGACCGACCAGAACCGTAGCATGTTACACGTGAGCTACAGCTGTATCACGTCTTTTATCTCGTTCGTTCGCGCGCAAATAGAAAGAGAGCGAAGGTGTGATAGCGCTGTATCACGGTGGCAGGCTACCCACCAGCTTTAATAACTAGGTCATTATGGGGTTAGAAGTTTGAATGCTTAATTTTTTAAATAGCAACTTAAACAAAACGAAAATCTATCTAAATTCGGTGTGGCAGCTGCCTGCTGTAGGCCTCTTGAAGGTGACAGGTTGTTGAATCAGCATCAGAATGCCAGTTACACTGCCTTAACAACAACCTGAATATTCAATAGCTCATTCTTCGAAATCTGAAACGTTGTAGTGCACAAAACAATGGATTTCTGTTATCCGTTGTGCACAGGGTCGTATTTAGAGTAGAGGCCTTTAAAAATATGGAGGCCACTAATTTAGGAAAATTATTATCGTTTTTAATAATATGAATATGCTTCTGCTTCCAAATATTATTGGTTATTAATACGTGAGATACTAAAATTTATTAATATCATATTTTTTTTATTTCTTAGTTTTTATTATCAATAGAATTTTTCTCTGATTCAGGTGCATGTTTAAAATTTAAACCCTCTTTTGTTAAAAATAACGTTATCACCTAGGCGACAAGGTTTGCTTTACTAGAAGTTCCGGAAAATCCCCTCAATAGTTTTTTCAGTTATTTTTTATTGCAATTTTTTTTTGTTATATGTTTTCTGTTATTTTCTAGATCCTTGCATTTTTGAGCACATTTTCTAAATTATAAATTTCTCCTAAATTTTCCAAACAATTACGCACAAATAAATCATCATGCTCTGTGCCCTAAATCTACCAAAAAAGTTGAAATCTACTGTGGTTAAACTGGCAATAGGTACTGTCTCAAAAATAATAAAAGATGGGGCATGGCGATAAAGATGATAATTTTCAAACAGACACTAGGTTCTACCTAAAGCAAGAAATAAATATTGAGTATTGAGTACCTTGTTTAAAAATGTATAATTTTCCGGCCTCTGGTAGCTCCTGAATACGTCCCTGATAGCAATGTAGCAATAAACCAGCATCAGTAGCTAAGCTAGTACAAGCTTAGCCGAGCTATTTGCGCGATATTAACGCCTCGAGTGGAGTACAGATTAAACTGCTTTATTGTTATGGATGGAAGAGCTATTTTTGCTGAGCTCAAGTTTTACAACGATGGGGTCGTTTGTTATAAAATGTGACAAAGATAAGCTATTATTTTGTGAGTATATAGTAATATATATTTTACCAAGACTAGTATAAAATTTTGATTTGTTGTTCATTATAGTTGTTGGTACACTCCTACACAGAAATTTAAAAACTATGATCTATGGATTTACATGTGAAATTGGAAACACAATACACTACTCAAACACTCGTGATTTTGTGGTACTACTGTAGGTAGAGACAGTTAATCATTTTCTACTTTTGAATTCTTTTTCTCAGGATGCTCCCTTAATTGCGAGGAAGACTGTTTCTTATTCGATCGATTGTTGTAACGTTCGCTATCTTTTTGCTACCCAATTTGTATTTTTAGTCTAAGATTTTAGATGTAGATGAGATAGAAGCTTTGTTTTTTGTAAATTATGTTTCTTTCAGCGGAGACCTGTAATTAGCTTTCTGTTAGCTATCCATACTTTTATCGTGTCAACAGCTCTTGGTCTTCCAAATAAAATGAATTAAATTTTCAGCTGTAAAGTAACATTCAAAATGTCTTAAAGCAATACAAGCTTTTTCCCCGCAACTTCGTTTACGTACAATTGTTTCTATTTTATAACTATGAACCATCGTCTTCACAAAACAATTAAGGGTTGAACTACACCACGTAGCACAGCATCGCATTTTCCGTCGCTCCATCCTTTTCTGTCACTCAGGAACGTCATTTGTTAGAGCATATAAGATAGACGGAACGCGATCGCACGCGGCGTGCTGTTCCATGCTGTTCCGTTCCGTCTATCTTATATGCTCTAGCAAATGACGTACCTGAGTGACAGAAAAGGATGGAGTGACGAAAAATGCGATGCCGTGCTTCCTGATGTAGTTCAACCCGAAGTGTACAGGCTCCTTCTTAACATGCTGACACTTTTTAAGGGGATGATCAGACCATCAAACTGAACAACTTTCTCTGCCGAACCAACATCGAAAACACTAAAAAATCTGCTGTCCCATATATTTGGCTATAAAATGATCTCAAGCGGTAAAGTGGTTCAGAAGTTACACGACTACTAACAGACGCACCAATTATAGTAGATTACACACGGGCCGAGGTCAACAAACATTTGATCTGAGGCTTTCTTATTTACTGTCCGAGGTTAGTATACTATTTTTCTCCTTGACAGAGGTGGAAAGCGGCAACTTCGTTTAGCGCAGCGGGACGACAATTGACGCTTTCCGTCCGGAGGCGAGAAATGATTATGTATTATACCTACCTAAAGAAAACTATGTAAAAACAAAAATTCTACAGAAAATTTAAACCTTGATGTACTCGAATTCATTAACTCTCACTCTCTCTTATTTTTCTCTTTTTTTTTAACTTGATGTACTATTTACTACATTGCTCATATACCTAGATTCGACATGGCAAACTGTATTCTGAACCTTATGTCAAAGGGAGTAAATATTAAATAAGATGGATCTAAATCTCGTGTACAAACTTGCCACTCAAGGTGTCAGATTCAAGTCACTGCTCCACTCGAAGCAGATTTTGGCAGCTAACAGCGCAGGCTTTCAACATCATTAATATTTGACAGTATGACAAAACAGGCTTTACGTAAAGCCACCATCAGATACATATGTATCTCTACATCTCTACCAATGTATGTCGCAATTGACCTACTGAGTTGATATATTCTTTGTCGATTTTGACTATACAGCGATTGTTGGATTACAATTGCCCTCCTTCTGGCGCAGTGGGGTAAAAAAAGGATATACCTAAACATCAAAACTGAAGAACTTCTACAATGAGACCAAGAAAATAGCAATAAAAAAACCTGCTGTTTTATAATCGAAAATGTCAATATCTGTTCGACCGAAATGTATGAAAAAGCAGATTTGTTTTTTCGCGATTTCAATATTGGTCCTGCAGTGAAAGTTGTTCAGTCACGGTCATGGTCCTGGCTCATAGTCTGAAGCAATCTCTTAGTATACAAGGTGTTTCATAAGTAACAATAAATTTTGAAACTCATAAGGGGGTTGTTTAGACCGTCAAACTGAGCAACTTTCTCTATGGGACCAACATCGAAATCGCGAAAAAAATAATTTTAAATCCCATACATATTTTAGCTCTAGTCGATTTGTAGAGTATAGAACAAAAATATTTTTTTTCGCGATTTCGGTATTGGTCCCATAGTGAAAGTTGTTCAGTTTGATGGTCTACACCACCCCCTTAAATGTTTATTTGTAGTTTTGTAACACCTTGTATAATGCATTAGTTTACCCCCTTTGTAGGTAGAGTGTAATCTGTAAGGTGTTGCAGGGGTCGCGTGGCTGAGAGTAAGAGGACGTCTCGTCGGCTTGCGATTTTGAAAGCCACGTGGCTCCGCCGTTTTATGGCGGTTTCGAGTGTGTGTTTTTGTTTAAAAACGGGGCTTTGAAATCGCCATATCCTATTACCGTACAATATCTAATGAGTATATCCTCAACACTTGACACTGGCGAAATCTAACAAGGAAACGCCATTAATTAAGAATAGAATAAGGTGTTGCATATTTTACTAAAATATGTTTTAGAAACTTCGATTACGATGGTGAATAAATAGGTTAAGTGCGATAGTAGGCATCCCGCTACGAAATCGTCAAAAGGGAACTTGTATAAATAAAATATAATGTACCGCTCGGTGTACATTCTGCGAACAGAGCGGTGGGCATCAATAGTTACGCAATGGGTACCTCACGACGGGAGCAAGAGGTCAAGCCAGACCCCGGAAAAGGTGGCGAGACGAGCTGGATGCCTACTGCCTAATGTGGAAGAGTTTAGGAGAGACCTTTGCCCAGCAGTGGGACAAAACAGGTTTAAAAAAAGTACATGTACAACATAATTTCGAACATCGAAGTTCAATCCTCATTTAAATTCAGTTATAATCAAATTGCAAGCCAGTTACTATTCAAGTGGTGAATTCCGTAATATAATTGACAGCCTGAAACATCTGAGCGATCTGTCAAACGTCAGTCATGAGCTGTCAAATGATTAACGCAATACTGAATGTGTAAAAAATTTTGATTTTCAAGCAATACAATGATGTTTCACTAGAGATTTATATAGCGCGATCGGCCTTTTGTTCAAATAAATCAGATAACCAAAGAAGTCAAATGCACAAATTCGTTGCAAATAATAGTTATTTGTTATGCAAGGCTGTAAAGTTGTTTTTTTGGCGCAAGTTCTTGTATGGATGAGTACGTACCAAGCGAAGGATTCTATACTGCATTCCAAATAAGGACGACGAGATTTTCCGATTCCTATTTAGCTTTCTGGCCAATTTTGATAAGCAAATATAATGTATTTATCAGAAAGATGTACTATCCAACATATCTTTGACGTCTGAGAATAAGTGAGAGAAAGCGTTTCAAATCTCTGTTTCTGTAATTAAAAATAGCCTTATTTTTTCGTTGCTATTTGGAATGGAGTATAGGATTGAACCACGAGCGAAGCGATCATATATAGAATCTTGAGCGTAGCGAGGGTTTCAAAGGTATGATGCCGAGCAAAACACACAACTTTTCAACTCACGCGAGGAAAATGCTAGGTGCAAGAAAAAAAATAAAGAAAGATATTTGCGCAATAATACGCAATAGTGATTGCATTTTCAGTGAACTGACGGTATAGAAAAACATTGAATAGAAAGATTAGAATTTTATTTGCACTCAGATTTCGAATGATAAACCGAATCTTTCCGAGCTTGTGAGTTGAAAAGAAAATGGTTTGCTTTAAAAAAAACATTTCGCGAATATGGATGGACGATGTTGGATCAAAGAAAGCCCGTTGAAACATGAATGAAAATGAAGTCATCCGTGACTGCGAAACATCGAGAGTAGGTAGGAACTACCAATGCAGAACAAGTGGTTCTATCAACAGATAGATAAGGGTTTGTGGAACTGACAGCCAACTTCCTGCTTCTAACAGTAGAAATAAAGCAAATAACACTCAAAAGAATCCAGTCATCCATGAAGATAGTAGTCCATAAGTATCTAAGCATTCTATCTATCAAACCCTATGCATATATTCATGCATGCATGAATATGATTCCCTGAGGAGATCGTCAGGAATATTCTAAATTAATGTATATAATTAGTGGGATTGGGCCGGCCATCTCTGTCGGATGCATCAGGAAAGGTGGGCAAGAATTTTCACGCCCGGACCCCAGAAAACGGTCATCGGCATCCAGGTCGTCCTAGGAAGAGGTGGCGGGACGATCTGGATGCTTTCGATGACGCGTGGCCAGAGCATGCCCAGGACAGAGATGGTTGGAGGATTAAAGGGGAGGCCTTTGCCCAGCAGTGGGATGAAATAGGCTAATCAAAATGTATATTATTCATTTTATATTCATCAGTGTTGACTACCCACTGCAGGACACGGTCATACCCTCAATGCGAAGAGGCGATAGTTCACCATACAGCACACAATATACCTACCCATTTATGATTGGTGGATTTCACATCTAATAATATTTATTCATAAAAAGTTAACAAAGATCCATGTGTTATATTATTATGCATCCGAATTTGCCCACCGAAACTCTGATTATACGTACGTATGTTAGAAAATGCTTACAAAATACTTGAGATAATTTGAAAGTTTATCAATATTCTAAGTAACAAAGAATGAATGACCCGGCAACAGCTTTCATGGTTGAATATAAGGATATCCCTTCTTCAGGTGCCCATGTCGTAATCTGAAGGTTGCCCAAAGTGTCACGTTTAGGCTTAAGGGTCAGGGCTCGGGCATAATGGGGTCATGTAGGTAGAGGCAAAAGGGTTCTACTACAATGTTTTAAGAAAAATTAAAGTTGAAAATAGTAATACAACCACAGAGTACTATAAGTAAATTAAGTTCTACATACAACCAACGTCTTTTAATCTTGCATCTAAGGTATAACAATTAAAAAACGTACGAATTTGTTTTACAGGAGTCGGTGTCAAGACCAGCCCAAAATATACTTTAAGCCAAGTTGCAAATGGTATCGGGAAAACATGTTTTATTCCACAACGAGGTATAAAATTAAATGAGTTACATACTATCCTAAGCAGATCGTATTTGAAGTCTGGATTTCTATTGGTCCCATAGTAATAGTTATTCCGTTTGATGGTGTGAACTTAAGTATGTACCTAACACATAAAATTTTACAATATACAGGATATTAGGTGGATTTTGAAATAATAATACAAACTAGTAAAACAATTCCTTTAATCGCCCATGTTTGCAATCCACTTTAGAAGTTCCACTGTCTATCTTTACCATATTAAAATGGTTTCTATTCGCAGGCATCTACATCAAAACCATGATCAAATATCACAACGTTTTTCAACGATGTTACAAAACACACACAATCAACAAGGGATATACTGGCACCTTCAGAAAACGGGCCGAAGCCCAGTATCAAATAAAACAATTTAAGCAACCCGTTGGCTAAACAAACAAAACCGTCTACATTCGATTACGAGCCAGTTCCACCAACACCGGCTAAGCTTAGGGTTGTCACAATCGCATGGACATTTCTTTTATATACATAAACTTTCCTAACAGCAAGAAATTATATTGCAGAACTATAAAATCAGTTTGCACTTCTAGTCTACTCATTTACCCACTTTTTGCCATTGCAAACTACAGAGTTTTCGATTTATCAGTCTTGGAAAATCCTTAAAGCCTCATTCCAATGCCTAGGCTTATTCCCCGATGTACAACCCTAGATCAAGGGTTAAATGAAATCCTCAGAGTCTAACTGTTAACATCGTTAGCCGGCAGGATTTCACAAGTATGTCTCCAGTTAGTAGTTCAAATGTTTTAATTAGTTAACAGGTGTTTAAACTTTTGTGAGTCAGATGTAATTAATTTGGGAAGTTAAACGAGGTTGGTGTCGTTGCGTGTAAATTAAATGTGTTTCAGTTTTCTTAGAAAAATGTACGTTATTGCAGCTAGTTAAGGGATAATTTAGTTTTTCTCACAGAGTGCGTTACATTCGGTGTCATGTATATTAAGATGATATTTTAATAAAGTCAAGCAAAGGCCACGGAATTTAAAAAATAAAATGCCCTAGTGGCTAGTCAGAGATATTTTAAGTACCTAGTACCATACAGGGTGTAAGTGACAGCCTAGCAAATACTGAAACGATGAACTCAGTCCATCAAACTGAACAACTTTCACTATGGGCTTTCCTCAGGAAACGCGAAAAAAAATCAGCTGTCCCATACATTTGAGTCGGGTAGGTACAGCAGTTTTGTATGGGATAGCTGATTTTTTTTCGCGTTTCTTGAGGTAGGCTTCATAGTGAAAGTTGTTCAGTTTGATGGTCTGAGTTCACCGTTTCAGTATTTGCTAGGCTGTCACTTACACCCTGTATAGCATTTCAGAATATATCCACATGTCACTAGCAGAGTCCAGCACGACAGGTAAAAAAACCCTTCATATTTCGACTTGTACCGAGTGTTCCATGTGTAGACTTTCGAAATAACATAGGGAATCGAACATAATAACAAAAATTCTGTAAAAATTTCAACCGAGTTACAAACTGCTCAAAATATACAGCCTTTTGGGCGGAGAGGGCGTAGGCGTTAGCACCCTTTGGTTACCGAATCCTTAAAAAGTGTGAATTTAATAAAAAGGATTATCTTTACGTTTCATTAAATTCGTACTTTATATTTTAACTAAAAAAGTAGAAACTGAACTGAAAAAATACTATAGGGTGAAATTGATATCATATTAGCATCCTTTTAAACTAAGAGTCTAACTGAACAACTTTTACTATGGGAGCCATTGGGAGCAAACAGATTAGAGGAAAAAAAATCTGCTGTTCATACTAAACTGCAATGCCTACTGGACTCAAATGTATGCAACAGCAGTTTTTTTTTATGTAAAGTTGTTCAGTTTGATGGCTAGACTTCACACACGATGACGCACTGACAGAGCGGCAGATTTCAGTCCATAGAACCACACCCGGTGCGTCAATGCGTTACGGTGTGTGCTTCTACGTGTGGTTTCATACAACTCTTTATTTCACAAATGACGGACTGACTTTTGCTGCTCCGTCAGTGCGTTATCGTGTTTGAACGCACTAGTTTAAAAGGATGCTACTGATATCAGTTTAACCCATTCCGATTCAATTCCAATTTTTTCCTTCCAATTCTGTCCTTTTCAATTTTACCGACATCGACTTGATAGAAGGAGCGTTTTATATCAAGCAAAAGCTTCCCATCTTGCTTCTATCGTTCAACCCTAATAACCATATACATTTATCTACTAAACGAGATAACAATACCATGACTTATTTTTATCAAAATCTTTGTTTATGAGACGGAGAGGGAAAATCTTTCACACAAAAAAAAACAGTAAAAAAATACCTGTCTCCCAAAAAGCAACGACTAAATCGATAAAAAACCTCCCTAATTAAACTTAAACAGTATTCAAAACAGTAAGTAATAAAATGTTCTTTGAGGGAGAGCCGAGCAGCACCCAAGTATATCCCAATTGGAGCGGACGTAGGCGTTCGGGCGGTATATCGCCGGGGGTGAGGCCCAGGAGCGGGGGGTGCGGGGGGCGGGACGAGCCCCGGGCATGAATGGGTAGCTGCCACGTGTACCCACTGTCTAATAAAGGTATCGTTGAGTGGGTATGCAAGTAATTTGATCGCCCGTTATTTACTTTGTTGATCTGGGTTTTACAAGAGGACTGGTTTGAGGTCCAACGCTTTGTGTAAATGCCTCTTTGTGCTTTTTATTGGTTTGTTAAATAATTCTTCTACTCGAAAATGTTACGACCAAGAAAATAAGCCCTCTTGTAAATTTTCAACAAATAACGACAAGGGATTTTAAGCGCGCGAACATGGCACATCCTGATTTGTCAATACAGGGTAAATTTTATATCTCGGCGGATAATTTCAGCATGTATTCTACCCATCAAACTGAACAACTTTTACTATGTGGCCAACTTCGAAATCGCGAAAAAAAAACGGCTGTCCTGTCCCATACATTTGAGTCGAACAGGTACTGCAGTTTTGTATGGGACACCTGATTTTTTATTCGCTATTTCGAAGTAGCCTGAATTTACCCTGTATTATTTCGCACGCTACGCAGCTACATCAGTAAGACTTACAAACATCAAAATCATTCATTCTTTATGAACATCTTTTCTTAATTTCATTAAAAAGTTATTTTAGGACCACCCTAATCTAAACCGATGATGGAATATCAAGAAGCGACTAAGAGAAATGCAGCCACTTGATCCTGACACACACAACCATAGGTCCTTGATCACACGTTTAGTGTCTAAACTAAGGTCTAAACAAAGACGAATGACAGAACATAACACGCGGAGTTTTGTAATCGAATGGAATATCGATTTCGAACGATTGATTGAATGAATGAACAAATGAGTCCGTACAAAACGTTGGCATGTCACTCAATTTGATGCGGCAATTGAATATAGTACAATGCAGGGTTACCAAATTGGTTTTTGTGACTATGTACCATGATACAGTTCCGTTAGCCCTATATATGTATACTTCTCATACTTACTTTCTTTCTGTATTTATCCATATTCTTTTCTAAGCACATATCACGTTAATATTTATGAACGGAATGCGACGTTAGCCACGTCAAAACCTTAATGTTTGAACTCAGAAATTATGTGATCTATCAAAATAAAGAGAACTAAACAGGAATTATAGGTCTACTAGAATCTCATGGCATACAAAAAAGTAAAAAAATATAGATTTTTCACATGGTAGTGTCTGTAACTGTCATGTGTCAAGTCAAAGTAGATCCTTTACAAACTGCGACTTTTTGCAGCTCTAATATCTAATGAGTATATCCTCAACACTTGACACTGGCGAAATCTAACAAGGAAACGCCATTAATTAATTAAGAATAGAATAGAACGCGGTCTGTCGAAGAATGACTGACCAAATATTACGAACGTTTTGCGTCTTAGCTGTATCGCGTATGCATCAATGCTGCATCGCGACTGAATCGATGCAAAAGCGCTGCAAAAAGTCGCAGTGTGTGAAGGACCCTAATCCAATTAAGTACTCCAATGATGCATACTCTGAAATTTTATATCCTCGTTTGCCATCAGATTCTGGTAGGAACACGTATAGATTTATATTGTTGTATTGTTCACTCTTTAAAAAGTTTTCCCCAATATGAATACCAACTCAACCCAACCCAACTTTTATACACTTTCTTAAATATTTGAACCCAGGTATCGCAGGATAGACCAGGTCATCAAGGATCTCGAGGAGCTGGAGTTGGCCATGTGGACTAAATAGGCACAAATAAAATATCGTGTTTTGTCGTCGGAGGCGAATAACCACTTCGGGTCCCTGAGCTGCTATTAGTATACAATAATAATATTTTAAGCCCATGGTAGACAAATCGACAACCCTACTCTTTGTTACCAACTCACTTCGCTTCGCTTCGTTTATTTCGTGACATGATACACACCTACCTATTGAAGTTTCAAATTACGAATTCAAATAGAATTTTAAAACTTTGTCTGTTTACTTATTCGGTACGAGTATATCAATTTTAATTAGCTTTGTAGGGACACACACTATTCCATTTTGTTCGTAGGTTCCATTTTATTATTAATTTGTTTTTGAAATCATAAGCATCCTTTTAAACCAAGAGTCTACCCATCAAAGCGAATAACTTTTGTAATTATGTTATAATATATTGTAGTATGGGAGCAAACCGATCAGAGTCAATAAATCAGCTGTTCCATACTAAACTGCAATGCCTACTCGACTCAAATGTATGCAACAGCTTATTTTTATTTTGCTCCGATTGGTTTGCTCCCATAGTAAAAGTTGTTCAGTTTGATGAGCAGACTCTTAGCTTAAAATGATGCTAATGATATCAATTTCACCCTGTATATCAAATACTGTCCCGGTGCGTAAGAGCGACTGGAACGTTCGGTTCGCCAGTCCAGTCGTTCCCACACCACCAACGCGCTTACACTCAGTTGCAGAAACGCTCATTAAAGAAAATCCTCCATTAAATCTCTTGCTAGCTTTTACTTCGTCAAAAAGACAAAAAGTGACAGCAAGAGATTTAATGGAGGATTAACGTTAATGAGCGTTTCTGCAATTGAGTGTCAGTCTAATATAACTCCAATAAATGGCATTAAAAATATGTAGAATTATCAAGAAGACTTTTCAATACCTTCATACGCGATCCCCTAAAGCTTATTCATTTCTATTATTATTTACGCATTAAGATTTATAGTGATTATTTAGGTCTTCAATTTCGCTTGATCAACTTTCTTAACAAAACGACGCTATCAACAAGTGGGTCACGTATACTGATTAAAAACTAAACAAAACTTAAAACATCTTCTTAAAACTTGAAACACTTCAACCACGAACATCCTAATCTTATAACCAATTTAATTATTCACTACTTAATCTTACTTATTACGATCTTTGTCCAAAATTAAATACGTAGCGGACGACAGAGGGGGGAGGGATGAGGGAAGCAACAGCCTGCGGGAGGAGGGTTACCATGGCGACGGAGCCACCTCAATTTTTGCCCCAGTTACGGCCGATAGCGATTCCGAATCAAAGCTTTGTATTTGGTCCGTAGGGCTGCATCGGATGAGAGGCTTTTTCTAATTGTTATTAAAGGTGTAGGTAGCTTTACAAGTTTATATCGTATCGAATAGAGTCACAATCTTAAAAAAATACAGATCTCGTGCTCTATACGACCTTCGGGTACATTGAATATGAAATAATGTTCTACAATTTTTAACCGATTGCAAGATAAACCCGTCACACTGGACTGAGTTTCGGTACTACTGGTGAAACGTGGATGTTATGAGGTTTGCAACTCATGGTTGCAATAAATTATTTGTATTTGTATTTGTATTTTTCAGAATATCTCTGACTACCCCCTCGGGGAATATAGTCGTGAGCATATGCTTGCAAGATAAAGTAACGCATAACTCATGAAAAGGCCAAATTAATAAGTAATTCAAAACTCCGAAAATATTCATAATTTTCCATAAATAAATAAAAAAACACCACGCACAGGTTTTGTTCAAAAGTACAACTTTTTTAAGGGGATGTTCAGACCATCAAACTGAACAACTTTCTCTATGGGACCAATATCGTTTTTCACGAAAAAAAAAAACAACTGTCTCACACAAAACTGCAAACATAACTTGACCCAAATGTATGGAATAGCAGTTTCTTTCTCGATTTCTACTGTACCCATAGAGAAAGTTGTTCAGTTTTTTGGTCTGATCATCCCCTTAAAACCGTCAGCATATTATTAAGGTCTCTAAGCAACCCTAAACAAATATTCGAGTAGACTCAATAAATATAAATGCACTGAAGGGTCACTTCACTCAAATAAATGCATTGACCCGTGGATTAGGTACTCGATCAACCAAAAGATATTTGGTATACAATATCACAAGGTAAATATATGGTCCGTTTCAGTATTTATTATTCGTTGGGTTAGGAATTTATTATTCCACTTATTTAACATTGAGGCACGAGGTGATCACAGAATTTGTTTCCACAAACATATTTATTCAATGCATTAAAAATTAATGCATTGAATAAATATGTTGGTGGACATTATAATTTTTATTAATTTTTAAAAAATTGCCGTATGGTTCGGCCCATGAATATGTGCTAACATTAAAATTATATAACTTTTCATATAATCATCTTCAATCCTTTAAAAATTATCAAAACCTAGCTACTTTAGTATTTTCACCAAAGTTTCTGACTGCCTGATTGGGTCGTGAAACTGTGTATAATGTATTCTATATACTAATATGTTATTTATTATACTATAATAAATATTTTAATAAAGATTAAAGAGGAAAGATTATATTTTTTGTTTGGCTCATGACCGCTAGCGACGGTGCAGTATCGGTTGCCCACTTCTGGCAAGGTACTATTTAGCGACTTTGTTCAAAATTTGAAGTCGATACGATAAGAAGAAGCTCCAAAACTACTAGACTGATCTGAATAATTCTTTCACCATCAGAATTCTACATTATCCGTGATGAATATTGGCTAAAAAACGGTCAAGTATGTGTCGGGAAGATTCTAAGGCGGTACGAAGTTCGCCGCGTTCATCAGTTTAAAAAAAGAGGATAATAAACTGTTCTTCTGGTTGGCCAGATACCTATCATCATTAAATACTTCATTCTATAATAATACGTTAAAATGTATAATATTATGACTAAGGTAAAGTTGTATGAGCGTAGTATATTAATTACTCTGAGGTAAGGGTATAATATGCTATATTCGAATACAATCTGGTTTTATATAGCTATTTCAACCATAAATTCAGTAATCTTCCTTACTTCTCTATGATAAAGTTTACTTTACAATAAACGTGGGCCTCATTCAAATTGTTGGTTTTACACGAACGGTAGAGGGAAGGGGACTGCAAAAAAAAACAGAATGCGAACGTAATATAAACTTGAAAGAGCAGCTAATTAAATCGTAGAGTTACATTTTCCAGCCGAGGGGGTTCAAACATGAGTGCACTTTGCCTGTTTTGTGTGATGGCATGAAGTTTTATAACCTAGATAACCTAGCATAACATTCATGCATATTGCCTTGTAGAGATATACTACGATATAACGCGCGCCTCCAAAGTGTTAACAACTGTTTACAAAGTGTTTACATGTCTTACAACGCATGCGTGTGTGCTAAAATAGACGTAGGAAAACACAACGGTGACAGGGAGTGGGCCATACTCCACCACGAGAGCCCAGTGTGGTTTGGAGGCAAGATAGTGGTCAACTTCTGTCAGGTAAATTTTCAAGACGTATTATTACGCGATCGCACGCGGCCGTGCTGTCGCGCGCGTTCGCGTTCCGTCTATCTTATTTGCTCTAGCAAATGACGTTCCTGAGTGACAGAGTATGTAACTAAAATGTTGGTAAAATTTATGATAAATTCCTAGCCTTTATAATCTCGCGCAAGACATGTAACGTATAAACCAAACTAGCACGGACCCGTTCATAACAACAGTACAAGTTTAATTTCCTCGCGAGCCAGCTCCCGGCGGTGGCGCACCCGCGAGCAGCATCGCTAATCTCAACTACTTTCTAAGCCGGTTTGAGCCGGTTTGAGCCAGTTCTAGCCGGTTTTAGCCGGTGCTCGTGTTGATATAAAAGTTTTAAAACTCCCGGTGAGTGGAGAATAGAATAGGAAGTTAGGATCACGTAAGCTACCAAGGCGCTCACTAAAGTGTCTCCACCATTTCCTGAAATTTTAATTTATTTTATTATAGTTGTTACAATAACATGATGTATTGTGATATATGTGTTATACACATGATATATCATAAATTAAAGGGCTTAATGTCTAATTGCACAACCAATCACAGGTAAATACCACATGCAAATACTAAGTAGCATAGTTAGGGTTAGGTAGTGTAGTTATGGATGTTGTCTATGAAACAACACAATATTAGTAGTACTAGGTATTATCTGGATTTGCGCCGACATGAGCAATTTGTTCTGCATCATAAGGCCGCCTTATCTGCACCTACTTTTAAGATAAGATAAGATAAATATTCTTTATTTGCACACCAAGAATAGAAAAAAATACAATTATACAAAGATAAAGAATTAAAAGTAGGTGCAGATAAGGCGAAAACAAAACGTACGTTTGAATAAAGATTCAAACGTACGTTTTGTTTTGGTGTGCAATAAAGCATACCTAATTGAATTGCATATTTTTTTCGCTATACCGATATTGATTGGATCCATAGTGAAAGTTGTTCAGTTTGATGGTCTGAAGCACCCCTTATAATGTGTAACGTATTACGGTTATACAACATGTATACAAGATGCGGCTATGAATAGTTTTATCTCACTTAGTCCTGGAGAGCGATTTTTGAATCTCATTCGGTGAGCTCAGCAGTTGAAAATGTCACAATAACTATGGAGATATGCATCTTTCTACTGCTGAGATGACTTTCAAAAATCATACTACAGGAGAGCGATTTTTTAAAGTCAAATCAGCAGTGAAAAGATGCGTATCTCCGTAGTTATTTTCACATTTTTAACAGCTGAGCTCACCGAATGAGATTCAAAAATCGCACTCCAGGGCATTCAAACTTATTCTCTCACCGATCCCCGCTACCCAATCCGCCGCGTAGCCCCAGCAACGTCCTATGCCGAGGTCCGTACCCCTCTGGGTGCCCCTAGGTCGGTTGCTTAAGTTCATTCATTTGGATCGGTAGACCCTTCGTGTTTCTCCAATAGTCCGCAGTAAAAAGCAGTAACTGCTCCCTGAGCAATGCTGTATTAGTATATAAAAAAAAAAAAAATGTGTTCCCTTTTCTCCTGCACATAAACATAAGACGTTAATCCTATTCGAGGTGGTCACAAACTTTGCTACAATCTTTATCGTCTTTATGCAGTTGTAGCAGGCTCACTCTTAGCTGAAGATTTTAGCATTGAATAACATGTCAAGTGGTGATAGATAATTCGGTTTCACCTACTGAATTACTTCATAAGAAACCTTATCCCTTAGTCACCTTATACAATACCCACGGCATTGTGTCATATCCCATACAAATGAAATTTTTGTTAAAAAAATTTAATATAATATATTTTATGGTATCGATTTGTAAATAATTTTTACGTAAAAGTGTAAATTGTTACTAAAAATACATGATCTGACTACAAAAAAATCTGATGAGCTTCGGAAAATCATGCAATTTACTTTGACCGAAGACTGCCCGCGATACGGCAGTCGCGTTCCATTGTTTGACGTTGGGCATCTGTGACTGTATCTAAACTATAAGTGAAGTGTGTCTGTACATTGAATCTAAACTATTATAAAACTATAAGTGAAGTGTGTCTGTACATTGAAGATATTTACAAAAAAAAGATTACGATATGGTTTTTAGGTATCGACTTTTTAGGACTCGAAATCAACCTTTTTTAGAAATTTTGTCTGTCTGTTTGTTTGTGTGTTTGTTTGTTTGTTTGTTTGTTCGCGCATCACGCAAAAACTACTGAACCGATTTTGATGAAACTTTTTTTGTTTGATAGCTTATGATCTGACTTAAAATCTGGTATATAATTTGTGCGGACGAAGTCGCGGGAAAACACTAGTAGTATTATATAATCTGTGCCCACGGGAAGAAAAGAGTGCTCGATTCTTAGCCGAAACCACACGGAAGTTTAAAGGGTTATTCAGACAATTCAAATTAGATGTACTGCTGTAGTAAAGTTAGAATCAAGTTTCTTACAAGTCACAAGTACTGTTACATAGTACTTGACATGTCAACTTCGCGAAGTTGAACAACTTGGGAGTTTGCAACTAGACGATAAAGATAGGAGGGGAAAAGATTTTAACTTAGCATTGTTACCAGCTCGAGGTACGAACGTGAACCGTATTGTATTGCAAATAAAGTTGAGTTTTGTGACTATTCTTGATTGTTGATAGATTTTTAATAAAATTTACAGATTATTTATAGATTATTATTTACATTTACATTCACGTGTATCAATACATAGTACCTAGTACTTAAACCAAAGTATACAGAATATTTTTTTGCTGTTTCTTAATTTTCAGGGTCGGTTCAGACCATCAAACTGAACTAACGCAAATGAACATTTAAAAACGCAAAAAAAATATTGGTTAACGGTTAATGGTACTTTTCCTCACACCCTGTATATAGAAACCATTTCAGCCAAGTGTCAAAGAAAATATACTACGATGAAAATCGCGACGTATGTTAGATGTCCTTATAAGTGACGCATTAAATATTATATGAATGAACCTAACATAATTTCTCTGTTTAATTGAAATGCTTAATATGACGTGAAACTGACGTTATATCTAACAGCATATAGACTGGTGGTGGTGGAATTTGATCGTGCGGTGGTAATCATCGATTCCAAACTAATCACAGTTTCGCAATGATGTGTAAAGATCAGATCAATTATTAAAATTGTTTTTGTTTGTTAGATGCAATCAGTCCCTATAATCTATATACCCAGACATTTTAGTGGTTTTAGTTAAGCGGTCGTTGGCGTAGTGGAGCTTCGGTATTGGAAACGATCACCGAAGTTAAGCAACGTCAGGTCCGGTCAGTCTTTGGATGGGTGACCGTTTAGTGGTATTTCATCTCGAGCGTTTCCGTGCTTCAGAAGGCACGTTAAGCAGTTGGTCTCGGATAGTTCCGTCAGATGGCGTTGTAACTATTCGTTAAGCCAGGTCAGAGGCCTATTGAGGCGGCTTGAAAATTCTCTGGCAGCAAGTTGACCACTACCTTGCCTCCACCAACACGCACTGGGCCCGCGTGGTGGAGTATGACCCACTCCCTCTCACCCTTATTCGTGAGAGTATGCCTTTGCCCTGCAGTGGGATTCTATAGGCTTTTTAATCTTAACTATTATAAAACCGTAAAATCATCATGAGGAATAAAAAAGTAGCGGTTCTCTTCATATAAATTCAAATAACATTCGAAAGCGCGATTTAAAAACGTGCAGCGCCATCTATCGACAAAATTGTTAGTTTGTTTGTTTGTTCGCGCATCACGCAAAAACTACAGAACCGATTTTGATGAAACTTTTTTGTTTGATAGCTTATGATCTTACTTAAAATCTGGTATATAATTTGTGCGGACGAAGTCGCGGGAAAACACTAGTAAATTAATAAAATAGTTAAGCGGTAATTTGTCTTCAATAGTGCGTTAAGAGGATAGGCGAGTACAATTTTTTCCATACAAACGTATTCCCCTGTTTCCTCCCTGGATAATGAGTAATGACACAAGGGCAAAAAAAAAATTACCATACATTCTATGTTACCTCTGCTATGTCCCTATGTTTTGCTTTTTTGCATTAATTACCCGGTATCACAGATTTTAACGAACCAGCCATAGGCACCAGTCTTTCACAAAATAGTTAGAGGAACACTATAATGTTATTTTGTACTCTACGCCATAGCAATTCCATTGTTAGTTTAAGTGCTTACTAAATTGTTTTCTTGTGTGAAAGAAGATTAAATAAAGTTTATATTTATAATTAATTACTGTATGAACTAGGGACCTTCGAAAATGATCAATTTTACCGCCCGTTTTCAGACATGCCTCGAAATCCTTCTCCAGCTCCATTAGTTTATAATTAAACAAGTTATTGACAAGACGTTCGTTCGTGTCAGCACGTTTGATACAATGTGGCCCCAGCCCCCCTGGGGGGGACGTCGGCCCCTCGCGAGGGGGTGACAGGCCCCGTCAGCGGTGGAACGTGTGATGTTTTGTTATTTTTGTATTTTTCACGCCCGCTCAGAGGATTAACGGGATCGATGTTTCGGAAAAATATTGAGCTGAATTGTGTGACGATAGTTGGCTTTTTAGAGATAAGACCGCCAAATTTTGTATTTATTGGAATTTTTGGGTTCCGTATCCAAAGGGTGAAAACGGGACCCTATTACTAAGCCTTCGTTGTCCGTCCGTCCGTCTGTCCTAACTATTTAGGGTTGTAACTTTTAAACCGTAAGGGCGACCGTGCTATTGCGCGCGATCGCGTTCCGTCTATCTTACATGCTCTAGCAAATGACGTTCCTGAGTGACAGAAAAGGATGGAGCGACGGAAAAATGCTGCCTTTATTGTGTAGTGGTGTGGTACGGAAACCTCGGTGCGCGAGTATTCTTTGCTGCTTATACAGGGTGTAACAAAACACCCTTCAGACCATAAATATGAACAACTTTCACTATGGAGCCAAGATTGAAATCGCGAAAAAACAGCTGTTCCATACATTAGCGTCAAATAGTCGTTGACATTTTCTATGGAACAGCAGATTTTTTTTCGCGATTTCATTGTTGTCTCCGTAGTGAAAGTTGTTCAGTTTGATGGTCTCAAGACTACCTAAAGTTTAAAGCCCGTAAATTGTGTAACGCATTTAAGGTTAACACCCTGTATTTGTAGTAAATTTAACTTTACGATTACTAGAAATAACGTAGAAGCAAATCGTTGGAAGTCGTAACCATGTTGCAAATGCTACGAAGCTACGAGAGCGGAGGAAAAATTGTAACCATTTATGATTTTCCAGGTACTTCCCTCTGGAGTATTCCTATATTCCTCTCTCTGTTATACTCGTAGCATAACATAATATATCTATCTCTATCGCTCCCATTAGATTTCATTGTAGCGTGTTAGCTCGGCGTAGCGTATTACTTCTGGTTTAACTGCTACGCCGTAGCACGTGGCTACGATTGTCTACGAATTATACGGTATTTGTAGTAAGGATTATGTTCTTTCATGAATTTGTTAGATTTTCAGATATTCAAGTTTTACTGTTAGCTTTGCTTTACATTTTTTACTGTTTTCGGGACTCGAACCAACGAGTTTTTCTGAATTTATGTACGATTTGTAACACCACTGGCTTTTCGGTGAAGGAAAACATCGTGAGGAAACCTGCATGCTTCAATTTCGAGGCTTGTATTGTACCCACTGCCCGTTATAAGTGGCGACGGGCTCACTCCCCGTCACACTGGACAGAGTTTCGGTACTACTGGTGAAACGTGGATGTTCTGAGGTTTCAGAAAATCTCTGTCTATCCCCTCGGGTACCAATATAGTCGTGAGCATATGCTATGCTTACTGTTTTCAGGAACTCTTTCATGTGGGATTTTACGAATGAAAAGGGTTATACAGGGTGTAACAAAACACCCTTGTAATACTTAAGGGGGTGTTTCAGACCATCAAACTGAACAACTTTCACTATAGAGCTAACATCGAAATCGAGAAAAGAAATCCCCTGCATGGATCGGAAAAAATCGAGAAAAAACTGCATTAAGATAAGATAAGTAAGATAAATACTCTTATTTGAACACCAAAATACACAAAAAACAACAACAATATACATGAACAAGAAGGGTACAAAAGGCGGCCTTATCACTAAAAGTGATTTCAACCGGCAGTACCGACTCGACTCAAATGTATGGGACGGCAGATTTTTAAAAAAAAAATTCTATGTTTTCTCCATAGTAAAAGTTGTTCAGTTTGATGGTCTGAAGCACCCCCTTAAGTATTACTAGGGTGTTTTGTTACACCCCGTATAGCTGAATGGATTTTAGAATAGGTCACCTCACTTTTTCTCTTTGTGGGTTTTTCATGAGACGACCAAGGAATGTGATTTATTATGTAGTGCTACCACTTGATAAATCATTCTGCCCTGAAACCCCTTGGCTATAAAAACCATGTTACTTGACATGCTTAAATATCCCCGACACGACATCAAGCGATCCCCGGGAAAATTTCTGCAAAAACGCTCACTATAGCAAAATCTCTGACCGTCCCATGAGGAGTCAATGGTCGTGAGTTTATATGAAAGAGCCATAGACATCTTAATCTAGAATTAAACATTTTACCGGGTTGTTACCGCGTTTTAGTATATTTGAGTTCCCGATATTTCGGCAGTGTTACAACTGCCATGATCACGGGATGACTCAAATATACTAAAACGCGGTAACAACCCGGTAAAATGTTTAATTCTAGATTAAATAATAACCGCGTAACTCTCAAATACTGCATAGACATCTTATATACAAACTAGACTCACAATCAACGTTCGACAAATGGCACCACCAATGAGCTCTTTTTTTTGTACTAGCTGACAGTTAACAAGCGAAATAGGACTATGTTTATGAATCAAATACAACGTATTAGCGACAACCAGCAGCATGCATACTTAATTTGTGCGGGTTTTTGCGTCAATGTGGACAAGTATTTGCTAAGGTTCTATATGACATTGTGGGTCTAGTACATTGACATATACTCTAGCGATAGACAGGCCCTTTCATAGAAGCAACATGTTCCACTTGAATGCGGTGCCAGCACCTGATTGATGTTCACTTCGTCACTATGGCAATGACAGACCGTAATGTGTCATTTTGTGTTGTTTTGTGTGACATGTTGTTTGTTTGAACGAGCTTGTCTATCGCTAGAGTATATGTCAGTGGTCTAGTATAAGAGGTAAATGGAAAGAGCTGATTTTTTTTTTGTATTCACTGTTTTTCTCCCAGAATAAAAGTTGTTCTGTTTGGTGAGGTAGAGTATATGGTTTAAAGGGTAATGCTACTTTTCCTTACACCCTGTATACTCGTAAAACCGAAAACACATCAAATAGTAAACTAAGTCAACGTAATAGAGTAACAAGTGAACAGGGTAAACGCGCCAGTTTCTGACCAAAACTAATCAACAGTAAAAGGTAACGAGCGAGACGAGCGCTATTGAAGAAAAATGTTCTATTATGTAGAAGGGGACGCAATGTGTGAACTCACCCTACTGTGCTATTGTGTGCTTGAGTAATGTTGAAGTGAGAGAGAAACTATTTAGGTATTTATGTATGTATACTTGGTTGGTTGGAACCAAAGCCGAAAGCTCTGGTCGGGTACACCAGGACTGAAGCATGCAAAAGAACTTTTGGAGGAAAAGGGAAGATCTTCCACGGGCTAGTTGGATTGCCCGGGACCGCGGTCGAACAGTTCTTAGTTGGATGTTGTATATATGCAAAGTCTCTTGATAACTTCGATAGTGCGATTCAGGACTCGCCTTATGATTGGTTGTTATTCGTAATGAGCTGTGATGCGTTGGACAGATCCATATTGTGATTGGCCGTCTTCTGTGTGACGTGCTAGGTCGCATGCGCTGACCTAGATAGATCTCTGTTTACATCGACTCGATCGATGTGTTCGGCATTGTTGCTTAGTCAGCTCTCGTAGCTCCGCTACAAACTTGTGTCTGGCTTTTCAAGCAGACTTACCTCGGAAGCCATCAATTCAAACCGCAACGACAAGGCTCTTAGTACGAGCCTTAACAGGACACTGCAAGCTGAACAAGCATCTACACAGAATGGGGCTCGCAGAGTCACCTGCTTGCAGATTCTGCTGTGAAGCAGAGGAAACGCCCATACACCTCCTCTGCGAATGCGAAGTGCTTATTCACAGTAGGAGTCGCCATCTGGGTGGATTCGTGATAACACCCACTGACATTAGGGACCTCCCTGTCGCAAACCACAATATTTTCGCGGTAGCGAATAAAATGATTGCATACGCATATGCTCACGCCTGTATTCCCCGAGGGGGCAGTCAGAGATATTCTGAAACCTTTAGAATATCCACAAACTGATTAACTGATAAACATAAACTAATTAGTATGTGAATATTGTATAATTCATAGGTACGTGTTGCACGTCCTACATGTACACGTCTCTCATGTCTGATCTGATCTGTTTACCCCAAACTCTGGGCTGAGGGTTGTTCCCTCGGAATATTATTTCGTTGAGGGTTGTTCCCTCGGCAGTGGCCTCCAACCAACCCCTTATAGCCACCCCTCACCACACAATTAGCCAGCTGTTCTGACCTGACGATGAGGCGCCTGTTTCACCTCGCCGCATAGGTATTCTGATATACCACACTCACTGCTGATAGGTACTGATTCACGCGCGTGGATCTGATTCCACCACGTGAATCTGATTTCACCGTCAACGCACCAGACAAAGCACTGAATGGCGGGGCTGTTCCCACACCTCATGGATTGAATAACGAGTAAACACACAGGTAAGTAAAAAGCACAAATTAGCTCAAACACTCACCAAAGGGATTCAAGAAAAACACTTGTCCGCACTGTTCGACGCATCGACTCGTTCTGTCGTCTCACTCCCCAGACAACTTTATTGCAGGTAAGTGAATAAAAACTATTTTTTCTATAGACAGTAACATAAGCGCCCAACATGAATTAAGCTATATCCACACTATACGTGTGTACATTAGAGCATTAATATTTTTGGATTCGCGATCTGATTCGCGACATTCCCCAACACAGAAAGAAAACTCAATTATCTTCTACTGATATTATGCATATTCATTAACAATTTCATGACATGAAATACTGCTTATGTACTGGTATACTGATTGATTTACTGTTTATTAACTAATTCTGACACTGATTTTAATTGTTAGCTGAATAACTGATCCGTCCACTCTTTGATTAATTTATCTCGCGCACTCCGTGCCGATATCCTGGTAGGTCTGCTGCCAGAAGGTTGTGGTACCTACTGGTTCCGCAGTGGTAGAAGCCTGTGCGTCCCTAACCGATCGTGAGTCTACTTGAGCATTGTTTTCATTGTGAATATCTGGTACAGAATGTTGTAATTGTTTCTCTTTTCCTTCATTGAACTCTAGTCTTGGAACATGGTTAGATATGGACCTCATCAACAGTTCTCCTTTTGGTGTTAAACCTTAGCTATACTCTTACTAATGCTTCGCAGCTATTTATTTGGTTATTTATCTTACCTACGTTCCAGTGAGCCTTATTCAGGTCTCCTTTGAATTGAACAATTTTACCAACACCTAACGTTGGCGTCTTCAAGAACTCGAGGCGGATTATGTGAGCTCTTTCGATTTCGCATACCTACTAGTTAAACATTGACTGATAAACATTTTTGCGTACTCGTCAAGAATCAATTGTCCATCAATTGCACATCAATTAAGTTTTTTGTTTTTATTTTTCTTTATTTTTATTTTTATGTTTTATAATATTCAGGGATTACTTGTTCATTGTTCTCTTCTAGATGGGTATCGTTAATTTGAAATGCAGAGTTCGGCAGATCCTCCTCAATCGGAAGAGAAAGTGGTAATGGTAAATCTTCTACATTAGTCAAAGAAGTGACCTACTATTGAAGCAAACAGTCTAAACCTGACAACCAACGTTGATTGCCGGCATTTGAGCTGTCTTGCCTTGGGCAACCTGGAAGTCCTTAAACCGACTTCGAACCCAGGGAGGACGCAGTAAAGACATCATGGTCAGGTCGGGGATTCTCGGATGCGCAAAATGTGAGTTGCTTGTGTGGAGCTCCACAAACGATGGCCCATCTCACATCGTGCCCTGCGTGCCCTAACACCTGCACGCAGGAGGAGCTCATGACCGCTAGCGACGGTGCCATTGCCCACTTCTGGCAAGGTACTATTTAGCGACTTTGTTCAAAATTTGAAGTCGACACCATAAGAAAAAGCTCTGATCGCGTTGTCACATCAGCTGGATTTTAATCTGTCGGCACGTAGCGTATACATACATTTCTATTATCTTTTATTTCATAATCTCTTCTCGCAATAAATGGCTGTAACAATTATTTTAATTACGCAACAGCTATTTGGCTATCCGGCCATATAACTTAATGACGTTCTTTTTGTAGAGTTAAGAATTGTAGTGCGTATGAAACAAGACACCCAAAAGCTCTAATCTCGGAAATTTAAAGTTATCTTGATCTTTCATCGGCACCAAACGAGACTTTCCAATCATGAAATTAACAACAGACGTCTGATCGCTTTCAGTACACTTCAGGTATAAGGCAGCTACATAGGTTTGTATTGACACGTCCGTGAAGCAGTGCAATTCATATTTCACTTGATTAGTCTTGGTTGGTGCCGCTGGAAGCATGTAGGCTAATATTGGTACTTTAACTTCTTTTTGTCTTACTCTGTCTCTTATTAACTTAGATTGTCATTTAAAACTTTCCATAATCATAACTCTGTTGTCTTCTTTTTATCGTGTGGTCAAGCCCTGGTGTCAGAGTTCCCTAAGACCGCCTTACGGCCTCTGACGCGGTTCTCATGTAACGACTACTACCACCAGAGGTAGTAGCCGGGACCAACGGCTTAACATGCCATCCGAAGCACGGACTCATCTTTCCTTTCAGACAAATCAGGTGATTCAGCCTGCAATGTCCCAACAAACTGGGGAAAAACGCACAAAGTGACATATCACTAGGTGTCCCCCGTGGGAATTGAACCCACGACCTCCTCGTCAAGAGTCCAATGCCCTTAACCATTAGACCACAGAGACAGGTATCACCCTAAGGTGATTATGATTTACATCTTCACCTAACACTCTAAACTGGTGTCGATCGATCTGATTAAGAACGTTGCGATTACCTTTGACTGATTTCCCGGCCGTTTTGATTCTATACAAAGAAACGTAATGTGCATCGATTACAGCACCAGGCTTCCCATATTTCTTTTTGAGTGTCTCAATTCAATTCAGTTATACTTTATTGCACACCAAAACAGAACATACATTTGTCTCCACTGCTATATTATAGTTTCTGCTCGTGATAATATCAAGTCTTTTGCTTATTTAGCCTCACCTTCCAACACGGACTGAAGATACTACAAGAGTTTGTCAACATCGCTTATATTTCTGCTATCAAAATTAGATAAAAATTGGTCCCAGAATTGGTACCATTCAATAACATCACCATTTTTTTTGTTATCTCAATTCGCGGTAGCTTACCCGTGACGTTAGAACATGACAAACTTCACACAAACTTCAAACACAAAATTCAGCTCTGCAGTTAATTCTTCTGCTTCCATTTGAAGCATAGTAGGTATAATAATATGATGTTTCATCCGCGCAAGGATTTTCTATGATTTTGTAATAATTAATCATATCGGAAACGAAACGTTCATTAATTGATTTTAATTTAACTCATATAACTTCACTTTCTTCTATCAGGTAGGTAGGTACCTACCTACCATAGAAGATTTTATTTTCTAATAAACGTGGTATTGTTTCATTTCACGTGCGACACTTACTAATGAAACAACCTGATTCGTGTATTAACTTTAACCGTGCTCTAATTATGTCCATCTCTTTGGACTCAGCTCAATCTCACAGACCGACCAATAATAGGGACGCACTACTAACAAGGCTACGAACTGATTGAAGCGGATACTCACGCACTCTCTATATCTCTTCAACTGTATCAACGAGTTTGTCTTTAGAATCACACAAATCTTTCTAAAATTATGTAGGTACATACTGTTTAAACAGGGTGATGATACACCCTATGTATCAAAGAAAGGATATAAGTTTTATTCGGTTAAACTTAATTTCTGTTAAATTATCCAAAAATAACATCAATGTTTTGTTTTATTCGATACGATGTAATTCGATAAGAAGTTATGCCAAACTCCTCCACATGATTAAGAAGAATAACAAAGTTCTGCAACTCACTAGAAAAAAAAACTAACCCATTTTAGAATGCATGCACTCTTATTACGTAAGCCATATGAATAAAAATCGTACTCATCGTATTTCCACAAAAATCGAAACATACTAATATCATATCAGCCCATCCTTTATCTAAGTACAAACGTAGTTTGTAATAATTTTGTAAATGAATAAATAAAGTACTAAGATAGTATTAATTTCTTAGAATCGATTTGTTCTTTCAATAAAATTTTCAAAAATTGTTTGTTTATAAAGTTGTTTTCTATTAACTTACTGTTACAACGTAATAAGCAACTTAATGGATTCGTATAGAATTTTAATCTTTGTTGGGAATCAATAAGATCTATTTTCGCTAACAGAACCGGGCTCAGTAAGCCGGCCATCAGGCCAGGTGCATGTGCTGGCGCCATGCTGGCGGCGGCACCCGGCGGCGGCGGCGTGCGCTCTTCACATTGCAATAGTACTTAGATACATAGATTATTTGATTGTTCTTATTATCGTTTATCAAAAAATTCTTCCACTTTTGACTTAAAAACACAATGACGGCACTAGGTAGGTTAGTTGGTAGGTACCTACTTACTCGCCTACCTACCTATTTCATTATTTTACCAGAAGTATAAAGTTTTTATTCTAGGTACTTATTAGGTATAATTATTAGTAGGTATGTGCTTACTTATCACGGTATCAGAACAACATGATATCGCGACAACACACCAAGACACAGTTTCGTCGTCATCGTATTTGATGGCAAAAGGTGATCGACTTTAGCAGTTAGGTACCAAATGTTATACATTTACCGACTTTTATTTTCCGAATCTTATTCACTTATTCACTTTTACAACACTGATTACTGGTTTTATGAAGAATTTGACCACGATTAAAAAAAATACATTTATAATGATCCCAGCATCAGTCTCCACCATGTCGCAAACCACAATATTTTCGCGGTAGCGAATAAAATGATTGCATACGCATATGCTCACGCCTGTATTCCCCGAGGGGGCAGTCAGAGATATTCTGAAACCTTTAGAATATCCACAAACTGATTAACTGATAAACATAAACTAATTAGTATGTGAATATTGTATAATTCATAGGTACGTGTTGCACGTCCTACATGTACACGTCTCTCATGTCTGATCTGATCTGTTTACCCCAAACTCTGGGCTGAGGGTTGTTCCCTCGGAATATTATTTCGTTGAGGGTTGTTCCCTCGGCAGTGGCCTCCAACCAACCCCTTATAGCCACCCCTCACCACACAATTAGCCAGCTGTTCTGACCTGACGATGAGGCGCCTGTTTCACCTCGCCGCATAGGTATTCTGATATACCACACTCACTGCTGATAGGTACTGATTCACGCGCGTGGATCTGATTCCACCACGTGAATCTGATTTCACCGTCAACGCACCAGACAAAGCACTGAATGGCGGGGCTGTTCCCACACCTCATGGATTGAATAACGAGTAAACACACAGGTAAGTAAAAAGCACAAATTAGCTCAAACACTCACCAAAGGGATTCAAGAAAAACACTTGTCCGCACTGTTCGACGCATCGACTCGTTCTGTCGTCTCACTCCCCAGACAACTTTATTGCAGGTAAGTGAATAAAAACTATTTTTTCTATAGACAGTAACATAAGCGCCCAACATGAATTAAGCTATATCCACACTATACGTGTGTACATTAGAGCATTAATATTTTTGGATTCGCGATCTGATTCGCGACACTCCCCTCCAATAGCATAACACGGTTCATAAAGGCCGTGGGCCTAGGAAATGACCTCTGAGGTCAAGGGTGACAGCTACAATACATCTATAAAGGACGCAGTAGCTATTGGTTAATGACCAAGCCCTTAAAACCAAATAATAATAATGTATTCTTGGTGCTCAAAAAATTTGCCAAAACTACCTTGCTGCTCCAGTGGATGAAAGTGCTGTAATACTTATTATTGCCACTAAAAATCCTGCCGCGCAAAAAAAAGGTCAGTTGCGACCCGGGCTACTCGCGCACCAAGGGTTCCGTACCATCACTATTTGTTTTCCGGGAACTACAAACCTTGGCCAGTCAAACTTGGCCAGTTTTTATTATTTGTCATTGTACTGCAAAGTTTGCACTACAGGGTGAAATTGATATCATTAGCATCGTTTTAAACTAAGAGTCTACCCATCAAACTGAACAACTTTTACTATGGGAGCAAACCGATCGGAGCAAAACAAAAATCTGCTGTTCCCATACTAAACTGCAACGCCTACTCTACTCAAATGTATGCAAATGCTGATTTCTTCTTTTCTCCGATTGGTTTGATCCCATAGTAATAGTTGTTCAGTTTGATGGGTAGACTCTTAGTTTAAAATGCTAATGATATCAATTTCACCCTGTATAATCATAATCACACCAAGATTGACGCTTGTATGTTTTACCGATTTACAATAATTTAAGGAGATAATCAGGAGATCTAAACAACATTCTCTATGAGACTCTAGAAAGTAAGCTATCTAATAAAAACATTTGGGTCAAGTAGGATCGCTATAAACCCAAATATATGGAGCTGATTTTTTGTTCACGATTTTAATGTGCGGTCCATAATTAAAGTTGTTCAGTTTGATGGTCTGAATAACCTCCCACTACGGAACCCTTCAATATACGTGGTTCGATAAGCACTTAGCCTGGTTTTTCACGCGATTTCCTTGTTAGGTCCCATAGAAATAGTTGTTTATTAGTTTAATGGTCTGATCATCTACTTAAAATATTGTGTATCGACTGCCTCCGTGGTCTAATGGTTAAGAGCATTGGGCTCGTGACACGGAGGTCGTGGGTTCGATTCCCACGGGGGACACCTAGTGATATGTCAATTTGTGCGTTTTTCCCCAGTTGGTTAGGACTTTGCAGGCTGAATTACTAGATTTTCTGAAAAGAAAGATGATTCCGTGCTTCGAATTGCACATTAAGCTGTTGGTCCCGGCTACTATCTCTGGTAGTCGTAGTCGTTACATAAAAACCACGTCAGAGGCCGTAAGGCGGTTTGAATAAACTCTGACACCAGGGCTTGCCCTCTCGATAAGAAGATTGTGTATTATTTCAGATGACCCTGTAAAGCATGGAAACGCGATATTCATACATACCAATATTGAAATAAGAAGCATAGCCCAGGTAAATGGCCCGAATCGTTCCGGAGCATAATAATGACGCCATATTGAAAACTTATGAACCGATTTGGATAACTTAAGCATCGTTTGAGAATCCTTTCAGAGTATGATCGTAGTTTTTTGCTGACATAACCGTTGTTTCAGCCATTTCAGACCCGGTTGAGGAACTAAAGTCTATCACAGACTATTACTGATATTATTTTTTCATAATCGTGATCTACCTAGACATAGACATTTCGTAAAATGGCGTCATTTCTTAATATGAGTAGGAACCTAATTAATTAACAGCCATTTTTTTAAAAGAAATAATTTTGAAATGAAATTGATTGTAATTGGATTCAGTAAGGAACAACATTTTGCGGATAATGATTTATGATGACATTTCAAAGTTTCTGTCGCCTTGAAAGGGATTACGGCAGGTATGTATGTCAATTTAGGTAATTTCAATGGGTATCGGTGTCGTTTCGTACCTTGAAGTCAAGACACTGCACTGGTAGAAAGGAGACAAGATTGGCGGTTGCTACACCAATAGCTCTTATTATAAGATAATTAATAAAGCGCTAGTTCCCTCCTAAACTTCAACAATCAACAAAATTCTTTGGGCCGTCTTAATATTTTCAAATTACAAATAGGCTGTCAAACAATGAAAAGAAACAATCATTAATTCTGCGTTGTTAATACGAAATGTCAAGTTCTAAACTGCAATCCATTATCCAAACAAGCTCCTTTTCAAATCTCCAAAATCACTTTTAAAACGCGAGAAAAGACAAAATAAACGGTGGACGATCAAAACGGTTCGAGGAAAGCGAATAGCGTGCAAAAACAGAAAAGAAAAAACTGTACCGTATCGGAAAAAACGGTTAAGAGGGTTTCGTAATTATTATATGGTGAAATGGTTTTAGCCGGTCGTTATTGAAGTTATTCAAGATTTTCAAATTTTGTTTTTATTTTAAAAAGCATTATGGAACAGCTGTTTTTTTTGCAATTTCAAATTGCTCCCATTTTAAAATATCTTCAGTTCGAAGTCTTAGTTTAAATAGTGAAATGTAGTGGTATGAGCAAGACCCAAATTTCCCAAGTGGGTAGTCACATAAATTCCAAAAACAAAACTCAGACCATCCACCGAAACCCTGCTCAGCGTGACGGGCAAATAAGCCCGTTGGCACTATATAATGGACAGTAGGTACCTACATACAATACATGGCTGGAAATTGAAGCATGCTGGATTCCTAACGATGTTTTCTTTACAGAAAAGCGACGAGTACGGATGTATAGAAAGGGATCGAACCATCGCCTCCTGCACGGCAAGAATGGTTACTCGCCATTAGACCACCACGGGTTCTGATAAAAAACTAAGAGTGGTGTTCTAGAGGATGATAATTATGGTAACAAAGTGTAATTTTCGTACTTTGGCTAAAAAATTCGACATTCGTGATTAACTACGGAACCCTAAAAGAAAATTGTTCCACGAAAAAAGTCTTTATCAAGCGATGTAATGTTTCGGTTGGTTTTTGTCATGCTGAGATTTGGCGATGTCGCAGATTTTGAGTACAGTCAGCTTTAGTCGATCGTTCATTATCATGAATCAGTGACGGATGAATCATCACTGTGTGCAGGAAATGTTTATTTAACTGTAACCTAACATTAGAGCTAGCATGCCACGCACGACAAATCGACAAAACGTGAAAACCGTCATGCCCGCTCGCTTTTGCATATGCAAAGTTACAAAGAAAGAGGCACGTCTCAATTGTCGTTTTCTCACGGGTTTCATGCTAGGCCCTTTCATTGAAGTTTTAGTTTCGGAATCATTCTGGCTTTGTTGCTTTTGTCTTTTCTGCTAACTTCGTTGTTATTGATTTTTTTTACGAATAATTCAGATTTATTTACCTAACTAATACATACCAAGTGCGTATCCACAACAGGCTTCGTCAATGGTAATACATCATTCACATCTACAACAGGATTCGCCAAAGAAAATATATCACTCAGATCCACTACACCTTTCGACAATAAATACATACTTTAAAAAAAACATTTCTTATAATTTAAAAACTACAACATAATTATAAACTTCCTCCAAAGCATCTCCCTGTGGGACGGTTCATAGAACGGTGGCAGTATTCCCCCTCTGAAACGCCAAGCTTACATACCCCTTTAATTAATACTAGAGTGTTTTTACACCCTGTAAAGTACTACGAAGAAATAAACAGTACGTCATTTTTTCTCTTCGTGTCAAACAAATACAATTAACGTATTTCCTCGAAGACCGAAATCATTGTATTTAACGAACCGAAATCCAAATCCCATTGTTTTCTCGAATCAAAATGGTTTGTCCGAAATGTATTCAGTTACAACACCATATTGCAAAAGTATTAAGTGACAGTCCCTCCCCCTCACTCCCCTGTCTGCACCCTCAGTCCCTTGTTGAAATCTGATCGATTGAGCATTTGTTTTAGATTAGATGAGACGTCCGCTACAGGTCGTTGGGCTGTTGGAGATAGGTTGGGAATGAGATAGAGAGGCCGGGCTATTATATAATCTGTGGCCGGGTTAGTTTGTTAATATTCATCATCAGCCTATATTCCTCCCACTGCAGGGCACAGGCGTACCCTCAGGGAGAGTGTATTGTTAATATTGCCTCTCATAAATTGTTTTAGTTTTGAATGAGGTGACAATAATTTGCTTTTTGTCTTGTTTATTTAATATTTTGAGGGCATGTCACTGTTTAACAAAACTATGCTTTTTTTTGCTTTTATTCCTGAATCATCCATTCTTAATCTCTTACTAGCTGATGCCCGCAACACTGTCTGCGTGGACTCTAAAAAGTATCAGTTATTATATCTGTGAGCCAAATTATGCGTGATTGAGATAAGTATCCAAACATCTAAACATTCAAACTTTGACATTTATTATATTAATAAGATTCAACGATATTTTCTCGATTAAAAAAATCTGATAATAGATAATATCTATTTTGTACCAGGTCAAAGGGTTGGAGGGGTGGAGGGACGCGGGGCGGGGCGGGGGGCGCGGCCGGAGGTCAACCGAGCAACAGTAGGTCGATTATACAAGCAACACCCACTTGTCGTCTCACTGTTTTTATTGCACTGTTGAAATAACATGGATTGAACCATTAATGTTCACTTAACAAACACATGACCTTTTTAAACGATTTTATTTCTTTTTCAATTGGCCAGAAAGGACTTAAATGATCAGTGACTAAAATAGGTTTTCTAAACTATAATTGTAACAAAAATACAACCATAAGTAGGTTTTTCTCCGTATCCAACTTTTCATATAAAATACATAATTTAAGGCATTTATCATGTTCAAGATACACCAGAAATGTTGTTGTAAATATACAATTAAGCTTAATTGAAATTAACCTGCCATACCTCATCCACCTTGGTACCTACATAATTTAGCAGCATTCTTAACCTCTTACACGCTTTCAGCTCAACAAATTTAGCAATTAAGGAGCGAAACGAGTTGATAAATGGGTCCCGTATATTAATGGAAGTCACCTGCTTCGGACTGGAAGCAGAAATTCTAAAATATTGACAAGGAATTTTTCTAATTAATCTTGTAAGTCGCACCGGTGTTGCGACAGGTAACAGGTGGAATTTGTTCTTTTAGTTTAGAAAAACGATATCAATGTACTGAAGTACTGTCTTAGAGCCTTTTCACTTGCTTGTACCTTGCGTCGGTGACGCAACGCATTTTATGTATATAAACCACTCAATAAATTATTAGTTTACCTACTAATACAATTATTAGGGAGGTAGGAATCTTAGTAAAATATTTACTGACGGACCAAGCTTAAAACATTTTAAGAGATTAAATTGTGGAACGTTTTATATCAATTCAGTTAGACACCTTATGAATAAAAGAGGCCAGCTCAGGTTTAAGTGAGATAATAAAATCTTCGAACCTGAGAGCGGCTTATATTAAAAGAAAGAGTGACTTTTGCTCTCATTCTAAAGTGTAGTATTGTAGAATAAAAAGTCTGTAATAAAGTGGTATCCTTTAACCTTGTCAAGAAAAATCTTCTGCCCCGTAGTGTTATATCTGCAACACACCCCGGGTACGCAATAGAACGACCTCACAATAATTTCCTATTACTTACCTAAACTACCACATAAACTAGATGGGGATGGTATATACCTACCTTACCTCTCGGATGCGTGCGACTATCTGTGAACCCTTGTGAGTCGCCAAGAATATCCCTTCAAGTGCCTACTTGCTACTCCAAGGGGATTACGGGTTCGAATCCCGCAAGGATCAAATATTTGTAAAATGAATATGGATATTTGTACCCGAGTAGTCTAGATTCTGGTACTTTAATTGTGACTAGATAGTTTATGTGACAATGTCCAAGATATTTATTTAAGTCCGGGGTGAGGTGTGGTATTTGAACTTAGTGATAGGCAAAGAGTAGCCCTTCTATAGAAAACGGACTATTTTACTTGAAAATATTATGATTTAAATCTAAAACTACGACTTGACCAAGCCAGTAAGATTTACGACCTCGGCCAATACGTAGAACGAACATGAAAAAGGTAAACGAAAAAAAAACCTTTTCGAAAATCACTCCAACGTAAATATCTGCCAAAACTCATCTGCAGCCTGTCAATAACCTGCCAGGCTAACAAGCCAGCATTTGCTACCTAAAATTAGGACCATTCCTGATCGAAGCGCTGCCGAATTTCCGCGGCCCTGATTTGATTAACCGGCCCGAGTCTAACTTGACAGAGAAAAAACGACCGATTGAACCCGGAGCGTCTGACGAGCCTAATTTATGTTTTACTGATGGATTTTTGAACTGGGTTATTGCTTGAAAAAAGGTTTTTTCCAGTTGAAGTAACGTGAGGAGCCTCATTGTACTGGATGGAGCAGTTTTTCGTAAATGAAAGTAATGAATGGAGTACAGTTTAAGGGTGGACGCATATCTATCTGCGGCGAAGGAGCTGAAGGAGGCGAATGAAACGAATTTACTTTTATTTTTTCTGACAATTCACCGCGAATAAGTGTGCAAGGTGAATTTCATACAAAGAATTCTAAAATTAGATTCATTCGCCTCCTTCGGCTACTAAATAAAATTGATTTATAAGAATATTATTTCCCGCGTATTTTTAAGCATACAGGTTGTTAGGAAAAGTATCATCAACCTTTAAACCACATACTCTATCCATCAAACTGAACAAATTTTACTCGACGCAAATATATTGAACAGCAGATCGTTTTACTCCCATAGTAAAAGTTATTCAGTTTGATGGGTAGAGTATGTGGTTTAAAGGTTAATGATACTTTTCCTTACAACCTGTATAGCCACTTTTATAAAGAATAATTCGCACAGCATAAAAAGAAAAAAGATAAAGAAAATTCTAACCCACCTTATTCCAAAATGGAAAAACCAGCACATAATCTAATTCCACTCCACTATATTCAGTAATGGAATTAATGCAAACACAACACAGCTATAAAAAGCGCCATCTCTACTCTTGGTAATGTTATTTATAAAGCATAAAATAACATGGTGATCTAGTTTCAGATACCTCGACTGTGTACTTGGACAGTTTATGGCCCATAACATCCAATATGGCGGGTGTGGAAATATTTGGAGGGAAAGTTTCCATCGAATCGTAAGGGTTTAGATTGTGCTTGACTGTCTTTTAGAACTGACGATATTTGTATTCAAACATGTATTGTTATAATAGGTTTTAACACTAATTTGTAAATATGTCCAATCGATAATTGAAAGTCCAAATTTAGGGACTTATCTAGACTTGGTTCAATTTTGCATGGAATGCGAGTCGACTGACAATTAAATCACTATATCATCATCATCATCAGCCTATCTTCCACTGCTGAACATACCCTCTTCCAATGAGCAAAACTCTTTCCTCTTCCTTCCTCATCCTGTCCACACTACGCCTGCGTATTCATGATCTCCACTTTAGAACTCCATCGGTGGTCAGTTCTTCGGCAAATATGACCAGCACATTTGAATGTTAATTTTCAGAACTATGTCAACCATTTTCATTCTCTGATGAATCACCTGATTCCTGATGTGAACTCTTTGAGGAAAAACCGAGCATAGCTCTCTCCATAGCTTGTTGAGCGATGGACTAGTCCTATATTAGACCACGACGGCTTTATTTTTGAATAAAAATCTCCGCAATAATAAATCGGCCTCGCAAAAGATTACTGTCAAAAGCCGACAATAATATGGCGGTCGTAAAACATCCGAGGCGCATTGATCTCCATCGAGTTTACATTCTCTCTGTGATCCCCGCAAAGGGCGAAACATGTCAATAATAAATAAAGGCGATTTCTGTCTGGATGAATGGACAAGATAAAGTAAACAAAAATGTATTCTAAGTTTTAGAAAATCTGTCAAAGCATAATATGATAAACCCACTCAAGAGGTAGTCTATAACATTGACCGGTGAATTTTATGTCTGTTTTTCGATACTGACAAATACAGAATAGCTCAGGGAGTGGTTAATGCTTATTAGCGGACTATGGGAAGACCCCACAAGTGACGTCGTAGGTCAGCCCGCTGGTCAACCGAACCAGCGTGAAATAACTTAAGACGCTGTTATACCGTCGAGGCCGTTTTTTGAACACAAACGAAAGTGTTTTAAACTGTGTTTTAAAGTCTGAAATTAAATTATGTCTTATTTAAGGATCGAGCGGATGGGCGACTGTTCTCAATAACACGATTAGATTAAGTTTACTCGATAGAAAAAAATCCCAAAGTTACCCCTTTTTGTTATGTTTTTTCAATACTATGATTAAACTGCTGATATTTAACTTTTTATTCTTGTACTTAACTAAATACATTAAATATTTCTAGTGAACTCAGGAGAAGTTTTAGCTTAGAAACTCCCATGAGCAAAGATATTGACGAAAAACACGTTTTTTTGCGATCCTGCTTTCAATTGGAGCGGGATGGCTAATTGTAAACTTATGCTTGCAAGAAAGAGACGCTTGCAGTGGGATAACCTAGCCTTAAGCAACCTGCTGCAGGGCACATGAGGGGTACGGACCTCGGTATTAATAAAAAAAAATTAAAAAAGCGCTGCAGATTGTGTAGCGAGTATCGTTTTGTTCCCTCTATACCAGATTCCCAAAATACCAGATAACCAGCATACCAGCTTCCTAATTTATCAGATTCGCACAATACCAGAATTTGAACAGTCCAATACAAGATACAATGCGTCGTTAGCAGTCGTCATGTTTAATTAATATTTTATAAACTTTGAGCAAATCTGCGTGTCGAAGAATACAGTATCGGTGAGATGATCGGTGCACGTTTTTAAATGGGTGACCGTACTGACCGTATTTGGTGGCATTCTGGATACCATTAGATAACGTTTTCTTCAAGTCAGATGCCGTTTGAGACAACTTAAAAATATTCATACCCATATTCATATTCTTAATATGTTTAGTTTAGTTTTTAATTATTGTATTGTTTAGATTAGGTTAGGTATTGTATTAAGTAGTAGGATTAATTTAATTGTATTATTTTATTGCTGAAGATAAATAAATTATATACAATTGACAAAACAAAATATTCAGTAAGTTTTAACACGTTAGTTTTGTCCAAAGTAGCTGCGGTGTACGCTTTAGCATAAATCTAAGGCTCTGTATTCCCGTTGGTAATAATGAGCATAGTATTATGTGTGTTGGTTGAAAACTCAACATTTTAGACTTAAAACCTATTCTCGTTTTTCTCAACCCTCAATGGAAACAAAAAGGGGTTCACTGGTGAAACCGCAACGACGGGATACTGTACCTAATTATAAAGTACTAAGTTAAGGCGTATCAGCCGTGGACCACTCTCCTCTCACTCACACTCCATACTAATCGATGAGAAAGAGCGCGTGGCTCCGGTCAGAATTTTGCTGTTTTCTTTGAAAAATTCAATGATTTTTTAATAATTTCGAAAAAGTAAAAAAACCACATCATTCTAAATTGTATTGTGACCAATATAGTAAATTTTCATTTTGTTCCGATTAAAAATGTAAGAGTAAAATGGTTACAACTGGAAAAAAAGGGGTGACTTTAGAGTCCCTTTTCTTCGGTTTTATTCATTAAAATCGATTTCTAGAAAAACCACATCACTTCTCATATCCTGTAGATGGTTTAGTTTAAATTTCAGCTCAAAAAGTGCCATAGTTAATGAATAAAATGGTTACAAAATTACCCAAAACCGGCAGGTAGCCCCTTAAATAAGTCTTCTATGTTTTTTGCGTGCCTTCACTTCATTATATTAAGGCCCGGTTATTCGAGTGCAAGCGTCTCTTTCTTACAAGCATAAGTTTGCAATTAGCCATCCCGCTTCAATTGAAGGCAGGTCCGCAAAAAAACGTATTTTTCATCAATATCTTTTCTCTCTGGTGGTGGAGGAAAAAGCTAGCCTGAGAATAATTTTGACAATGTCATTTCCTATTTTTCAGTGTATTTTTTTTATTTGTAGTGTTAATAATCTTTAAGTAAAACTTGAAAAATAGTAATAAACTACCTATCTTTGCATGCTTTTATGATCGAGAGAAGTAATAACTATCGTGTTTTGAGCCACAGAATAATCGAGAACAGTTCATGAACAACAACATATATTTTTTTTGGATTAAAACAACGACTATTTCATGCCTTAAAACTCAACCAAAAACAGGCGATTTGGAAGATCCTGCCCTTAATAGCACGAGTACCTATAAGCTTTAGGGAATAATAAATAATAAATTGAGGTGACAATAACTGTAGGTTAGAATAATTAAGCTGTGTAAAAACTCAATATAACATAATATTAATGAAATTATTATTGTATATGTGTAAAATGATTATTAAGTAGGTATGTTAAGTTGATGACATATCTGGTCTATATTAACTTGACATAATATTAACTTGACATAATGCATTTCTTTTTTCACAGTAATGATAATTAATCAATTCGAATCAATCTCATCGCATGTTAAATAAATTCATCATTAAAGTATACTTTACTTATTGTTAGTTCGCTACACCCTAGGGTAAAATTACATTGAAACATTCTGTACTGTTACCATCCTGTACCTGTCTGTATATTTATACTTACCTACATGTAATTTATGGCAATAAATAATTGAATTGAATTGAATAATTTTTTTTTTTAAGCGATCCTTAATAAGGGGAGAAAGGATTTAGCGAAGTTCACTTCTTATTTATGGTTTCAGAACGGAATGACGTGCAAATAGGTACCTAGCTTTGTGCCCACAAAAACTCTACAAATACTCGTATATCTAGTAGCCTTATCTAGTAGCCTATTGTAACACCCGTGCTCAAATCAAACATAATACAAATATTGTTGATTTTGTGTGCTAAAACAATTTTATCGAGGTTATGGAACTTTAAATGTGAGTAGATAATTTGTGTGACACTGTCCAAGATATTTATATTTATTTGTATTTATATCGCTTTCTAGCTTACCGATTTAACCTATGAATAGAGAAATAAATTGAACTGAAAACATCTTCCATTTACTCAAGATTACATGAATAAACATCTTGGAAATTGTCATGTACATAGGCCCATTCGAAGTACCAGCATCAAGTATAGATAAGGTTTGAATCAATAGATCACGATCAAAACTGTAGGTTTGTGGACTCTTCCTATTATACAGGGTATAAGTGACAGCCTAGCAAATACGAAAACGGTCAATTCAGGCCGTCAAATTGAACAGCTTTCACTATAAAGCCACTCTAAGGAAATGCAAAAAAAATCTGCTGGTCCATCCAAAATAACTCCTCGAATCAAATGTATGAAACAGCTGATTTTTCTTCGCGTTTCCTGAGGATGGCTCCGTAGTGAAACTTGTTCAATTTAATGGTCTGAATTCACCATTTTAGTATTTGCTAGGCTGTAAGTTACACCCTGTATATTATTATTATAGATCCTCTCCACGCATTTAATGAAACGTGGTCTATAGTTGTGAACATTGCTAACATTTAGTTCAGCCTAAACCTAGTATATACTAACTAAACAATAACTTACCATCTATCTATATATACTTATCCATCCAATATTCCAAAAATATCACAACATTTTTATCTACTATCTCATTCTATATTCAAAAACCTTTGAAGAGCGATATCTTCCGACACGCTTCAAAGCACCCAGATCTTCCTTGATAAACAGTCTCTTCAAAAGCTAACCCTTAAGGAAAGGAGATAAGGTACACCTTCATCCGAACCGTCAGCTTTTGTCGACAGTACATATTGAAAAGTTTCGATGTAAAAGAATTTTATGACCTTACTCTGAGATATGGGCGACGTAATTGGAATTTGTGGGGATTATAAATATGATGTGTTGTTGAAAGGAATAAGGTTGTAATTTTTTTGCTATTTGTTAGAATCAATAGGTTGAAAATTGATAAATTCAGGATGGAAAACCGCTGGCTCGACGGACCAAAATCTACTCGTATATTCATCCTAAAATTTAAGACTGTGGAAGAGGCAAAAGAGGTGTGTCAGGATCGTAGCTGATGGCGATCAATTGTCTCTGCCAACACCAATGGGACACAGGCGTGAGTATATGTAGGTATGAATATGCTAAAAGTGAACTATGCTACAACTGCACGCTTAAAAATATTGTACTTGCAGCAAGGTTTCTGGCCAACCCCATAAATTATTAAAGTCGTGAGTTTATGAAAGTATGTACCTACTTATGTACATAAATATACTGTATGTTAATAAGTACCTATGTTATAGCATGTAGGATCCCACTACAGGGCAAAGGCCTCCTCTCACGAATAAGGGTGAGAGGGTGTGGGCTCGACCACGCGGGCCCAATGCGGATTAATAAAAAGTTATTTAAAAAAACGTACAAGTAGCTATTTCATACCCGTATAGTTTACAACCAAATTAAATTGAAACACAAAACTAATGTTCAATAAGCCAACAATATCGTAAAATCAATTTCCTGTGCGCCCTCGAGTGAACTACCCTCAAAATGTGTTTAATAAATTAGTTAAGTCTAACCCGCCAGTAACGGTGACTTGCCTCTATAATGTACCTCTGACAGGAGCGGGACGAGGACCGTTACCCTACTCGACATGGACATAATCACTTATACAGGGTAAATGAGTCTGTTATGGGCAGTTTGATTTTTGGAAAAAATATTTTGCTGAGTCAATTGCGTAGTTCAGAATTAAGTGCATTTATTAATTAAATATGTCATAATTCGGAAGGCATTTCATCATACAACAATAACATATTTTTGGTACCTCTACAGTATGTAATAGAGACAAAGAAAAACGAGTGTGTGAAGAATATTTATCGTATTGTGTGGCTGGGTGCTACAGGGAAAAAAAGTCGCAGTAGTTCCGTCAGAGAAAAATAATTCACAGTAAATGGAACTACTGGGCCTTCAAGCTGAACGAGAATAAGGACTAGATTGTATTCTTTGAATATTGATAACGTTTATGTTTTTGTGGACGAAAAGCTAGCTACCTATCTTCACTACTGTCATTACATCCTAAATATTCAGAAAAAGAAAATTGCTAAATCAGTGCAGAAAAAAAATAACGTTGGGTTCTAACGACAAGCAAAAAAAATGTGTTTCTAAAATGTTACTAATCTCCGTTGTATATTTAATAAATTCGAGTTAAATTTTAATAAATCATACGTAAATCTTGTTACAAAATTTCAATCACTTCCACTTCAACAAAATAAACATGAAAAAAATTATGAACCGAAACCTAACGCAATACCGCTTTGATGTTATCGTAAAATGTGTCGCGAATGAGCACGTCCGCCCTACTTGTCCAAACTCTTGCCTAATCACCAGCAGAATATAAAGTAGACAAACTTTATAAAAAGTTTTGCCAAGTCTAAGTTGTCCCCTAGTAGAAAGGTGCTCTGAAATATAAAAAGCTTTAGTAAGGCACAACTCAGCGGACGAGTAGGTACGACACGGGCGGTATCCGGCAGATATTGAGGATTAAATAAAAATTATATTATGAAATCGGATGGACCACTCAATTTCTTCCTATAATTAAAGAAGCAGAGTTAAGGTTACTTATGCAATCTATGTCAAATATTATATTTAAAAGTACATCTACGTGTATCTCGTAGTTCTACATAAAGTGTTTGGCACTGTAAGATCAACTGGAATTTTAGCGTTGGCACCTCTAAGAAACAGAGACGTGGTCGCTCACTAACAGAGACGTGGTCGCTCACTCAAGGCCTCATAAAAAGGCTGAAAGTCACCCAAAGGGCAATGGAGAGGGCTATGCTCGGAGTTTCCCTGCGAGATCGGATCAGAAATGAAGAAATCCGCAGAAGAACCAGAGTAGCTGACATAGCCCAAAGAATTGCTAAACTAAAGTGGCAATGGGCGTGGCACATTGCTCGCAGAACCGATGGCCGATGGGGCCGGAAGGTTCTCGAGTGGCGGCCGCGTACCGGAAAGCGCAGCGTGGGTAGGCCCCCCACACGGTGGACCGACGACCTGGTGAAGGCGGCGGGAAACCGTTGGATGAGGGCAGCGCAGGACCGGTCGTTATGGCGATCCTTGGGGGAGGCCTATGTCCAGCAGTGGACGTCCATCGGCTAAGATGATGATGATGATGACCTCTAAGAAAATAGCAGCTTTTGAATACATTTGCATAAAAGATGGTTAAAATAAATTTAGATATTGACGACATTTACAAAATTTAGATTTCCAGCATATTTTGCAGTAGGTTGGCATACAAAAATAATAGAAAAGATCATTGTTATTCAATTGTTTACTATTGACATTATTGTTCGGTGGGAACCAATGTTGGTAATCAGTGTGTTAATGTGTTCAAACCTTGTATGGAAATTACAAACATCCTTGACGTTTTGTGGATTGTGAATCATGATTCATGATCCACTCCACAATCATTTTTTTCTCAGAGTAAAATGTCCGCAGCGGACTGTCCATTTTTGCGCTGGACCTTAGTTAGTTTAGGAAGTGTATAACTTTTGGGAAACTTGGAACGTGCTCGTATTAGTCGTAAGAATGATCGGAATTTTGAGTTAGTTTAAGACGAGAATTTAAGATGGGACATTGTTGATGATGTAATGATAGTCAATAGGTACAACACGCACTTATAAGGAATAGAATGGGCTGAAATTAAGAGGTTATTGTTCTTTGTAGTTCATGCTTAGAAAATGTTCTAGTTTTGTTTTTAGTAATTCTTTTTTGTCATTTTCATACTACGCCAATTATCATTTTCGTCATTTTTAATACTAATTGTCATTTTTATACCTAGTCATTATTCATTTTAGACATTAGTCGACTAAATCAAATTGAAGACGAAAATCAACTAATTTTGCAGTGGAATTGACATGAAAACCGGATCGTTTAGGCCTGTCAATGTTGTTAAAAATGCTTCACGTTTTTTTGTAAACGGAGACTGTTCTCTTCATTAGGGATACGAAATTTTTATTTAAAGCCCTGAATCATACGTTTTTTACGCATTTCACGCGACCACGACCTATCAACGGCGCTTTACGCTACACAAAATGGCGGTTGTTTTTTTATTTTGCAGCCATGTCACGGCATGTCCGCGGAAGGTTTCAGTTTTCAGTGGATTGATGAAAATTTTCAAATATTCTATTCGCTTTGCCGATGCGTAGAATGACGAGAAGGATAAAGTATTTTAAAATTGGTTTCCTGAAATAAAATGTATGCTCGCAAAAACGTTTTGGTGTCACTACTTTTCGGTGGGAGAAATTGTGAAGAAACCTATATACGCTGAAGACGAAAATCCGCAATCCGTATAGGTAACGCTCATTCATCGTCAACATAACGATAGACTTATGTCCCAGCAGTGGGGACTTATTGGATGACGATAATTCTCAAATTTTATCATGAACCAAAATTCAAAAACTCAGAATCCACTGATGGTGCAGTATCGGTTGCCCAATTCTGGCAAGGTACTATTTAGCGACTTTGTTCAAAATTTGAAGTCGACATGATGCAAGCAAGCTAGCTTCAGATATTCACTGCAATGAAAATTGTATGTTTGTATGGCTTTAAGTTTAAGTTCTATTTTATTAAGTGACAGAGATGCGCAAGAAAGATTGTTTATACCAAGATCATAATCTTTTCAAGTTTTACTTAAAACTATGTAAACTTGTGTTATGTTCCAGCATTGACCTCTTATAAGGGTGCTTGTATACGATGCATGTAGCTGGAGCAAGTAAAAATGCGGGTTACACGCGTAAGTAGTATGCACAATTTATTTGTACAAGTTACTCGCTTGTACTTGTACATGGTACAAATAACTGGAGCAAGTAAAGTCGCGGACTACTTGCGTCAGCAGTACGCGCAAGTTAGTTGCTCGTGGTCAAGAGCCTATTATTAACCTGCACAGCTAGGGTGCGTCCCGTTTCGTATAATAACATTTGGTATAATAAAATTTTTATAACGTTCAAATGATATAATGCTCGTAAGACATACTAACAACGAGCATAATATTGACAAAACATAACATACATTTCATCGAATACTTTTATCCTATAATTTTAATATATCTAATGTTGATTATTACTAACGATTACTTAATATAAAATTTGTTTGATATATCAATCATTTGATGTTATTTTATGAGACATAACGATCCCTTGAAGTATTGCTCCAAAGACATACAATTAAATATTTTTTTATAACTAGTAAATTGCCTTCTAAACTATAGGTTAGGTTAATTTAGGTAGTGTGACCACGTATAGAGCAAGTGGAGTCAAGCGAAACGTGTGTCACATGCATGCTGCATTTGTGCGTGCATGCATGCTTGTTTGCTGGCATGCTTGCGTGCATGCTTGCTTGCATGTGTGCTTGCTTGCATGCTTGCTTGCATGTGTGCTTGCTTGCATGTTTGCTTGAATGCATGTTGGGGGGTGCAGGGGGGCTGTGCCCCCCGCGAGGGGGGTGCGGGGGGCGGATGCCCCCTGCCTGAGAAAAACAAACAGGTATTTTAAAAATTCTAGGTTAGGTTAGGTTAGAACATGTTGCACACTTAGCGGAGCGAGCGAAGCGAGCGGAGCATCAACATGCTTGCCTGCATGCTGCATGCTTGCATGTTTGCTGCATGTTTGTTTGCTCCCTGCATGATTGATTGCTCGCTGCATGCTTGCTTGCTTGTTGCTTGGGGGGCAGAAAGGTAGGTAGCTTCAAAACTATAGGTTAGGTTAGGTTCGGTATGTAGTGTAACCACTTAGAGAGCGGTCATATTTTAGACATCGACATGCGGTTTTTAAATATTATATTATGAGCATTGATTATTACACATTCTAAAACTAGATGACATCAATGCTATATTTATTAAATGTTATGCTTTATAGATTTTATAACATGTGATGGTTATACTTAAGGTTCATTATATCCGATGCGTTTTATACTTTATCAAATTATAGGTCTTAAATTTATATCTAACGTTTATTATAGCAAGTGTCCTGTATTTCAAACAAAATTATATCAAAAGAAGTTATATTTCCTAAACTATATATTATTTGTATTTATATCGAATATTACTTACCCTGCAGTACGCGCAAGTTAGTTGCTCGTGGTCAAGAGCCTATTATTAACCTGCACAGCTAGCATGCCACCCATGACAAAGCGTTTAAACGAGAAAAACGTCATGCGCGCTCTTTCTGGCATACGTAAAATAATAAGGATGGAGGCACATCTCGAGTTTTATCGTTTTCTCGGGGGTGGCATGCGAGCCCTACTGCTCAAATAACATGCGGGAGTGACCAGCGCGCGCCGCAGAGCGCGCGGATTACTTGCGCGGGTGGCTCGCTCTGAAGTGCGATTTATGAACATCATACGAGCGATTCGGCAGTAGAAAGATGCACAATCTCCAATCAAAATGTCAATTTTGACATTTTCTACTGCCGATGCGCTCGTATGATGTTCAAAAATCGCACTTCTGATACATGCGCGAGTCGCTAGACCCGCACATGTTTTGCACGGTGGTTTTCACGATGCATATAACCTGCACAAGCTACATGCATCGTGTGCAAGCACTCTTACAGAACTTTTCCAGTCAGGTTCACATTTACCACTGTATTCTGGTAGACTCAAACTTAAAATAATTTATTCAACACAGAATCTTGACGCCCACTTATTAAACGTCAAACCTTTTTGACGACCAACGCGTCGGAACATATTGTCCCTGTAGATAAGATGAAGATAGATTGTGTGTAAACAAACCCAACCTTAGATTTTCGTAAATTTTGATTTGGGCTTAGGCCCAAAGTTTGGTATAAAATAACATCACAAAACCTTTCCAGATTTACAAACCCAACCCGTATCCAATAGATGCGAGATTAAAAAACAAACATAACTCAAACAATCGGAAGCCGTCCCTTTTGGGAAACCCGAAAAAATGAATTATCTGAAACGTTGTATGGCGCTAAAACAATTAACCTTTTGGAAAAATGTCACTTGACCCGTATCACTTGGAATTAATGGCGTGCTTAGCTTTCATTTTGTATGGTAACAAAGCTTTGTAAAAAAAGTGTTTTTAATTACCAGTTTCGAACTTGCGGATAACGCAATCCGGAATTCACAATTTACTGCAGATCAGAGATCATAGGAGGCTTGAAAATGCTTTAGAAACAAGTTGACCACTTGAAGTTTGGCCTACTCTCTCTCACCCTTATTTTTTCGAGGTGGCCTGTGCCCTGTTTTGTGACGTATGTTATGATGATAACATACATATCCTCACGCCTATGTTCCACTACTGGGGTAGGCAGAGACAACAGATCGCCACATGTTACGATTCTGACACACATCTTTCGCCTCCTCAACATTCATAAGTCTCTTCATACATGCTCGTCGGTTCCAGGTACATTTTATTTGGCCCTTCTTCAGTACGCATCCTATTTGGTCAGCGTACGTGCGCCTAGGGCGACCCCTTTCAACCATTGCATTCACACTTGCCTTGTAAATTTCATACGTCAACCTACTTTTGCTCATTATTTCCACATGGCCAAACCACCTCAACATTCCTATTTCAATCCTTATCACTACATCTTCTTTCAGACTACATCTTTCTCTACTCACACCATTTTTCCGTAACCGGTCTTTCAAAGTCACACCACACATACTACGCAGAGAGCGCTTTTCATCAGCATTTATTCTAGATTCATGCTTCTTCTGCCATACCCAACTCTCACTGCCATACATAAGTTGGTGCCAACACACCCTCGTGAACCGCCAAACGAGCCTTTTTAGACATAGTTTGACTCTTCATGAAGATGTGCAAGGCTCCATTAATTATATTTCCTGCTTTCACTCTTCTCTCTATATCTCCGTCGTACTTTCCGTTCCGTTATTATGATAATGATGACGATAATAATAACAGATCGTCGAGACTGTATAGCAGAAAAAGACACTCTTCACGTAGTTATACAAACAAAATATGACTACGTATAAATGAATTAACTACACTATTTAACAAACCAAAACGTTGTTTAAAATTCACCACGGTACAAAATTGCAGAACAATGCATTCTTAACCACATCCTCGTCCATAGGCTTATAAATAAAGAAGGCTCTACACTCTGGTAAGGAAATAAACAAAAGCTCGCTACGACATTCAAGATGTATGTCCCGTGTTTGCCGTTGCAGTACTATGAATAATTCATGCTAATAGTGCGGGAACGTATCCGTAACCAAACATATCGGATCTATAGAATTTATTATCTAAAGCAGAATTCGGAATGACTTTTTATTTCTTCGTAGATTTTCAATGTTCTGGTTAGATCGTGGTTCTTTAAGAAACTCAATCTTTTTTCGATATATGTGTTTGGTGTAGATACTATATAGGTCACTGCGGTCTAAAATTAATAATGACAAGGTATGAAATGTCTCTAAGTATAAACAATGTTAGTATAAAACGTGAGTTTGTTTCGATTAGCACCTTATCCTCTGTTTTTTAATAATTATTATTTTCATGGAATATGCCTACTGATGACCAAACGATCTCTCCAAATACAAAGAGAGAAATCGGTAAATGACCAGCACCACGCTCCCAACAGAGATCCGCGATGGGAGAACTTACTTTTGACGTCCGATTTGTTTATATGCTTAGACGGAGATCTAACTCAAGAATGCTTATTCTGTAATATCATGAGACAAGTTCAACAACTTCTTAAACATCATAATTCTATTTAAGCACATCAGCTCAGATTTATAAAAAATGTGGATAATGAAAATGAAGTTATAATTTTACCCACTAGGGGCACATTAATAAATATCCCTACAGAACAAAAGCTTCATACAAGCGGCCGCATCGGTGCACTCACAAATAGCGCGCTTTAAAGAACGTACGAACACACTCAGCCGAAGTATGTACGGCTGTTCGTTTTTCTATAGGGATATTTATCCATGTACCTAATCTAATAGTGGTGGTAAAGCCTGACCAGAAATATAAAAAACCTCGCCCTGTTGCGGAAAATCATTGGAACTAATTTTTGTACTTGGAACACTAACATTCAAGGTGACAGTCGATTGCAGCGCCCCCAATCCAGGTTTTTTATTTTCCTGGTCAGGCTTTACACACATAATGACTAACCGACAATTATATTAACCGTGTCCATATCCGAAATGTCAAATCGCTAACATCTCTAAACAGGCTAGACTAGAACGATGTCCCTGGTTTAGTTGAGAGTTCCTTCCGAAGTATTGCATGCAATAGGTCGTATAAATGCATGACTCGTAAGTTTTGTTGATCTAACTGCTACAGTTTATACTTCTGAACTTCAAGCGGGACCGGCCAGAGAAATCAAAGTTAGTTTACTTTGAATAGGTGCTTACGTGTAGAAATGTTAAAGTATACGACCACTGACTTGAAAAAAAGACGGACGGAATGTGACACTAAAAAGATGTGAAGCATGCAAGGTCCTATATTTTACACATACACACACACTACACTACACTACATTTACACTACATTTTCGTTTGTTCTACAAGGAACCTACACTCACACAGATGCACCAGTTCTAGGCGTAGGTCCTACAACCTACCACCATTTTGTACCGCGCGTCAGTGCGTCAGCACACACACTAATATAAATGGGTGCTTCACTCGTGATTAGACGAGATTACCTCCGTTTTTTTTTCAGGCCCGTGTATACGACATTACGTTTATAACCCTTTTTCTTTTTATTTAGATATAATTTTAAGATGACTTGATATTACTCTAAATGTGACTACACACCAAAAGTCTCCGCGATACGCGCCGACAATGTCGGTGTGGACAGCCTCGTTGGCGACATGCACCCGTCACTGCCCCCATAAATAACGCTTACAGGCACATTGTAATGATCCCAATCGTAAGCTACTAGGCTTTTTGTTGACGTGAAACTTCTTATGGGAGGGATTTGAAATTCTGATCCGCAACCTTTTTGTGTGATGGAAATACGAAATTTAAATCGGGAGTGCCGCATTGACAGCTGGGTAGAAGTTTCACACCTGTCGGGCGTCCCATGATGGCCAACTTTTTTTATTTTTATGGAAACCATAGGTACAATAAGGTTGCAAAAACACACATAAACACACATGGCTGAACCCAGAACCCTGGTTTGGCAGTCCAGCGTGGTAACCATTACACCCAGACACCCGTCAAGTGTCAAGTAAATGAACACATATCTGAGGGCCTACCATGAGTTTTTACCGTACTTTACTACTGTAGTTACGTCGATAATTCGTATGACAGAAATTAGTTCTCAATGTAACCACTAGGAGCGCTGTACGAAATTCAATACAAAATTGGTGAAGTTACTACAGTAGTAAAGTACGGTGAAAACTCATGGTAGGCCCCATGGTATGTTATAGGTATAGGTATGCATGGTATGTTATACCTAAAACTGTAGGTCGTTCCAATAGTTTGTTAAGTTTCCAACGTATCAGTGAAACGGTTTGAAAGGTAAAAACGAGAAATTAAATACCCTAAAACCGTTTACTCGATTTCAATAACAAATGAGGCTCGTATCTACCCCGTCTAATAGCCACGGTTGAAAGGGCCATTGTGTCACTCGATCGATTCTTAAACTCCTCTTTTGTCCGAGATTAGCCCAAGGTTTTATATAAATTTTATTTGAAAATTGTTAGCCTATTCAGTTTGAATAGCTCGGTACCCCGGGGGCTTTCCTCTTACTGAAGATTTGTCATTCAATGGTCTAGAGAGCCTTCTCTGTATTAGAGGCAATGGTCTGGAACAGATAACCTGGCAAAACAAGTAAGGTTTTCTGTTTTAAATGTGTACAAGGTGTTTCATAAGTAAGAATAAATTTTTGAAACTCTTAAGGGGGTTGTTAAGACCGTCAAACTGAACAACTTTCTCTATGGGACCAACATCGAAATCGCGAAAAAAAAAAGTCCTATCCCATACATATTTTAGCTCTAGTCGATTTGTAGAGTATAGAACATAATTTTTTTTTTCACGATTTCGATATTGGTCCCATAGTGAAAGTTGTTCAGTTTGATGGTCTACACCACCCCCTTAAAGGTTTATTTGTATTTTTGTAACACCTTGTATAGTTGTTAATCATCTATTAATTTTTATTTTAGGTTGCACTTGAGGAAATGATGTCTCCGAGTACACTGAAAGGGAAAATAATTTTGAGTTTTATTTTTTATTACTCTACAACGAAACCCTTTTAAGGAATAGTCAAAAAAAATATTAGGAAGTGCAACTTCTCCGTGATATAATTACGAAAAAACCTTTTGAGTTTGTAAATATGTACTTACTCAAAAATACACCGAATCGTTTTGAGAAAAATGTCAGTTGTCTTGGCTCAAACAAGGATATTTGGGGGCACTACGGTACACAGTGTTTTAAGAAGTGGGTTTTGGTGACGTCCACGTTTTATTCAAGAAATCGATAGTTTTTCAAATTCTGAGTGCAAGAGTAAAACTCCGACTTCGATACGACTCATAGTTTTTTTTATAATAAATGACAAAAAATCCGAAATCCGGATTCCGGAAAACATATAACGAATTATTAAAAAAGAACTGAAATACTTTTTTTTGTTTTGATTAAATCTTATATTTGTGTACAACACAATACACCTTTCCACAAATTATGGACATTTTACTGCGAATAGGTAACGAAATATGACCATTTTTCGTATTTCAGTTTTCATGTTTTTACTCGACCATAAAACCGTATTAGGATGAGATTTCTACACCGAACGCTTGTTCATACCCTCCTTTATAGGTAGTATGTAAATCACAACCTAATTCCGTTTTATGTAGAAGTTATTAATAATTTTCTATTTTCTTCAGGGTTGTCACTTACTCATATCCGGTAATACGTAATATTTTTGAATAAGTCGTTTATATTTTCAAAAACCAATTTTGTGTTATATCATCGCCATTGACACGTAGTCTAGGAAAAATACGGTTTGAGATTGCATTATAGACACTTTATTACATTGTGTTTGAACTAGTATTGCTGTTAATTTATAATACTTTTGTCTACTCTTTTCTATCTTCTTCGTATCGTGTGGGCAAGTCCTGGTGTCAGAGTTTTTTCATACCGCCTTACGGCCTCTTAATTTACGATATTAACCAGGGATTATTATTTTTATACGTAAAATTTGACAAAGCGAAGCAACGAATTGAACAAAGCAGTCCTGTACACAATCACCAGTTACAATATTTTTGTTCATACCAAAATTTTTGTTTTGTAAATGTCTTAATTATCTAATAATACACAATACAACATCAGGGATATATTCCTATTCCTAGCTATATTCAAAATTATCATCTAAAGTGCCATTAATGCAACCTACTCCATACAAAAATCCGTAGATTTCCCCGACTAACGCTTATGTAATGATTTAGCAGATATTTGTTGCTAACTCAAAATCAATCATTTTTACGCCCAAAAATTTAGTGTAGATTTAAATCATAATCATAATAATTTATTGCCATTAATCTTGTCTATCGTACTCTCGAAAATTTAATATCTATTAACTAGAATATTATTAACTATTAATGTCGATACCGAGAATTGTAATAACCGCAGAAGCAGAACGACGACCCTTGAACAAAACTATTACCAAGACTTCGTTATTAAAAATTAGTTTAATAACTTGTTGTCAGCATCTGACCCTCAATATGTCTTTGTTGAAATCTAACTGTTATTTAGCTGTTAGTTCTCCAAAAAGGAAATAAACAAATAATAAATAACTAAAACCCGACTGAAAAATCACGCTCTAAAAAGTATGAAACAAGAAAATATTATCATAAAATAAATATCATATAAGAAAATAATATCATCTGAAATTTTGTTGTGTAGTTTGTATACCTACATATTATTATTATAACAATTTCAGATCAGAATGTTTTCATGTTTCATACTTTTTAGAGCGATATTTTTCAGTATTCGAGTTTTAGTTTTTGATCTTACTTTTTATTTAAATTATTTTGGGTATTTTGGTTTATTACAATATACATCTTTGAAAGTCACATAATAATATCCTATAACCAGTGGCCCTTCAAGACGCTTCGAACGATACCTCATTTGTCAAATTATGATAAGTAGTTTAGAAGTTATGAGGAAACCAATGGATATACATACATACATACATAAACATTGTCTGTTTTTACGGCACTAACAGAGTATAATTTGCTTATGTAGAATACAGCTATTAATAAAAATGTTAACAAAAAAAAAGTCGAAATTACAACATAAACTTATAGAAAAGATGTTTAAAATATTATATAATCAGACACTTCTAAGAAGCAAGCATGAATGTTGAATTAGTGTTTCATACAAAACCTAAAAATTTTAATATTTAATTTGAAGTCACACGACAACCCTAAGCCCGGAAATTCCGAACAAACCTAAAATTAATAATAACTTCTACATAAAACGGAACTAGGCTGTGATTTTATTAGAACCTATAAAGGAGGGTATAAACAATTTTTCGGTGTAGAAATCTCATCCTAATACGGTCTTATGGTCGAGTAAAAACATGAAAACTGAAATACGAAAAATTGAAATATTTCGTTACCTATTCGCAGTAAAATGTTAAAAATTTGTGGGAAGGTGTATTGTCTTGTACACAATTATAAGATTTAATCAAAACAAAAAAAAGTATTTCAGTTCTTTTTTTATGAATTTTTTCCTCTTTTCATGACCCAGATTTTGGGAAACTTTGACATTTTTTATAAAAAAAACTATAAGTCGTATCGAAGCCAGAGTTTTACTATTGCACTCAGAATTAGAAAAACTATCGATTTCTCGAATAAAACGTGGACGTCACCAAAACCCACTTCTTAAAACACTGTGCGGTACCCACAGGCATACCTTAGCTATCTACAAAATTAACTAGCTTTTTTTATTTTTTTATATAAAAATTAATAAATACTTAATATACACCCGTAACCATGTCCGTGTTGTTCCGGCTTAGAATGCCTCCTATCTTCTTCTAAGGCTGGTCCCTTTCACCTTTAGCACGTCATTCTATCACGAAACTCTTGATAATGTAAAAACCCTTGAACAACGTTTTTTTATATTCAAGTTTTACCAAACACCATAAATAATTCTGAACAAATAAAATGCTTTGTCCACGCACAAAAATTTATAAGGCAACTTGTAGAGATTAACATCGGAAGGTCGCAAAATAAACAAGGGAGCGGGAAAAAATAAACTTGCAGAATATTCTTAACGGCAATTTCGTTCGCAAATTGTGTCATCACTGGTCCTATTGGGCACATAATGTGCTAAAGGGTTGTTCTTGTTCCCTCTTGTTTAAATTTTTTCACGGACTCCGTTTCCTTTTTGAATGCTCGAACGGTTTTATAGGCTTAATATACAGGGTCCTTCTTAATATGCTGACACTTTTTTAAGGGGATGATCAGACCATCAAACTGAACAAATTTCTCTATGGGACCAATACATCGATTGTGGACTTGTTAAGTACTATAAAATAAAATGAACACTATGACACAATAATTCACATTATATTAACATGTTATTCTTAATACTATTGCGTATGTAAATATCTAACTATACATACTTGCTTAACTTTGCTTTGCACGAGATCGTATCTCGAGTGCCAGTTAGGTTCTGGCAGAATAACAGCGCTGTAGTTAACGCTGCAGCAACAAGCTGAGCCAGCGCCTATTCATGGGAACAGTACAGGTCGCATACTGTGAATGATTATTTCTTAATGTTTTTATTGTACTCTTTCTTGTTTTGTTCACTTTTATGTATTATGTACTGTTTTGAATGAATAAAGTATTAAATCGCGAATTGCGCAATCCTACTCGAGTCAAATGTATGGGACAGCAGATTTTTTTTGTGCGATTTCGCTTTTGCTCCCGTAGTTAAAGTTGTTCAGTTCGATGCCTAGAGTCTGTGGTTTAAAGGTTAATGATACTTTTCCTTACACCCTGTATAAAGAGTAGCTAGGAGTTATTGTCATTTTATTTAAACCGTAAAAATATTTGACGGATCTCAATCATCCTGATCGTCATCATCACTGCAAGGCACAGGCTTTCTTTTATGACGGAGTTTAGTGTACCTTATACACCACTTTTTTTTGTTTACCTGCCTATTTCATCCCACTGCTGAGCAAAGGCCTCTCGATTTTTTGTTTACTAGAAAATATTTAGGGTATTCAGACCATGAAAATAAATAACATTCCTTATTAGAAAATGGGTCGAAAACGGACCTCTCATAGAAAATTGATCAGCACTTTTGTATGAAATAATAAAATAAATAAATAACGCTCACAGGCACATACATTGCAATGATCCCAAACTAGCACTAAAGGCTTTTATTATGGAAACCATACAACAACGGCACGAACATATAACATCCATGACCGAACCGGGATTCGAACCCAGGACCCTGGTTTGGCAGTCCGGCGTGGTAACCATTACACCAACCGGGTCGTCAAAGGGCCAAATATTCGTCTTGTTTTTCAACCTAATATATTCCTTAAGGAAACTTAGTGAAAATCAACCCTTATTCTATTGTAACAGATATTTCTCAACAATCAAAAGAAAGTGCCATCAAATCGACAATTCACCGCCAATATGCAACTCCATCTATTCAAATAGGTACTTATAATAAAATGTAAGCAGAAATTTGTGTGCACGGCCACGGTAAAAACGAGAAAATGCCTGAAACTTGTACCTCAATGTAATTTCATCACTAAATGCGGCCATAACCAGCACGCGCGAGCGAAATGGAAATATTAAATTACTTCTCTATACCTACAGGTGTATTTATTTGACAGCTACAGACTATTGGCTATCCGGTTTTCACACCTTTAGAGATAAAATAAAAAATAAAAAAAATCTTTTAGTGAGCACCTAGATGCCAATAGAAACTTCCATGCCAAATTTTAAGTTTGTAGTCTTTACAGATTTGGAGATTTCGTGTTGAGTGTGTGGATTTGCATAGATTCAAGCATATTTTACACAGCTTTTCCGATAAAAGTACACATTTCTGCCACGCCGGGCGCTGCGATCGATTTGACAGTTCCCAACACCACTTCGCACATATACATATTATCCTACACGGTTATAATGGCCTGGTTATGGCTAGTTTATAAATAGGTCTCTTCCTTCACCGTTTGATAGCAGTCGGTATTATACATAAGTTAGAAAAACTAATTGGTGCATGGCATGTGGTCCGTGCGGATTCAAACCTGGACCTCAATATTGAGTTTCCATAACTCTCCGCAACGCGCCACGGACGCTTTTTGTGTCACGTAGTATGTAAAGCATAAAGTAAAACTGCCCAATTTCACGCTTTTTTTCCCACAGCGGTGGTAAGGATGATAACATTGGACCGTCAAAATATTTGGTAAGTGTAATACGCTGATCTCACTCAAAATCCTCTATTCAATTGTACTTTACCATCATGCCCCCTTACCATAAAGTATGTGAAGAGCACAACCATTAGGGATGCGTATACTTCATCCCGGAAATCCCGGAATTTCGATCGGAAACCGGGACACAATGCGTCATCCATCATCGGTAACGGAAACTGACCGAGCTGATATGTTTTTCTATTTTTACGGATTCCACTTTTTGTCCCGTTTGTTGTGACCGTTTATTGCTTGTTTTTGAATACAATGTATCGTTTTTCCCCTGTGTGTAATTGGTAGCTGTGATAGATAAATCATTTTATGACTTCGGTTCAGGAAGTTACAAAAAGATGGACTTGTAACATGTTATAAATTATTTGAACTAACCGTAATTACCGTGAGACGGTCAGTCAGTTGATGGGCACAGGCCGTTTATCGTTCATATTTGCCATACCACTGAATCACTCCTTGATAATGTATGTGATATAACAAAGACCTAAAAGTTTCTCGATATTGATAACGTCTAAGAATATAATTACTAGCGATAAGATCGCATAACTTTTAACTAAATAGTTTTTTGTTGTTGTAAATTAAGTACCTACTTACATTTAATTTTCATTCATTTATTCGTTTAACTTTATTAAGTTATTTATTTATTTTATATGCAATGTAGGAGTAAGCCAGTGGAAAGTCAGAAAGGGTTCCGCAAAGCGAACGTATGCCGACCAAATTTAAGAAGTACTTCAAAAGGGCCACTTTAAATGTGCCTGAAACCACCGAGCGTGTTTAAAACGTGCTTTTGAATGTGAAGGAAGCGAGAGGCATGTTTCACGACCGTTACAGATAGAGATCTATCGTCTGTGTCTAATGTGTTGGAAAACATGAGATATTGCTGTAAGTACTTTTAATCTATTCGCGTATGACTGTCTTAAAAATATTTAGTCTGATATTAAAATACCTACTATTATTAGTATTTTGTACTTTCATCATTTTCCTTATTCGGTAAGATATTTCAAAGAATGTTTTATTTTATATTTTCGAGTAGTTATTAGATTTTTTTGAATAAAATCTAATAATAAATATGCCTTAAATAATATGGTACCTTTATTTTCTTATCACACTGTACTGGATTAACTTACACATCTTTTAGGACTATTGATAATTAGTAAGTCAGGCATTTACTTGCCTACTTGGGTAATATCTCTACCGTATAACTAGGTTTACATCGCTCACTTCACAACAGAGTCCTCTTAAAACGGTCCTATACTGGTATGAGATATGGGCTAGGGCCCAGTATCTAAAGGAAGCTAGCGTGATTGCTCTATATAACTTGATCCACAATATCGAACAAAGTACTGTAACACAATAGAAACCTTTTTTCCCGAAAGTTAACTAGAACAAGATCCCATCTGATTTACCAACTAAAACAAATATTACACGTAAGCCAGTTAGAACCCCGGACTTGCCGGGATCCCGGGAATAGTACAACACTAATATCGGCTCGACAGAATGGACCAGCGACTAAAGAGGTTCTTGGACGAAGTGCTTTTGAGCTCCGAGTATTATTTTATTTGAGCATTGGTGATTGTTACTTGCATTCGGTAAGCTGTTTCCTTTGTTACGGTATTAGTATGAAACGAGATGAAAAGGATTTCTACTTTGATTTACGAGGATATAATAGTTAGCGCGCTCCATACAAAAAAGTTTATTTATATATTTTGGATTTATAGTAAAGGAAATTTTTTTAACACTTTTTAGAAACTAATCTTTGTGTCTGAATTCTGTCAGATTTTCCCGACACACACTAGGCCGTTTTTTTGGCCTATGTTCATCACGGATAATTAGCATTCTAATGGTGAAAGAATTATTCAGATCGGTCTAGTAGTTTCGGAGCCTATTCAATACAAACAAACAAAAAATCTAATCTTTCCTCTTTATAATGCATGCTTGCATTCATATGCTCGCGACTATATTCCCCAAGTCAGAGATATTCAGAAACCTGCTCAGAACATCCACGTTTCACTAGTGGTGCCGAAACTCTGTCCTCTTTATAATATTATTATTATATATAATTAGTATAGATATTCGCTTCCCGTGAATTCTAGAAGACGACTAAGGGATAAGGAGTATTTTTGTCAGCAAAAGGCCCTAGTACCTAGCTAAAATTGATATTATGTAAATTTTCACCTTGAAACTTATCTATACTAAATTATTAGTTGAAGCTAAATTGTTATCCCTCCCAAAATGGAATGCGGACGTGAAATTACGTAAGTATGTGGTGTAAACAAGGCTTTTACGGTATCTAAATGTTGAAATGATCGTATAACAAAGTAATAGAATACTGCTGATGATCTAAGGTAGGTTGGTATTTTGTTACAACACGCTTATCCGATTTTGCTTGCTCAAGTGCCTAATTTTGCTTGTCAACAAATGTTATTTGATAGTTAATACGCCTATCTCAAAGATATGTTGTTTTAGCTTTTTGTGTGGAGATTGCTAGACTTCAAGTTATTAACATAAAACCAGTCAAGTGCGAGTACTACTACTACACCACACAACATATTATTAATATAGGTACACACATTTTTTTCTCCCTTGCCTTTAACGGGAGACCGACTCACGCTTAGCCGGTTTTTATGATTTGTTGTTAAACTGTAGAGTTTTTTCTATAATCACACCAAGTTTGAAGCCTATACACTGAACATAGGTTTAGTGTGAAATCATTTGGTAAGGAACGCGTTCATTTGGAAGGAATTCGTCTATACGAACGAATCAAAGAACTCATGAAACTTATTCTGACCCTAGAAAAAGTTGAAAGAGAAGAAAAGAAAGTAAATTGAAAAGTTCAACTCGCGTCACATCTAGACAGATTCAATTTGCGTTTGTGATGGGGAACAATTTAATTTCCTACGCCGTGTCTTGATGGCGTTCAATATCGAATGTTGACGGCTCGCTTACATTTTATACTCTTTGCTAATGTTTTTACGTTGCAAGTTTATTGGTAAGTGTTTGTTGTAAGGGTGAAAATGTTACGTATTTTATAAATGTAAAATATATTTGACCTTAGTATCACTCACCTGACTGTAAGATATTACAAGGCCGAGGTTGGAACTCGTTTACTCAGAAGATACTACATTAGCTCTTGCCTTCGAAAGAAGTAGAGTGATTCTGCATGCCTAGCATGCCAGCCCCGAAAAAAGGATAAAAAACAAGATTTACCTAAATCTTTGTTTCTTTACGTATGCCAAAAAGAGAGCACTTGACGTTTTTCTCGTTTTGTCGCTTTGTCGTGGGTGGCTTGCTAGCCGTTCTGGGATTAGAATACCAGGGGTGTCTCACTCCATGCAGTTAAAAACTACAATCGTTCTGTAATTATTCTAAGCTAGTAGCAACCCTAGTTCTTGTCTCTATACCAACTCTGTCAATCAGCTAACAACAGCTTGATAACAACCGCTCAAAGCCTTTGTCTGCTATCCCGAGCCAATTGTTATTCCTCCATCGAAATGTGTAATTCCCAAAGAGATACAATATTGAATGACTTAAATATTCCTTCTATCTTTATCTCATCATATCCTAGGTAATATGGAATTTTCTTTCGATAAATTCGCCATTAGACAGTTTTAAAGATCCACTGTTACAGACTACTCCAAGCCCTAGCGGGTAAATTTGAACCAAATGAAATGAACCAATTAATTTTAATATGCTTGCTTTCTTACCCATATCCTAGCATGTGAACGAAGCTTAGGTTAAATGACGCTGCCGTCGGTGGCATATTCGATTTAGCGAAACAATAACTGAGCTGGAAAAATATGAAATAAAATGCTACTGACTCAATTGAAGAAGAATTTGAAAAGATCCCTTTTTCTGCACTATCCCTTAGCTATGTTAGCACATAAAGTTCATTTGTAAAAAAAAGAGGTCTTAGCCTACAGTGGAATCCTAGGGACTATCACTTACGTTCGCTTACATAATCAAAGAAGAGTTTCTTTCTAAACCGTAAGAAAAAAAGGTAAGCTACCAAAAGGTTACCACACTACTCGCCATAAAAGGATTTATCCAAATTAACCCTCTGGGAAAAAAAGGGTTAAGTGACCTACAGGCACAAGATAAGGAAGAGTATGTATAGAGCGTAAGCGAGAATTTTTTCGTCTATGCGACAGGTCTACTTCTATAGATTTAGATACCTACTAGTACTCCAGACCCAGAAATCCTTTCAAGCAACAATAGAATATCTATCCGCCACCCTGTCTAATGGAACCTAAGTGAAATCGGTCGATGTTTTAATTAACCCTGTCTTATTCGGTTCAACACTTTGATGTCGGAAACATTAATGGAATACGAAATGTAACCTTCCACTGTCTCTGTATTGAATGTTTCATGCAAATCGAGTTTCTAAACGAACAAGCCGTTTTGGGTACAGAAAGGTCGCATCGCGTCTTCGTATTGTCCCAAAAATTCGACGGGTCGTCGATATGGGAAAAGGGTTGTGATTTTGAATAAAGAACGTTGGATAAATGTTGCATGAAATAGTTTTTCTTGTACTAGTGTAGGCGTTTTTGGTTGTAGCTTAAAATTGATTTAGTAATGCGTAGTATCTATTTTTATGAGAACCTAGACGCAGGATAGGCATTCTTTAGAAGCAAATTCTATTCCAAAAGGATTTCCAAATGGTGTTAGATACTAAACTCACGTAACCTTTAATCAAACAAGTACTATGTTGTATTTTTCGTTCACAATAACACCGAAAAACAACGATGTTTTAGGATCGATCGTATTTTTCGGCACCTTAACAATGCAATGCACAAGCAGTAGCGATAATTGTCACTAAACGTTTGAATCGAGCACACACAGAACCGCGAACAACACGATGCGACGCCGACGCGCAATGGATTATTTTGGAGTGCCCAGGTGAACATTTTTTGCCTATGATCACTGTCATTAAGCGTATTTAGATACTTAATTACCTATGCTGCTTTCAAGACTAACCAACTTAGCCCATTTAAAACCAAAACATTTAATAGGCAATATCGCAACTTCCGATTCTAAATACCTTAGAAATGCCATACATGACCATGGCATACAACTACATATTAGCTATGGTAGCCTGTAGGTAGATGAACACAATTTTTGCCTAATTTTATGTAGTTTCTTGAGTTTGTAATGTGATCCATCTGTTGGTAACCCTAAATAAATAAATAAAAATAAGACATTGTGTAATTAAACCAATGAGCGCGCTCGGAGGTCGCAACAGGCCAAATTGTGCGCGGGGCCGGGGGGAGCGTGTCCAATTACATGCCAGTACCGACGAGTTACCTACGCTTGCGGTACCGACTTTGCCAGTGCCCTGTCCCCCGCACACCATATAATATTTATGCTATGCCACAGTTGTGTTAGTTACGTTAGTTCGATTTTCGCAAATTAACGCCTAATTCAATAAATTCCAAAACTTTTTAATATTTCCTCGATCTTAGTTTCAGTACTGATTGATTAGTGAATGAACCTAAACCCCAGCCATTTTAAGGTCACAACTCCTGTCAAAGTCACCTACGACATTTATCTAAACGAAATCTACAAAATAGACAAATAAAGGCAAAACGAAACGAAGGCTTCGCCTCACGCCTCTATTTTACGAGCACTCAGAAACTAAATAAACAAATTGTGTATGAAACTATTGAATTAATTAGAATAGTAATTTGTTTCAGTTGGTTGAGGTTTGAGGCTGTTTGTTTTGTGGAAATTAAACTGTGTTATATGTATGTGTATGTACAGAGTGTTTCTTCTCTGCCTAGGTAACGCTGAAGACATTATGCAAACAGATCATAATAAACTACAATCACAATATTGGGTCGTTTCGATGGGTCATTCTGATGGGCGTTTTAACGCCGTCATTCCCATTGACAAATTGATAGCCTACAGACGAACTAAATAATATTCATTAGTAATACAGATGTTTCTTTACAAGGTGATACAAAAGTACAAATAAACATTCAAGGGGGTTTTTTAAACCATCAAACTGAACAACTTTCACTATGGGACCCCAATATCGAAATCGCAAAAAAAAATAATGTTCTATACTCTACAAATCGACTCGAGCTAAAATATGTATGGGATATCCGATTTTTTTTTCGCGATTTCGATGTTAGTCCCATAGAGAAAGTTGATCAGTTTGACGGTCTAAACAACCCCCTTAATAGTTTTAAAAATTTATTCTTACTTATGTAACATCCTGTATAACAGCGCTATAAAATATATTATTCCTAAAAGAAAGCCAAGAAATCTTTTGTTTCATGTATTAATATTTTTAACAGCAATATTTTCAAATCTATTGCTCTTAAAGGGACTGAACATTTTTAATACGAAAATTATGACACAAAAACACACCCTTTATAAGTTTACATGGAATCTTGCTACGTACTATAGGAGTAGAAATGTAAACATAAAGCCTGTTAAGATTAGTTTATTTCCTAGGTGACGTTGATCGATTGCGGGGACATTTAACCCTGCTCACGACGAAATATAGAATGTCCACAGAAGTAGACAGTTAGTTAAAGGGTGAGTTACACCATTTAGGTGATGAAAACGTACCATAAGGTGATCCTACCTTCTTTACTGTATTTTTTACACTCACACATTTTATACATTCAGTTCAGTCTTCAGTGACTGACTGACAGACAAAGCACAGCCTATGAACCAAAGAAAACAGAAACAATTTTGGAGTACCTATACAAGTTGCGTTTACGTTTGCGTAAGTTGTTTGCGTCTGGTGGAGCGTTACGAAGGCTCCGTAATTTCCTTCCAACAGCCACCAAAACTGCGCTTGCGCAATCTCTTTTACTACCTGTCCTAGACTATGCTGATGTGGCCTATCTTGATCTCAACGAGGACCAATTAAATAAACTTGAACGTCTCCAAAATTTCTCCATACGGTTCATATTTGGTCTTCGCAAATATGACCACGTTTCCGAATTTCGTGCAAAGCTCAAGTGGTTGCCCATCCGTCTTCGTCGAAACTTTCACATACTTTCTCTTCTTTACTCTTTTCTGTTTCTTCCCCTTACTCCCTCCTATCTCAAGGACCGCTTCACTTTTCTTCACGCCACCCATGACCGAGTACTACGATCGGCTAATAATCTTCTACTTGCTATGCCTTCCCACACCTCTTCCTTCTACGATAAATCCTTTTCTATTCAGTCCGTCCGTCTATGGAATGAACTGCCACTTTCTGTTAGACAAGCGCCCTCACTATCTATCTTTAAAAAACTGCTGAAAGACTACTATCTTTCGCTTTGACAATCATCGCTTAGTTTGGTACCAACATTTTGAATAGTTTTACATACTTCTTATTACTTTTTATAAGGTACCTATTTCTACAATTATTTTTGTTATATTGAGTATGTATGTATGTATATATTGAGTATGTATGTATTTATGTATATATTTATACTTTATGTAAATTATAATATTATGTATCAACTAGTACACCGCCGTAGCATTTATCTCATGTAAGACTTCTTCCATCCACTGGTTGTCTGAAAGAAATCACTTTTAGTGATAAGGCCGCCTTTTGTACCCTTCTTGTTCGTGTATATTGTTGTTGATTTTTTTTTGTATTTTTGGTGTGCAAATAAAGAATATTTATCTTATCTTATCTTAAATACTTGTTTCGAAACTCACCCCCTGAGGGGGTGAATTGGGTGCAAACGTTTATATAGAAAATCCAGATATCTAAAATCCAGGCAAACGAACACATTTTACATCCTGTATAGAGAAGTTAAATTTCAAATCACTTATGCGACTACGTAAGAACTCATAACTTATCTAAACACATAAAAGCCACACAAACGAGACACAAAAGGATTAATTAGTGAAACAAAACAAGGACCTCATTACAAGAGTAAGTCATTAAATATCTGAGTCGAGTTGAGTCTAAGCCGAGAATGTAATCAAGTCGGGACGATTGGTGACGGTGACTGTGCTGTTTTGTACATGAAACACGATGGCAGAATTACCGGGAAAAAATACAAAAATAACTGCGAAATGTGTAAGGAAATAATTTGCGAGGAAGCCGAACTGTGCGAGGATGCGTAGCGGACCTGTGAAACTAAGTAACTCTCTCCACCAAGGCTGTGCGAGAAAGCTGTGAAACGGACTAGCTATGTGCGGATGATGAGCTGCGAGGATGCGGATACAATGGTAGCTTCCAGAAAAGATTTGTCATTTAATCAACATGTGGGCTTCTGACTTTGACACGCATAATACCTCGCAGGCATCCATCTGTCGTTCGCATCCCTAGCTCGCATGGCATGTAAAAAACTTCGCTCTGCTAAGCCTTTTTCGACCAGAGCAGCGACGTGCGAGGCTAATAAAGTGAAGCAATGTTATTTGAGGATTTATACTTAGCTTCCTCGCACAACTCTTGTGAAAAAGCACCCTTGACTATAGAGAATGAATGAATGAATAGCTGATTTCGACTACAGCTTTATCAGATAAAAAGTGTATTATGTACACAGATGCGTTCTCTAGTCCTTAGCTTAGGCTCCTGGATCTGATGGAATGGGAATCAGATACGATCAGATTTGGGGTCGGATGCAGTGGCTATAACCACTGCCACAAGGGGGCATCAGGGATTTTTATAATGCTTGACAGAATTGCTTTCCTTTAACGACACCCGTCTACACTACAGAGCAGAGACCATGACTAATATCATAAATGCCACAGTGCCTTTTCACGGCATAAAGGTTGAAGCCGATTATAATGTTTGGCATGGAGATAGCTAAAGATTAGGCATTCAAATTCCGCGCAGACAAAGTCAAAAATTATTAAAAGCCAAGCTTATATTAAAATGTACTAAACAGAAAATAAATAGGTACTTACTTCCTTAAAAACAGAGAGAACAAAAAATATTGAGTCAATAAAATGAATGAAGCGATATCAAGAAGAATACTTATTATTAATTAAGTCTCCAACTCCAAGCTTGATCTGTTAAGTGCGTCCACATCTGACGAACGCGCCGCGAATGCGCAGCTCGCGAGTCGTTCGCGATCTGAGCGGTTGCATTTTATGCTCGTGAGTCGCTACTACATGCTACTACGCATTCGTGGCGCGTTCGACAGATGTGGACGCACCCTTAGGTTAAATTGCTTTACATTCTCAAAAATTTCACAATTTTTCCAAGCTCTCTAATTAAGAACTTGTTTTTTAGCCAGGCAGTTTATAAGGCAGCGACAAAATGTTTATATATTGACATATTTTAATTATGTAGGTACCTTCTTCGTGTGACGCAGATTACTTTATAAATGTAACATCATAACACGAGCGACACTTTATTTTAACTTCCTGAAGTTACATAATTCATTTAAACATGTCACGATAAGTTTTAAACGCCATAAAAGGTTTACTTTGGCAACGAAATGGAACATCTGTTGCTTTATTACTCGTAAAATACAACGAACGAACGTAGTGGTACGCTCAATAATGTTAAAACCACATTTATATCGAATGAATTATTGAACGAACGCCGAAAACCATTTTATGAATGTGCGAAAACATGAAATTTCTGCCAAACATAAATAATTCATAATAATATCGATGAAATGAGTTGAAGTTTTGCTACAGCCTTTGACAGATTGGACGGGAAATGCGATAGGAAACGATATAGGGTTTTTCTTTAATGACAGTTTTTAAAGGTGACGGTTTTTAAAAGGATGATCATACAACTGTTTCTATTGGACCAGAGTCGAACAGGTGAAAAGATTCAGATGTTCCATACAAAACTGCAATACTTGACCAAAACGATTTTTTTTCGCGATTTCGATTTTGGTCCCACCATAGAGAAAGTTGATCAGTTTGATGGTCTGATCATTCTCTTAAATAACCGTCAGCATATTAAGTTGGAACCTATTTATTTTAAAGCATTTTGATTCAAAGGTAATGGAGACTCTTTGAAAGTATAAATCGAGCAATGTTTGTTTGTTTACATAATAAACTTAGCTAACGGACTAAAATAAATACTGTAATTGGTTTCTGGAAAACGATCTCGCTCTATAAAATCGTTGGGTCTAGAAATAGCTATAGCTAAATCTTCTCTACGGGAAAATTCATTGCGAAGTCATAGCTAGCACTGATAGAGCAAAACTCGATTAAGTGCGTTCACACACGATGACGCACTGACGGAGCAGCAAACGTCTCAGTCCGTCATTTGTGAAGCAAGGAGTTGTATGAAACCGCACGTAGAAGCACACACGGTGACGCATTGACGCACCGGTTGTGGTTCTATGAACTGACAATCTGCCGCTCCGTCAGTGCGTCATCGTGTGTGAACGTACTAACCAGGTAAAAAATTAACATTAAAATATAGATGTTTAAGTACAAATACCTATCTGCAATTTCCAAATCAAAAAGTTTTGTAGTACTATTGTAATTAGGTATTTGCTACCATAAAGTGACAGACCGAATGAATGTACGAATGCGCGAGTCTAATCTAACAAAAATATGCACAAAAAGCAACGAGTATAAAAACGCTAACGAGAATTTTCAACTCTAAATCACAAAAATAAATTGATCCGCAGATTAACACGGCTTTCATTCCAGTGGGAATTAATTACTGTCATAAAGGAAGCGAGTTGAAAAAAAAAATACTGCATAAATTAACGCCGAATGCGGACGGACTTTGCCGAAACAAAAGCATAAAAGGCGGCAAAGCGAGTGAGATGTCACAGCTGAATATTAAACTCTGTGGCAGTACTGGTACCTCACTCATTCGGTCGCAAGGGAACCATTCAGTCGGTCGGTCACTAACGTTTTAACTTTGTGAATAGGTGATTTGGTAGTGGACGAATATAACTGCCTTTGCAGTTTTGTGTTTGCAAAAAACCAGAGGTTTTTGATTGCAAAACCAAGCTCTATAGCGCTATCTGTCTCACTGAATCTTTTGACAATTATAAGCGAATGGAAAAGAAAGACAGAGTAGTCTATCTGTGAGTGCATTGCGGCATACATTTTATAACGAAATGGATTTTGTGATTTTGTCACAAATCAAAGCTTACTCAAATATAGCTTCTTTTTAGACAAGAATATTAACACATGAAGTTTAAAGGCAAACGTGATCTCAGATATTCGTTTTAGGCACTTTTAAATCTGCCATTTTTGGACCTTCGATCGTGTACCTATCTAGTTTTATTCTTGATAGAGTTTACCCGCGACTTCGTCCGCACAATTATATACCAGATTTTAAGCAAATTATAAGGTACCTATCCAACAAAAAAGGTTTCATCAAAATCGGTTCAGTAGTTTTTTCGTGATGCTCGAACAAACAAACAAACATTTACAGTTTGGTAATAGTATAGATACAAGACTTCTAACTAGATATCCATACTGCATCCACACTTGTTACCAACCATGCAAAATCAACGTTCAGAATATTGATATATTTTTATCTAAAAATTTTAAACAAAAACAAGATAAGATTAAGTTTATATTTCATTCATTCATTAAGTCCTGAATTAAAGCGACATGGGATTAAACCCATGACAAATAACTCGTAAAATGTACCCTACATCACTATTATCTGAAACAGGCATTAATCTCCCGCACTTTAGACGAACAAGACATAAACAAACGAACAAGCAATCTTGAGCCCGTGGAATGTTGGGCTTTACTAACGTTTAATGACGAATTAACGTGACGCAGTAAAATCTTAATACTTGCGTTACTAACCGCGTATTCTTGGTATTTTATAGGGTTAGCAAGTAACATAATCTTGTGTAAAGGACATGCGGCTATAAATGCCAAATATTGTATACTTCAAAAAGAAAAATTATAAAGCGGCAATACCAAGGCAATACAAAAAAAGATCTGACAATTTCACTTGAAATTACCGCTGACCGGTGTTTCCACAATTCAGATATTTGAATGTGTTTTTTTACCAAAATAAGCATCATAAAAATTATTTAAGGATCCATACATGATAAATGTAATATTACCTACATTATAAAATAATATACAGCTGTATACAACCGTTGGCATTTTTTCTATGGCCGGGGCCGCATCTCCTTTGAAAAAAGGATACCATGAGTTTGCTCTGTACTTTACTACTGTAGAGTTACGGCGACAATTTTGTATGAGAATTAGTTTTCAACGTAACCACTAGGAGCGCTGTACGAAATTCAATATACAAATGGGAGTAATATTGCCAATGTCTATTAGCAAATGTGCTTTGATATCGTTGGGTAATAGAAATTTGGGTGATCACTATGGTTGTTTTTAAACAAAAATACACGCCACAAATAAAATAGCCACCTATCCCGCGCACGAATCACATCCGCCCGTGAATCCTCTAGCCACACGATCACGATCTAATGTCAGGGGTGCTCAAACTCTCGCAAAAGCATGCAATAGGCTGACTGACGAAAACCTGACATCGTGCTTGCGAATGACACTCCCTAATTATGTGCCATCTTATAAGAATCCGCGAGTTTCCAACTAGTCAAATTAACAACTCTTTATCAAACGTCAAAACGCGTGCTTTGTATGAAATATTGTACTAAAAATTTAATAGTGACGTCATGGTTTTTTGTCGTCGTTTTGATACTTTTTATAGTTTATCCAGTTATTAAAAATAGGATTCAAGCAACAGTATTACTGAAAATGTAAGTTTAGCGTTATTTTCAAACGGTTTATTTACTGAGCAATTAAAACTAAAATATATTTGATGTAGTCTACTCCCATTGCGCGGAGGATATGCAATGCCATCATCACAAAAACACAAACATGTAAAAAATTACTAGCATTTTGTAATTAATATGTATCACCAATAAAAGTTATATTCGTAGTCTAGTCGATCTCTTTCCGTTTGAATATTTTGCGGTAGATCGTGTCGCCACCATGTCTGAGTACCTGCCTCTGTAGTAGATTATATTATGTTCGTTCAAAAACCAGAGACCTTAGCATCGTTACCAGCATTCCTATTAAACTAAAGACTGCGTTGAAGCTCGTACACATGGCTCTGAGTTAGAGAGCTCACAGCTCGTTTATGATTATGTATGTTCTCAAACGCAGGCTAAATCCCTCAGTAATTAATGCGGGGCTGAGTGCCGCCCTGTCAAGATCCCCGTGATAGGGCTTAGTTTCAGTACATCGCACAAGCAGTGGAATTAGCTGGTAACGTAGCCTGCAAAGGCTTATTACACATACCTACATACATACATAAACTCACGCCTTTTCGGGACTAGACTATGGATCTCCACTTTGGGTAGTTCTGACACACTCTTTTGCTTCTATTCTGTTTTTGTTTAATGGCGTTTCCTTGTTAGATTTCGCCAGTGTCAAGTGTAGAAGATATATATATTAGGTAAGATTGTACGGTAATAGGCTATGGCGATCTCAAAGCCCCGTTTTTAAACAAAAACACACAATTGAAACCACCATAAAATGGCAGAGCCACGAGGCCAATTAAATCGCAAGCCGAACGCGTCCATTTGGGACCCCCTTAAATTAAATTAAATTAAAAATTATTTATTTCAGATTATTCATCCATATTGTGATAGTAACAATTGTCTTACAACTATGTTAGTTCACAAATAATTTATAGCCACGCGACTCCACTCTCTTGCTTCCTCTAGGTTCATACATCTTGTCATACATTTCCTTCGATTTCGGTTACTTTTAACCTGGCTTTGTCAATAAAAAATTGTGTTTGTTTACTAGTAAGAAGAACATACGATTTTCTGGTTTCCTTTTATCTACTAAAGCGCTGTAAATGTTATTTCAAAATAACGTTTTAACTAGTAAATACACTAGTATTTTTTTGTAGGTATTCTGTTTGATCTGATTATCTATCTATGTATAAAATAAATCCCTGTTTCCCTTGATCACGCCATAACTTGAGAACAACTTTACCTATTTCAATCATCCTTTTTTTAAAGTTTTTTAATACTTTGTAGAAGGTTCCTACGTAAAGAAAAGTTCAGAAAATTGCGCAAAAAATATAGGCAGAACAGCGTTTGTCGGTTCAGCTAGTCTCAAATAAAATGAATTCTACCGTGTGCATGACACGTGTACTGTGTCATCGCGACCTGAGAGCTCACGAGAAGTAAACGTAAGGCTTGAAGGTAATATGTTTTATGTTAATCACTTCTTGTAGCTTTTACTATGTTGAATTTTGACTAATATTTTAAGGTATTCCTCAAATAATATTTTGTGTGGTGTGTTCATTTATTCTGTGTATCATTTGTATACCTACGAACCGCATTAGCTACGCTTGGTGGCCACGCCATTAGGTACAAGAGGATGGGCTTGTGTCCGAGTAGATGGACGATAAGGGTTGTGTGAAATGATAATGTTCAATCCTTATTTTAAGTAAGTAAATATACAGGGTGTAAGGGACAGCCTTCCGCAAACTGAAACGGTGAACTCAGACCATCAAACTGAACAACTTTCACTATGGAGCCTACCTCAGGAAACGCGAAAAAAAATCAGCTGTCCCATACAAAACTGCCGTACCTACCCGACTCAAATGTATGGGACAGCTGATTTTTTTTCGCGTTTCCTGAGGTAGGCTCCATAGTGAAAGTTGTTCAGTTTGATGGTCTGAGTTCACCGTTTCAGTTTGCGGAGGGCTGTCCCTTACACCCTGTACAATGTTGTCATTGCTATACACCCCTAGTTTTTAATTACTAACAATATTTTAAGGGTGTATTCAATTCAGATAATGAAACTAAGAACATTATGGCTCGATTTTTTTTGACTTCACATACAAAAGTGCGTTTCAGCCGATCTATTTTATATGGCAAGTACAATTTTTTTTTCGTTTTTCCACCCATGTTAAAGTTGTTTAGTTTCATTGTTTGAATACACCCGTAATAAAAAACTAGAGGCGTTTAATTTAGATAAGTACTTCTTCTTATCGTGACGACTTCAAATTTTGAACAAAGTCGCTAAATAGTACCTTGCCAGAAGTGGGCAACTGCACCGTCGCTAACGGTCATGAGCTCCTCCTGCGTACAGCAGTGCGATTTTTGAAAATCATACGAGCGGTTCGGCAGTATGATTTTCAAAAATCGCACTGCAGGTGTTAGGGCACGCAGGGCACGATGTGAGATGGGCCATCGTTTGTGGAGCTCCACACAAGCAACTCACATTTTGCGCATCCGAGAATCCCCACCTGAACATGTTGTCCTTACTGCGACCGACTTGGGTTCGAAGTCGGTTTAACGACTTCCAGGTCGCCCAAGGCAAGTCATGTCCAGGCGGGAGGCTCTCCTAATTTAGGTACTTAAAACTTGTGATGTATACACGGCGACACATCAAGCTACGCCAAAACAAAATAAGCTGACCGCGCGTAGGTAGAGTAATGTATAACGTCGCGCGACCAGCTTATATTGGTTTTTCGTAGCTTGATGTTTCCCGTGTGTACATTACGTGAAAACAACTGATTTTGCTATTTCAGGTTTGCTGCTATAAATAGAAGAAGTAGTTCAGTTTAATGTTATGACTTCAGTGACAGGCTACCATGATTTTTCACTATATTTACTACTTTAGTTACGTCACCAATTTTGTATTGAATTTCGTACAGCGCTTCTAATGGTTACGTTACGTAGAGAACTAATTTCTGCCATACGAAATTATTGACGTAAAGTAGTAAAGTACCTACAGTGAAAACTTATGGTAGGCCTACAGTCTCACCCTGTAAATTAATAACATCTTGTGTTAAATCTATTACCAAAGCACATGACGTATCGATATGTCGTACAAAAATTTCAATAAAAACGTGCTAATATCAATAAAACCAACAATATAATATTTTCCCGCCAAAATACCTCGGATGATTGATCTGTCTACAAAGAACACTAATGTATTGGAACACAGAGTTATTATAATGGTCTTCGGCTTTCACACATACGGTACCTACACTATAGGTACATACGACCGACCGTATCATAGTGTAATAAAAGATACTAGTGGTGAAGCTCGGCGGTCACGACAGGTCAATCGAGCCGGGGGGGAGCACGTCCCGATACCGACTTGCCTGCGGCTGCGGGACTTTGCGAATTCAATGCCGGTGCCCCGTCCCTAGCAACCGCTTCACCAGAAGTAGTTTTACTACACTGACCATAGTATTTAGAAATTTTGTCTGTCTGTTTGTTTGTTCGCGCATCACGCAAAAACTACTAAACCGATTTTGATGAAACTTTTTTTGTTGATAGCCTATGATCTGACTTAAAATCTGGTATATAATTTGTGCGGACGAAGTCGCGGGTAAACACTAGTATTTAATAATGATAGAGGTTTCATTATCTTCTTTCTGGTTCTATTCTAATCTAATCTGGTTAAATTGGTGGCTCGATCGTAGTGTTGATAATTTTGCCAATGTCCAGCATACATAACCAAATATATTGCATTCCCCATCTGAATGAATTGATCTGTGTTCAAGCCAAACGCTTTTGCTAAGCCTATATGTATATGGTCCTTCTTATAATTCTGACTGTTTTTAGTAGGATGATCAGACCATCAAACTGAACAACTTTTTCTACGGGACCAACGTCGAAGCAATCTTTCGACCCATTATGTATGCGACAGCAGATTTATTTTTCGCGATTTCGACGTACTTGGAGGAAGTTGTTCAGTTTGATGGTCTAAACATCCTCTTTAAAAACCATCAGCATATTAAGTTACTGGTGAAACGTGGATGTTCTGAGGTTTCAGAATATCTCTGACTACCCCCTCGGGGAATATAGTCGTGAGCATATGCTTATGCTTATGCTTATGCAAACCCACTTAAACACCAATGGTCTCCATAAGGCGATCCGTGTCCGATTTGATTTGATATTATGTCCATAATCCACCCGTAATATTGCAATAAAAACGTGGTAATATAAATAAAAGATACAATACTCTCTCTCTAACCTGACCTAACTCGTCGGATGATTGATCTACCCACGCAAACCCTAATGTATTGGAACACCAACTTGTTATGATGTCTGTATTGGACCGGAGGCTGTGAGCTTGATCGATATGTGCTACTTTATGAGACTGAACAAATTACGTGTAAACGGTTAAAAACTGCGTCACAGTGTAGAGAGTTTATTGGCATCAATATTAAAAATTAAAAACAAGCATTTTATTAATATCGTACCTATACAGGGTGTAAGGGACAGCCCTCTTAAACGGTGAACTCAGACCATCAAACTGAACAACTTTCACTATGGAGCCTACCTCAGGAAACGCGAAAAAAATCAGCTGTCTCATACAAAACTACCGTATTTAGGTACCCGACTCAAATGTATGGGACATTTTTTTCGCGTTTCTTGAGGTAAGCTCCATAGTGAAAGTTGTTCAGTTTGATGGTCTGAGTTCACCGTTTCAATTTGCGGAGGGCTGTCCCTTACACCCTCACCCTGTACAATGTTACGTCCTACAGAAAGTTTTTTGGTTTATTCGAAGCCAATGGATCGGCGAGCAATGTTGGATTAGAATTGATTCAAATTCAAATCAATCGATTTTGGCAAAAGAGCTATGTGAAAGCGGGATTTACATGGGTATATATTCGCCGTGCGGCTAAGTGCGATTTAAAGTACATCGACTGGTTAATATGACATGAACTGTAAACATAACACGCTAACAAAGCAATATACCTACTTCGCATTAAAAAGTAATTTACGCGTCTACAGTGGGACATAAAATAGTAGAAAATAAATGAGGGCGCTGCCTGCACGCAAGAATGTCAAAATCACGCATAAGCTGACAAGACCGCCCTACAATTTGTACTAAATTATTTAGTTCCTGCTGTCACCGTTGTCTTCTCTTGTATGTCGCACTGTAAGTCTGCCTACCCCGCCAGGATAGAGGCGTAACGATGTAAATAGAAAATAATAAAATAAATACCTAATAAATATTTGCTATAAGCATAGCATAAGCATATAAGCATTAGCATAAGCATAGCATACGCATATGCTCACGACTATATTCCCCGAGGGGGTAGTCAGAGACAAAAATTTGCTATGCTACAGCAAAAAGCTTTGATATTTGAAGAAATTGGACTTAGACATTTTACCTGGCTTAGCGAATAATCATAATATCAGTAACATAAATTACATATCTACATAAATTACATAATCAAAAAGATTAAAATACGGCAACAAGAATACATACTCGTATTTCAGAGGTCGCGTACGAAGTCGCCGGCACAGCTTGTTTCTAATAAATACTAAACCAACGTAGATTACCATAAAGTTTACGTTCAGACAAAACAGCTTATATCCTAAGACCTAGACTAAAGCTAGACTGAACTAATACGTCTAGACTGATTTAGGTGAATTACATTTATTATACAGTTTCGTCCACTCACGAAAATTTGAGTATTTTTCGTGAGTTCATCGTCTTTATGATATTATCTCCAGGGATAGGGATAATACATGATAAACATTGTGCTATTTTATGTACTCAGTATGTTTAAAAAATATTATCTGCTGCTAAATTAATTCTAGTATTAATTTAGTTTTTAGTTAAAGTGAAGATAGTTCAACGCTCTTATAAGTGCATGCATATGCTCACGACTATATTCCCCGAGGGGGTAGTCAGAGATATTCTGAAACCTCAGAACATCCACATTTTACCAGTAGTACCGAAACTCTGTCCAGTGTGACGGGGGGTGAGTCCGTCGCCACTTATAATGGACAGTGGGTACAATACATGCCTCGAAATTGAAGCATGCAGGTTTCCTCACGATGTTTTCCTTCACCGAAAAGCCAGTGGTGTTACAAATCGTACATAAATTCCGAAGAACTCATTGGTACGAGTCGGCTTGGACGGGGATCGAACCATCGCCTCCTGCACGGCAGGCAAGGTTACTCGCCACTGGATCACCACGGCTATAAGTAACAGCTACTAATATCGATTTGTGCCAGATTAATTTCATTACGAATTTTGCTAAAGTCCATTGCTGTTGACTTATTCTTTACTAAAGAAGACACTGCACTTCATTACACTGTCCATTACATTCTAGTGTTGTGTAGGACATAATCGATAGTATATCGATTTTCTGTCGATAGCAGCCTGTCAGCCAAGGCTTTCGATCGGCCTATCAATAGTATTGAAAATATCGACATTTTCGATGGATCGAGAAAAAACTATTGACGGTGCAATACTATTGCTGCCCGCTGGACAGACGACCTAAAAAGGTAGCAGGAAGTGACTGGATGAGGAAGGCCGAGGACAGAGTCCTGTGGCGCGTCTTGGGAAAGGCCTATGATCAGCAGTGGACGATGATAGGCTTTATGATGATGATGATGATGAATGGCGACACTATCTATGTTCTGAAAAACAATAATATCATTAGTATCGTACCGACAGTATTGTCATGAACCGAACTATCGATAGTACGGCTGTTTTTAAATGAAAACGATAGATTGTAAAACTATCGATAGAATTAAATTGTAGGGGATCAGTGAGTGTCCGTACTCTATGTACGTACTCTTTCTTATAATGTTCCACTACCTAGTATTAAATTTTTTTTTAATGTCACACAAATTATCTAGTCACATTTAAAGTACCAGAATCTAGCCTGGACTTGTATTATGATGACTAGACAACGATATAGAATACATTCTATATACAAACATCCATGACTCGGATACAAATATTCATATTCATCATAAGAATTATGTCCCTTACGGGATTCGAACCCGCGACCCTCGGCACAGCAAGCAGCTTCACTACAGACTCTGCTATCGGGCCGTTAATTACCATGCTAGAGAGACATCTGTTAACTTCCCATGGAACTAACGATGGTAAACGAAAACTGTAGTCCCTAAAAACAACACCCCTTTAACTCACAGTTATATTTCTAAACTACAAATTCAAACCTTATCACAACGAGATAAAGCACAGGTATTCGCTATTACCTTTGATTACTACACTACCATTCAAATATCAACTCTATTGCAATGGTGTAAAGTGCAGGTGTGTGACAAGGGTACAAGACTGGATTACAAAGCAAGACTACTGTTGATTTTGTCTGTTTGTTTGTTTGAATTGAGCTTTGTATGTATCAACGGGGAGAGACTGAATTTAGCTAGTTGCGTAAGGTAGTGTCCTATTTCAATAGTACAGTCTCAAAATGTAAACAAAAATTTACTTCACAACTTGAGTTTCGTTAATACTTCTTCTTAACGTGTGAGCAGCAAATCCTGGTTTCAAAGTTTGGGCAGACCTCCTTACGGCCCTGGAGAGCGATTTTTGAATCTCATTCGGTGAGCTTAGCAGTTTTAAATGTCAAAATTACTATTCAATTCAATTCAATTCAAAATCATTTATTCAATATAGGAGCCTGAAGCACACTTATTAAACATCAATACTTTTTTAAGCTACTATGGAGATAAGCTTCTTTCTACTGCTGATTTGACTTTCAAATATCGCACTCCTGAAGCATGATTTTTGGGAGTCAAATCAGCAGTAGAAAGATGCGTATCTCCATAGTAATTTTGACATTTTCAACTGCAGAGCTCACCGAATGTTTTTATGTAACGACTACTGCCACCATAGATAGTAGCCGGGACCAACGGCTTAACGTGCCATCCGAAGCACGGAATCATTTTTCTGTTCAGACAATCAGGCGATTCAGTCTGCAATGTCCTAACCAACTGGGGAAAAATGCACAAAGTGACGTATCACGAGGTGTCCTCGGTGGGAATCGAACTCACGACCTCCGTGTCAAGAGCCCAATGCTCTTAACCTTTAGACCACGGAGGTAGTTACTAGCATGGAGTAAGAGGAGATGGCATATCGGCTTGTTTCTATAGAAAATTATGTCGCCGACAAAGGGGGTGAGGGACGGGTGACAAAAAGCTTAGGAGAGCGTGTAATTTCTCTATGGTCGCAGTACAAACTAGTGCCCAGTTGGTGGTTACTATGCATACTTTGTTACACCATCTCTACCAAGGGGAGCGTGTAATTTCTCTATGTTTACTAGTTTCGTTACTAATCAACATAGACTGAGTTGCGTGGCGAGTGGATTCACAGTCGGACGTGTGTATTTGGGCGCGCTTTAGCTGGCCATGTGGCTCCATCATTTTTTATCCTCAAATGTGTTTTTGTTCACAAAACAATCTTTGAGATTATGTCTCCCCCTGAAAAACATGTTATTGGCAGAAACGCTGTGCTAAGCAACCGGCTAATAATTAAAAACTAATCATAGACAATAAGAGGGTTGTGAATCCAGTCTTCATACAAAAACCGAAAACATTTGTTTGTTTTTTTCACTCAAACATATGGGACAGCAATTCATATATAGATGGTCTAACTAAAGTATAAACCTTCCCTTTACATATTACTAGAGTGTATTGTTACACCTTGTAGAAGTAAAATAGGTAATAAACATTATAATTACCCTTTGGAACTCCTGTCGCGTATTTTGTACTAAGATTTCGTATGTAACACTTGATAAAGAAATACTAGAGAAAACTCGAAACGTACCTTCATAAAAAACAAAAGACTACTTTGTACTCGTCTAATAGTCAGACATACACATATTTTTCTCTGTTTATGGCTCGTAGCTCGTAGACTGTTCGTAGCCAGCTACGCCGTAACTGTTGCTACGGTACATATATATTTTACACGCGTCCAATCTGTCTGCTATGAAAATGTTACAGTTTTGAAAATTTATAAGTTTGTTCTGAAAATTGTTTCAGAGTAAGCGAGTTATATTTCAGTAGTGGAGAGAAATTAATTAATATCTAACTTATAATTGCTCTCTTAGATATAAACTTTGCTAGAAATTACTCCGTACTAGGTACCATACTAAACTCAACTTCCGTTTTTGGGTACACTTAATTGGACTCAGACTCTTGCTTCGATTGGGTCTTTTGTTTACTTACGTACGATTCTTGCCTCGAAAAATTTGCAATCAATTTTGTTAAAGAAGCAAGAGGCACGGGGGTTATGAAATTAGTAGCTACCAAATTAGCATAGCATATGCTCACGACTAAATTCGCCGAGGGGGTAGTCAGAGATATTCTGAAACCTCAGAACATCCACGTTTCACCGGTAGTACCGAAACTCTGACCAGTGTGACGGGGGGTGAGGCTGTCGCCACTTATAATGACGGTGACGCATTGACGCACCGGGTGTGGTTCTATGGACTGACATCTGCCGCTCCGTCAGTGCGTCATCGTCTGTGAACGCACTTATTCTGTTACAAGTATAAAACTCAAGAAATATTAAATTAAAATAACAAAAGCCTAAACAAAACTCAAATATTAAAACAACTTGCAGAGCCACACGTCAGCGAAACCCACGTAATTATAAAACGCCCGAAAAGTAATTTGAGAGTACGTCTTAAATTCTTGTTATTCTAACAAAATGTCGCCCATTCGTGTTTTGGCTGAGACTCGGGGGTGAAAGTGAATCCGTACTAATTGAAATTCTCGCCCCTCCCCCGCGGAGACCGGTGCCCTCTGCCAAAAAGCGTTGATATTCGGAATTCAATATTTTAATATTGTGTTAAGAGGTCTTGTAGTTACCAATCGCCATTAGAAATCTATGATTGTGGCCTCATTTGATCTAGAGAGATACTTGACTTTGTTCTTAATTTAGACTTAGGTACTTGGTTTTTAAGAACAACATTATTATGAGATCACACTGCTTAAATTGAGTTGCCAATAATCTACAAACCTATAAAGTGACATGCAATTAAATAAAAAAAAATTTTTTTTTTTTGTAGGTAAGTACTTATTTTTTTTTATTGATGTTAGCTCCATAGTCAAAGCTGTTGTTTTTCACGCAGATAGAATATTTTCTGGATTGACACAGCTAGTATGTTCTATCTAAATATTCTATCTGCGTGAAAAACAACAGCTTTGACTATGGAGCTAAAAGGTAAAGGCTACTGAATTTTCAAAGTCTTTATGTATTACCAATTACAATTAGGTTCGGTTAGTCAGTGAAGTTAGTAAGTAAACAAGAGATAACAAGTCCAACTATGCAACAAACTCTCAAGTCCAACTAATTTACAGCACGACCTCACATTACGGACAGTAGAAGCACGGACACTGGGTCAACGCTTGCGTGCTGAGATAACGCGAGTCTGCTTCTAATTAGGGATATACTTAGTATATGTAGGTACATATCCTTCTTAATATGTTGACTCTATTTTATAGAGATGATAAGACCATCAAACTAAACAACTTTGTGTATGGGACCGATATGTAGAAATCGCGAAAAATCAGTTGTTATAAAATTGCAATTCTACTCGACCTAAATGTTTTAAATTCGCGATTTCGACGTTGGTCGATTTGAGAAAGTTGTTCAGTTTCATGGCCTGATCATCCTCTTAAAAGGCCGTCAGCATTTTATATAATTTTATTAAATTTTAATTTTAACGGAAATATCTGATTGTGTGGCCTTTGTACCTACTTCAATGTTGACCAAAGAAACTAAGATCGTTTTCAAGATTTAGCTCATTACTTGGCATAAGCATTTGTGCATACGACTACATTTCCCGAGACATATTCTGAAACCTCAGAAATTCCGCGTTTCACTAGCTCATCACTTTCTATCTGTCAGATCAATGATGGTACATGCAAGTTCGGATAGGCAGGTGCGGGGTATAGGTAAATCGCTACTACTCAAGGCCCGAGGACTGTGCTATAAAAGGATTGATATAAAACGAAAATTGATTCCCAGTTAAAATAAAAATTGATAATGTATAGCACCAAATCCTGCAGTTTGTATTATTTCAGCTAGATAAAATATTGTTATGGTTTTTATCAATGAAATAAGTTCCATGATTCTTATGATAAAGATAGTAACTATAGTTATTTATTTAAAATTTAACTTAATATTTGTACAAAAGAAAAAAGTATTTGAATTTAAATACTTTTTTTCTTTTGTACAAAAACGTTAAGTTACATTCTAAATTAAACACATTAGGTTTGTAAAGTAACCAGAATAGCAACGTAACATTGGGTCTGGAATCTTGGCACAGTGCTGGTGCCAACAGAAAGTGAATGGGCACGTGGTACATGCACTAATTCCGCTCCACAAGCTGTTAGCTACAGTCGCTGTCCAGACACTGATATTGCTGAGCTAAATTTAGCTATAAGACAACGTTTTACTGCTTGTCTCTCTAAATTTGACACTGCCTGATACAATCTATTTAGATTTATTAACAGAACATAGTCCAGTTGCATGCCTATTGCCCTTGATGGCGTGCCTTTGCCAGTCTGCTCCGACTTCCAGTACCTCGGCTCACTCATACAAAACGATGGAGAGATCGATCGGGACGTGAAGCACCGAATCAACTCAGGTTGGATGAAGTGGCGGCAGGTTACGGGAACGATCTGCGACTCTCGAATCCCCCTCAAATTAAAGGGAAAAATATACAAGACGATAATAAGACCTGTCGTTATGTACGGATCAGAGTGTTGGGCCACAAAAGGAACGGATGAGAAACGACTGCATGTAGCTGAGATGCGAATGTTGAGATGGATGTGTGGTGTAACTAGAATGGACAGGATTAGGAATGAGTATATAAGACAATATTAGGAATTGTAGATTTCAAATAAACAATTGCGTTGCTCTGAAAACAAAGATTTATTTTAGTACTTTCATGCACACAATAATAATTACACTGTTTAACTTAAATCATAATATTCTACCTGAAAACAAAGAAACGACATTTAAAGTCTATTATTTAAATAGTCAATTCCTTTTCATAATATTTTTATAATAACCAAACAATATGCTCCATCTTGGTAAGTTCTGTCAACTCCCAATCAATAAGTAATAAACTGCTTTTCCGACCGAGTCGACCGCTATTAATCACAGCGCCATCTATGAAGTACGTGGAGTACTCGGACACTGTATTACCGACAAAAGGACGCAGTACAAATTAAAGAAACATAGTTTCTTTACATCTCCCCCCCCGCAAGGAGAAACTTTTTACCAAAATATTCACTAATCTACATATAAGTAATTGAAATTAAATCTAAATTTTACTATGTTACAAATATTATTCTGTTATTATAATATACATTTTTTTTTATTTTTTTTTATTTTTTTTTGTTTATTTAATCTTTATTTTTTTATATTATTTATATTTAATCTTTATTTTTCTATTTATATTTTTAGTTTATTTTTTATGTTGGTATTGGTATAAGTTTTGTGATGTGAAAGAGATTTGACTCTGACTTTTTATGACCTGTATTAATTCTATATATCGAATCTGATATCTTTTCTACAATTTCAAATGGTCCAATCTTCAGCTCATCTAACTTTTTCCTGTTTAGTTTGTTCCCATTTTCTACATATACCATGTCCCCTGTATTGAAATTATATTGAGTTCTATTTTTATCATATATTTGTTTATTGTAGTTATGTGATTTTATTGTATTTTCAAATGCTATTTTCCTATCCCTAATCCATTCAACATCTGTTTTATTTCTTTTTAGTTCATTCGGCAAAAAAGAAACATCTGTACCATCCAATAGGTATTTTGGTGCAAAGCCAGTAACTGTATGTTCTGTACTATTATATTTTTCTACACAGTTATGAGCTATAGTTGTCCATGCTTTTTTATTACTTTTTTCGTTTATTTTACATCTGATTTTATTTACCAGCGTTTGATTAAGTCTTTCATTTAAGCCGTTAGATTGATTGGGAGTTGACAGAACTTACCAAGATGGAGCATATTGTTTGGTTATTATAAAAATATTATGAAAAGGAATTGACTATTTAAATAATAGACTTTAAATGTCGTTTTATAAGACAATATTAGGAATTGTAGATTTCAAATAAACAATTGCGTTGCTCTGAAAACAAAGATTTATTTTAGTACTTTCATGCACACAATAATAATTACACTGTTTAACTTAAATCATAATATTCTACCTGAAAACAAAGAAACGACATTTAAAGTCTATTATTTAAATAGTCAATTCCTTTTCATAATATTTTTATAATAACCAAACAATATGCTCCATCTTGGTAAGTTCTGTCAACTCCCAATCAATAAGTAATAAACTGCTTTTCCGACCGAGTCGACCGCTATTAATCACAGCGCCATCTATGAAGTACGTGGAGTACTCGGACACTGTATTACCGACAAAAGGACGCAGTACAAATTAAAGAAACATAGTTTCTTTACAAGTATATTAGAGGAAGTTTGAAAGTAGCACCTATAACGGAAAAATTGCAGGGCAATAGATTATCGTGGTATGGGCATGTGATGCGAAGAGACGAATTTCATGTTACGAGAAGAGTGTTAAGTATGAATGTGGATGGCTGTGGTAGGAGAGGAAGGCCAAAGAAAAGATGGATGGATTGTGTGAAGGATGATATGTGTAAGAAAGGAGTGAGTGCTGAAACGACGGCCAAGCGAGATGAATGGAAGAGGATGACGTATTGCGCCGACCCCAAATAATGGGAAATGGGCAAGAGAATGATGAACAGAACATAGTCTCATAGAACAGGTTCCCCTATGTAACGAAATTCAACACTTCGATTGTCGTTTCATCGATCATTGTTCAACCTAATATACCTATATGATAGGTACTTACGGGGCAACCTCCTGATTTTGGGTAACTTTGTAACCATTTTATTCATTAACTATGGCACTTTTTGAGCTGAAAAATAAACTGAACCATCTACACGGTATGAGAAGTGATGTGTTTTTTCGATTTTAATGAATAAAACCGAAGAAAAAGGAATCTAAAGTCACCTTTTTTTTTCAGTTGTAACCATTTTACTCTTACATTTTTAATCGGAAGAAAATGAAAATTTACTATATAGTCCACAATACAATATAGAATGATGTGGTTTTCTTACTTTTTCGAAATTAATAAAAAAAAACTATATTTTCAAAGAAAACAGCTAAATTACGACGGTGAGCTACCGGAGCTCAGTCGGTAGTGAACCTGCCTGCTGTGCCGAGGGTCGCGGGTTCGAAAGGGACAAATATTTGTATGATGAATATTAATATTTATACCCGAGTCATGGATGTTTGTATCTATATATGTAGGTATTCTATATCATTGTCTAGTTATCATAATACAAGTCCAGGCTAGATTCTGGAACTTTAAATGTGACTAGATAATTTGTGTGACAATGTCCAAGATATTCATTTATTTATTTATTTAAAAAAAAGAGTAATTCTGACCGGAGCCACGCGCTCCTTCGCATCGATTAGTATGGAGAGTCAGTGGTCCAGGGATGATACGCCTTAAAGGGGTTAAGACCATCAAACAGAACAACTTTCACTATCTTTCACCAACTTCGAAATCGTGAAAATAACCTGCTGTTTCATACAAAACTGCAATACCGTTACCGACTCGACTCAAATGTATGAGACAGCTTATTTATTTTTATGTTTTCTCGATGGTGGCTCTAAAGTGAAAGTTGTTCAGTATGACCCTTTTAAATATTACTGGGATGTTTTGCTACACCCTGTATGTTATACTAAGTTCCCGGTACTAGTTTTCTAGTCCTATAGGTTAACCACCAACCATTTTAAAAGAGTTCAATTGTAAGTAAGATTCTGTGACACAAAAGTCTAGTGGAACTATACTCCATTCCAAATAGCAACGAAAATTAAAGGCCATTTTTAATTACAGAAACAGACATTTGAAACAATGTGATTTGTCTCACTTATTCTAAGAAAAGCTTTAGTTACGTCCAGGATATGTCGGATAGTACATCTTTCTGATAAATAAATTATATTCGCTTATCAGAGTTGGCCAGAAAGCTAAATATGAATCGGAAAATCTCGTCGTCCTTATTTGGAATTCAGTACCTACTAAAATCAATATTATTTTGTTTCTAAAATAATTCTTTTAGATTAGACTAAAACCCGATATCTAAAATACAAATATTTTTGTAAAAATGTAATAAAATTGTTAAAGGTTTTATCTCCGTGTAGTTTTTTAAATTTGAATATTTTTATCTCAATCACAAACGGATCAATCTCACCGGCGCGGCGGCGTGGATTTATTCGCGAAGCACTTTTTGTTTTCAACATCGGGACGCACTGAAATCACTGAAAATGTCACTGAATCGGGAGCGACTGGAACTGGGACGATGAAGCAAACTCAAACGTATTGGACCTGAAAGTTTCAGGCCGGTTTCAGGTTAGGTTTGTTAGTTAGAGTATGTACCTGAAATTGGAGCGATGCACGGTTTATTTAAAGAGTTAGTTCGTAGAACCATCCCAACGTAGGTAAATACACTCATACGCTCATAAACTCACGATCATTATCCATTTCGGGGTGAGATTGAATGTTCTCGTTAATAATGTAAACGAACTAGTAAAAAACAAAAAAAAACTAATTTAAAACTCTAATGCTAAGCGAACAAATTGCATTTCTCTATTACATTTTTCCTATAATGCCAATGAAATACAAGGTCCAACAAAATTCGCAGAAACCATTAAACTGAACAACTTTCTATACGTGACCAATGTCGAAATAGCGAAAAAATCAGCTGTTCCATATAAACTGCTGCAAGAATGTTAAGACAGGACAGCAGATTTTTATATCGCGATTTCGGTGCTGGTCCCAAAGTTGTTCAGTATGCTGGTCTGATCATCCCTTTAAAATTGTTTCAGCTAATTTTGTTAGACTTTATATCATAGCACGTCTTTTGTCTGCAAATAGAACTATGAATTTTATTAAATAAACTACGAATAAGAGAATAAATATGGAAGAGTAACTCCAAACAAAATCGAAATCATTTTTGGCACCCCATGAAAAATGATATTTTGTATGAGTTTTGGCGGCGAGTTACAATTTTTAAAGAACAAATTTAGAACGCGTTACAATTTTTTTGGTGCCACTTTTTGAGCTTCATTTATACTTCTATACATTCTCTTATTCGTAGTAAATAACCACTCAAAGCAAGCAAGTTAACCAGTAACTTGCCTCCTCCATCGCGCCTGCATGTTGGAGTATGGCCCACTCCCTCTCACCATTATAAGTGAAAGTGCTCCCATATTAAAAGTTGTTCAGTTTGATGGGTAGAGTCTTACTTTAAAAGGATGCTAATGATATCAATTTCACCCTGTATACATTTGGTTCAAGTAGCTCTTGACGTTTTCTATGAAACAACACATAAATTTCTTTCGCGATTTCGAAGTTCGCTCTGAATTAAAAGTTGTGCAATTTGATGGTTTGAAGCCTCTGCCCTACAGGCTATAACTTGACTTTTTTTAAATACTTACTACCACAACGAGAAAATTCGTTTACAGGCACATAGAAAACATAAGTAACATAAACTCACGACCATTTTCCCATTAGGGATGATTAGAAGCAACAACAACGCGACCGTTCTACTGTGGTTCAGTTAAAGCTTATTTAGGTATAAAGACAAACATTAACCAGTTAAATTAACTTATTCTGCTTAATTAAGTAGCAAGTTCCGAATCTTTGATCCCTGAGGCACACCAATTAACTGTTCGACATGGTTTGGAGAACAAACTCAAGTATACATACATGTACACAGATATCTATTAACGCTTGTCATCAGTGACACCATGCCACTCCCGGTTTTCATTGATTTTGTTCCATTTAAGCCTAGAACAGTGCTACAATTAAGCAGAGTAACAACTCTACTATAGGTACTGTATACAGGTTTAAATTGAAAGCATTCCAAAAATATTTACAGGTATCAGATTCACACACTTGAAGCACAAGATGTCATAGGAGAAAGACCTTTCCTCAAATTTCTGAAGATCACAGTCAATTTTTGTCAGTTTTATTTTACTATACACGTATTTCTAAGTTTCATTTATGTGGGTACGGTACCTCTAAGATTGGGTCAGAAATAGCATGCCCTGCCACTACTCTTTTTTTCGACTTATTTATTGTGCGGATAAAACGGACTACCTAGCTACAGAGTTGAAAAATTGCACTTTTAACTAAAAGCACACTGGTGTATGGGTGTTTCAAATTCATTATTAGCTTTGTACATTTTCGAATGTAAGAGGGATTTCCTAAATTAATGCATGTAATAAATCATTTGAATCGGTCATACGTGCATTCGATGTGGCCGACCTCTGTTAATTTTTGGTCGTCATTCTGTGGCTTTTAGACGTTCAAATTGAGTACCGTGCGTGTTATTGCTTTTACAATATTTATGTTTGTTATAAAATGTAGCTGTTATACAGGGTATTACAAAAGTAAAAATAAACATTTAAAATGTTTAAGGGAGTTGTTTAGACCATCAAACTGAACAACTTTCATTATGGGACCAACATCGAAATCGCGAAAAAAAGAATCTGCTATTCCATACATTTAGCTCGGGTGGATTTGTAGTTTAGTATGGAAAATCCGATTTTTTTTTCGCGATTTCGATATTGGGCCCATAGTGAAATTTTTTCAGTTTTATGGTCTAAACCACGCTCTTAAATGTTTATTTGTATTTTTATAACACATTTATACATAAGTGGGCGTCCGAGCAAAAAGGGTCCAGATGTCGCATTTTGAGTTGAGGTTAGATTCGGTATCTAGATCAGTCACATGATCATATGGAATAATAAAAAAGCTGGGTTAAATAAAATGCCAACAACTGGACCCTTTTTGCGTGGACGCCAACATTATCAATCAATCTATCTGTGATTGTAATGAGATAGCTGTATCGCTTGTGTTCTTCTTATTTCGTATCAACATGAGCCAAAAAGGGGTCGGAGTTTCGAAATTCCAAAATCCCGGAATAATGCCCTAATTCCTATATTGACTTCAACTATCATCATCAACCTTCAGTCAATTTGCGACTAGGGCATTTCGGATTTCAGTCATTCTGGGAAAGAGACGATTTGGGTTTTGGTTGTACTGTACCGAAGGCAAATCTAAACCTAAAACCAAGTAACTAGTGCGCTGAATTAAATGAGGTCAAAACCATATATTTCTGTAAGGTTTTTCGCTTTTTGTACAGAGACTGCTAGTTTACAAGCTCGTTAAAGCAAAGTTCGACCCCCCTTTTTGTCAATGAACTCACGAGTTAATTATGCACTTGAATCACAGTACGTACCTACAACCTCCCATTGGATTAGTCGGATCCTTGGAAATATAAATTCGCAAACCATTTCTTTTTTATCCGCCAAAAAATAGTCGGAAACTACGTGATCAATCGTAAACGAGACGAATGGAACGCAAACGTAGACGTATGATCCGGACACTAATGGCACGAATATGATAGATGACGTCACCAGTTATACCGTTTTACTCTAGATCTTGAGGGAGGACGAGAACTATAGAACTAAAGAACTGATGATAAATGTGACTGAAATATGGGCTAATGTTTGCACAGAGTTTGTTATGATGACGCGTGGTTTTGGTGTAGTTTGTATTTTCGTTCAACGTGTAGTAATTATTACATAGGTACATGCGTTTCACATTTTAGGAGATGTTTAAGATCAAACTTGAAATCGCAAAAAAATCAGCTGTGCGTTCACACACGATGACGCACTGACGGAGCAGCAAACGTCAGTCCGTCATTTGTGAAGCAAGGAGTTGTATGAAACCGCACGTAGAAGCACACACGGTGACGCATTGACGCACCGGGTGTGGTTCTATGGACTGACATCTGCCACTCCGTCAGAACGTCATCGTGTGTGAACGCACTTATACATTTGGTTCAAGTAGCCCTTGACGTTTTCTAATTTATTTCTCTCGCGATTTCGAAGTTCGCTCCGAATTAAAAGTTGTGCAATGTTATAGTCTGAAGCACCCACTAAAATATGTAACGCATCTAGTTTTATAACTGTACTAGTGTTTTCCCGCGACTTCGTCCGCACAAATTATATACCAGATTTTAAGTCAGATAATAAGCTATCAAACAAAAAAAGTTTCATCTAAATCGGTTCAGTAGTTTTTGCGTGATGCGCGAACAAACAAACAAACACACAAACAAACAAACAGACAGACAAAATTTCTAAAAAAGGTTGATTTCGAGTCAGGGATACGTAAAAACCATATCGTAATCTTTTTTTTGTAAATATCTTCAATGTACAGACACACTTCAGTTACAGTTTTATAATAGTTTAGATTAGATAGGTATGTAAACTAGGAGCGTTGGTGCCGCGTTGCGTTGAACACTCAATCATTAGGGTACAGGTTCGAATTCGTACGGACTACATGCTAAATACCAATGAGTTTTTATGTATTACCTCTCTCAAACGGTGATAGAAAACATCGTGAGGAATCCTGCATACGCTGAAGAAGAAATTCTGATGCGTATGTGTTATCTAACAATCCACATTAGGCACGCGTGGTGGATTTATGCACATACACCCTCCCTGATGTTATGCAGTGGAATGAATATAGGCTGATGATGATGAAGATAGGTATTTAAACTCAAACTGTAAGCATTACCGACAAATTCTAGTTTGATCTAGTTCCAAAATCTCCCTTTTACCTTTAGTAAACAGAAGGGTAGCAAAGCTTAAAGGATATAGAGTTAGTAGAGTACGTGAGTCTATATTAATATGTAGAGCGCTCTCGATCCTGGATTATATTGAAATCGAACAGGATTTAGGATGAGTTCCTTCTGTGTATCTTGTATTAGGTCTGATTATCCGTCAATATTGTTCTGTAGACTTAGGAGTACTCTGGGTATATTATGATGTTTTGTTTCAAATTGACAGCGATAGTTTTTTTAAGTATGTGATGCTCAATAAATAGAGATTAGGCATTGAAATTGATGGTAGATATACTGACTATGCTATTATTAGAATATCCACTTTGTATGTACCAACGTTTATATACGAAAATGCGGACTACAATCTACAGTGTAATTAGACTACAGAGATTGTACATTTTTTTGGGACAAAATACTTTTACAGAGTTTTAGGGTGAACATCGCATTACTTAAAGGGGTGATTACCTACTTAAAATACTGAACAACTCTTTTAAGATACCTATAGGAAATCAGCAAAAAAATTTTGGACTTTCCATATACTAATCATGTATTTAAAAGAATTTTTTTTTTTTTAATTATTATTTCCTATACGTTTCTTCAGGAAAGTTGTTCAGTATTATAAGTACAAGCGTCAAGCACCCCTTAATGTAATGCAACTGTTTACCCTAACACCCTGTATATACGTTTGAATGTCACATACATACATACTCGTACGTACATAAAGTGACGACCGACCGTGAAAGGGATTTCAGGGAATGTCATAATTATGTAAAGCTATAGTTTAGTGACAAATAGGTACCTACATTAAACCTGACATCTTCACGTTCTCATCATCATCTTAGCCGATAAACGTCCACTGCTGGACAATAGGTCTCCCTACTCCCGACGTTATTATATAATGTGGAATAATTTTATTTAACGCCATATTTCAGTGAAACTGACGGGCTCGCACTGACAAAAAGACGCTATCACATGTTATACTGAGTAAGTACGAGTGAGAGAGGAATACACAACTTCGTCCACCTCCCGTACCACGGAGACAGGATGAGGTCGAGGTTGGTGGGGGCCGGGAGTGGTACATACAGTTGCATCATGGATTTAGAATCCGATGCCACTCCTCCTTACAAGCATTGAAACAAGAAAATAGGCAATGGCGTCGTCAATATTTCAAATTTTAGGTGTGTCCGTTTCTATCCAATGACAGGAGAGGAGCTAACATTGTTGACTTTGGATTAGAAAGGAACAAAGTTAACGTGACAAAAAACAACGATGCGACGGAAAAGAACGATCATTACCGACCACCAAGGAGTATTATCATGTTTCACCGCTTGTTAGGCAGTCTGTACTCCATTGTAGGTATTCCAAACTTCTTGTGTTGCATACAGTACGTAGTACTCTTTCTTATCTGTGGTAAGTGCTGTCACGAACAATACTTTGAAAATAAAGTTTGTTTGCGGAACAAGACGGTATATCTCGAAATGTTCGAAGTACGTCTCAGACAATCGAATTTGTTCTATTCTCTCCATATATAGACGTATTCTCCAAGGACACACGTCCGTTGTTACATTGTGAACTTTATGTAGTTGTGATAAGAATATGTATTGTAGGAGAAATGTTGGCAATAGTGAATGTTCTTTTGTAGTCAGGGCGCGCTAAATGTTTTATGTTCGATGAAATATCTTGAGTTAATGTAATAGTAAGGAAACTTATCGAATCGTATTTAATATGTAGGTACTATACATTTAATTTTAGATGGCATACCTACGGTTAGAAGGAAAAATTAAGGAAAAGAAAATGTATAGTCCATAGCACACGAAGAAAAATTTGTAGTACATAATTATGTGACAACTCTTTATAATCAGCAGACTTCACTAGAAACGTTATTATTAAGTAGTATATTTTAGTAAAATCGACAGGCTGCAAGGAAAGATAGATAGATAAACACCACACGAGTGATTGCGAGCGACAATGTAATCTTGACAGGAATGATTAGAATAGTTAAATTGTACACAATAACAATATTTTTGCATGCCAAAATGGTAGAATATGATTTGAACTTTTTTTATTGTAAGATCTGTTATTATTTATTAATATTATAATATTAATTGTACTCATATTCGCAAAAAAAGATGTCTATGTCTATGTCTATGTCTATGTCTATGTCTATGTCTATGTCTATGTCTATGTCTATGTCTATGTCTATGTCTATGTCTATGTCTATGTCTATGTCTATGCCTATGTCTATGTCTATGTCTATGTCTATGTCTATGTCTATGTCTATGTCTATGTCTATGTCTATGTCTATGTCTATGTCTATGTCCACCCGAGTGACGAACGTCGGATGAGATACGACCATTACTGACTGGCTAATCTTTCTATAGTAAAACGTGAGTGATTGTCATACGATATTGCTATGGCTGAGACAAAAGAAGAAGTTAAATCTACCAGAATTAAATGTTTAATTAAAAATTTTGTAGTAAAGTATGCTAAAATAAATAGTTTTCTCATATTCAAACAAATAAACCTTTAAGGGGGTGGTGTAGACCACCAAATCCGAAATCGCGACAGAAAAATTGATGTTCCATACTCTACAAATCGACTAGAACTAAAATATGTATGGGATATCATTTTTTTTTTTTTCGCGATTTCGATGTTGGTCCCATAGATAAAGTTGTTCAGTTTGACGGTCTAAACAACCCACTTAAGGGTTTTAAATATTTATTGTTACATATGAAACACCCTGTATACTACTAGATATATTCTCCATGCATAAAATAAGTACCAACCAGTTGCGTAACTACATCATGTGAGGACCCTGGCAAAATCTTATAGAGTCCTCGTCGGCCCATAGTAAAAACCGGCTAAATGCGTGTAAAAAGCTCGCCTTTGCAATACTTAAGGTTTAGCTTCTCGGGCCTCTACATGCCCAGAGCCTAGGCACTGAGAGCAAAATTTTTGTAATCTGCTGAGTGCTGCTAAGGTGTTAACATTATTTTTGCCTAGATATAAGAGTGACTTGAATTCCTTGATAGCCTTCGGAGCGTTACACGGTTACACCGCTTTTGCTGTCAGTACCTCAATTAGGAGTTAGAGCAAATCAAATCGAATTAAAGATTGAATAATTTAGTCTCGGACGGTACTAGACCCACAACCTGGTAAACTGGGGCTGATCGTTCGTCCAATTAAGCCAATAACCCTAATAGCTCACTTCAGTAGCCCTAAAATCTTCTATCATATTAATTATCAATAATATTAGAAAAATATATATATCATTTTAAAATAATTTCGTAAATTAGTATTTATTTATTTATAAAACAGAAAATGGGAATCACAACATGCTTCTACAATAAAAGATACATAGTTTAAAAACAGATTATTCAACAAGCATAGCATAGCATATGCTCACGACTATATTCCCCGAGGGGGTAGTCAGAGATATTCTGAAACCTCAGAACATCCACGTTTCATCAGTAGTACCGAAACTCTGTCCAGTGACCAGAGTCTGTCCTCTGAGTGATTATTAAACAAACAGACTTAATACCATAAACATAATATACTATGCTTAATACAATTTGAAGAGTATATCGAGCTAAACCGGATTATTTATCTCAATTTCATACGAACGAGAATTGCAATCGCTATTACGGTTGTAGCAAAAAGTGAAGAGCCTTTTTGTACAAAAAAGGGGTCGGCGAGAGAATCGGAGGATTATTTGATGCGGGTTAGATCTTTTTTCAACCTCTGTGGTGTTTCTGGCTGTTAATCAATTTTAGCTATTTGATTCAAAGTCATAAAACGAGAAGGGTTATAAAACGACATAGTGCACCTATGTAGTCCTAATTTAACCCTTCTTGCAACAACATGTTGCGTAAATTCCTTTTACATCAGAAAATTTACTAAAACTACCGTCCACTTTTTAAGATTTTGATTTTAGCATGATTTTAAATGGCTACAAGCTCACTCCCCGTCACATTGGACAGAGTTTTAGTACTACTAGTCAAACGTGGATAATCTGATGCAGAATATCTCTGACTACCCCCTAGGGAATGTAGTCGCAAGCATATGCATGATGGTAGTAAATTTAAAGCATTTTTCAGTTTATAGGATGGCGTGTCAAACGGTATAGGACTATTTTCACTTTTGATTTAGTGTTTTTATCATCACCAAAATAATAATGAAAAATAAGGATTCCAAAATCGATTACACCTAAGGGCTGGCGCTTTCCACTATTGAAGAATCAATTTATCCAAAGAACGATAAATTACTTCCACTATTTTGATGGTAACTCCCTTTGAAAGAAATATAATATGTGTCGTTCTAATTTAACCTTATATACACAATTGGCCACTTTTATATGCACTGACACAATTATATTATATTATGTTACTGCACTGACAAATGTTGAACTAATCATATAACAAAATACTTACACATTTATGAATTCGCTAAAGGCTTTTATAAAGAAGTACCTTCGTCATTAAGTAGTATACGAACAAGAAACGTAAGTACATCATTTTTTGCAACTCATCAATTAACTTTTTCGACCTCGTTTTATCATTTGCACAAATTCAGTTCGCAAATATAAACAAACAAACAAAAAATCTTATTTTTCCTCTTTATAATATTAGTACAGATAGATTATCTCTGGGTTTTATAGTGTACAAGAATTCCTGGATCTATAATGTATTGACAAGGCACTGTAACTGAGTAGGTAGTTAATTAAATAATAATGTAATGATTAGTGACATGTTCTAATCTTTCATATTCGAAATAATGTAACGATAATGCCCTGTAATTAATTAATTTAATTTTTAATTTTATAAACTTTGTGACATGTAATCTCTACAAATATTTGAAATATTATTATAAGGCGCTGTAATTTATTAATAATGTTATTACTTTGTGACGTGTATCTCAAATATTTGCATGCTTCTTTTAGCTGAATAGAAGAAACTTTTTATGTACCTACCACTATTATATTACCTATTCATAGCAATTAAATATTCATTTCATTTCATATCAGTTATCAAGTTTTATAATATCTTTTTTCAATCACTTAGTTTTATCTTTTTTCAATCACTTAGTTTCGGGACGACCCCGAACAAGCAAGTCTAGCTGAAAACTCCAGTACAGACTGCAGATCTACCCACTTTGTAAATGCATGCATTTTTGGAAATTAACGTTTACGTAATGTTATTTTTCATGTTGAAAATTTTTTTTAAGTTTCTTTTCTTTTATAAATATTTTAATTTCACTATTTAAAAGGTTTAAAACATTTTGATAAAAGAAAATAAACTGTTCACTTATTATTCACTGTTCAATTGAATCTATTTTTGAAAGCTATTAATTTTGTTCGGACAAGTCAATAATACTTAAAGTTTACATCAAATTTCAATGAGGAAGCATTGCGACTAATTTAAGAGAGCCTATTAATTTTAACGGCGATTGAATCAGATGTAACGGGGCCCCCAGGACGGAAGGAATTGGTCATAATAAATGTTTCAATATCGATTATATATTACTTTCTTTGTGGTATTTAATACTTTAGTAGGCTAACACTCAGTTTCAGAAACGCTCTTTAAAGTTAATCCTCCATTAAATCTCTTGCTGTAACTTTCTGTCTTGTTGACGTAGTAAAAGCTAGCAAAAAATAAGCTAGCAGAAAGCGCAAAAAAAAACTGCTGTTCCATACAAAACTGCAAAACCTACTCGAGCAAATGTATGGAACAGACGTTTTTTTTTCGTGTTTTTTTATGTTGGTCCCATAAAGAAAGTTGTTCAGTTTGGCGATCTGATCATCCCCTTTAAAAAGTGTCAGCATATTAAGAAGGACCCTGCATATATTTGTCTAGGCTATACAAGGTGTTTCATAAGTAACAATAAATTTTTAAAACTCTGAAGGGGGTTGTTTAGACCGTCAAACTGAACAACTTTCTCTATGGGACCAACATCGAAATCGGGAAAAAAATAATTTTATATCCCATACATATTTTAGCTCTAGACGATTTGTAGAGTATAGAACATAATTTTTTTTTTTCGCGATTTCGATATTGGTCCCATAGTGAAAGTTGTTCAGTTTGATGGTCTACACCACCCCCTTAAAGGTTTATTTGTATTTTTGTAACACCTTGTATACCACTAGTTTTTAATAAGTAACGAAACTTTAAGGGTGTATTCAGACCGTGAATCTGAACAACTTTCCCTATGGAACATGAGTCGAAAAACGAGAATTTTTTTGGACATTCTGTAGAAAATAGATCGGCCGCACTTTTATATGGGGGTCCAAAAACATTTATATTTTTCGACCTATGTCCCTTGAGGAAAGTTGTTCTGAATCACGGTCTGAATACACCCTTAAAGTTTCGTTACTAATTCGGTATGTCAAGTTTTTTTTTGGAGGGCTGAATCGAAAACCATTTCGAGATAATTGTCTCAATAATCATATTTTCTATGTCAGAGATGTTAAAATGAAAGGATTACAGATATTTTTATTAAAATAACGTCGTTTTTCGGTACGTCCAGTGACGTCACTGGAATACCTGTGAACTCCTTGGTAAACATAAAATCAACTTAAAATAACCGGCACTTAAGAAAAAAAAATACATTCACAATGTCAGAATTTGACATTTGATGTTGCCGTATCTGTTTCCAGCATAGAGTTAGAAAGAGGAAGCAGGTTTAATTTTTTAAAATATAGCAGCATGTAGTTTTTCTCCATGGAGTTCGAATTATTTTCTCTCCACCATTTTTGCACTTAGAGATTACAGATCAAAATAATTTAAAAATAAAATTTATATTGATAAACTCAAAGAATCGCAATAAGAATGAAATAGGTGTCTTAAAATTATGTCTTCTATCCGTAAAAAATATAAAAATGGAGACCAAAAAAAACTTGACATACCGAATTAAAAACTAGTGGCGTATAATTGGTTAGGCCATTTAAGGTTTTGTTAATAGAACTATTGTTCTTGTTCCAGGAAACGGAAGTGCGAGTGCAATATAAGTACTCCCGTCATTGTCTCGCACGTCTCGTAGCAGCGTAGCAAGCGTAGCGAGAACGCTACGGAGTTGCTACGGCGCGCTACGAACATTCTATACGTCAGCAATGCTTACTGGATGAAAGCTTTGTAGGTTTGAATTTGTGAAATGTTAGTTAAGTTTATGCTTGTTAAGTTTAATATTGAGTGTAGTTTAGCTGATGTGCTTTATTTTTCAAAGTATGTGAGTTCTTCGATATAAAAGTGTAACACTTTACGTTACATCCGAATTTTCATGGTAGTTACTCAAATATACCCAAGTGTTGAGATAGTCTACTGGACCACAAATTATTTAATAGTTACTATAAACTGAACTTCAGATACGTTTGTTTATTAGTCGAATTGATATTATGTCAAGTATTGCTAAGACGATGGAATCCAGATCTAGTCAAGACAAAAATTATTTTTTTAATGTAGTCTTTATAATATCAGTGTTTTTTTGTTCCGATTGTGCTGTAGGTTTGTTCAAGTTTAAGCGCAGATGATGTAATCACAAATTTTAATACAAAACGTCTTTGTCACAGAATGATCCTTTCGCAATAGGGATAGGTAGGTACTTCATTATTTGGTCCTTTTAACACTAAAGTTTTGTGTAAGCATAAAATTAAGTGAATGAGAGGATAAGACATTCTATGATGAGATATACAATAACCTTTTCTTAGCTTCATTAGCTTAATTGGATTGAAGCAAGTCCCGAATACACAGGTTTCTATTTCTGTTCACATGAACATTTTTAAATCTTGTATTTTTCGTAAATCTGTACAGACAATGATCAAATAGTTAATAGACCATACAGCCTAAATTTCGCACGTTTTAGTATAATTACATTAAAGAATGCTGCGGCTAAACAGGTTACGGGTTCGAGCCTCGTTGACCGCTTTGCATGTAGCAGTAACATTCTTTCTAAGCTAAGATCAAATAGACCATGCTACCAAAATTGTTTAATCTTTAATCTAAAGCAAACGTCCTTGATGTGCGAGTTTTCAATAGATAGAAGCAAGAAGGTTGGATGGTATAAACTATTGACTATTGTCTATGATTAGAAGTTGTAGCTATTTCATGGCGACCGTCACAGGCAAACAAAGAAACTCTGTCAGGTCTAAAACGTCTTGAATTGAGTCGTTTCTATTGTCTTGTTCATCCAATGATATTATATTTGTTACTGTAAGCTCACTGAGTATATCTCAATAACCGTAGTTAATTTTATTATGCTGTATCATCGAAATAAAAGATGACTAGCACAAAAAAGTTCCTAACTGTCTCAAGCATGACTTTATTAATTCCGTTAGTAGGCAAACGTTTAGGTATGCTGCTTCTTAATCATTGAGTATAAATACTCAAAGTCACTATGTATTGTTACAAAGAGAATAAAATCACTACGCTTGTACTGTAGGCAATCTACTTCTTGGTCAATTGGAGTGATAGATGTATGATTTCACCAGTGTAATCATTTATTATAGGCAGACTAATAAATCAATCGTCTTTGTTAACTTTGTCATAGTATCAAACGCGTGAAAACAATCGACTGTTATATGAAAAAATGTAGTTCCATTTACGCACGCAAGAGGCGCTGTTCAGATTGTCATACATTCTCGTACACTTAGGGCCGTTTCACCACTTTTGGATAAGTTCTTGTTAGCTTATTCGACAGCTCATTTGACATATTTTGTATGAAAAATATGTCAAATAAGCTGTCGAATAAGCTAACAAGAACTTATTCTGAAATGGTGAAACAGGCCCTTAATAATGTTTATAGTAAACTCGTTGTTGACCTACAAAAAAAATAGAAAGACAAAATCCTGTTTAATTCAACGCCTGTAACACATCATGTTCCGAAGACACGACTCAATAGAACCGATCCTTAAATACCTTAAACCCAAGCAGGGCAATAAAACTGCCACCCTTTACAACGTGCCTGTACCCCGAATCATTACGATTTCAGCCCACACAGCCTTTTAACTGAAAATAGTAGAGATTCACTCGTAAAACGGCTGTTTTTCCCTTTTTTATTGCCTCGTATAAACGACGACGCAGAAAATCTAGCTTTTTGTAGACTTAACACCTAAAGTGAACCTTCAGAGTCTTCATCAGCAGCCTCCACCGATACCTGCCGCGATCCAGAAGCATCAAACACAAGAACACTCACAACACCTCGGCTCACCACGGGGGATCGATTGGGGTAAACAAACGCGGGGCGAGGCGGACGCCTGTTGCGCCGCCCGCGTTACACTCACCGGGAAGCAAAGCCAGGAGAGCCAAGGCCGCCAAAAGGGGGGCCATGACGAACGCGCGGGCATACCACACCCGCGCGGGTTGCGCTAGCACGCTGTCGCGCTCATCAGCCGGCACACGTGCGCCCGGCCCTAGCGGCGGCCGGCGCAAGACTGAGCCCTGTAGCTCCCCTCCCGCGCCCTCCCCCCCCCTCACCCCCGCACCCCGCGGCCCCACGCCCGCCTGCGCAGCCCACAGGTGCGCGGCGACCTGGGCCCTGCCCTGATGTACCTTCATTAGGTCATTAGTTTTCCTATATCAGAAGTGAGATTGATTGACAGCATTGCTTTTTTTCTCTAAGGTGTTCAAAGGCAGCGGGCCCAAGGTCGTTGCAGCCCTGGTTGTAATCTTTATGCGTCCTGAGCGACCCTTCGCTTAAAGTTGAGCGGCCCCTAGCTTTCTCGTCAATTATTAAACGCCGCCCACACGATAGGCGATTCATCAACAATTCGCTACTTCTATTAAAGTTTAAATAGCTCCGGCACGCTTCCCTGCGAATCTTTTTGATGAAGTAGCATTCATTAATGGGATATTAGCGGAGGTTGCTGTGTCCCCGAGATTAGGATGGCCCTTTGCCGAGCTAATGAGATTAAGAACTGAGTCAGCCTGTGTTGCTGTCGGAGGCACGACGTCACAGGTCTCTGTATTTTAAGTTTATTTTGTATGCGTATTGTTTTTTATTTCTTAAGATTGTATGATCATTTTGTTATGAGTCGAATAAAGAAGTTCGAAATGAAAACACCATTTACTACGCCTCACATAGGCTGACTACTAAATAAAATCAGAAATCAGAAAGTTTATTCCTACGAATAAGAGAATGTATAGAAGTATAAATGAAGCTCAAAAAGTGGCACCAAAAAAATTGCAACGCGTTCTAAATTTGTTCTTTAAAAATTGTAACTCGCCGCCAAAACTCATACAAAATGTCATTTTTCATGGGGTGCCAAAAATGATTTCGATTTTGTTTGGAGTTATTCTTCCATATTTATTCTCTTATTCGTAGGTTTATTCATTGAGGTGACACATAATAAATTAATCCCTAAATAGCCCTCCTAATCATGCCCGAAGGCGTACAAATATAAAAATCTATGACATCATTAACAAAATGAAATAGGAATAAACGTGTTTAAATTCAATTACACAATAGTGCTACGAAGTTGCTACGACGACACTACGAAACACCGTAGCGCCACGTAGCACCAATTACTAGTCTTATTGCGGAAGCTTTAATCAACTCTAATGAAATGACAGAGATATTCCAGATACACCACATTCCGAATATTGTCACTTCACAGGCATTGCCCAAACTCTGTCCAGTATGATAGGTAGTGATCACGTACTTTTCAATCGACAGACTCGCGTTGCAAATCTGTTACTGGGTCGCTTGTCGATTGCTCCGATCGAGCTCCACCATTTTATGTTGCTTGAGCCACCACAAAATACACAAGGTGTAAGGAAAAGTATCTCTACCATTAAACTGACCAACTTTTACGAGCAAACCTGTCAGAGAAAAAAAAATCTGCTGTTCCCTACGAATAAGAGAATGTATAGAAGCGTAAATGAAGCTCAAAAAGTGGCACCAAAAAAATTGTAACGCGTTCTAAATTTGTTCTTTAAAAATTGTAACTAGCCGCCAAAACTCATACAAAATGTCATTTTTCATTGGGTGCCAAAAATGATTTCGATTTTGTTTAGAGTTACTCTTCCATATTTATTCTTATTCGTAGGCTGTTCCATACTAAAGTGCAATCCTACTCGACTAAAATGTATGACACAGCTGATTTTCTTTTTGCTCTTACAGGTTTGCACCCATAGTAAAAGTTGTTCAGTTTGATGGGTAGACTCTTAGATTAAAAGGATGCTAATGACATCATTTTCATTTTTCACCCTGTATAATGGCACTGGCATGGTTAAAAAAACACACTGGAGTGTGTATTTGTACAAAAACAATGTTTGAGATAACCCAAATATCTATTAGCTGTCTGCTGTACCGAACAACATCAAACACATTTGCTATTTGAACTGTATATTGGCAAATTCATCGAAACCACGATGGAATTACAATTTTAAGACGCTGTTATTCGGTCGAGGCCGTTTTTTGAACACGAACGAAAGTGTTTTAAACTGTGTTTTAAAGTCTGAAAACCAATTATGTCTTATTTAAGGATCTAGCTGATAGGCGACCGTGCTCAATAACACGATTAGATTAATTTTAATAGATAGAAAAAAATACCAAAGTTACCCCTTTTTGTTATGTTTTTTCAATACTATGAAAACTGCTGATATTTAACTTTTTATTCTTGTACTTAACTAAATACATTAAAATATTTCTAGTGAACTCCGTAGAATTTTGAGCTTAGAAACACCCATGAGCAAAGATATTGATGAAAAACATGTTTTTTTGCGATCCTGCTTTCAATTGGAGCGGGATGGCTAATTGCAAACTTATGCTTGCAAGAAAGAGACGCTTGCACTGGGATAACCTGGCCTTAAGATTAGAATTAAAACAGAATTTACAATAGCCACGCCTCAATAATGTAGATTTCTCAAGAAGTTCTCCATCAAAGAAAAGCAAACCGAAAATACTGAATTTCAAACAACACCACACCCACATTCCAGCAACATAAAGTAATTCAAAACAAACAAAGCTGTGAACAGCGCGTCCTGCCGTCAATACCCCCTATCTCTCAGTTTCACGCCCCCGTCAAACTAAAGCCTGCCTATAAACTGTGAGACTGACGGACCGTAGACACCTGCTTTTATACTATAGCTAGCTTTGTAAGCGTCTACAGGAATACTTTTCGAAAATGTACTGTTTATACAGGATGTTAGGGTAAAGGCTTCCGCACATTGCAGCGATATTATTGAGCGATTTTATCGAGCGATATTATCGACAGCGATATCGCGACACCTTACACACTGCAGCGATTCCGCGATTCGCGTCACGCATGCGCCCTTCACTGAATGTAGTAGAAAGAGATTGCGTCAGGTTGCGATAATATCGCGGCAGTGTGTGGGATCGAGCGCGTCCCCATACAAAATGTACTGAAAACAATTATCGCAAAATCGCAGCGATATTATCGCTCGATAATATCGCGGCAGTGTGTGGGATCGAGCGCGTCCCCATACAAAATGTACTGAGAACAATTATCGCAAAATCGCAGCGATATTATCGCTCGATAATATCGCGGCAGTGTGTAGGATCGCGCGCGTCCCCATACAAAATGTACTGAGAACAATTATCGCAAAATCGCAGCGATAATATCGCTCGATAATATCGCTGCAATGAGCGGAGGCCTTAAAAAGTTGCATTACTTTAAGGGGTGATTGTATCCCCGTTATTGAACACCATTCTCAAAGGAACAAAGAGAAAAGCTCAATAAAAAATTTCAACTTTCATACAAACGTTCGATCAGCTGATTGTATTTAGTAGAATAGAATAGAATAGAATTTTCTTTATTTGTCTTAAAAATAAAACACATAACGAAAAAAAATATTACACAGTCAGTACTTAAAAATACATAAAAAACAACAACAATAAACATATTCAAGACAAAATGGTCTGTGACATCAGTATACGGTAGTTGGTCAGACCAACAACCACTGCTATTATTGTCACAGCCAAACTTAAAATTAAAGAAAAAAGGAGATCTACTACTATATAAGTAGTATGGAAAGTTAAATTTTTTTTTGCTTATTTCCTATAAATTTCTTGGAAAGTTGTTCAGTATCATGAGTGCAATCGTCCTTTAAAGTAATGCGACTGTTTACCTTAACATTAACACCCCGTATAAAACGAGGTAGTGGAGCTTCGGTATTGGAAACAATCACCGAAGTTAAGCAACGTCAGGTCCGGTCAGTCTTTGGATGAGTGACCGTTAAGCGCCTTCGTACAATACGGCCAGAAAAATAATTCCCCTCGTCAATTTTTGTTTGCGTGGACGCAGACCCATCCCCGTCAAAACCCGAAGTAAGTATTCGTAGGATAGTAGCGAAAAGAGCGCGACAACAATTATATTAGCCAATCGCGCAATATTTCACGCCCGCGAAGATGACGCTTCCTGATTGAATAAAATTCGCGCGCTATTAGAATTCATAACTGCATAGGTAGATCGGTGAGACTCAGGCCGAGATTCCGAGACGATTATTTTTGGCTTAGTTCGAGCTAAGTAGGGTAGAAAAGTATGGATTTTGACAAACGGGAGTTATAACTATGACTTACAAATCGTCTCTGAATCTCGGCCTTATAAACATGGTACAGTACGACCAGGAAAATATGGCCGTTCGTTAATCTTCGTTTGCACAGAGCAGGCCCGAGTCCCCGACAAAACCCGAAGTCATTTAGTAATCAAAGAGTTCAAAGTCGGATAGCACCGAAAAGGGCGCGAAAACAAATTAGCCAATAGCGTAAACGGATTGAAGGTGGCACATCCTGATTGGTCAATATAATTTCGCGCTATTAGTTAACTGACGAGGTACATCGGTAAGCCACATAAACCTGGTAATAGGTACTACTGTATTTCGGAATTCGGAAGGCACATAAAGCAGTTGATCCCGGACAGTTCCATCAGATGGCGGTGTAACTATTCGTTAAACCATGTCCCTCTGACAATTTGTACTATTGTCTTCGATCAACAATATACAACTAGGATAACGGGTCGCATACAAAATCAAAGAGAAATTCTGTCCTCGTGAATATACAACATTTTTTGTTAACGAACCGAGAAAACAGTCCGAATACATTATAATTTCGACCTCAAAGCAACCATAATTCCTAGTAATTTAAAAAAGGAACACTGCGGCATTGCGAGACGTGCTTACGTTGGCTTTGTTCGAACGCAACTAATTCAAAATAAGACCTCACTCCAATAGTGAGGCGTTATTTGCCGGGACATGTTTTGAGCGCTGACGCGTTATCTAGTTGGATATTGTTGATCGAAGACTATTGTAAATAATCTGACACAATCTGCACAGCTGGATTATGGGTGAAAGAGAGTGGGCCATAATTTATGGCATAATATTGTGGAATGTGTATTACACCCTTATTCGCGAGAGGTGGCCTTTGCCCCGCAGTGGGATCCTACAAGCTATTAAAATAAATAAATAACGTATTAATGAATAAACGCAAAACTAGAAAATAACGATATAAAAGCCGATATAAATAGCGAACGAACGAGATAAAAGACGTGATACAGCCCTATCACGTGCAGCATGCTACCAGTGCTGGAGTACAATAGATATATCCATAGAAATATTGACATTTTCAACTGCTGAGCTCAGCGAATGATTTTCAAAAATCGCACTCCAGCGCTTTCATTCATTGTTGAAATAATAACAAATCATTTGTGCATGAAAAATTTTAATTCAATCAATAAAATAACGAAATTATTGTTTTAGTGCATTTATTTCGTTATGAAGGTCTCCGCTCATTGCAGCGATATTACCGCTGCGATTTTGCGATAATTGTTCTCAGTACATTTTGTATGGGGACGCGCGCGATCCTACACACTGCCGCGATATTATCGCAACCTGACGCAATCTCTTTCTACTACATTCAGTGAAGGGCGCATGCGTGACGCGAATCGCGGAATCACTGCAGTGTGTAAGGTGTCGCGATATCGCTGTCGATAATATCGCTCGATAAAATCGCTCGATAATATCGCTGCAATGTGCGGAAGCCTTAAATCAGTTGGGGTGTATGACGTTTTGCGTTTATATTAACGCGTTTTACATACAAACAAAAATCCATGACTCGTAGGTAGGTACGGAATATGTTCATAAATTCATCATACACATTTTTGCCTATTCGTATCGATAGGTATAATATCTAGTCAGTTCATTAAAACATTTTGTAGGGTCTGAACGCGGGAATACAATTTTTAAATGTTAAATCAGTTAACTAAGATTTAATTTAACGAAGTGTTTTTAAAAGAAGTTAAAGTTGGAAGGATGATCCGTAGTTGAATTAAGTTAGTAGCTTTATATTAAAGTTTTAAAATTTTTTCTTACGCTTAGTGCTTCGAATAAAAGATTGAATAATTTTTAGCTGTTGCCGGCGACTCCGTCTGCGTGGACCTTAATAAATTACGTATTATACTTATGTGTTAATCTAGACCATTTCTATTTGCATGCCAAATATCCAAACCCGTTCAGCTGTTTATGCGTGATTGAGTTACAAACATCTAAACATACAAACTTTCACACTTATAATATTAATGAGATGAGATGAGAATGAGATGAGAAGTGAGATGTTTCCATCGGGAGTGCCTGTGCCCTGCAGTGGGAAGAGTAAGTAAGAGCTGATGATTGAAATCTAGTTATCACTAGTTTTTATTTACTAACATAACTTTAAGGGTTTGGTGTGTTCGGTTCGGACCATCGTCGAAAAACGAGAAAAGCCAGGGAAAGTTGTTAAAATTCATGGTCCGAACACACCCTTAAAATTAAATTAGTAATTAAAAATTAGTGGTGTATATCTGTCTGTAGTGCTATTTTATTTAAGTATAAGTTTGATTACACGTCCTATGTAAAGAATGTGGAAATGAAATGAAAACAAACAAAACATAGGTACCCTAAACTTAAATCAAACCATTCTTAATAACAGTAACTATATATTATGCAGTAAATTCATTTTTATTCTGTGTTATTTTCTTTTTATTTACATGATTTATGATTAAATTTTTTGTCATACAGTTGTTTTCTTGACATTACTTGTTGACATTTAATTTATAAATATATGTTTTGTTTTTTCATTGACATTACATTACTTTAATATTGCATTTATATGACCACGTATTGTTATGTTCCAAGCTTGGCCATGCATTTATAATTAGTTATAAGGTATTGTAATGAGTTAATTTAATACACGAATTAGCATCTCTGACATTATCAAAAAAATAATTTGTAAGCCGTAAGGTAAGACATGGAGGACCTAATAATTATTGTAACACCTGCTTGTAAAACTACGCATGTCATACAAATAAATGCATCTTTATCTTAACAGAGCCACTAAGTAACTAGGTACTGCAGACAGGACTAAAGGTCCTTAATTTTAAAACCCTTTTAATCACCCATAACGCTATATTTTTACGAAAATAAGTATACAAAAAAAACAGAAACCTTTGGCTCAGTTTTGAGCTCACCAAAAAAATAAAACAGAATTTTCATTTCCCTGTGAATATAAAGTAAATGGCGTACAAACAGCGACGAGGAAACGGAAAGAAGTGGAGGGAATGAGACCATGCAATACAAATAAAATGAGCATTAGGCAAATACGAGGATTATTGCTTTCATTTCATTCTTATGGCGAAAATTTAAGGGTGAGCTCTTTGGGCTGTAGAAGACTGACAAAGGACGCTTGAAATTGGCCCTCAGGTAGCGAGACTCAATCAGGAACATTCTTTCATATTTTACCAAAAGTTAATTTGGACAAATGTCCCTATAAATTGAACAATTACATAGATTCAAAGATCTAATCTATCTTCTTAGGAGGTCGAGTCAAAACCAGGTCATCTTATAATTCCAACATGTCTGTTTTTTAGGGTTCCGTAGTCAACAAGGAACCCTTATAGTTTCGCCATGTCCGACCGTCTGTCCGCGGCTTATCTCAGTCAGAGACGCTTAGTATACTTACTAGAATAGAAAGCTGTAATTTGGCCTGAGTATAAAAATTGATCTCTTCTTTTTCATGATGTAGGGTGTCGTTGGATAGGCCATTGAAAAATATTGTGGGTGTGGAAAAACCATTTTTAGATTCAGGGATCGCGAAATATTTTTGTTAGAGTCAAGTGTAATTATACCACAGAGTACCTACTAGATTATACTAAAAAGTATTATACAAACTCACATAGTACAAGAATTGTATCCATTTTTATTGTACAGGCAGAGATTATTATATTTTATAAGTTCAAAGACTATTGTGATAGGTGAAATCAGATTACCTACTTACAAATTAATGTTCTGATTCAAACAACACATTGGCGCCCAACAAGGGGCGCATTAACCGATAAAACTAACATTATCGACAACCTAACAATATTCAAACTACCCCTAAAACAAGTAATCGTCCAACACTCCAAAAGTCCTTTGTACAAATAGGCTAACATCAAATAGGCACTTTAGAAGCCTAAAATGAAAGCTAAAAAGCTTAGCGCGCCAATTTGCCAAGATGGCTGCCAAATTTGCACATTTGCATACAAAACTGGGAGTTAGGAGGCCCCTTAATGAGCAATCGTGTCGCTATACGGACGAGGGAGTCAGAATAGTCTTCTATTTGTATTGGTTACCTGCCTCGAGTTTTACTGCATTGAAGCAAACAGAATAACGCTATCGTAACAAATAGGTAGGCACTTGCTGATTTGGAATGAATGTCATAAAAATACATTTGATATTTTCTTCGCCAACTCGATTCTAGAGCATTAACTTAGTTAGGTACCTACTTATTTTGATTTCTCAATTTTGATACTTTTATCAGATTTGGCAACAAACACAACATGCAATTTGCCATTTATTAAGTTTACCTAATATTTAGATAGGTTGCACTAGACACACAAGAACATTGTCTGACAAAAAGCATTTCTCGTCATATTTTAAAATGACTTAATGACGCTATCAAAGTTTACACGAGCTCTGTAATTTATTACAAATAAATGACGACCCGGTTGGTGTAATGGTTACCACGCCGGACTGCCAAACCAGGGTCCTGGGTTCGAATCCCGGTTCGGTCATGGATGTTATATGTTCGTGCCGTTGTTGTATGGTTTCCATAATAAAAGCCTTTAGTGCTTAGTTTGGGATCATTACAATGTATGTGCCTGTGAGCGTTATTTATTTATTTATTATTATTAAATACGGACAACTGTAGGTACGATTACAGCCGATTGCCAGGCTTCGTAGGTAGGTAGGTAGGTATTATCTAATCTGGGAGCACGTCTTTTTAACGAATTATTTTCACACCTTGCCTTTCCTGGCAGGATTTAGACACCATCATAGGTTGCATGACATCCTCTGTGGCATGACACCGTGATATGGCTTCACAAATTCACAACTTTGCTCTCTTTCTATTTACGCGCGAACGTGTAGCATGCTAAGTGCAGATCGATTTTGGATTAGGTACATAACTTCTCGTACCTACAGTTCAGTACCGTGTGTTGTCCTACAGCATAAGAATAGTTATTCTTATGCCTACAGTAACGACACACCAACACAAACTCACCTAACACGACCGGTAACACAATCATTTCCATGTTGCGTCGTAAGTAATCGAGGTCCCCGTCGTCGCCGCGGGAGACTGTCGCAATCGCTGCCCACTCCTTTTCCTTCCTTCTCCTACCGGCACTTCGCTGGCCGGTTCTCACCTATCCTTACTACCCAATCCGCCACGTTGTCCCATCAACGCCCATTGCCGAGGTCCGAACCTTCCTCGTATGGGTGCCATTGGGCAGGTTGCTTAAATTCACTGGTTCGGTCAGTGAGCTTTTACAATAAGGTTCGGTTGACCTACCAGGGCAGGAGTAGTGATTCCATTCTCTTTGGGCAGGAGTGTGATTTTTGAAAGTCACACACAGTTATTACTTACCGACCACCAAGGAGTATTATCATGTTTCACCGCTTGTTAGGCAGTATGTGCTCCATTATAGAGGATTCGGAACTTCTTGGGCTTTACCGAAGGTACCGAACAACGATTTTTGTAGCCATATAATATAAGTTGCAGCGGAGTTGCGAGTAGCATGGTTAGCGAACGAGTTTTGCGTGCAAGGGAACGTAATTTTCACCGCGTTTTATTTGCATGATGTTGAAGTAGTTTGTTAGTACAGTGAAAAAGTTCAAACGAAAATTGTCGCTTGCTCTCTCTTTCTGAAGTATTAAAGCTTGATTTTACCGTATAAAAACAAGCACGTTTTCGAGAATGACATTGACAGTTGACTGTATTAATCTATGGTTGACTGTCAGTGAGTGACATTCTTTTGCTGTTTTTGTGTTTTTAGAAAACCGGAAGATACGTGAATTTCGTAAAACGATACTTTGAAATGAATCAAATAAATCAATCAATGAACCAAACGATCAGCGTTGAACAGCTAACTACTGCTTTAACATCCCTGCGCACCCTCCGTTCCAGTGTGAGCCATGTCTTCGAGACGCTCGCCAACGGATTACGAGCTGACCACGGCGAAGATGGCAAGGAAAAGTTCCTTCTAGAACTCCAGGAGCTCCTGAACAACGTTAACATCAACCTCAGAGACTTGGAGCAGTCCACAAACAGCCTACCGATACCCACCGCGCCATTCAACCTTGGTAACACCACGTTTTTAAGTCAAGAGACAACGCAAGACCGACAAGCATTATACACTCAACTGGTCAACAGTTACAAATGGACAGACAAGATACATGAGTACAGTTCCTTCGCTCACACATTATTAAGCCAGAATTCACTAAAACGTTCCTATATTAACTCCGGTAGCACGAAACGAAGAGGAAAGTTACAAAGCAACCACAATGTCGCTCCGTTACAGGTCGATAATGTCATTAACAACATCGACAGGTCATACAACGATATGAAGATAACGATTTCTCGTCCGTTCGCCAGCAACGCTGTCGTACAAATCAATCTGAGTCATGTGCTTAAAGCTGTAGTGGCATTTAAAGGGTTGCTCATGGAATGGGTCATGGTTAAAGGCTACGGTGAGACGCTGGACCTCTGGACGGAATCGAGACACAACGTCTTCAGAAAAGTAACGGAGAATGCTCACGCTGCGATGCTCCATTTCTACTCACCGACTTTACCCGAGTTGGCCGTACGATCGTTCATGACCTGGCTGCATAGTTATGTGAACCTCTTCAGCGATTCATGCAAGAAATGCGGGTGTTATCTTCATCACACGTCGCTGCTGCCGCCCGCCTGGCGAGATTTTCGCACTTTAGAGCCTTTCCATGACGAATGCAAGCAATAGTCTATGTGGTATTGAATGGGAAAGTTTGCTTTCTTATTCAATTACGTGATTTGTATAACTGTTTTTGTGTTTATTGTACTAAAGTATCTTGATGGCACGGTATAAGAAAGAGTATACTACCTACTACTATACTATAATACAGTACGGACACACCATGCCCCCACATATTTTTACCTCACCCCTTGCGAAAAAGGAAAATCTTAAACCAATTTCTGTTTTAGTTTTGTACACTTTACTATTCAAATGTAAGGAATATAATTGTTTCAATGCCTCTCATACGTGGACATTTCAGACACAATAGAATTGTTATTGCCTTTGGGATCCGTCACAAACACAGATGAGAGGTAAGGGACGAAACATAGCAGGGGCGCGGTGAGCTGCTATCTGTGCGCTCTGATAAATTGTATGTGACAAAACATTGCAAGAGCCCTAGGCGCCGCCGCAAACGGAACGCGCGGAGGACGGACTAAAGTTTGTATTGACAAAAACCGTAAAAAGAACGCGCTACAGGCGCGGACACGCGGCGCCAGAGGCGTTGCGCCCAGGACGCTTGCTATGATTCGTCCCTTAGTCAGTAAATAAGGTTTTTGGCACTTTAGGCTCAATAAATAAATAGGTGCTCTAATAGGTAGGTAGGTGGTATAATATTTATATCAAAAGGGGCCAGTTGTACAATATGAGTAGAGATGAAAAATGGTTTACTATCTGTGATAGATGCTTTTATGAATCAAAATTCAAGCATGTCTGCTCCTCTCCCTTTTGAAGCATTCTGCTACATTCAAGGAATTTGAATGAGATGTTAGTAGAATACTAATTTGGTGTTAACTTATGTAAGGTCCAACAAAATTAATCACGAAATAAAGTCTGCTGTCCTGTAATGTATGATGTGACAGCACTGATATTTTTTTCTCGATTTCGATGTTGGTTCCATAGAAATATTAACCGTAATAAATGAAGAAATCTTTATTGTACATCTCAAATCTCAATACAACATTAAGCATCTTGCAAGAATATTTATTCTGTTTGTCTTGTAACATTTTGTAAAGGTATTCTTACATTTAAGCCTATGTGTAAGAGTGTTTAGCCTGACCAGGAATATAAAAAACCTGATTTGGGGGCGCTGCAATCGACTGTCACCTTTAATGTTAGTGTTCCAAGTACAAAAATTTGTTCCAATGAATTTCCGCAACATGGCGAGGTTTTTTATATTTCTGGTCGGGCTTTAACTAAGAAATTATAACTGTTTAAAAGTAATAAAAATAAAAAGAACATTTCAACATCGTTATTAATTATAATTAAACTAAACAGTCTTAACAAAAACGTTCCTCCTCAACATAAAAACAAACTAAACAAAAGGTTTACACATTGCTATTGTGTGGTCTACACTACATATCACTTTTAAAACGTGTGCTCCAACAGACACTTTTAACGGGAACTGTTGATCTTTAGCATGGCCCAAACCCAGGCATCCGTGTCTATTTCTGCCCCACATGTATAGGTCTCCATTGTTGGTGACAGCAGCAAGATGGCCGATGCCGCAGGCTACTTTTTCGACCATACATTCCGGGTTGAACTCGTTGCGGCCGAATAGTGCTGGAGGGATGAGTTTTGGTTTATGTGCGTGTTGGACGTTTGGCCCGAGGCCTAGCAAGCCGTAGCCCCATACAAATGTATCTCCTTGGTCTGGAACAAACAAAACTGGTTAAAGATTGGAGCCGTTTAGCCAATAACTTTTATCTGAAAGTAAAATTCTTTCCTCTTTTTTTCTTTCTTTCAGAACTGAACAACTTACTCTATGGGACAAACAACGAAATCGCGAGAAAAAAATCAGCTGTCCCATACAAAACTACTGGACCCGAATGTATGGGACCGCCAATTTCTTTTCGCGATTTCGATATTGGTCCCATAGAGAAAGTTGTTCAGTTTGATGGTCTGATACTTCCCTTAAAATAGTTTCAGCTAATTTTGTTAGACCTTATATTGTAGGTAAATGAGCGTTTTTCTTTTTTAAATTTAGTTTCTAAAAAACTCGACAGATGGCATGTTTATCGCCCCAGAGAGCCGTTCGCGAGATCCTGTCAAAATCTTGTCAAGACTGTGACTGCCTTTTTTTTGGAATGCCAAGGGATCGAGCCCATACAGCCATGTCAGGCGTAAAAGTTTCGAATTTTCGATTAAAATGATTAGTAAATAATGAAATATGTCATTAAAAGATGCGTTGGCATCTTCTTGATTATTTCACTCTTTATTATTTTAAAGAAACACTTTTTGAAATGTTGACGTTTCTTCGCACAGACCGTAGCGCCATCTATCGATCCCCAAGAAAGCAAAAAGAAAAACGCTCACTATTCCATATTTCATAAGTAGGCATAGTTAATACTTAAGAGTAAATGGGAGCTTACCATTAACAATAAGACAGAAGGAGCCTCCCGCAGCCACGTCGACGATGCTGCCGAGCCCGCGCGTGAAGCTCAGCAGCGAGTAGGACATGTTCACTTGCTGGTGCTTCGCGTTCATCGGCACCTGACCGTACTCTGAGTTGCCCCAGCCGAAGAGCTCACCTTTGTCTGGAAATTAAGGTGTCTGTTGTTTAATTATATGCACAGAATAACAACAATAGGTTGAAAATCACAAATACCACCATTGGACGGTCGCGACAAGACAATATCGCGGGGCGAGGGGCCTATGTATCGTCACACACCAGGCGCTCTATAGAAGGATCTCATGCCGCCAGCAACGTCAAAAGTGATTCGCATCGTGTACATAGATGTGATAAAATGTTCTGTAAGTAAATCATATATCGGCTGATGATGATGAAGGAAATCACTCACTGTTCAGAGCCAGGACACAGTCGGCTGTAGAGGCGAGCTTGACTATGCGTTCGCTGGTCACATCGCCCCGCACGGCCATCGGTATAGCCGTGTTCTCAACTGCAGTACACTCACCGTTCAGAGCCAGGACACAGTCGGCTGTAGAGGTGAGCTTGACTGCGTTCGCTGGTCACATCGCCCCGCACGGCGGCCGGTATGGCCGTGTTCTCAACATGCAGTAAACTCACCATTCAGAGCCAGGACGCAGTCGGCTGTAGAGGCGAGCTTGACTGCGTTCGCTGGTCACATCGCCCCGCACGGCGGCCGGTATGGCAGTGTTCGCAACATGCAGTAAACTCACCATTCAGAGCCAGGACGCAGTCGGCTGTAGAGGCGAGCTTGACTATGCGTTCGCTGGTCACATCGCCCCGCACGGCGGCCGGTATGGCCGTGTTCTCGTAAGTGCCGAGGGCGGTCTGCCCGTCGGCTCCCCACCCGCACGCGTACACCTTGCCAGACTCTGTTACGAACAGACTGAAAAATTGTTTTATATATTCATTGTCGCGTTTTTTGGATGGATTTATTGAGGAAGTGTGTCCCATTGTTGACGGGCTGCCGGGTTAGAATAGGTCACCCTAGGTTTCTTGCTGTGTAAGAATTTTTTGGAAAATAGTTGATGCAATGTTTCTGACCATCCAAAAGAGAACAACGATCGTTATGTGGGGTATTTACTCAAGTGCCTGTGTCCTGCAGTGGGACATGCGAGCTGCTACTGATGCATCTAGGAAGTTAATACTTACGTATGATCCTGTCCGCAGCAGATATCAACAATGTTCTCCTTGCCGAGCCTCCTAATGTTGTGTGAGACCATACTGCCTCTGTACTCCTCCTGGGGATTGATCTTCCGGCCACACTGTCCGTACGCGTTGTTACCAAGTGTGTACGCGCCTTCTGAGTCTGTCAGTATGACGGTGTGTGCTCGGCCTGCTGCTAATGCTATTATCTGTAGCAGAAAAAAGTTACATAACATAAATATTCGGTAGAGGGTGAAGTGGGTGGTGGGAGCAGACGAATCGATCACAGTGCACGCCGTAGCAGAAATTAATGTTAACCATTTCCAGCCAAGATGTTAAATTTGCCTGAGAATTTGTAAAAATCCACACACTCACTCAACATAAGATCTCCAAAACTACAAAGACTATCAACTTAAAATTTACATGGATGTTTCTATTGGCATCTGGGTGGACACTCAAAAAGGGCTTCTTGCAATTCAACCCCCAAAAGTGTGAAAATGGGGGTAAACGTTTCTATCGGAATTTCATAGCCCAGATCAGGGATTCCAGCTAGAAGTATTCAAATATTTTTAATATAGATTATGTTCCTAATTTTTTTAAGATTTTACTGTATTTCATTACAAAAAAACAAAACTACCTACCCAACTTTTAAGTAACAATTAATAATTCAAGGTGGTCCGAAACCATCATGGCGCTAGTGTCATGCACATAGCCAATAGCTCTTGCGGTCACATTATATACTTATTAAACAAGCAATTCTTGTATATTTGTAATTGGTTTCTCAAAAACTACAATTTCATTGTGTGGATAGGATAGGGTAGTATTGTATTGAGTCTAAGTCCAAAGTGAACAGATTTTCATAGCATATATTGGGTAAATTTTGTTACCTTAGTTTCCAAACTCTTGTAGGGTATATAAATGGGGGCAGGACTAAGCAGCAGTTCCAGGGGGTGGCCCATCCGAGGAGAGTGGTAACCAATCTGAGAGTCCGTATTGATTCCCGTGCCAAACACTTTGTGTTGCTCGTTCGTTTTTACTGATGCCACTGTGAAACCATAGCCGCATGCTACTTGTGTTACCTGCAATGTTATACAGGGTGTAAATATAAATGCTTTACATTTTCAAAGCGACGCTTCAGACCATCAAACAGAACGACTGCTAATGCGACCTTGTAGCACTAAAAAATCTATTTTTTATCTCCCTACATTCAAATTTTTGTCGCAAGGATTCTGTTTAGATTCATATTGTCTCTTTCCCAAAATATAAACACAGAATAACCCTTATCAAAATGTTCCTTTTCCAGAATGCCACTATGTCCTTTTTTCAAAATATCAGAATATCGACATTCCCAGGGACATTTTGGGAAAGAGACAATATGATCCTCTTGTTTATAAATTAACATGGATGTTCTGAGGTTTCAGAATATCTCTGACTACCTTCGGGGAATATAGCCGTGAGCATATGCTTATATGCTTATGTTTATAAATTCAAAAGATGAATCAATCAATCAATCAATATTTATTGCTTTTTCATTTGCGAATTCAAAGAACATGTACAAAACCAACTAGTTTTTCATACATACATCAAACCTCTCTCCAAAGCTGGACCTCATTGGATGCCAGGCCAGTGAGAAGTTGTTCTTGTAAGCCTTCCGGCCTCTCTTGCCGCGCGGCAGGTGGATGCCCAGGGCTCCCGTCTCGGCCATGCCCCAGCCGTAGATACGGCGATCTGAGCTCTTGCTCAAGGGGTATTGGAATACTGTAAATATAATGTATACGGGATTCTTCTTAATATGCTGACATTTTTTGAAGGAATGATCAGACTGTGAAACTGGAAACCTACTCGAGCCAAATCTAAGGGACAGCAGATTTTTTCGCGATTTTGATGTTGGACCCATAGAGACAATTGTTCAGTTTGACTGTCTGATCATCCCCATTAACACTTTCGCTGCTAAGCTCAAAATCATGATCCTCGCGCAGTGCTAAAACTGAGGCTCCTCGTAGGTCGTAACGTAAAACGACCAAAGCGGATCACCTCGTGGGTCAGCCCGCACAGGTGTAAGGTTTGCGTGACTCGCGCTGTAGGTCATGAGCACAGGCGAAACTTGACCCCCCTCGGAGGTCGTGCGCACAGGCGTAACCGTAAAACGCTAAAATGGCTCGTCTCACGGGTCACCCAAAATAAAATATTTGAATGTCAACAACTAACTATGCTATGTAAATACACAGACTTAAAAGAAGAACCAGACGTAATGTCGTCTAATCATGAGTGAAGCACCCATTTCTTTTGTGTGCGTGCTGTGACGCGGTACATAAGGTGACATGTTGTAGGACCTGAGCCTAGAGCTAGTGCATCTGTGTGAGTGTAGGTCCCTTGTAGAACAAACGAGATTGTATTACCTTGCATGCTTCACATCTTTTTAGTGCAATATTCGGTATGTATTTCTTTCAAGTCCGTGTGTAAATAATAATATTACAATAAAATGTATTTAGAATAGGCACGCTTGAAGCTTGTGCTGACTGCTTGTTTTGTGTAGAAATTAATGAATTAATTATTAAATAAAGTTGAAGAGGCACTAATAACATGTTGTTATTAATCATCAAAATAATCGTATAACTTATAGTAGCACTTAGAAGTAAGCCATATTTTAGGTTTATTAGAAAATTTCTTGCCATTGCATGCTTTAATAGTGTTTGGTAATTTATTATTTTATAAACATGTAGTAACAATTATTTCTGTACAGACTAGTATTGGGGCAGTGGTCAAAGATAATCCTTTCGGGGTCTCTTAAAGCTCTTTTACAGACATTCCGATTGAATTTGAAAAACTGCTGGTGTTTCTTCACAAACTTACATACTTCCCAGATGTACATGCTAGGCAGCGTTAGTAGACCTAGTTTAGGAAAGGACAAGACTACTTTTATAACCGACTTCAAAAAGGAAGAGGCACCTCTACTTTCTTTATCCAAAAAAATTGTAAAACGATGTGATCGTACTTGGAAGTTGCTCCTCTTCATTTCCATCAGGTATTTTCTTCTTCGTAGTAGCGTAGCCACGGTTGACAAATAAATTAGCACTTCGGCGTCGAACTAATACTTTTAACGCATTCATTTTTGATAAAACAATCTCATTTTATTACTCAATAATTCAAATTTTGTTATTTTTATTTGCGATTTTTTGAGGTTACGTCTTACGATGCACACACTTCTGTCACTTTTTTTTTTTTTAAATATATTTACTAGCCTGGTTACTAGACCTTTTGGCTAAATCTTAATTTATTTTGAATTTTCTTCTGTTTTCACATTAAAACGTTGGTATTCGACGTTTTGATGGTTCTTTGGAGTTTTTGGAGGCAATCGAAAGACGCAGGAAAAGCAGAGAAGTCCACAGGAAAGAGGTGAACCGACCGCTTTAACGCGCTAAAATCACGGAACACTTTTCCTGTTTACGACCCACGCACCATCATATTTCACTGAACTATATATTGTTCACTTGCACGACACTTTGTTACGCAAAACAACACCAATTTTACGAACCAAAACTCACTATAAAAAATAAAAATTCGATGAAATATAAGGACTCCAAACGTCAGCTACCAAAGCCCGCCAAAAACTCCACTTCTGTCACTGTCACAAACCAGTGTTGCCAACTGCCACGCACAAACGCCAGTTTTTTTTCCAAGAAATTTACGTTCCGTTTCATGCAGACATTGATTGTTTTATTGTAGTGTAGTGCATAGTGTAGCATATTATGTTCACGACTATCTTCCCCGAGGGAGTAGTCAGAGGTATTCTGAAACCTCAGAACATCCACGTTTCACGCACGCAGCGAATTAAAATCACCAACGAAGAATAACAGCCACGAGCTTAGAGACAAATCTCTACTAAGGATACCAGTAGTCATGAAATCAAATGAGAATTTCAGTCAAATATTCTTGATTTCAGTCCTCCATCGTGCTTTTACCAACAAAAGACAAAAAACCATTTAACACCATTTATTAAACAGAGCAGACAACAAATTATTTAATTTTCGACAAAAGATTAGCTCTGAACTGAGTATTTTGGAACAGTGCTTTGATCAGGCTCCTCAGCTCCTCGGTTCGGAAGTGCACGGCCAGGGGCCCGGCGCCGTCGGCCCAATGCGCCTCTATATCCTTGAGGGAGCCACCTAGCACGAAGATTAGCTCTTGAAGTTTGGTCCAGGTCTTTACGTGCTTTTTGACATCGGAGGGGTTCTGGAAACAATTTTGATGTATAGTCATTAATATTAGCCTGTTTAAGTCTCATTGCAGGGCACAGGGCTGAATAAGCGTGACAAGGATAAGGCCCATACTCCACGACGCGGGCCCAGTATTTAGTGGTGAGTTAGCAAAGTGAACTGGACAGGGCTGCGTTCAGAACCTTTGGGTGCGGTTGTTCTTCTCGCTCGCTCTTATGGGTAATACGCTTTTCACCGAGCCTCTGAACGGCGTTAGGGCGAAAAGTTGCACTCGGAGTGCACTCTGGGCGCACTCTGGGCGTAGGTTCTGAACGCACCCCAGAGTTTTGGCTGGATTTGCAATATTTATAATAGCTCAATAAAGCTGACCCCTGAAAAGCATTACGGTCGTGAGATTATGTATCTATACTAACTCCTGTTCTATGATGGTGACACTCAAACATGAGTTGGTATTCGAAACCACACGCACGACACACCATTTACCAATATGACTTTATGTAGTAATACTGACTGCTTCAAACAGTGAACAGACTACTTTATTTACCGGAATATGGTACATGAAGGAAAACATCTTAAGGCAACCAGTGCCAGCAACAGCATAAACTGAAAACAAGTGTTGTACTAACACCCGTATGCCCTCTTTGACCCTGTACACCTGTTCCTCTGCAGTGCGGATGACAGAGGTTAATAATGTTGATGACCCTTTTGAGGAACATAATGACGTGAGTATATACTACGCTAATGCTAACCTGGAACAAAGCAGGTGCCTTCTGAACGACGAGCGTGTACATCTCGGTGAGCTGGGTGCCCATCTCCACAGAGATGTCCTCAACGGTGCACACGCGGTGGATCAGCTCGTCCGCGAACATGTTCACGAGGGTCGCCATCAGTCTGCCAACATGTATTGCACTTATGATTATCACACGCGGTACCGGAGGCGGGATTTTTTTGTAATGTACGAGTATATGGACCCTGCCACACAGAAATCCGGGCCGGCAGCGGCGCGGTACCGGGCAGAACGCTATGACAAACAGGCGGGCGTCGCGGAAGTCGCCGCGGCCGCTGTATTCCATTGTAGTCAATGCGAGGTCTCACACAGAGCGGTGGCGGGCGCTTTGCGGTCCGGAGGCGGTATTTACCGCGCTTGCATTTTGTATTTTATGCACGGCCGCTTTTGTTATAAGAGATAAGTGTATTATGTGGTGTAGAGCATCTCTGTGATGGGGATGGACTAGGTCAGCATGTATAACTTCAGTCAGTTTAGGAGTTACAGACTTTTAAAGGTCAGAAAAAAATTTACGATCAGCCTTGCTGCTGATGGTTGCAAAAAGTACACTTATCTCTTATACTATTTCGATATCACACCGGCCGCCTCCGTGCCGCCACCTCCTCACTATTCCGCCGCAAATACCGCGGCGGACCCTGTGTGGCAGGCCCCGGTACGCCTTCGCTTCCCGCAGTCCTGCCTGTGCGTGGCCTGGCCTTAATAATAGGCATAGATAATAGGGCAACACTATATCACACAATCGATTTTGAGCAATTGCACCGCCGCGACTTCACAACTGAATCGCCGCGGTTATTACTGAACTCTATCACATCGAAACTGATTCATCTCAGAATTTTTAACAATATCGTTCCGTCAACGCCTGCGCTCAAAAATAGCTTGTAATGGCACTTAAAATTGCCTATTCATACCATTAACAGTTGCAGTTGAGCTACATGCATAATCGACAAAAAAAATATATAAAACTATGAGGCTGTGACATTGTCGCCACGGATGAGAAAAGCCTTGAAATTTTTTTGGATAAAAAAGTCATCATGGAAGTGGAACAGGCCCAACCAGCAAGAAATATTCAAAATAATAAATAGAATCTTTAACAATCTCGAAGTCACAAAATTTTCTGATTTCAGGATTATAGTTGTTGATATTATGTGAATCATTGTTTTTCTTTTGATTGCCAAAAAATCTCAATAATTTTTTTTTTTTTTTTGTGAAATCAATAAAATACCAAATGTTAATTACCTGGTGAAAACATTGCTGGGAAACACTCCGATCCAGACATTCTTCAATCTTTGCAATTGCCTCAGGCACTGACGCACAGCCGCTTCAGCATTCTCACCGAGCACATCCTTCGATACTATGCAGTTCAAATCTGCAATTTAAATTGTTTTCCTTGAGTTCACTAAACATAGCACTAAAATATTGTAAAAGGGAAGACAAAGATAGACTGGGCGCACACGTACGGTTTCCGAATTCGGAATCCAGACTCGGAATTCCGTGAACCTAGCTCACTCATATGTTTTTTTTCATTCTGAATTTTTACTGCCTTTCGAAAACGTCAGGAATTATTTCCGAACAATTGTCAAGGAGTCATGTTGGAAGTTTGGTCGCGAGTGGTTGTGAAGTTCGCGCGGTTCGCCTTCCAACTTGACACGCAGCTTCACCACCATTTCTCAAATATGATTTTCCTCATTAACAATCCTTGAGATTGAGATCGTCCCACAAACTTTTTGATAGTGCCAGAATTGCAGTGCAAATCACAAGAAACAGGGCATATAGAAAAAATCTTTGATGGTAACAAAGTGCTTGTTCTTTTAGGCATGACTGTGCTGTTTGCTCAGCTCAGTCAGCACAGTCATGCCGGTCAATCAAATTAACATAATACAACAGCTTGTAATCAGCAACATTCTTTATCCATCAATGCTTCATTTCAGTTAATAATCTTCTTCCTTCATACATATGCAACAATTTACCTGAAGACCTGATGTTATCCAGAATCTGTTTCCTTTGCTGCTGCATATGTATAGTAAGATGCTTGTAGCCGAGGTCCCGTAACTTCTGGACCAGGTCCAGGAAGCTGATGGCGTAGTCAAGCTCTCTGCCTTCCATTAGAATCAGCCACTTGTCTCCAAATGTTTGAAGGTTGTGAGCCAGATACATGCAGTTGTTGTGGAATAATGCTGGAATAGGTGATGAAACTGATGAATCTATACAATTTAGAATTTGTTGTGGAGGTGTCTGTAAATTGATAGTTAAAATCTACACTTAAAACCACAGATGTTTTTATCTTGTCATGTTCCGGTAAATAATGAAATACTTGTCTTCTTTTTATTTAATGAATTTTTAGGTACTTTTACACTCATGTACATATCAGTCCTGTCATAAACCTAAACTTAATTACATGAAACAAAGAGAAAACAATCAAGTGTTTCAACATCATTCACTGATGAAGTAAACAAAGGTAAAGGTTTGTTTAGCATAGCTCAGTATTGACCCTGCCAATTTCTTTTCATTTGTGTGGGTATCATAAGAGACCATTGAAGAATAAGGTATCTTATGCAGTGTTTTTATGGGCGATAGGCTAGCCATCTATGACTACTAATCATTCTATTGTGAAACCTATAGTATGCTAAAGGTGAGCCTTGCTACAACACTGCACACTCGAGAATATAGTTGAGTAGATGAATGTATGAAGAATTTAACTTACCAACATACTGTGGAATAGTTTGCAAATAATCCTCATGATGATATGGTACAACTGCATCGTACAACTCAAATACTAGTCTCGTAGTATTGTACAGCTTCTTGCTGACAACGTCCGAGCATTGCACGGCCTGCTCCATCATCACATAGACCAGGTCTAACAGTTCCTGAGCAGTTTTAGATATCATGCACCGAGGGAAATAGAACAAACTCTTTGGAATCGTTTTGTCAAGTATTTTTAATGCTTCCTCTGTGCTTTCATCCTTGCTTGTGCCTGGGGTAGGCTCTGTGTCATCAGGTATGCTTTCAACTCCGATAGACATCGTGGCACTAAGGTCTTTGAGCATGATTGATCGTGCGGTCTCTAGAAAATATTGACTAGACTTATCGGCAAATAAAACATCAATGTTATTGACGTACTGTAGTATAGAAAAGTTCTCATTTGGGAATATTTTTACTAGAGCTAAGAAATGTTGGAATTCTTCAATTTCTGCTGTTATTCGTCCATAACTTTGTAATTCATTTATGTTATTTGGTATGGTGTCTATTAGACAATCTTTTACAAGAACATCTCTAAATTCAGCACTTATTTCCTTGCCTATCATATTCATTATAGTATTGTCTCTCTTATATTCTATGGTTAACTTGTTACTTAAATAATGGAAAAGTAACCTCAGGTTTGCTATAACCTCATCGTAACGGGGTTTATAATTCAATTTGTGATTAATTGTAACTATCATTAGCTCGTCAGTTTCGGCATAAACTGTACAATCGTTATGTATGATGGGTAAAAGAACATCTTTAAGAAGTACTTGTGCAAATTCTGAAGTTTTCTCCTCTAGTTTCTTACTTTTTTCTAGCGCATTTAAGACGTCAATAGCAATCAGCGATTCATCCAAATTTAAGGTAATAGTGACTACAGTTTTTCGTGTATTGGTTGTGATAGTCCATGTAACCATACGTTCCCATTCTGAGAACAGATCGTGAAGTAAACTGTCTAGAATCAACTGTGCAGTGTGTCTTGTGTTAGCGTAGAGATCTAAATGCTGAAAACCTTCCGCTGGTGTCTCTATGTACTGTAGTAAATCGTAAACGGCTTCAACAGCTCTCGTGAAACTTTGTGCTTCCCTCCCATCGTCAAATTCTTTAACATACTTCCCACATTGGATAACATCGTAAACGATATCAATAGAAAAGTTAACAGTCTGTAATTCTTTGGAAAGCAAGTCATGATTTTCTATGGACTTGAGTATTTCAGCCATCGTTTCTTTTTCGATCTCCTGCTTGCACAGCACCATGTCGTCGACTAATGTCTTGCTCTCTTCGCACAATTCCTGGCTCTCTCTCATTATCGCTGCCATATCATAATCACTGTTTTTCAGGAATGTCTTCAATTCATGCTTGAGCTGGTCGATCTCTTTAGTAACAAGAGGTATTTTGTCCGATGGTTTCCAATTAGTATCTTTGCTGTCGAAAATATTTTTTAAAACGTTGTCTACGTCGTATTCGGACATTTTAGTGTTTTCGCTTTGGTCTATCTTTTTTGATGGAGGGCTCCGGTTGGTCATGTTTTGATGTTCTATTATTGTTTCGGTGGGATTTTCGCGAGCTGTGGTACTTGTTGGAGATGACGGCATTCCGCAGCGTGTTCACAAGGAAGCGCTTGTTAGCTTTCTGTTGTGGTGCTTTGATCCAGCCCGAAGGACCAACTATTTCGGCTCTAGCGGCGCCTTGAACCGCCTCCCGCATTAGCTCTTCTACTGCTAGTCTGGAATGGAAGATTCCGTGTATAATATGTACCAATAACTACAGACAGCTAGTAAATACTGAATATTATCAAAACATATGCCTACTTCTCGAGAGCTTCCTCATCTAGTGGTTCTTTTTCGGGTGTTTTAGTAGCATCTTCTGTATCGGTCATAGTTTATTACAATGTTTCTTAAAAACACTTCACCTCTCTACGCTTGTGAAATACCTACTTTTAAAATAATCGAATAGAAATCCTACTGAAATCCATTTTTTCAGGAAAATCGCAAACGAGAGCAAGAAACTCGGTCTGGCAAGAAAACAAATACTTTGACATTTCTAATAAATGCGTTCACTTTATGGTTCGTGAGGTTTAAATTTCTTTTTTCCGTTATGGCAGCTTTTTCGGGTGTTATGTAAAAAAAATCTATCTCACTTTCTCGTATTAATATATAAAATAGGAGAAAGAAAGATAATCCAATAACTTTCCGAGTAAACTGGACCATCCACAAGAATATTCCAAATCGGCTTATCTTGAATGCATCCATAACTGTAAATAAATTTTCAAATGGCAACAATTTCGGACGCGTGGAGTGAAACGTCAGCCACGTCCAAAAACCTGTCACCGGAAAATCTCTCCTTTCTGATTTATTTCATTGAATTAGAAGCAACTAAAAGGTAATATTTATCAATTATATCTATCAAGTGTTTGGTTTTGGTATAAACATTAAATAATCAAGTGATCCAACGTAACTTTCATTTACTATTCCGTGAAAATCGTACATAATCGACGATCGTAATTAAGAACCAAAAATCTAAACATCCAATTGGACTTTTCAGACAGAATGGCTGCGAAACTGTTCTCGCTGATCCTCCTGGTCACCGCGGCGGTGATGGCCGATGACGAGCCAGCGGTCGCAAGGTTACTCGTCTCGAAACAAGTGTTGAACAAATACTTGGTTGAAAACATGGATATCTTGGTGAAATACACATTGTTCAACGTCGGGACCGCTCCGGCCGTGAACGTGCAGCTGGTGGACCACGGGTTCCACCCCGACGTGTTCACGGTGGTCGGGGGACAGCTGTCGGCGCACATCGACAGGATCCCGCCGCAGACTAATGTATCTCATGTGGTGACTGTGAGGTCGAACAGATATGGTTACTTCAACTTCACGTCCGCTGAAGTTACTTACAAGGCTACTGAAGACTCTGTTGAGGTGAGAATTGTTTGATATTGGTTTGTTTAGTTTGTAAGTTAAAAATATAGACCAAGATATCTCATATTATGTCCATTGATATCTCATAATATATAACAGAATTAGATTAACAATCAGAGCCAGAAGAGCTCCTACAGAGCTCTTTTGCTGACAATAAATATCAAATATGTACATATTAATTCCACCCAACAGCAACCTGGATTGGTGTGGGTTGTTGTGTCAATGCAGACAAAAATTTGCTAAGACATGAGACTGAGTCTACGTAAGGTCAATGGAGATATCACATCAAAAAAATTTCTGTTTATAAGAGTCTCTTTTTACTATTTTTAAATGTTATTCACAAAAAACATATGTCTGGTGTTTCACGTTGCATGTCTCTTATTGGTTGCCTCTGTTTATTCATACGTGTGCGTCCACGCAAAAAGGGTCCAGATTTTGAGTTAAGTTTAGTTCTCTAGATCATGACCATGATCATTTCGAATTATAAAAACGTTTTGTTAAAATGCAGACAACTAGACCATTTTGGCATAGACGCCCACATATTTTAAACTAGCTGATAGCTTCAACTGTATGTGTTACTAGTGTTTTCCCGCGACTTCGTCCGCACAAATTATATACCAGATTTTAAGACAGATCATAAGCTATAAAACAAAAAAAGTTTCATCAAAATCGGTTCAGTAGTTTTTGCGTGATGTGCCAACAAACGAACAAACAAACAAACAAACACACAAACAAACAGACAAACAGACAGACAAAATTTCTAAAAAAGGTTGATTTCGAGTCAGGGATACCTAAAAACCATGTCGTAATCGTTTTTTGGAAATATCTTCAATGTACAGACACACTTCAGTTACAGTTTTATAATAGTTTAGATTCCAGGGCCCTGTTCAATGAATGCGACAAGTGACAATTTACAATGACAATTCTGAGTACATTGCTGGTTACTAATGACGCTAAACTTGCAGTGTCCTAGCATTCTCAGCAATGTTATCTGAATTGTCATTATTAATTGTCACTTGTAGCGTTTATTAAATAGGGCCCTGAACATATTTTATCTGTGTGCTAAATAAAATTGTATGCGTGATTGATTCCCCAAAAACATCAAAAAAATGCCACAAACTTTCACATTATAAATGTTAGTTGAAATATTGTAAAGCAGGATATTTTATTTCCTATTTGAATTAAATATTTTGCAATAAATTAATAAAAAGTCTCTGAAGATACAGCATAATTTCATTAGGTATATTCAAAAAACCATTAATTAATTTTACAAACCATATTCTTTAGTATCTAATGACATGCTTTTTTCAATACCAAGTTGCAATAATTGCAAACGATTATCAACTTTGCTTGCATTGAAAAACAATTACTTAACACAACTTTTACCTCTAGTCGTTTCAATGCTCTCAGTAACTAGTAGTTGTATTGTTATTTCAATGCCAGCAAAGTCATTTTGGTACTGAAATGCTCTGCTCTGCGCTTCGCCAGGTGTGCGCCAGATCTTAGGCAAATCTGCCAAGCAAAACCTAAATAGAATGAATATAATTACATCCATAAACAATTACATTTCTTTTCCAGCCCCAATTCTCGTACAGCAGTGCCCCGGGAGAGGGCGCCATCGTTGCTTACAAGGACTACGACCGCAAGTTCTCGTCCCACATCCTCGACTGGGCAGCCTTCGCAGTCATGACCCTGCCGTCCCTCGCCATCCCCTTCGGTCTCTGGTACTCATCCAAGACCAAATACGAGAAACTCGCCAAACCTAAGAAGGCTCATTAAGTTAGTTTATCTAGTTAGTTAACATGCTAATGTTGTATATGTTGCTATGTTTTTCAAGCATATTTTGATGTGATTATGAATTATAAGTGTTTTTGGAGATAGTGAGCTGCCTGCATTTATATATAAATTAGGAATTTTAAAAGATTATACACAGTTTGTTTAAGAAATTGTGTCAAAAAACATCATCAGTGATTTGCTTGTTTGAGCTAGCATGTATTTTTTTATTTTTAATAGGAATGCATACAACATTAGTAGAGATTCATGTCATCCCTAGTTCATCATTCATCTTTACATTGTTAAAATAATTTATATGAACAATAAAAATAAAATGTTTTTATAAAACGTGTTTAGATATTATAGCTACATATAAAATTAATACAACCAAAAATGGAAGCATAATGACCCTGTGACCATATATTTTTCTGGATTATAATCTTTGCTGCGACTACAAATGACATAAAACTGTAACTAACCGGGTGAATCTCGGGTTGGCGTTTGAACTCCGCGCCGTTATTGTCTTCACTGAACATTGTCATAGGAAATATTTTAAAGTGCTGTTATAAAGTTCTTGGAACTTTATAACAACGCTATAAAATTTTATAAACAAGATGAAAATGTTTGGTGTGGACATCTCAATATAGGCGTTCAGTGGTGGACCAGTGGCGAGTAACATTGCCTGCCGTGCAGGAGGCGATGGTTCGATCCCCGTCCAGGCAGACTCGTACCAATGAGTTTTCGGAATTTATGTACGATTTGTAACACCACTAGCTTTTCGGTGAAGGAAAACATCGTGAGGAAACCTGCATGCTTCAATTTCGAGGCATGTATTGTACCCACTGTCCATTACAAGTGGCGACGGGCGCACCCCTCGTCACACTGGAAAGAGTTTCGGTACTACTGGTGAAACGTGGATGATCTGAGGTTTCAGAATATCTCTGACTCGGGAATATAGTCGTGAGCATATGCTAAACGCCCCAGAAATTCACCAACTATGCAACCGTATTGTCATCCAGTTGAGATTCGAAACTAGTATGTCTACCACTGCTTAGGTAGTTACTTATATTATGAATCTGTGCCCTTGGGTACCTAGTGGAGGTAAGGGGACAGGGGCAGAGAGTATGTGTACGTACGTACACACGGCGACACATCAAGCTATGCAGCATAAGCTGGCCGCGAGACGTTATACATTACTCTACTTATACGCGCCCAGCTTATATATTGGTTTTGCGTATAGACCGGTGGCCAGCTACAGTCAACTATACCTTATACAATTAACGAACTCACTCATTATGCACCTAAAGTAGACTAAAAATAAGTCATAAAAAACTTGGTTTGCCAGGGCGCAGCTTGGCACGTTTTCCGGTGTGATGAAAAACGTGGACCCCAAAAACACCCCATTTTACCTCATCGAATTAAAGGATGGAACTTGTCTGTTGGTCTAGAGGCCGATTAGTAAAGCCTAAAAAACCTGGTCTGCCGCCGCCTATCCTGGCACGTTCATGGGTCCGACTGAATTTAGGGTGCCCCTCGGAGGGTGGATTTTACCTCATCGAATTAATGCATGAAATCAACGCCAATTTATAGTCCTATTAACTATGTTTACATATGCCTTGGTTTGCCTAGGCTCAGCCTGGCAGTTTTCCGGGTCCGACTGATTTTAATTTCAAAAAATTGTTTAGCCAAACTTTAAAAACCGGTATAAATCTACAGAATCTGCGGAAAATTTTACTGAAATTCGCTTGTATAAATTAACCAAGATATATGTTACTCATACAAATATCCCTGAAGGTGGAATTTTAATAGAAAAGGTCAACGGCCCGCGGAAACTAAAAGAGATAGGTATGTGGTCCCGAAGGAAAAAATGTCAAAAACCCTGGGCAATTTGACGTCCCGATGAAAAAATCCAAAATGGGAGATCCAAGATGGTCGTCTTACATTTTCAAAGTCCTCATAACTTTGTAACCATTGACGGTCGGCGCGCTGTGTGTGTACAAATCAAATTAGTAGCAAAGCCCGGCTTACGATGTTTACCTTTCGGTTCTATCAGAAGGCATATTTTAGTATCGTCGAAAATAATGGTGGCGCAGAATTGTTAATCTATGTAACAAATAAATTGATAGATAACTCATTTATTATTTCACCTGAACAATACAGGAAAAAACAGTGACTGACAAAGGTATGTTTTTGTTAATTAAACAATCCTGGAGATTGAGATTTCGATACTTCCAGTCATCATGATATTGGCAGAATTGCAGTGTAAAACATCAGGCATGAGCCCTTAAAAAAAATATACCTACGATGTCCGAATATCTTAATTAAGTATTTTAATTTATCGTGTAAGTAGGTCATTGTCTACCTTTGTCAGACACTGTTTTTCCTGTATTGTTCAAGTGAAATAAATGAGTTATGTATCTTTCTATCAATTTATTTGTTACATAGATTAACGATTCTAGGCCACCATTTTTTTCGACACTAAAATATGCCTTCTGATAGACCCGAAAGGTAAACATTGTAAGCCGGGCTTCGCTACTAATTTAATTTGTACACTGTACAAACAGAGAGTAATAAACACAAAAGCACTAACAGGGAAAAATATGTATATATTTCGCAAACTAAAGGGCACTATTATTTAATGGCACTAAATGATTAATCTTGATTCCCGTCATGTGTACGCTAGCTTGATGGACACGTATTTTTACTATTTTGGCCTAATCACCGATTTCGAAGCCATAATGTCATGTCAACGCCATATTATATCGAGAAATGTTGAACTAAGTGTTTTACTCGTTTTTTACTATTCAAACTAGCTTAGTCGCTTGGCGAGTCTATTGACGGGCGGTCGTCTCGGTTGGTGTCTCTGGACTTGCCACGCAGTTCTGCTATTTGGTGTCCTAAAATATGTTTTTGTTAATAAAACAATCCTGGAGATTGAGATTTCGATACTTCCACATCATGATATTGGCAGAATTGCAGTGTAAAACATCAGGAATGAGCCCTTAGTAAAAAAAATACCTACGATGTCCGAATATCCTAATTAGGCATTTTAATGTATCGTGTAGGTAGGTAATTTTCTACCTTTGTCAGTCACTGTTTTTTCCTGTATTGTTCAGGTGAAATAATAAATGAGTTATCTATCTATCTATCAATTCATTTGTTACATAGATTAACAATTCAGCGCCACCATTTTTTTCGACACTAAAATATGCCTTCTGATAGAACCAAAAGGTAAACATCGTAAGCAGGGCTTTGCTACTAATTTGATTTGTATACACATAGCGTGCCGACCGTCAATGGTTACAAAGTTATGAGGACTTTGAAAATATAAGACGACCATCTTGGATTTTTTCATCGGGACGTCAAATTGCCCAGGGTTTTTGACATTTTTTCCTTCGGGACCACATACCTATCTCTTTTAGTTTCCGCGGGCCGTTGACCTTTTCTATTAAAATTCCACCTTCAGAGATATTTGTATGAGTACATATATCTTGGTTAATTTATACAAGCGAATTTCAGTAATTTTTTCTGCAGATTCTATAGATTTATCCCGGTTTTTATAGTTTGGCTAGACAATTTTTTGAAAGTAAAATCAGTCGGACCCGGAAACCTGCCAGGCTGAGCCTAGGCAAACCAAGGCATATGTAAACATAGTTAATAGGACTATAAATTGGCATTGATTTCATTCATTAATTCGATGAGGTAAAATCCACCCTCCGAGGGGCACCCTAAATTCAGTCGGACCCATGATCGTGCCAGGATAGGCGGCGGCAGACCAGGTTTTTTAGGCTTTACTAATCGGCCTCCAGACCAACAGACAAGTTCCATCCTTTAATTCGATGAGGTAAAATGGGGTGTTTTTGGGGTCCACGTTTTTCATCACACCGGAAAACGTGCCAAGCTGCGCCCTGGCAAACCAAGTTTTTTATGACTTATATTTAGTCTACTTTAGGTGCATAATGCGTGAGTTCGTTAATTTTATAAGGTATAGTTGACTGTAGCTGGCCACCGGTCTAGTAGCTTGATGTGTCGCCGAGCGTACAGTATGTGTGGTGTAGTGTAGGGAATTTGGGTGACCACTGGTCAATTTCGCTAGGTAATTAAATTAGTTAGGTATATCATCATCATCATGGGCCTTATCTACTTTTTAATTAGATGTTTCAAACCGACGTTCGTGGTTGTATATAAGCCAATTCGGGAGCGAGAAGGCCGGCTTGCGGCACTTGTGGTGTATGTCAGTTAGTGTAGGAGCCTGTTCGTCCCTGTGTCTTTTAGTTAGGTATATAGGTGTGCAAAAATGAGCTCACGGTTCTTTTACGCTTTGTCGTGTGCCAATAGCCCTAAAGAAATGTGTCACGCACTGCACTGCAATAAAGTCAAGACTGCAGGCCGGCATAGTTTACAACTGCTGCCGGCCTGTAGCCGTTCTGCAGCTGCACTCTGTGTGGCCCAGCCTTAAATCTTAACATGATACTTACCTGGCACAAGGCAAGGATGGTACAGTACCCGGCAAACAACTTCTATCACTGCACTTTAGGCACAGAAGCTAACCCGGCTCCGCCTGTTTAAGGCGTAGGTAGCCACAAGCACGCAACAGGCAGTCGCAGACGCAGAGTGAAACGCAACGCAACACAGAAGTCTCAATCGCGCTATAAAGTTTTCATAGGCGCTTATGCAACTACAGTTTCGTTACAAGAGGAGCTTCAGACTTTAGGAATTCGATTCTTCTTAGCTTATTAATTTATTATGCGCTTTCTATTTCTATGTAAAGCATCAATTACATTGCCCAATTTGCAGGGAGCCAACATCTAGTGTAGGGTAGTGTAAATGCGTGTTGGCGCTCTCTCCCTACATGTAGGGAGGTCGGGCCGTCCCGACCGCCCTGCGTGCGATTTTTTGGTTGTGTCGGGCAATGTAAATGCATTTAGGGCGGTTAGGGTGCGATTTCTGGCTAACAGTCCGCGCGCGGCAAGCGTCGCGAGCGGACGTGTGTCTCGAGTAAACTCGAGTTTAACGTATGGCATAGCGTAAACAAAGTTACATACGATTATTATTTGTAATGTAGTAGTAAATAGTTGTTCTCTGCTTTATTAAATAAGTCAAAAAAGTAGGTTATGTATGTTACTTAGGTGATTGATTAAAAAAAATACTCTATCGATTATAGTGATTCTCGAAATAACATTTACATGTTATAAAAATGAATAATCTTATTTTGTAATTAAATTTAAGTAATTTTTATAATATTTTGAAATTACGTTTATTTAAATAAGTACTTCAGAGATTATTCTTATCATTTTTAAGCTTAGTAGACTAAACAATACTTAAAATAATAAGATTGACATCATTATTTCATTCATAAATGCTCTAGAATCAATAAAACTGGAGATGTTTCCTCCGCGACGTCCAAACGCGGACTGGCGGCCGCCGCCGCAGGGCCCTGCAAATTGGGTAATGTAAATGGTAGACCCTGCGCCCTACATATTGGCTTCCCTTGATGTTGGTCCCTGCAAATTGGCTAATGTAATTGCACCTTAACTATAAACTGTCGTCCTTGTTCAGGGGTGGCTATAGGTGCAATTACATTAGCCAATTTGCAGGGACCAACATCAAGGGAAGCCAATATGTAGGGCGCAGGGTCTACCATTTACATTACCCAATTTGTAGGGCCCTGCGGCGGCGGCCGCCAGTCCGCGTTTGGACGTCGCGGAAGAAACATCTCTAGTTTTATTGATTCTAGAGCATTCATGAATGAAATAGTGATGTCAATTTATGTATTGTTATTTAGTCTTATTATTTTATGTATTGTTTAGTCTATTATGCTTAAAAACGATAATAATAATCTCTGAAGTATTTAAATAAACATTATTTCAAAATATTTTAAGAAAATATCATGGTCGAAAATTACACAATAAGATTATTCATTTTTAAAACAAAAATGATATTTCGAGTATCACTATAATCGATAGAGTATTTTTTTTTAATCAATCACCTAAGTAACATACATAACCTACTTTTTTGAATTTGGTAATAAAGCAGAGAACAACTTTTTACTACCCACTATATAATAATAATCGTATGTTACTTTGTTTACGCTATGCCATACGTTAAACTCGAGTTTACTCGAGCCACACGTCCGCTCGCGACGCTTGCCGCGCGCGGACTGATATGATAGCAAGAAATCGCACCCTAACCGCCCTAAATGCATTTACACTGCCCGACACAACCAAAAAATCGCACGCAGGGCGATCGGGACAGCCCGACCTCCCTACATGTAGGGTGAGAGCGCCAACACGCATTTACACTGCCCTACACTAGATGTTGGCTCCCTGCAAATTGGGCAATGTAATTGATGCTTAAATGGTATAAATAATAGGTATGCCGCCTGTTAATATCTTTGCGGCAAATACGCACCTAACTACTACGCACCTTCATACAAAAGAAAAAACAAAGGTCGCTCGTCTGAAATATCCCCTTCGCCGTTTTCGTAGCTGCGATTCGTAACCAGTGGCGAATTAAGAATTTTTAGATCGCTAACATAAGTGAAGTAGGTAGGTACCTTTTTCAATGTGGGTGATATTCTAATGGCACAGTCACATGCAGAGTGTAAGAAAGTAGGAGTTAACTTAGCTAAAGTGGGTGACACGAAGCTGGAAGCGGATAGTTTTTTAATCAAAATCGATACCATACTGTATCACCTTTGACTACCTACACATCACATCAGCACAGGTAGCATGCCACACGTGATACGGCTGTATCACATCTTTTATCTCGTTCGTTCGCGCGCAAACAGAAAGAGAGCGAAGGTGTGATAGCGCTGTATCATGGTGGCATGCTACCCATGCTGGTACCCAAGTATATCGTTATTATTGGAATGGGCCTCTACAGGGTGTAAGGAAATGTATCATTAACCTTCAAACCCTTAGACAAGTCTAAGTTCAAATCTATGTTCAAACCACATTATTATATTCTACCCATCCCACCAAAGAGCATCCAACTGAACTAGTGGCGGATACAGAGGGGGGCGGTGACTTGTGTTTTTATTACCTACCAAAAAATTAAGCTCTAAATATCTTTAGCGCCCCCGGCTATACTATTCCCTACGAACAAATGATATTCCTTACATCCTGTAGATATCAGTGTAATTGTAGTAAAACTAAAACATCATCACTTAGGTACTTACCTACTACAATTAAGTAGGATTTAAGATAAGGTATCAAATTGTGTAGCAACTTTGCTTGCTTTGGCACCGCAATTCCGCATCATCTGCATCGTTGTCTTATCGTTATGTATAATTAATTTTCCATCTAATTATGACTCACGCTTATACACACGAGTCACGACTAATACAAAATATTTTAGGTCAATGACCTTAAGAGGATAGGCTGAAATGCTAATTTGGAGAATAGGTCCCTTTTCCGACTGTATACGTATTTATCAGATCCGCCCAACCCATACAACCCGCCGACTAGAGTGCGAAAGAGGCAACTGCAGCTTAGACCGGTTTTGTATACTTACAAAAAATCTACCAAATCTGCATTTCGTATTCCCCTGTTTTCTCATCCAAAACTAAACCGATTTTCCTTCAAAAATAATATAAGAAACACTTTTTCTATGTCCGTACGTTTTGCTTTTTTTGTTTATATTCGTCAAATTTGATTACTGGATGTCTGAAAACGGGCGGTATAAAATGGGACATATTCGAAGGTCCCTAGTTCTTACAGTAATGTCATTAATTATGCAAAAAAGCAAAACATAGGGACATGGCAGAGGTGACATAGATTGTATGGTAAAAAAATATTTGCTCTAGTGTTATTATCTAGGGAGAAAACAGTCGTCCTCTTAAGGAATCCAGTTAGTAGATGTAAAAGAACGAGCCAGGGGAGTGCCTGAGCATTTTGCTTACTGATGAAAACTTATTTCAGAGGATGGGAAATCCCGCCCGCACCCATACACCCTCCCCTGCCCTGCATTACAGTAGTACTATTGATTAATAATCTCTGTGCCTGAAGTGGGACGTCGGTAAAGGCTGTGATGATGAGGGAGGCAGTTGCCTCAAGGTGGACCAGTTACTGTCAAGCTGGCCTAATTTGACAATCAGTCAGATGTGCCCTCTTGTGGGGCAAAACAAGCAAGTAAGGCTGATGATGATGTGGAGATCTAACATTATTTCTGAGAAGGAAGAATACGGTGTTACGGCTCAGTTTTATCTCATTCTTCCCAGTAAACATAAATCACTAATTGATATATTGAGAGCTATACGTTTTTCATAGTTTTCAGTGAAAATCCCCCCCTCCGAAATTAATTCCCCCCCAACCTCAAAGTCTGGATACGTGCTTTCCAAATAATGGGAAATGGGCAAGAGAATGATGGATGAAACCCTACACTATACGTGGTCCGATACGCGGTCACTTAACCGGTTGTAAGTTTGCTTTTGTTTAACATACCTACCTAGGTTAACATAAATCGTAACAAGATGTGCAGTCAATAGCAGAAGAATCTGCCCTCTTATACCTACTTTATCTCTATGTTACTCGGTCGGTACCTAATAAGTTTTGAGATATCGATTCGTACTGAATTGAATGACCAAGCCTAAGTTTTAACACCTATTTTCCTAAATATTCGTAAATTTATATGTAACTACAAGTAGGTACGCGAATTTATTATTCTGACGCTTTACACATTTTAGCACGAGACTCCACGTTGTTTCTCATCTATAACTCATTCTGTCTGTCAACATCCGCAAATGATTCAGACGCGCCGTGCGTGCGTGAAGCGTGAGTCGCGCGCGCCACAGAAAACAACCATTCATACCAGCTGGTCGCTGGTCAAGCTCTTAGAGATAAGTAGTTACAAAGTATTAACCTGAACCGGCTGCAGCTAGTGGATTTACTGCATATTATGTGATTCAGAAGTATAGTTCGCTCAGCAGCTGGTTTTATGGCATCGCGAAAAGCACCGAACTAGATAAGAACTGGTATAGTACCTAACTGCATACCTTAGCAATAGGCATGGAGGACTGCAGCAGTGCAGTGGATGAATTGAGCTGATGATGAGGTAATCCATCCAATATCCAGATGCAGATTTATTTTAGACTAGTAGATTTTTTAAATGCCAACTCCATTACTTACATGGCGCTGCGCGTGATAAGAGGTGATAATAAAATTAACGCACATTGTATAAAACAATTTATTTAAAAGCTTAACATAATACATAAATCGCTAATTACAAACGTAGAATCAAATTTACATAAAAAGGGCAATGGGAACCAGAATCAATTAGCTAATAATCTAATAGCTGTAATAAAATAAATTAATAAAACAAAATATAGACAACTTTATTAGAAAAACAATAGAAAGTTAGATATTTTAATGTACTTATACAATTATGCTATTTATAGGCTATTAGGTATTACCTAGTTATGATCTTATGATTCTGCTAAATTACTAAAACATATGCTCACTACGAAACAAAAAGCCTGGTATGTCTGTATTCATCTTGTACCAAATATCTTTGGCGTATTGTTAATCTTAATACATTTCTTTTACAGAATATCTATCACAATTCATTTCCCAACACACAGCATATTATTGATAAGTTTAATGTTTGTTTATGGCGAACGATGCCTTAACTAAGTACTTAAATCGCAATATTTTTTTTATTACGTAGGAATATACGGCAAACGTATTATGTCGAATTTTGATTTGCGAAATTGCTCCCATTTGAGTTAGTAAAACCTTTATCATTAACAGCAAACAAATTAAAACAGCGTAGGTAGGTAATAAGAATAAAACAATACTTTTAATAGGCTTTGTTCCTCACAAATTACATAGGTAAGTTCGCAACATTAAACTTGCAACATGTTATACAATAAAACCTACTTGTGAAATAACTTTAGTTCCGGCGTTCAAATGAACTACAGTTGTCTTATAGTGCTTTCACATTCCTAAGAATAATTCTAGAAATAAACTAAGTGCCGATTGTGGTGCAAGTGATCGTTATTTGAACAATTAACTTGTATGGATATAATCAAGAACCCGTTTTTTGACTTTGTTTCAATGTTTTAAAAATTAGCTTTATGTTCAAGAAACTGGTGAAAACATAACTTGTTTCGTGTTGGAATATTCGTTACAGAAGAATAATCGTTTGGTTTTAGATTAAACTTCTAAAGATACTGAGGCCGAGATTCAGAGACGATTTTTTTTGGCTTAGTTCGAGCTAAGTAGGGTAGAAATGTATGGATTTTGACATACGGGAGTTCGAACTATGACTTACAAATCGTCTCTGAATCTCGGCCTTATTTCTTTTAAAATGTAGATTTATTGCAATCGATTAGAATATGCAGGCAGGACATTGAAAGAAGATTTGATAACAAAGATTGAGAATGGTACGCTTTATTGGTCACACGTGGTGAGGATGGACAACAGCAGATGCGTTTGTACAAAAGAAATCTATTGTGGGGATGTGAATAAACGAGTCAGTCGGTAGAGGGTGGCCCTCGTACGTAGTTAATTGATCGTAGAAATCTGTAATATTCTACAGCCAGATGAGGTGCACAGTGCTCGAAACGGGCAGACACATATGCGAAAAATATGGAATGCCTTTGCTCTATGAAGCAATAAAGAAACCAACCCTATCAGAAATCGAAACCGAATAGAGGAATGCAATCAGTGAGTTTTTTGCAAAAATATTTCACAAGTCAATGTCTAAAGGACTGAGGAGAATATAATTTTAAAGTTTAACAATTTCAGAACATCGCCTTGGCCAATCGTTTAGGAGTCAACGACGGCCAGGCGTGCTGTAATCGGTCGCGGTCTGATTAGACAAGGCAATCCCACCCTCGGTAAAACACTGATAAAGATTAAAATGGCAAAAACAACTGAATGAAATTACGACTGGACACATGAATGGGAAAAAAGAAAACCTGGTGCCAGTCAAGGCTGATTTGTTTTAAATTATCCACACATTGCCTCATTGCGTCTGATATCAATGACAATATTATAATTGTTTGTTGTCTACTTCAGTCGGTCTCTATTCATAATATATGACACTTCTGTTAGCTGTATGTCGGAAAATATTATCAAGAAGGACATCATTTGACTACTACTTCAAATACTAAACAGATTGATGCACATATCTTGGGGAGAATGCAAGAGACTGAAGCGTCAAAGATGCTAAAAGTGTGACATCCTCGTTTATGTAGGTATTCGGGAGTATGGTTAGGTACAAAGAGAGAAAACCAATAAACAACAAGTGAGGTTCTAACACGAATCGAATTAACCGTGATGAAAGCTGTTTCTATTGTTTGATACCAACTGTGAATATAAGCATATAGGTAGATAACTAATATCGTAAATTTTATACTTAGATGAAAAGAAAGACGAATAAAACGCCGCGCCAAAAAGACCTTCCCAGCTCCCAAAACAAAAGAACTAAAGCAACGTATTTCCCATTTCTATTAACGGGCATTCGCTAAATAATCTCTACGATATAATTAACGCATGCCATGCTTACTCACAGATTTGTTTTTCCACATTACAGAATTTAGTTCTTATCGCTTTAATGAACTACCTTTATTTCGAGAGAATGTAATTACGTGAGATGAAGAGAAAAGGAAATACGGGGATGAGTGTCCTTACAAAGTAGGCCATCGAATGAACAATGCACAAAACAGAATTGGTCATTATTAGCCTAAATTGAACAAATATTATTGTTTCGATACTGGAACAATCGCTCGCGGAAGTTTCCACACCAAAACTGATTTAGATATCGGCGTTCAGTTATACCTATATTTAATGAAATTATTGTTTCAATTTAGGTATTTACGAAAATACAACTTCCCTATCATGTTCATTCCATAACAATAATAAATGACAATAAATAGGTAGTAGGTAAACCATAAAGGTAGGTAGGTTACCTAAGCTTTAATAATAGGAAAAATGTCTGGATCTGACTAAATAGCGCAGCGGTTTTAACAATTAATTACTGTAATTAATGAGGATAATTAAGTAGGTATTTGTCGAATATGCATTTCCTTGTGAGTCAATGCATTTTTCATTAATCCTCACTAGGCCATGGCAGAATGTGACCCGTTCCTACTGTCCGTTATACTTGTGAGGTGGCATGCAGTTGAACGTACGTAGAGTGATGATCATGATACTATGTATCTTCTAAGGGGCATCGATATTGATATGGAAGGCGTGCAATGCGCGCGACTGCTTGAGCGCGTTGCTAGAATTCAATTTTAGGCCACGGAACTGAAAAAAGACGGACGTAATCTCGTCTAATCACGAATGAAGCACCCATTTCTTTTGTGTGCGTGCTGTCACGCGGTACATAATGGTGACGGATGTAGGTCCTGCGCCAAGAGCTAGTGCATCTTTGTGAGTGTAAGTCCCTTGTAGAACAAACGAAAATGTTGGATCTTGCATGCTTCACATCTTTTTAGTGTCACACATTACGTCCGTCTTTTTTTCAGGTACGTGTTTAGGGCATTTATTTTGTCTTCAACGCGCGCGCTCTCTACGCTGTTTTGTCCCCTTCAAGAAGACATTTATGTATTTTGCGCCCACAAAACCGAACAAAACGTAGAAAAATGATGATGGTTCAGTTAGAAGACTTCCCTAAAAGCCGATTAGTATACATAAGCGGTAAAACGTAAAACGATACGTAACTTGTTTATTGACCGTTACATTACATCATGGAGTGGAAATACCATTGGTTGAGACTTGAGATGAAACAAACACAATTTTTTCAATATTTTGGGTTACTCACATAGCCCGAAGAATCGCTAAACTCAATGGCAATGGCACTAGCAATGGGCGACGGGACACATTGCTCGTATTAGGTCTATAGAACAGACGGCCGATGAGGCCGAACAGTTCTCGAGTAGCGACCGCGTACCGGAAGACGCAGCAGGGATAGGATGAGATGGACTGACTTCCTTGTGAAGGTGGTAGAAACCCGTTGGAAGAGGGCATCGCAAAATCGGTTGTAGCGATCCCTGGGGGAGGCCTATGCTGGAGGTGGACGTCTTTTGGCTGAGATTATGATTGTGTTTCAGTATCAGTTTATTCGTACTGAGCCACAAAGATATTAAACTACCTAGACATTAAAATATGCAGATGTATGAGAAACTATGCAAACATCAAAGGTTCCAATTGGAAATGATGCAATGTGCTTCTGTAATCAAGATTCTGTTTAAAAACTTTGACGATACGACTCTGTAGTTTATATTGAGAAGTCAATAACATTCTTTACGACGAAGCTGCCAAAATACGTGCTAAAGTACCTACGATGAATTTAGGCGATTTTTTGATTGAATGACTAATTTTATCACAGTTATTCTTCGTTTCGTCTTTTATTGCAACGAATTCACTGAGCAAAAGATTTCGTTGATTTTATTTTAATGCTGCTGGTTTTAAAACAGAACGCAAAATCGTCTTGATCATATTTCCTTTCTTTTTCCGTATTCAAACTAAACTTAGGCCTTTGATACGTAAACGTAACAAAAGATCTTCATACGTAAATTGTATGTCTTTAGAACAAATCAAGCATAATTTCATTAAAAACTAATAAGTTAGAGGTACTTTAAAGGCAATATAGCAAGACAGCCGTAAAAAAATCACAAATAACACCAGATGTCTAAAATCATTTGAAAACCAATGTAAGTAAATTGTACTTATTTATTAGGTATTCAAAGAGTGCTAATCAATTAACGCGGAAGTAAAGTTTCGTATAATAAAGCTATTGCTATGAGTCACTTAATATAAAATAATGTGACGCCTTCCAACAAAGAACCGAACGCTGTACTGTAATAGAGCCAGCAGTATAAAGCCAGTTCCAGGTGTAACAAAACATTTTCAAAAGATAATAAACATCTGCCGCGAACTACACGATACTACATTGTAATTATAAAAATAGTTATTTACAAGTTTTATAAAAACCTATCAATCCTTCATCCATTAGTTGAAATTATCGGAAATTCGCTTATCGCGAGATATGGTCTTTATTTCATTTAAATCCGCAAATGATAAGTTAAATTTAAATGTTAATAGCATCAGGGCTGTACCCGTGATTGACTGGAGACGAAGCCCCGTAGTCGGGAGTCGTAGGCGTCGAACTGAGAGGAGAATCGACGGGTTTCGTCAACACAGGCGCAACGTACTCCGGGAACCGAATACTAGACTCCGCCTGCAGAGGTGCCGGCGGCGTGCAGCTCGGGAACGGACTGAGCAGCAGAAACGTTCCAAACGCAACAATTGACGCCATTATCAGTATAATAGTGCGAGCCTCGAAACCAGCTCTCAAACCAGCCCAAGCCGCCATATTGACTAACAAAAGCAACACCGACACGCGAATCAAACTCACGGCCGTTGCGTGAATTCGACCGCCACCCACCCCACTCATATCACAGGGCCCGTAAGCGAAATACAAGTTATGCTTATCACCGAAATGCTTCAACATCATGTAGATCAAACCGAATGGCGCAATCAAAGGACAAGCGAAGCTGTATACCATTGTTATAGAGAAAATCGCTATACTCCAGGCATAATGCACGCCGAAAGGAAACTCGTAAAGAATTGCTTTTTTTACGTAACTCTTTTCCGCTTTCGATTTCGACTGCACTAGATACCAGACGTAAAGAAATAGTTCCGGAAAACGTATTAATTCCAATGCGGTACCGATGAAGCTAGAGGTTATTACGTAATTGACGAAGAATGCACCCTTGTCGGGAAGGAACACGCAGTCCCAACGCATGGTGTCATTCTCGTGATGCAACGTCCACGCGACGAAAGCCTCGGCACTGGCGAGCCCTAACGACGGCAAGATCAAGGTCATGAGTAGAAGAAATGATACAGTTTTGGTCATAATAGAGTAGTTCTGTTGAGACTTTGTCCAATGGGAGAGAAACTTGTCGGAGAAAGAAACTATCGCGGGCATTACGGCGGCCATGGTCCACAGGAGTAGTGTAGGAAGAAACTCAAATATAACAGTGCTGATTTTGCTCAGAGTTTCAGGCTTTGCTACCAAGGTGTTGAAAAGATTTACGACAATGGCCGGTGTTGTCAGGAAGAACAAAACAAAGAACAAGAAAAAATTGACTACAATAGCCCTAATGTACCAAACACCAGGTTTCACACTTAAATTCTCCCAGATAATGTCAGAGGGGTTGGTGGCATGCGAGAGAACCCAGCCACGGTGAAGACTGAAATGGTTAATCACATGTTCAGCTAGTTGGTAAGATGGTAAAGTCAAAAAAGCAATACCTAAAGGATCATTAAGTACTATAGCGCGGCATCTCTTAGCTTCATCTTTTAATCTCTTCTCCTCGACGGTGTAAAACTCCAAGGCATCTATTTCTGGTCCGCACCACTGAGGTTTCACTGTGATTCGTTTCCCAGTCTTCTTGAAATATGTGTCCGTATAAATCAGGGCTTCGGTGACCATTTCTCTTTTCTCTTGCACTTCATTAAGCTTGTTAATATTGAAAGCGAGACGCAGGTCAACTATTTGAATATGAGGAAAATTGTGAGCGAAGTAAGCTCTTATCGTAGCTTCGTTTCGATCTGCTCTTGATATATTACTGATCATTATTGTCCCAGTCATAGATGTAGGGACTGGCTTGCGACCTGTACACCGTCTCATGATCAAAACTGATATTGGCAGAAACGAGATGCTGAGTAAAGTATGCACCCACAACCAATTATTGGTGCCGCTCAAATTAGATAGCGTAGTTCTACTAAACGTACTCGCGTCTACATCTAGCAATCTACCTTGAAAGTTAATAGGCAATATAATGCATATAGACACGAGTGTTATTATGAACATCAGAGTTATTGAATGCCTCTGGAAGGACAAGTAATGAACGGCATCTGGGCCGCATTTCGCCAATATCTGCTCGCGGTTTAGTCGGAAAACGGCGGGAAGCCATGTGAAGAAACCTTCGTCTATGTTGACCGACTCATCATTGCTTCGCCGTCTGTCCACCAGAGCGTCTCCGTCACCTCCTCGGTAGAATAAACTCGTCCAGCGAGTTTTGGAGCGCTGCACGAGCGCCATCCGGCCGTAGTTCCACGCAGTCCGTCGCAGCACGGTGAACAATATGATTAGACATGACCATGCTATCAAATTAAGTATTAATGTTTGAGGTATACCGTTGTATGCTCCGGTTATTATCACATTCTGCGATGGATTTATCAGCATGCAGCCCTCGTCGGTCCCATTAGAACTGTTTGATATAGAGGCCGTGTAAAGTATTTCGTTAAATGGATTCATTTTTAATGTCGCAACAAAATTCGAGCACAGAAGGGAAAGTAATCACATAATGAGAGTTTCACACGACACTGCACTCATTGCACTTTTATAGTCAGAACACTTTAACGAAATATTATTAATACAGTTTCCGAATTACGATACCATCTGGAACTCCCGAAATTATTGTTTGCTACGAGATAACAATATTGAAGGAATGAATTACAATGAGAATGACGTATGAGTATGACGGACGAATCTGTCAATGTCAAAGCGATCAAAGTACGTTCGAAATCCAATGCAATTATTTTTAATCTTCAAAGTAGAGGGGTTCATCTAACCAATGAACGACGGGCTGAGGTCAATCCTTAACTTGTGATTGGCCAGCTAATGATGACGTTGATGTAAAACGCTAATTCGTTTGCTCGACTTTTGAACATACTTTATACGTTTCGTTAATTAATCTTTAAAAGAAAATATGAATGACTATATGGCTGAATGGCACATTTGCTTCAGCAAAAACCATGACAATAATAGAAAATTGAACGCAAATGCACAGGATTTCAGGAAATATCCAAAATATTTTGTGGCACTACTAAACATTTGCTTCAGCAAAAACCATGACAATAATAGAAAATTGAACGCAAATGCACAGGATTTCAGGAAATATCCAAAATATTTTGTGGCACTACTAAACATTTGAAGTATGCTTAAAATTTCTAATCAGTTTTCTGCGTGGAACGAAAAAGCTTGATTTACAATGAGAGAGATAGCAATATGCATTTTCTATGGTCGAAATGAAATGGCGATATAATGTAAAATGTAATTTTAATTTTCGTCAGGAGTTTTTGGCGGGCTTTGGTAGCTGACGTTTGGAGTCCTTATATTTCATCGAATTTTTATTGTTTATAGTGAGTTTTGGTTCGTAAAATTGGTGTTGTTTTGCGTAACAAAGTGTCGTGCAAGTGAACAATATATAGTTCAGTGAAATATGATGGTGCATGGGTCGTAAACAGGAAAAGTGTTCCGTGATTTTAGCGCGGCAAAGCGGTCGGTTCACCTCTTTCCTGTGGACTTCTCTGCTTTTCCTGCGTCTTTCGATTGCCTCCAAAAACTCCAAAGAACCATCAAAACGTCGAATACCAACGTTTTAATGTGAAAACAGAAGAAAATTAAAAATAAATTAAGATTTAGCCAAAAGGTCTAGTAACCAGGCTAGTAAATATATTTAAAAAAAAAAAAAAAAATTAATTTTCGTCATTGAAATTTTAACAAGTTCAGCCGTTCGTTCGAGTAATTTTTGTGTGGAAATTAAATTTTATTCTGTATGAGGTCAAACTTTATATCAGGAAGTAATCATGGAGTTTGATTGGAGTGATTATTTAGAATCAAATAAAAGTATTGCTGTTCCTGAGGAGCTCTTCTCTCATGTAAGTTGCGAAAACATTTTCAGTTTATTAGAGCAACGAATTAATTCACCCGTTTTCCTATTTGTTCATATCATTATTAGTGCTAATAATTTAATTTCAGTTTTTTCTGTTTCCCCTCTGTTATTATTATCGTGATTATTAGCTTGTCCTCTAAAAATACCTTGATCACATTATCAATTATTTTTTCTATTTTTAGCAGCAGTTTATTACCTATTTGGAAACTTTGGTTTCTTTTATCGTAAACCATTATGTTCCAATAATTAATTTTGTTTGGGTTTTCTATAACTCATGTAGTGTTCAACTCTGTACATATTCATAAAATTAAAAACAGTTTTGCATAACCATATGGATCACTAAAATTGTTTTTGTCATCTCATATAACTGAATTCTGCGCCATCTTAATTACTTGTGTATAATTAAACCAGGAAAACTCTATAAATAAAAACCTTGAATTGTATTTTTACACCATCTATGTGTCACATACTTATTGTTCACATTTAATTTATTTTGTAAGAGCTAGTGTACATGTAGGTATTTAAGAATGCAACATTAGGTAATACCAATGAACCAGAAATATTATTATAAAACCGTGAATTGTATTTTTACATAACGTGGCACATATTGTTCCAATTTATTTAGTAAGAACTAGTTAGGTACCTACATCAATATTAAGTAATACCAAACAATATTATGTATTTTAATAATCATAACATAAAAATCATAAAAAATCCTTTATTGAAATTTTACAACTTGTAAACTAACAATTGTGGCACTGGCTCCTAAACTAGTCAAGTCTGAAGGTCCGGAGCCAGTAATAGAACCTTGAATTGTATTTTTACAGTATGCGTCACATTTGCTCCAATTTATTTTGAAGAACTAATAACTAGGTGTATGTATCTATCCATACAATATTAGGTAATACCAAAAGTGCTATTTTTGAATCTCACACTTTCAAAATCAAAATCATTATCAAATGGCAATATCTTCTTAGAAATTTTGACCTTTTCTATTGCTGATTTGATCTGTGACTTTCATAAATAAAAAACCAGTTTTTTTTTATTTATTAACAAAACCTCACTATGTGCATATGTGGCACACATGTATCGATGAATAGGTACAATAATCAGGTAATTAAACAATAGTAGGTACCTGACTGAAGTTGGAATGATCTACAAATACTATAATTTATTTTAGTCATTGCATATAAGCATATGCTTACGACTATATTCCCCAAGGGGATAGTCAGAGATATTCTGAAACCTCAGAACTTCCACATTTCACTAGTAGTAACTACTGCAACTCTTATATTTAGTCAATCGAAAATAAATGTTATTGGAATGAAGCAAATAAAACTTCACATTTTATAAACATTCTATTAAGTTACATAACAAACATATTTCTTCATATAAGTAAGTATCCCATTAATAATTCCTTCAAATGATTGCTCCTTATTTTTATATTTTGGCATGGTTTAGGTGACCTAAACTAAAAAAAATATTATTCTATGGTCTGATAATGCCATAAAAAATGTAATTTTTATTTTTACCTATACCTTAGTCCTTTATCACATTTATCTGGTATCTACTTAAATTATTATTTAAAAATATTGTTTAGGGTATTTCTCAATTTGCTAATGGTTTTTTGAGGGGATGATCAGACCATCAAACTATAGTTTAACTTTATCTGTCGGACTAAATCTGCTGCTCCACACAAAACTGCAAACCTACAAATCGAATGTAGAAGACAACTAACTTTTTAAAGAAAGTTGTTTAGTTTGATGGTTGTGAATTGTACATGAATATGATATTTTTTAAATTATTATTTAATTAGGTACACTACACGGAAAAAAATGTGATCATAGAGCCTGGGGTGAGGGGTGTGCGTAATCTTCGATCAAAATAAAATTAATGGATATGCCTTACGCGAACATTTCAAACCAGAAAAATGAGGCAAAAAAAATGAAAGGTTTACTTGTCACTTGTATGAAAGTGCCCTAGATTTGACAGATAATGGCGCTAGTTTGTATGGACCAAGTGCACCAGTAGTGTGCTTCAACTTACCGCACTTCAGGCCTATCCATTCATTTTATTTTGATCTAAGTGCGTAATAGCACTTTCGCCTACTAATTTTGTTTTGCACTGACAAGGGTTTTCCCAAGTTTAGGAGCTTTTGTATGTCAAAGTCAAAGTCAAAGTCAATATAATTTATTCAATATAGGAGCTTGAAGCACACTTATTAAACGTCAAATCTTTTTTAAGCTACCACCGCGTCGGAACGTGTTGTCGCTGTAGAGAAGATGCGGCCAGAAACTCTACAACATAACACGACTTAAAACTATTACAATATAAATTCTTAAGCTACTGTTATGTATACAATAATACATAGTCTATCTAGTAAAATAGTAATGTAAATAAACTATAAGTTAGTGACCTCAGACCCAAGCATTTTGATCATTTAAATAATCATCCAGTTTATAATACGCTTTCTTACAGATAACATTTTTGATCTTAGTTTTAAACATGTTTTCGGAAAGATTCAAAATGGTCTCGGGGATTTTATTATAACAACGTATACAGTGACCCATGAAAGACGTGTTGACCCTACTAAAGGTGTTATTACACTTGCCTAAATTTAGATACTAACAAGAGGGACAGAGCTATAGGTTAGAACGGGAGGTACTTACAACGTCACGTTCTAACCTATAGATCTGTCCCTCTTGTTAGAAACTAAATTTAGCCAAGTGTAATAACACCTTAAGCCGAAAGTGCGGAGATATCAGTTTATTTTTGTTTCGAGTGTTGTAATTATGGACATCACAATTTTTTGGAAACAAAGACAAATTTTTTCTTACATATAAAATGTTTTCATAAATAAACTGTCCATAAACTGTTAAAATATTAATTTCCTTAAAAAGGTCGCGAAGCGAATCACGACAGCGCAAACCATATATTGCTCGAATTGCCCGTTTCTGTAGGATAAAGATTGTCTCAATGTCTGCAGCACGACCCCACAATAAAATACCGTAGGACATGATACTATGAAAGTAACTGAAATATACGAGTCTGGCAGTTTTAATATCAGTTAGTTGTTTAATTTTTCTGACTGCATATGCTGCAGAACTTAGCCTACCAGCGAGAGTTTCAATGTGGGAACCCCATTGCAGCCTAGAGTCAATCGTTATTCCCAAAAACACTGTATTATCAACAAAATCTAGACTCTATCTAGGGGAAGTGCATATTTGTTTCTCAGGCTCTGATAAGGCTTTTTTACTGTCCTACCTATGTTTTTCGTAATTATTATTTACTATGTTTTTACTAGATAGATTTGTTTGTATGTAAGATACATTTAAGAATTAGAGAATAAAATGAAGTATGGTAGGCTACCAAGAAACATTTAAAACAATTAGAGAAATAATCATTTTTACTACAATTTGACTAACAACACCTGTTTTAGATCTGAAACCTTGACTATAAATTATTCTAGCACATGTTCTTACAGTTAAATTAAGTAGTTAATATTCACTTTAGAAATTGTAATTTATTCACTGTAAAATAAAGTAATAATGATATTCATTTTGAATTCTCCTAAAGTTTTAGTTTAGACTCAAATTAAATCCTTCGAAAGTGTTATAAAATAACTTTCACTTACAAAAACATTGCATTATAAGAAACGTTTCCCTTAGAGCAGCGCAGCGCAAAGCATTTTTCACTGTCGAACGACTAACGACTTTGCAGGCGTGGAAATAACAGCGAAAATCAATTACCTACGTTTCGCCTCGAGTTGTTTCGATGCTCTCGAGAACTAGTAGTAGTAGTAGTTTTAGAAGTTATTTCAATGCAAGCAAAGTTGATAATGGTTTGGCAGTGAAAAATGCCCTTTGCTGCGCAACTTCGCCAGGTGTGCACCAGTCATTCACCTACACGGCAAACCAAACATATAAGACATATTTCATTTTTCTGACCCAGGTGGAATCCAGTCTCAACAATGGCATCAAGCAAGGCATGCTTCTCGAAGTGTGCCATAAAAACAACCCAGATATCTACTGGATAGCGGAGATCACCATGGTCTGTGGTCACCTCCTCCGTATCAAGTTCATAGGAGCCGGAAACGACTTCTGGTGCGACATATCCACAACCAAAGTCCACCCTCTGGGCTGGTGTGGGAAGTACGATGAGTTGATAGAGCCCCCGGATGAGATCAACGAGAAATATGGAGATACGATCATAGATATTATGAAGAAGGCGCTGTTGGATGGACAGTCTGTGTCTGTTGAGGCACTGAAGCATAAGGGACTGTCTCCCATTGATAGGATCAAAACCGGGATGAAGGTGGAGGTCCAGAATGTTTTGGATCCTTATAGATATTGGATTGCTACGGTAAGTTATTTTTATGAGGTACTTTTGTTGGGGTTATAACTTGTTGGGGTTTAAATGGGGGGCAACGATTGCATTTAGTATGGAAAGTCCACATTTTGTTTTGCTAATTTCTTATAAGTTGTTCAGTATCATGGGTACAACCACCACTTAAAGTAATGCAACTGTTTACCCTAACACCCTGTTTAACCTACCCCCTTATGATGTTGGTAAACACATCTTAACTTAATTAATAACTGGCAGGTATGTGAGAACGTAGGCGGTCGTCTCCTGCTGCGCTACGACGGCTGCGACGAGGACTTCCAGAAGTTCTGGATATTCTTCTCCAACCCTCGACTGAGTAGCTTCGGCTTCGTCACCAATAAGGTAAGAATACCTATGGAACAGCTGATTTTATTTTTGGTCTGACAGGTTTACTCCCATGGTAAAATTTGATGGGTAGAGTATGTGGTTTAAAGGTTATTGATACTTTTCCTTTCACCCTGTATTGTCTGACCACGAGGTGGCTGTGCGGCGAGATGCGTGGCCCGTCCGTTCTTCGTGAAAAATAAATCGGCTGTTCCATACAAAACTGCAGTACCGTAAGAGGACAGCCGATTTTTTGTCGCGATTTCGAAGTTGGCTCCATAGTGAAAGATGTTCGGTTTGATCTTACGTATTACTAGGGTGTTTTGCTACACCCTTATATACCAAGTTTTTATCTCACCACGGTGACGAGAGCAAAAGCTAGTTAAATATAAATACACTCTATGCCAGGTCTAATCTCTCCTAAAATTAAAATGAGTAAAACACCTTGTTTTGTAAAAAGTAATTTCTAGCAAGAAGTATACAGGGTGTTTCATAAGTAACAATAAATATTTAAAACTCTTAAGGGGGTTGTTTAGACCGTCAAACTGAACAACTTTCTCTATGGGACCAACATCGAAATCACGAAAAAAAAAAATTGATATCCCATACATATTTTAGCTCTAGTCGATTTGTAGAGTATGGAACATCAATTATTTTTTTCGCGATTTCGATATTGGTCCCATAGTGAAAGTTGTTCAGTTTGATGGTCTACACCACCCCTTTAAAGGTTTATTTGTATTTTTGTAACACCTTGTATACAATAAATATTCCCTATTGGTGCTGCATGAAAAACAAGAGTTGCAGCTGTAAAAGTAATTAGTCAGACTTTTTGTGTTTTTCGTTCGATGAAGACATTTTTCTGATTTAGAATTTTAGCGGATATCACTATCAGTGATATGTTAACTAATAATTACAGTTAGCATATTTATTTTTCTCAGAAACGATCTGTAATAGAATGTGCCTAACGTCTTTCAATAAAGAGCGTTATTTTGTCTGCAGGGTTCACCATGGCAGTTCAAGTACCCGGGCAAGGTAAACAAGTTTTCGTGTAAGAACAAACTGAGCACCCAGTTGAGGCAGAGTGCCGAGGAGTCCATCAAGGAGCCCACGCCTGCTGATTTGTTTCAGGTAATTCTTGTTAACAATTTTCAACTTTATTCGAGTTCAATAGAATTCATTGTTTGAAATGACATTGATACAATTGGATGAGACACTTATCCAACAATTGTTAGGAATTTCTCTGATTTGTTATTGACGAAATATTTGCGCATGTTGAAAGGGGAAATCCCTGGGATGCTGAGTCATTTAAAGGGGACTTCCTTCTCAGTTATTGTTTAGGAGATTATAAAATCCCAATTGAAGTTCCAGAAAGTAGACTTGACTTGTGATTTATGATACATCCTAGACTTGGATTCACTTTTGGATTCGAATCTACCGCCTTATGTTTTATAGAAGTGGACAAAACCGATTTAGCCAAGACAATAATTGTTCTACATATTTCTACATTAATCATTTGTCGCCTCTAACATAAATAAATAGAGCACATTTTGTCAAACCCACAGTATCTATTTTTCATTTCACAGCCAAACCCAAGCTTAGAAGCCCATAGCTTCGTGACCGGCATGAAACTAGAAGCCCTCGACCCTCAAGACATGAAAACCATCCGCCCAGCCACTGTCACCAAAGTGTTCAACAACTTCCACTTCCTGGTCACCATTGATGACCACTCAGAAGATTATGAGGACACAAAAATGGCCTGGCTCTGCGACTCCATGCATTCTTACATCTTCTCAATAGGCTGGGCACAGAAACACAATATTGCTTTTAAGAATCCAAAGATCTGGAAAGAAGGTGCCTTCGATTGGGATGAATACCTCACTATGACGTCGTCCGTACCAGCCCCTGAATACTGCTTTGGCGATAAAAAGTCATTGAAAGACTTGAAACTCGACATGAAACTTGAAGCCGTTAATCCATTAAATCATGAAGAAATACACGTGGCAACAATAGATACTATAATCGAGCACATGGTTTGTGTAGAATTACTCCCTATAGGAGAAAAATTTTGGTATGCGCAAGACAGCGATTTGCTATTCCCAGTTGGGTGGTGTGATAGCAATAACTATGCGCTACATATACCTGATCTGAACCATGTCAAAGAACAGCCACCACCTAAGCCTGCCGAAGATAGAAACCTCAAAGAAGACATCAAGTCTACGGAAGAATGGTGTGAGAAGATATACTTTAACTACAAATGTTATGCTGGGCCTTCGATTAGTAGGAACAAATTGTCTCAGCTGCCGAAGCACGTAGGACCCGGTCCGTTGTCGTTGGTGCTCAAAGAAGTACTGAATAAGATAATATCGGCGTCGTACAAGCCGGCGAAGATGTTGAAGGATTGGGAGACGGAAGGACCGCCTGAAGAGGGGATGAGGCTTGAAATGCTGAGAGCCAAGTTAGTAGCAATCTTTTTACGATTTATCTCTTGGATATGTTGAAGCCTTCTAACATAAATGTAGTAAACGTGATAGTGTCATCACCGGTAGAGCCGATATACCTTAGATCTTTGCTGTATCGCGTAAAACGTAGTGATTGTATTCTCTTTGATATCGCGCTATACATCGTGTAGGTATAGGTGGTTATAGGTGCCCCAGTAATAGGAATCTCAGTTCAGAACTACTTACTGAAACATCTATTCCTAAAATGCCTTTCTTAAAATATCCACTTACTTATCCCCAAAACGTGTACGTATACCCCTTAGATGTGAAGAAATAAACTTCTTCGTGTGCATTTATTCCTATAAATTACCATAAGCATATGCTCATGACTATATTCCCCGAGGGGGTATTCAGAGATCTTCTGAAACCTCAGAACATCCACGTTTCACCAGTAGTACCGAAACTCTGTCCAGTGTGACAGGGGGTGAGCCCGTCGCCACTTATAATGGACTGTGGGTACAATACATGCCTCGAAATTGAAGCATGCAGGTTTCCTCACGATGTTTTCCTTCACCGAAAAGCCAATGGTGTTACAAATCGTACATAAATTCCGAAAAACTTATTGGTACGAATCGGCATGGACGAGGATCGAACCATCGCCTCCTGCACGGCAGGCAAGGTTACTCGCCACTGGACCACCATGGCTTTACCATAAATAAATTAAATTGCAGATTAAAAAGCAGTACGTACCACGCGTACGTGCCGGTGGCGACCACCCTGCAGCAGGTGCCGTCGTTCTGCCGCGAGGTGTGCGTGCGCCTGCAGGCCTGCCCGTGCCTGTTCGGCCCGCTCGAGTACACCGCCCGCTGCCCGCAGGACTGCCAGCACGTCGACAAGTCCACCTTCCGTTAGTATATACAACCCTGCAGCAGGTAGCTACGTTCTGCCGCGAGGTGTGCGTGCGCCTGCAGGCCTGCCCCTGCCTGTTCGGCCCGCTCGAGTACGAGTAGAGATTGAATAAGTTGACAGAGAGTTTCGTCTCAGCTCAGGGCCTCACTGCCGAAGGTCGTCTGAAACGGACAAGGCTCTATATACCTATTTGTATCTTTACTTCATTCCATAGAAGGAGGAAAAGATTTTCCGATTCCTACTTAGCTTCCTGGCTAATTCTGGTTAGCAAATATAATTTATTTATCATATAGATATACTATCCGACATTTCTTAAACGTTACTAATGCTGTTCTAAGAATAAGGGTGCCTGTCCACTGATGCGAAGCTAGCTGGCGGAGCGGAGAAACGGAGTTTTATCAACCAATAAGATTGCATGAAATCTTGGAGCCGAGATTTTATGCAATTTTATCTAATCTAATCTAAACTATTATAAAACTGTAACTGAAGTGTGTCTGTACATTGAAGATGTTTACAAAAAATGATTACGATATGGTTTTTAGGTATCCCTGACTCGAAAACAACCTTTTTTAGAAATTTTATCTGTCTGTTTGTCTGATTGTTTGTATGTTTGTTTGTTTGTTCGCGCATCACGCAAAAACTACTAAACCGATTTTGATGAAACTTTTTTTGTTTGATAACTTATGATTTGACTTAAATCTGGTATATAATTTGTGCGGACGAAGTCGCGGGAAAACACTAGTTGGTTAATAAAACTCCGTTTCCCCGCTCCGCCAGCTAGCTCCGCATCAGTGGACAGGCACCCTAAGTGAGTGTTTTTGTAATTCAAAATGGCCTTAACATTTCGTTACTATTTGGAATGGAGCTATAGAGAGCAAGGATTTCCAATGAAAGGGTAATTCTCCATTAACATCAGTTTGTTAGTAGACATGAATTAGTAACAGACAGACAAATATACTTTCGGATTAATTAGTCTGGGTGGGTTTCGAAATCGGGTCAATCGACCGTAATTTTCGTATCGGTATTCGTAATTAAATAACGATTAGCACATAATAAGCTAATGTGACTGGAAAGCTGATTATATATTTCATTCGCTGATTACGTCGTCGTTTTTGTGACAAAATGTTTATCCTTCACAGACAATGGCACGGAGCGTCGAGGCAGACCAAAAGGAAGCGTCAACGGCCGCAGGAGAAAGAAAAAATGCGCACCGGAGAAACGAGAGAAAGAGCAACAACCATCACAAGAGACGGAGAGCAATAAGGACGGAGAATCAGTTGAAAGCGAACACAGCGCTGGTTCCACCCCACCCTCTGAATCAGGCACGAGACCAAACTCGCCAGACAGCAGCACCGAATACAAAAGAAGCCAAAGAAGAAAGCGAGAACCCAAAAATAACTATCCAAAATTGGAGATGAAAACTCGAGGCGCGAAACTTCCAAACTTCGCACTTCAAATGAAGGAATCCCATTGGAACAAAAAAGATGTAGAGACAATTTACAACAATACGTGCGCAACGAAGAAACAAAACTCCCCCGATAGTGATACAGAAAATGATACGAACGAAAGCAGCTCGAATTCACGAGATGCCAAGAATATCTCCGACGTATCGGATTCAGAAGAACCAGAGTTGAAGAAACTGAAGTTCCACTCCTATGACCCGCTTCCTTCAGACAACAAAATGTTCGAAAAGGATACTTCAATGACCTGGATGAAGGGTAAACTCAAATTATCGCCTAATCCACTAGATTGGTCCGTAGACGATGTCTACACTTACTTGAAGAACACAGACGATTGTAAACTGATAGCAGATAAAATGAAACAGGAGGAATTCGACGGACAAGCACTTATAATGCTTGATTTACAAACCATCAAAGATTTTTTACATATGAAGAAAGAGTTTGCAATGCAGCTCTGCAAGCACATTGCGATGATAAGGTATTATTATATAGTTAATTTTGAAGAGAATTGTGTATCGTGATAATTTTGTTCCTTCTATTCCATTTGTCTAGTCCATATTAAAATAGTTTTAAAAATTATTTCAGTATTTATTTTCACTCAATAATTTAGGACGATCAAATATACTAAACAATAATCAAGAGATGGAGTTCCTACGAAACTTCTTGCAAAGGAAGTTGCATAATTTAGACATAAACGATTTGGTATGTGCAACTTTGTCTTGGTCGTTAAAGTCTTCATTCAAATAAATGTTTTTCTTAGCGGACGAAATTCGTACAGGTATATCTCTATCAGGCCACTGCTCTTGATGCGCTTTCACGTAATTTTCCAATTCTGTTTTTTTAGCTGCTAATTTCTGAAAATTGTCTGCCGAACCGTATTTGGGTTTGCCGCAGTCGCCCGGGTTTTTTATATTTATTTCCGACAAAAGATTACGATCATTCATTTTAATCTCTAGACACGGATTCTCATTGAGGAGATAGATGTTAAATATTTCCCCTTTAGTGAAGCGTTTAATTTGGGAATTGTTATCGTCGAAAGTGGAATCTGTCAAGTAGTTTTCATTTTTGTAAGCTTCGATAACCGACTGTAGGAGTTTGTTGCTTTCGTCTTTCGAAGTTGTAGTAATGGTGTCAATACTGTTGGTGAGATTCGTCTCTTGTACTCCTTCCAAAGTCGACGGATCAACCGACTTGTGACCGTCAGTTGACACGGTCTCTGATGATATTATATGCTGAATCATGTCTTTGATGAAGTTTTCCATTTCCATAATAGAATCCTCTCGATTCTTTGTTAAAATGTCATGAAATCTTTTCTTGTATTGTTCAAAGTCGTGCATAGTAGTATAGAAGCTATCGAAGATCTGTTCTACAGTTGATTTAAAGAATTTTATGTTGGAATCGAGGCTGCAGAAGGAGCTTCCGTCGGTTTGTAACTCCTGGGAGACATTTTGAAGTACATTTCTTTCTAATTTATCCAAATCGGAATTCGTTGGAGAGTTTTTATCATTAGTCAGTAAGATTTTATCTTTTGTCTCTTCACCACGGTCGAAGGTGGCATGGCTGATAGTGTGTCCGTCTTTGACTGGTATTTCGTCATGTTCATATCTTTTGTAATATTCTCCGCTGCTGCCTTTGGCGCAATCGTGGAAGTGCATGTCGCTATTTCTGGTGTGTTTAAGTATATCGCTGGGTATCAAGTTAATATCAGATTTCCATGCATTTTGAGAGTATTCCTTTGGGAAATGTCTTGTGGAGTAGTAACTATGACGCTTTGACAATTTTACATTCGGGTCACCTGTAATCAGAATATGTATTAGGTATGTACCTATGTATAAGGTCCAACAAAATTTGGCTGGAGTGCGATTTTTGAATCTCATTCGGTGAGCTCAGCAGTTGCAAATGACAAAATTACTATGTAGATACGCATCTTTCGAGTGCTGATTTGACTTTCAAAAATCATACTACACGAGAGCGATTTTTGAAATTCAAATCAGCAGTAGAAAGATGCATATTGCATATCTCCATAGTAATTTTGACATTTTAGACTGCTGAGCTCAGCGAATGACATTCAAAAATCGCAATCCAGGTCTTATCATCTCCTGTTTCAGTACAGTACAGTCGCTCTACAGACTGAAATTAAGGTCCTTATTCACCACTTGCTGATAAGTTTCAGACAGCATATTATTGATATGATTAGATTTTTAATAGTAACAAAACTTTAAGGGTGTATTCAGACCGTGAATCTGAACATCTTCGAGCATCTTTCCCTAAGGAACATGGCCATGGGTCGAAAAACTCGAAATTCTGACATCCCATAGAAAAAGTGCGGATCGGCCGATATAGATTTTCTATGGGAGGTCCCAAAAAATTCTCGTTTTTTTTACACCCTTAAAGTTTCGTTACTAATTAGAAACTAGTGGTGTACGTATAGGAAGCAAATCAATGATAATATTCTAGTATATTTATCTGTTTCATAGGCTATCTGCCACTTATCAGGATGTGCTGAAAGCAGGGCTTTTAGTGTCATAAAATAACATATGGTAACGATCAACCCGGTGTCAATATTTTGATGGATTACCGTTTTATTGATATATTATCACGAGCGCCGCCGTGCTTCGGAAGGCACAATAAGCAGGTTGGCTGGTTGTTCCCTGTTGTTAAGATAAATAGCGGTAGATAAACCTTTTCGCTAAGTCAGAAGCCTATTGTGCCGGCTTGATAATACTCTGAAAGCAAGTTAACTACTAAATTGCCACCAGAGGCCCACACTCAAGCGTATTCGTGAGAGGTGGCCGGCTGTCCTCGAGTGGGACTTAGTTATGAATAATATGATGATGACGATGGACTGTAAAGAGAATGTAACACAAAAGTAGTAGTACTTACACATGATAAATAGAGATGCTGCACTGGAATGGAATCTTCTGAAAAAGGAGCTAGAAGAGAGAAAAAAGGGGTTTTTATACTGGCTGTAAGGAAAAGTGTCACGAGGTATCCTTTAAACCACATACCTACTCTACCCACCAAAATGAACAACATTTACTATGGGAGCAATCAGTCCGTCTGTGAGATGGCAGATTTCAGACAACATGTCAAAAGCCGAAACTGTGTGCTACTGCTGGCAGAGATCTGCCATCTAAACACGATCGTGCTTTGCGGCTAATCTCGGCGTCACCAAAAACAACCCTGTCTGTGAGGATTGCAGATTTCTGCGAGATTTGCCGCGAAATACGATCGAATTAGATTTCTGCCAGCCCACAGATCCGGCTTTTGACATGTTGGCTGAAATCTGCCATCTCACAGACGGACTGATTAGAGAGGACATCCCCTGTCTGTGAGGTGGCAATTTCTGCACTCACAGACAGGGGGTGCAGGCCATTAACTTCACAGACGAGAGGGTAGGCATTGCAGTTTAGTATGGAACACCTTATTTCTTTTTGCTCCGATAGGTATTGCTCCTATAGTACAAGTTGTTCAGTTTTGATGGGTAGACTCTTAGGGGGGTATTACAGAACGACACTCAAGTGGAGATCTCTTCTTAAGTAAAGATAGACAAGGATGCATGTATACGTTGGATGTATTTGCATCCTTTTATCTACACTCAAGAAGAGATCTCCACTTGAGTGTCGTTCTGTAATACCCCGCTTAAGTTTATAAAAGGATTCTAATTAGGTATATCAATTTCACCCTGTACTGTTTTCCGCCGACCAAAGTACACGGACAAATTAACATAGAGTACCTTACCTACGTAACGTATGCAGGCTTTCAGTGTTTGAGCAAATTAGCCATGCGAGGAACTATGTAAATACAAGCTTTAAATGCTTGTAGCAGCAGAGCAGCCTGAAGCTTTGGCCAAACCTGGGCAACCAAAGCGACTGCGACCACTTCTACCGCGCGGCGGACGCTGCCCATGTTATCTAATGCCGCAGTGCACACCTTCGCGACCACGATGCGGGACTGCAGCGTCAGCGAAACGGTTTATACAGTTGCGGTACCGTGGCGAAGTAGCCTGGAGGCGCGGGCGTAATTCTCTAAACGACGCTATGCTACGTACTATAAGGTTTATATTGTATTACTTTGACTATCCGCCACCGCCACACGTCTCTTCTGTATAAACTGCGCCTAAGATAACAGGGGCAGCGACCGCCGCGCGGTAGACGGTCCCGCTTCGCAGTCTTTGGTCGTACAGGTTTGAGCGATGCTTAAAGCGGCTAATATTTCGTCAATGGGAAATAGGTAGGTAGGCCAGTCTAGGTACCCTAGAAACTGTAGTGTGAGCTTGGTACTTACTAAATGATTAAGTAAGTAGGTATATCATTTAATTTTGATCCGGAACATTTGATGCGTTATCTTTATCCGACCTTAGTGGAAATAATACGTTAGTATTGTGAAAGTATACGATGAAAATGGTTTTGGTATTTGGGATCAATGAAGTATTTGTTTGAGAGAAGAAACAGATTTCTCAAACAAAATTTTTTTTTTTTTTTTTTTAAGTTTATCCTTTCGGATAGGCTATGGGAACTAGCCCTTACTGCCTGGTCATTAGTGTCTTTTTTTCTTTGTACTTAAACCTAACCTAACCTAACCTTAATACCTAACTCTTGAAATGCGAGGGTGGTACACACATTCCAATGGTCAGGGGAGTTTCACGCGAGAATCAATCCGAATCAAACGGGAGCGCCTTCTTTATTTCTCACTCTTACTATATTGCTCTCCATTAATGGCACATTATCAAACTAATTCCACCACATTAACACAATAATAGCCACGAAAAACGAATTTAGAAAATTAAGAAATAAAGCCCGTTTGTTTCTTCACAATTCCTGTGCAAAACTCTCCTGATGACGATGGGATGATAGATGAACGATGAGGATGAAATTTTGGTCGATTTTGTAAGCACGCGCGTTGCCGCCAAAATCACCAGTACGATTTAACTTGCACCAAAACTTTTGTTCTTTCTTCGTATGTATTTGAGATTCCTGTTATGTTGGTCGATTTACGCAACTTTTTGGCACACAATCCGCACGAAATTATGTCACAAATATCACTAAAACCAATTTTTCACGAATATCAAATACAACTTCGACCGAACAAATTTAATGGCGGGAAGCCAATCTTCTCAAACAAAATAAACTTTTTGTTTCAATTTTGAAATTCGCGCATTTGAAATGTCGCGTACGGTGCGTTCCGAAGCAAATAAATTTAAAGTAGTTTTCCTAGGTAGTATATATTCCTTGATTTAAAGGTATACCTAATAAAGTAAGGATTTTGAGTTCGATTTATGATAAATCTGGTTAGTTGGTTTTCTATTATAAATTCATGGTCGTTTTTTTAAACTTCTTCGTTCAACTGTAAGAAGGTATTTTATTATTTAAAAATAAAAGGTATAAAGAGAGTCGGAAATGCAAAGCACAGTTTTAAAACGTACGTTTACGTTGGTTTATATTTGTCTATGACCTTGTCGAAGAAAGAGAAGCTAATATAGTTCCTCGTATGTACAAAAGAGATGCAGCACAGTCATGGCCGCGGCCGCATTTCTTCCTTTTGTCTCTGGCAGTCAATTGTTGAACGAACGAACGACGGCCGACAAATCTCTGAGGCCCCGCCTATAAATCCGTAAATTTTATAATTTTCAGCTATTTATGCCGAAATGATATTATTATAAAACTGGAATATAGGTAATATATTTATATAATTAACGTAGAAACATAATTTCAGTGATAAACCGCCAGTGTAAGCAGTATCGGAATGTAATTATCGATTTACCGTCTATTGAAACAAATAGTGTATTTGTGCGGTTTTCTTGTGTTAGTTTGCAAAGAAAAAGTGTAATTACAACGGCTTAGGGGTTAACGAAAGCTCATGAAGTCGTGTAATAAAGTTTTAAGTCATAACAAGGCGGCAATTTAGTGATTTTGATGTTACTATTTTTAGTGGGTGTTGTCATTTGTGGCCAAGCTTTATTCGGATTAGGTCATCGTGTGCGGTGAACATGTGTGCCGGAGAAATGTATTTCAGTGTAACTAAACTGGCTTGTTTGGTTTCTTGTTAGATATACGAGGAAGCGGATTAGCAACTATGGAGACCAGTAAAGTGGTTTGTTTACTGGCGGTCTTATCACAAGCGGCGGCACTCTGTGAGTATATTTATCAGTTAAGAAGTTGTTATCAAGCTCAGCATGCTTTAACCTGAAGGTCATTCAACTATTTAGTATAAGACAGTCAAGCTTTTATCAAAATACTGCTCGAAAGCTTGTTACTATGTATTCCTTATTTGAATTTTTATAGAAAGTGGTAGAATCTCCATACAGTAATTGGCGCGTAATTGTTAGGCCAAGTCAGTAAAACTGTTATCATCATCAGCCTATATACGTCCCACTGCAGGGCACAGGCCTACCCTCTAGGAGGCTGTTTGAGCGTTAGTCCACTAGGCGTGCCCAATGCGGATTGGTAGACTTCACATATTATGCATCCGAATTTTTGCTTCTGCATATATGCAGGTTTCCTGACGACTACGAAAACTGTTACCGATGCATGTGAAAATTTTGAGGCTGTTTCGATATACGGCCTCAGATAAAATAGAGCTTGTGTGTTAGCACCACATTTCCGCCAGTGTCAAGTGGTTTGAGGGAGTATCTATCCAATCTCGAGGATTGTTTTTGAGTAATGAAATAACACAGGCAGGCTGAAACGCAAACCGCGCGAACACCACGCAAAAGACAAGTGTTCGGGGCAAACCCTGCAATGTGTGGCAACCATGTGAATCCAACGTATAACTTATCAAAGTATACAGCCTTAAAAAGATGCTTGTATCTAAATTAAATGAATGATAGCATACATAATAAATTACGGTTGTAAGTGGTGGCGGGACAATCTGAATGCTTGCGAAGTAGCATGGCCAGAGCATGCCCAGGACAGCGATGGTTGTAGAACTAAAGGCGTTTTTTCCCAGCAGTAGGGGGATGAAATAGGCTAAAAAAATAACTATCTGGCTTAAATTTTGTGACGGTAACATAATTTTATGGAAAACATTTAATTACACAAAGACCACACATTCATTCCTGAAAAACCTATATTCATTCAATCACAGCTGCTTCTAACAAAATTGTTACTATTGAGAATCAAGATGTTTGGCTTTTTAACTTCAACAGTAACTTGATAAAGTTAGAGAGCATTAGTGGCACATTGCGGAGAGGTACGGAAACTCAATCTTGTGGTCTGAGTTCGAATCTGTGCATGGACATGCCATGTACTAATAAGTTTTTCTAACTAATGTAAAAACCTGCATAATATGCTGTAGAAGAAATTCAAATGCGTATGTGAATGTGAATCCATATTGGGCATGCCTGGTGGACTCAACTCAACTCAACTCAAAATTTTTATTCAAAATAATATCACATAGATAATTTTCTGACGTCATTTTTGATTCTACCACCGACTAAAGCTCATACACTCTCCCGAAGGGTAGGCGTGTGCCCTACAGTGGGAAATGTATAGGCTGATGATGATGATGATCCGTTCCTGTAAGGCTACAGGTTCCACTAAAAAAGAGTTGAAACATGTCATGTATAGTATAGGTGAAACGGATTGACGAGATCAGATTGATGCTGAGATAAAATTGACAAGATCACATTAATAAGATCCAGTTGACATAATTATTTATTTATTTTCATACTTTATTGTACACACAAGATGTGGATTTCTAGTTTCAGTGGACCCAGAGTCTAACCAGAGTATACGGTATAAGCTGATTCTAGCCTAGTCTCCCAAGTGTTACGTATTAGTAATTGACAATATTGCTTTGTCCTTGTCCTTGCTTGAACTATTTTTTTGATGTCATACATTGCATTTAGAGCAGGAACACTGTCTTATACATCTATGAATAAAGTTTTAATGGCTGTAAACTGTTCATTGCATTTCAAGCTTCAGAAATGTTTAGGTTTTGTTGTTTTTCGACAATTGCAGTAAAAATATAAATTTTCTTGTAAGTATTTGCGATGAATAGCTGAATGGCTTTCACTTTAACACAATTCGTAGTTGTTTTATGAATTTGAGATAAAACTTTTATTTGATGACCCAGTTGTCGTAATGGTTACCATGCCAGACTGCCAAACCAGGGTCCTGGGTTCGAATCCCGGTTCGGTCATGGATGTTATATGTTTGTGTCGTTGTTGTATGTTTTCCATAAAAAAAAGCCTTAGTAGCTTACTTGGGCTTGTTACAATGTATGTGCCTGTGAGTGTTATTTATTAGTGTATTTAATTGTGGATTTCAAACAAAGTTGGCCACTAAGTTGCATCAATAGCTAATATAATTATGTCGCGGTTATGTTATAACTTAAAAGTATATAAATGGTTTCTGCCATGCAGTTTGGATAGTTGAGAATTGATTATACTTATATTTAACACTAGTGTTTTCCCGCGACTTCGTCCGCACAAATTATATACCAGATTTTAAGTCAGATCATAAACTATCAAACAAAAAAAGTTTCATCAAAATCGGTTCAGTATTTTTTGCGTGATGCGCGAACAAACAAACAAACAAACAAATAAACAAACAAACAAACACAAACAAACAGACAGACAAAATTTCTAAAAAAGGTTGATTTCGAGTCAGGGATACCTAAAAACCATATCATAATCTTTTTTTTGTAAATATCTTCAATGAACAGAAACACTTCAGTTACAGTTTTATAATAGTTTAGATGTTGACTATCCATAACTGTATGAATGAAATAAGATTTAATGATTCTTCCAATTCATTTATATTATGCTGACATGTGAACAATCATTTATCATTCATCATAAGTAATAAATGATGAATGATTGTTCACATGTCAGCATAATAAATTGACATGTCTACAATTATTCAGAATTTCTACAAACTCGATTACATCTCAGGGAACAGCTGTGCAGTATTAAGTTAAACACTCCTGTAAAAAAAACCTGTTTGTAAAAATGATGTGCCTACAAAAATCAATCAGTCACACAGCTGGCTCCTAATATTTACTATAAATTTCATTACGAGGCAGTTGTCACTACCAAAACCATTACCAACAATGGCAACAATTTTCTGTACCTACAAATAGTTTTTAACAATGTCTTCATAATAATTAAATAAGTTGTGCGGTAAAAAACAAACAACATTTGCCACTTTAGTTAAGACAGTCCAATTGGTGAAAAGTTTCGAAGTTTATTTAAATGTTGTTGTTCCAAATGTGCATCTAGGCTATGAAAGTTCTTGACAGTAAAAATATGCAATACCCCAAACACTCCCCTCTTCATAAATAGCACCTATCAAAGGATCCCATTACACTTGCAAAATGGCCATAGAACTCCTTTTAAGCAGCTTACAATCCTAAGCAGGGATTTATCCCTTTATCAAAGTATTTTCTAAACAAATCTTTCTATAATTTGCAATGTTTGCTCGCAGTGACGTCACCACCGAGGATCGTGAAGCAGCCGCCAGTGGAGGAGCTGCTGTTCCAAGTGGCGCAGGCGAGGGAGGTTCACAAACCCTTCGTGATAGAGTGCGAGGCGGAGGGCGAACCGGCTCCTAAGTACGTATTATTATTATTACACCTGTTGATTTGATACAAGTGACGTCACCACCGAGGATCGTGAAGCAGCCGCCGGTGGAGGAGCTGCTGTTCCAAGTGGCGCAGGCGAGGGAGGTTCACAAACCCTTCGTGATAGAGTGCGAGGCGGAGGGCGAACCGGCTCCTAAGTACGTATTATTATTATTACACCTGTTGATTTGATACAAGTGACGTCACCACCGAGGATCGTGAAGCAGCCGCCGGTGGAGGAGCTGCTGTTCCAAGTGGCGCAGGCGAGGGAGGTTCACAAACCCTTCGTGATTGAGTGCGAGGCGGAGGGCGAACCGGCTCCTAAGTACGTATTATTATTGCTGTTGATTTAATAGAATAATTCGCAAAATGGTTACCGAGTCTGGAAAAGCCCAATTGTAAAATGCCTAATTCGATAAAGACCCAATTCGCGAAATGGCTAACTGGACTTCATATTCATCATTCTTAGTGTTTGTCATCTCTGATTGCCGCTAATCTTAGTCTTTGTCCGTAAGAAATGGAAATAGATGTTGTTGCGTGCAATATGCAGGCTAATTCTCTTAATGGCGCCATTTGTTTTATGAATGGACGTTTACGTTCATGTTAAGATTACTCATAACGAACTAACATAGTAAGAAACCGCAATGCGGGATAGGACAGGATACTATTTATAATTATTAATAGGATCATTAATGATTCATGATTTTCATTCATCATTAATATGTTTTTTGAACGCCCTTTCCGGCAACTGAAGAAAGTACCAGAAATATTGGCGCCAGACAGTTATACTTTTTGCTGGCCAAAAGCTTTTAGACCGATGTACGTTCCACATAAAATAACAATTTCTTACATAAATTTCCCATCACACATTTCAATCTGAGACAGTGCATTACAGCAGGGTGCAATGTATCTAATTCAAGCTGGCTAGACGCCTAGCCTAGGCTCACATAATCCTTTTAACTTCCATGCGGGCTGAATCACTTCCTTGTCTTCAGTGGGTGTTGAATTACATAGCCTTTTTAAATGGACCGACGTCTAATTGACTAAGTACTTTCTTGAAGTAATTATTTAACGATGAAGATGGAGAGCGTCGGTGGTGCGTCGCGGAGAGGACACTAAATCATGAAGATTCGAATCCGCATGGTCAATGTGCTGTGTACCAATGAGTTTTTCTAACTTTAGACGCAATTCCGACTGCTCTCAAACGATGAAATCGATATAGTAGTTCTGAAGTAGGCCTGTGCCCTGCTGTGAAAGGTAAATAGGCTGATAATGACATCAGTTGTCAGTTTTGTTGATATGGTAGACAATGCTCAGAGAAATGAGAAATCAATTAGGTACTTATTATGATATTTACAACAGTCTTGCTGAGTTCGCGTTCTGTTGATGGTCCTTTATGGCAAAATACATTTCTACTGTTATTCGTACCGCAACAGAGATTCGGTTACTTCAAGACGTCATTAAAGTAATATGAAATGTCTGGCGTTATTTCCACTTGAAAACATTTAATCTCTCCTTGAGTCTAGTAATATAGTGTTCAGCTTTAGCTTTTAAACGCGCTGCTGCATCTATTCTAGTACCTATGTCTGTGAACTGTTCCTTCCTTTTCAATATTGTAAAGGACTCTCGGGAAGATTGCTCTTTAATAAAAATAACTTGAAGAAAATTGTATTCGTACTTAGTTCCTCGGAACTGCTGGGGAAAAGTCTAGTTCCGCAACGGAACTTCCACTATTGAACTACTGGGAATAAACAGAGGATACTAATTTTTACTTACCTACGAATTTGTTTGTTTCATAACAGGTCAAAAAGGCCTAAAAGCAAAAGTATACGTCCCGAAAGTACCCTATTTCTCTGTTTTTTTTTTAAATTCTGTTGTTGTAATGTTCTAAGATAACACATATTATGTTTTCTACAAGATTAATAAGGTCCTGTTCGTTGGATGGAACCTTTTGGGTTCGTACAGCGTAGGCTTAGATTTAGATTATTAATAGTCTCCCACGGCATCTTTTGGGACCTAAAAAAACTATCGAGCGAGATAAAACAAACGAATTAGAAATTATTTCGGTTTCCATTATGTAACCAGGAATTACAACAAACAATATCAAAACTAACATAAAACTGTAATCTTTCGTAACAATGAATTGGAAATTGTTACTAAGAGAGAGTGTAGTTTTATGTCAGTTTGATATTGTTTCTTCAGTTGCTACGATAACCTCTTATCGGTGTCAAGTTAAATAGATTAGTCCCGATTGAACAAAAAAAAGAAAGATGAAAACATCGCCCGGCAGATGTGAAACATCGAAATACCGCACTCTGCCCCGATTTCGCGCTTTTTTCCAAAATTTCGAACTTCTGCAGCTGTTAAATGGCCATTTCCGTCACGGCATACGAGCATCATACGAGTCTGTTTTATTGCCAAGGCGCGCCAAATCGCCAATAGATGTTTTACTTTACATACTAAAAAAGAATCATGCCTTCGTTTCCCAATCCATAAAATCGAAACCTAATTGTTTTAAAACCCTCCTTTTTTTCACCGTAAAACTGAACAACTTTATCTGTGGGACTAAAAACGAAACGCGAAAAAAAAATACTGTCCCTTTTTTAGCCTTCATTATGTAAGTAAACAAAGGCCTCCTTGAAAAATTTTTTCTTTTTTAGCTTTGCTCTGGCCACTTTCCCCAAGAATACTGAAGGCATACGTAATATTTGCAGTATGTTCAGTCCTTTTGCATTTAAAATCAAAGAACGTAACTACAATTACCTTAAAATGTTATAGTAGAGTAGATAACGTGTTTATTCATAATAAATAATTCATAACTTCATTTATTCACGTCGCGTGAGTCAAGCTGAGTCAACCTTGCAATCATCTCGCTTGGGTCGGATGCGTTAGGTCACCCAATATAATAGTCATATACCTTTTATTGGGTTTATAAATTGTTTTGTCTATTTTCATTCAATATTGATTCATTGTTGTTTCAAGTTCATCATGGTTTGTTTGAGCATATTTTGAACGAATATTTCGATGCTTAGAGTTACATAAATACATATAAAATGTTGAATTCATGCAATTTATTTATAATAGGCTACGAACAAATAATATAATAGAGGCAAAATCAAGATAAAAGTAAACTATTATAAATAACCAAACTATATTAAAATTATTTATAAACATTTGTAAACCAGCTATAGACATTTCCACAATGCAGTGATCTTGATAAGGTGTTTTAGGGTGGGCACCCGCCCAGAATGCTGCTGGCAGCGTTTCCTCTTTGGATGGTGATGCTTATATTATAGCGAATAAGCATTCGCTGTACCATGGACAGCGAATGCTGTCTCGCCAAACTTCCGGTCACCGCTGTAGCGTCGACTTGCCATGGCCTTTACACAAAGTAACATTTCTATTGGCTTAGACGGTAGTAGAAATGACAAATGTATGGATTTGACATTGGCGATCAAAACCTCTTGACGTTTGCTTTCTCCACCATACGTAAAGTAAGTAAATTTTTTATGTTTTCTACTGTCGTTAACGCTAATCGAAAGTACTTTGTCTAGGGGCCCTGGACGCTATTTATTTAAATAACTTCCGGGCGCGGCGTCTGGCTGGATTCCGCAGGCCCAAGGAGGTCCATAGAATGTTTAGTTACCTATCGAACCAACTTCTGAATTAAATTTTATTGATTTTGCATCACCAACGCCCAATAGCCAGAACTGGCCCCAACTCCAAAGTTCATAAAATCTTTCCCGCGTAAAACATACTAATAGGTACAAACTGGGATCATTGTGGTTTACTACTTTACAGTGGAACTATTATTAGTTTTATGTTGCCGGAATTATCCGAGTAATTGCGGTGTTTTTATGGCTCTATGCTATTTGCATTATTACTTCCATAATGAGTAATTTTCTCCCTTTGTAGATATAATTTATGGTCATATTAAAACCATTGAAATCTTCAACATGATCAATGAAATCGGTACAACTGTACTATTATTATTTTTTAATTAATAACAATTATTAATTTATTGGTTTTCTCAACCATGTTGCAGATGGAATTTCGATATATTTTGGGGTTTCTGGGTGGAATGCTGTATTAATAGTACTTTGTTGTTGACTACGTTTAGCCTTTCACCTACAGACACTATACAACTATGATATAAAACTTATCTCTTAATCGCTTTGTGCGATATTGTGTCTTTTTAGCCATGAACTCGGCCTTATTGTATACAGTCATAATAAAATGTCTATTTATCTTCCAAACAGGTACAGATGGATCAAGAACGGTAAACCGTTCGAGTACTCGAGCTACGACACCCGTATCTTGCAGCAACCCGGCCGAGGTACCCTCATTGTCAACGAGCCTCAGGACGAGGACCTCGGCCAATACCAATGTTTCGCCGAGAACGAGTGGGGCACCGCCACATCTAACTCAGTCTTCGTACGGAAAGCCGAACTAAACTCCTTCAATGAAACAGTCGGCGCTCAGAAGACGATAACAGCCCAAGAAGGCGCACCATTCAAACTCACTTGCATCCCTCCCGATGGCTACCCCAAGCCTAAAGTTTACTGGATGTTACAAGGAGACCAGGGACAATTGAAGACTATCAATAACTCCCGTATGACGCTAGATCCGGAGGGAAACTTGTTGTTCTCGAATGTAACTCGCAACGACGCGAGTGTCGACTACGCGTACACTTGCGCCGCTAAGTCACTGTTCAGAAACGAGTACAAGTTTGGTAATAAGGTGTTCTTGGATGTTCAGCAGACAGGGATATCGCCGACTTTGAACAAGCATAAGCTGGTTAAGCAGTATGTGACTAGGAAGGTAGAAACATCTTTGAAAGGGAAGAAGACGGAATTGTACTGTATTTATGGCGGAACGTAAGTTTTTGAATATTTTCCTAATCTTAATTAATTAATTATAACACTTTATTGTACACACAGATCCATTATCTAAGCATAAGCGCTTAAGGTTGTAGTTTTGGGTAGATTATTGATCGCATTTCTTGTAATTTGTTGTTTCTTGTTTTGATTTTATAACAGCCCTTTCACAGTTGCCACTTTTCGACGATTTCTGACGCATTGCCTTAGTCTAGATTGCGGCTATGAGGCGATAACCTAACGCTGCGCTTTCGCCTCTGGGAAATCGCTACTGTATAAGGGTTCTAACACTGATAGCATGTTATTCAGCAAACGTTAGCGTAGTTACTTTACTTGATATTCAAATAAACATACAGGGTCCAACTTAATATGCTGACACTTTTTTAAGGGGATGATCAGACAATCAAACTGAACAACTTTCTCTATGGGACCAACATCGAAATCGCAAAAAAAGATTCAGCTGTCCCATACTCAATTGGAATCCTATTCGAGCCAAATGTACGGGACAGCTGAATTTATTTTTGTGATTTCGATGTTTGTCCCATAGAGAAAGTTGTTCAGTTTGATGGTCTGATCATCTCCTTAAAAAAGTGTCACTATATTAAGAAGGACCCTGTATATTGAAGACCTTTTTGATATCCGTCAAGAAGTCGAAAGTACAGCGTTAGATTCTATAGCTTGCTTTACTGAAATAGTGACTAGTCTGACGTTAGGTAGAATATAACGATATCGATACTATAATAAATATTGAAGTTGTGAATTCATATTAAATATAAGGCAGTATATGGTCTGCTGCTGTGGTGGTCCAGTGGCGAGTAACCTTGCCTGCCGTGCAGGAGGCTATGATTCGATCCCCGTCCAGGCCGAATCGTACCACTGAGTTTTTCGGAATTTATATCCAATTTGTAACACCACTGGCTTATCGGTGAAGGAAAACATCGTGAGGATCTGTCCATTACAAGTGGCGACGGGCTCACTCTCCGTCACACTGGACGGTACTATTAGTGAAACGTGGACGTTCAGAGTTTTTAGAATATCTCTGACTCGGGGAATATAGTCGTGAGCATATGCTATGATGCAGTATGGTCTTAAAAATCGTAGCTTGTCCTTACTGAGAGAAAAGAACTAAAATAATGTATAGGTTATTGTCCTAGATAAAAATAAAGTACCCAGTATAAATGAAGACTTGACTCAGTTCCAAGTATTAAGTAAGTTCATTGAATTATAATGACTAAAATGTGATACTATTGCCAAGCAATTAATTCCTCCATGACTTGGCAGTGACGTATTGATTTTAATAATTTATTAATTCCTATTCAATAAGTACATGTTATTACTTTTTATGGTCCCAACCGCAGTCGTACTGGCGCCGATCCATATTTTTATTTTATGCGAAATCCATAGTGAGTTGATAAAAAGCGGTCACTATATTACGATTGTCCCAAACAAAACCCACTCGACATTCGCAGAAAAGTAGGCCCTGTACCAGGACTTTCGATTTTCGTTATATCGCGACCGTTTCAGTCCGAACTTCATTGTAATAGATTTGACATTGGACCGAAAAAGTTCACGCAATTGCGAAGTTCGAATGTCCGGGTAGACCCCCAGTACTTAGCAGGCAAAAGGCAAAAAACAAATAAATAAAGCCGACTAAAATCGTATTGCAACTAATGTTAACGACTTAATAGCAAATTTTTTGTAATTATAAATCGATCTACATAACCTACTTACTATACTATCTATTAGGGTAGAATTATACATCTATGCAAACTTTTCCTCGCCTACACAATAAATGTACGTATCGCGTGGCTGCTTATCTACGAATTACCGTAAAATAACGATTAGCACTATCAATGAAAATTCAACCCTACGTCTAATAACCTTAGAACAACAATTACAACACGGCATTACCTTCCAGCCCGCTGCCTCAAGTGGTATGGTCTAAGAACGGACAAGCGATCCAGTCGACGCAGGAGATAACCCAGGACAACTACGGCAAGACCCTGGTTATAAAGAGGACCAGCTATGAAGACCAGGGGACTTATACCTGTGAAGTCAGCAACGGTGTTGGAACGGCACAGTCGTACTCTATTCAGCTTAACATTGAGGGTGAGTACTCTTCATTTCTTGTTTAGGGTTACCCAAAGGATGCCAATGGGGTATTATATTTTTGAATGTGTCATCGAAAATCTTTAAGACGCTGTTATACCGTCGAGGCCGTTTTTTGAACACAAACCAAAGTGTTTTAAACTTTTAAACTGTGTTTTAAAGTCTGAAATTAAATTATGTCTTATTTAAGGATCGGGCGGATGGGCGACTGTTCTCAATTACACGATTAGATTAAGTTTACTAGATAGAAAAAAATCCCAAAGTTACCCCTTTTTGTTATGTTTTTTCAATACTATGATTAACCTGCTGATATTTAACTTTTTATTCTTGTACTTAACTAAATACATTAAATATTTCTAGTGAACTCAGGAGAAGTTTTAGCTTAGAAACTCCCATGAGCAAAGATATTGACGAAAAACACGTTTTTTTGCGATCCTGCTTTCAATTGGAGCGGGATGGCTAATTGTAAACTTATGCTTGTAAGAAAGAGACGCTTGCAGTGGGATAACCTAGCCTTAAAACGAAATAAATATTAATCTAAAATACTTACCAATAAAACTGTAACAGAAGTGTGTCTGCATTGACGGTTTTTGCAAGAAAAATGGTTATTATGATGTTTAGGTATCCCCCGACTTCAACTCACCGTTTTTTTTGTCTGTTTGTTTGTTCATCCATCACGCAAAAACTAGTTTTTGTTTTCAGAAGCTTATGTTTAGACTTGACACATACACATACATACATATGCTCAAGCCTATGTCCCAATACTGGGGTAGGCAGAGATAACAGATTGCCACATGCTACGATTCTGACACACATCTTTCACCTCCTCAACATTCATAAGTCTCTTCATACAAGCTCGTCGCTTACGGGTTCAGACTTGAGTATATAGATGTATGACGGGAACCGGTACGGAACTACGGACGAAGTCGCGGGAAAATGCTCGTAAATACGATAAATGTATTCCGAAATTCATAACCCAATGTACTGCACCCGACTACGAATAAGAGAATGTATAGAAGTATAAATGAAGCTCAAAAAGTGTCACCAAAAAAATTGTAACGCGTTCTAAATTTGTTCTTTAAAAATTGTAACTCGCCGCCAAAACTCATACAAAATGTCATTTTTCATGGGGTGCCAAAAATGATTTCGATTTGGTTTGGAGTTACTCTTCCATATTTATTCTCGTAGGCACCCGAATACAACGCACGCGTGACATACATTGTCCCTAATATGGGACCTTCACCTATAAGGGCAGCCTGTTTTTGGCGCGCACTTCCTTGGATCAATTATTGATCATATTGAATTTTACTTGTTGACTTCTGTCAAAGGTATAGTAAGGGCATTGGCACCGTTGGCACGGTTCTTTACTCGGAGACAATCTAAAGAATAGTTTTATCTCCTGAAATTATTGAATCTAATCGAATCCTCGAATGTTAAAATGTGCAGAAACTAAGAAAATTAAATGACAGAATTTAATAAAGAAGAAAATGTTAGAAAGGACTGGGAAAGGACAACATTTTGTTTTCGAATAACACAGTTAATAGATTAGGGCACCAGCTTTCAATTAAAAAAGATTCATCAAAATCGGTTCACCCAGTCGGAAGTTCTGAGGTAACAAACAGAAAAATAAAATTAAAATAAAACATACAGTCGAATTGAGAACCTTCTCCTTTTTTTGAAGTCGGTTAAAAAATGCAAACATTGCCTGTCGCCTTATATTATCTAATCTAAACTATTATAAAACTGTAACTGAAGTGTATCTGTACATTGAAGAAATTTACAAAAAAATGATTACGATATGGTTTTTAGGTATCCCTGACTCGAAATCAACCTTTTTTCAGAAATTTTGTCCGTCTGTTTGTTTGTTTGTTCGCGCATCACGCAAAAACTACTGAACCGATTTTGATGAAATTTTTTTTTGTTTGATGGCTGACTCAAAATCTCGTATATAATTTGTGCGGACGAAGTCGCGGGAAAACACTAGTCTAAACTATTATAAAACTGTAACTGAAGTGTGTCTGTACATTTAAGATATGTATTTACAAAAAAAAATCGAAATCATCATTTTTTAGTAATTTTGTCTGTCTGTTTGTCTATTTGTTTGTGTGTTTGTTTGTTTGTTCGCGCATCACGCAAAAACTACGGAACCGATTTTGATGAAACTTTTTTTGTTTGACAGCTTATGACCTGACTTAAAATCTGGTATATAATTTGTGCGGACGAAGTCGCGGGAAAACACTAGTACGTTATAAAGTTATAAGAATTCTTATCCGCATGAAACTTTTCGATTTTCAGGAACGTTTTCTAAGAAATTTATAACTACGTCATAATAAAATTGAACTGTGAAGCGTTTGTATCGCGCTGCTTGATCCCCTAGTGATATTATAACGTATGATTGAGTGTTAGGTTCTTACTCAATCACGTACCGCCTGAACAGTTTATTGCGAAAGTTGGAATTGAGATAGACGCCCTGTAAGCCGTATAGTCATTAAGCAACATTTGATGCGCAATATATTTGCACATAAAATAGTTCGACGTCAGAGATATTTTGCGTGCTTTTACAAGACGCCGAAACGCCCAAAGCGAGATCACACTTTGTTTAGGAAATATTAAAACGGTACAAATATGTTTGTGTGAACTAGGCGCGGTTTTCATTTTCTGTAATTTTGCCAGAAAAAAAACGGTACTGTTGTTTTTTCTCAGTATAAAGAGGGCTTTTAAAGCAGGCGGGGTGATGTTTCTTTTGCAGTGTTTTTGTGGTGATAGGTCTTTCACCACATGAGACACGTCGTTCCATCTCGAATGTGAATTTTGTTATAACTAGTTGCAACTTTTCTAGGGTGTTTGGTAGTTGTTGTACTTAAAGCCCGACCAGAAATATAAAAAACCTCCCCATGTTGCGGA